>CM035844.1:141862550-142462550 GCA_020510985.1 Pholidichthys leucotaenia
TCACTTAGAAATTTCCTTATTTTTGAAAGAAAAGCACTTTTTTTTCAATGAAGATAACTTTAAACTAATCAGAAATACACTCTATACATTGCTAATGTGGTAAATGACTATTCTAGCTGCAAATGTCTGGTTTTTGGTGCAATATCTACATAGGTGTATAGAGGCCCATTTCCAGCAACTATCATTCCAGTGTCCTAATGGTACAATGTGTTTGCTCATTGCTTCAGAAGGCTAATGGATGATTAGAAAACCCTTGTGCAATCATGTTAGGTCTGCAATGCTGTAATTGCTGCAAATGGAGGATTCTTTGACGAAAGCAAAGTTTGAAGGAAAAAAATATTATTTCAAATACAAATCATTATTTCTAACCTTGTCAATGTCTTGACTATATTTTCTATTCATTTTACAACTCATGGTGGTAAATAAGTGTGACTTTTCATGGAAAACACAAAATAATTGTCTGGGTGATCCCAAACTTTTGAACGGTAGTGTATATTTATATGTACATATGTATACTGCTGCTCTTGTTTTTTTCTCTTGCCTTCTGATTGTTGCTCTGAGTGTTGCTATCTCTGTGCTGTTGCAATCCTGGAATTTCCCCGTTGTGGGACTAATAAAGGCTTATCTTATCTTATCTTATCTTATCAATGGTATCCCCACCTCATGATAATGCTACAAGTACATGGGCAATTTATTTATTTATTTAGTGAATGCAAAGTCCTTAAGCCAAGCAGTTGCCTCCTGGTTTGCTGTATGGAGGGTGTGTAATCCTCCTTCCAGTCTTTGGAGCGGGCAAGCCTCTATGATGTGTTCCATAGTTTGCTCCTCTCCACATGCGCACAGTGGGCTAGGGCTACTGCCCCATCTGTTAAGGCTGGCCAAGCAGGGGCCATGTCCAGTCCTGAAGCGATTGAGTGTAGACCACTGTCTCCTTGGGAGGTTGGTGCCCGGGACCTGTTGGTTGGGGTTTATCACCAGCTGTTTGTTTGGGACCTCCTTGGTCTCCCATTCCTCTTGCCAAGCTGTCTGGATGGTAAAGTCAGCTGGGGGAGGGTTTTTCCAAATCGGCCGTCTGGATGAAAGTCGGGCAGTGGGTGGGGTGTAGATATCTGCATGGATTGGTAAGTGAGGAAAATCTTTAACTTTTTGGAGCATCCTTTGAGTTAATGCTGCTCGCCGGATGTGTGGAGGGGCTATGTTTGACAGTACAGAGAGCCAGGGTAGTGGTGTTGAGCGGATTGTTCCAGTTATAGTTCTCATGGTTGAGTTGAGCTGGGTGTCTACATGGTGTGTGTAAGATGACCTGGACCAGACAGGGGCACAATATTCTGCTACAGAGTATGAAAGGGCCAGTGCTGAGGTGCGCAGGGTGGAGACTGCCGCCCCCCATTTTGCACCAGCAAGCTTGCAGAGCAGGTTGTTTCGTACTTTCACCTTAGCAGCCGTCCCCTTTAGATGTTCCTTGAAGGATAAGGTCCTATCAAGGGTCACTCCAAGATAAGTTGGATTTGGGGCATGCTTAAGCTTGAGTCCGCTCAGGTGGATGTTTAGTTCTCTGGCAGCTTTTGCATTGTGGAGATGAAATACACTGGAGACGGTTTTTGCTGGGCTTGGTTTTAGGCGCCAGATTTTGCAGAACTAGTCCAGTTTAGCAAGATCTTCCGTGAGCACCCGTTCCAGTGGTTCAAAGTCTGGTGCTTGGAATGCCAAACAGATGTCGTCTGCATAGATGAATTTGCGGGATTTTGTAGTAGGCAGGTCGTTTATGTAGAGGTTGAACAGAGTTGGAGCTAGAACTGAGCCTTGTGGGAGTCCGTTTTTCTGCATTCTCCATGCACTTGTGTTCTGACTGAGGTGGACTCTGAACCTTTGGTTGGTCAGCAGGGTTTTTATAATTGCTGTTGCCCAAGCAGGGATCGCCTTTATAAGTTTCAGGAGGAGGCCTTTGTGCCAGACCGTATCATAGGCGGCTGTAAGATCAAGAAACACAGCCCCTGTCTTCAGTCTGCTCTCGAAGCCATTTTCAATGAAGGTGGTTAGGGCCAGTACTTGTTCTCCTGTACTGCGGTCCTTGCGGAAACCTGCTTGATCCACACTTAGAATATCCTCTATTTCTGGGGAAATGCGTTGCAGTATTAGGCGCTCCATGATTTTGTAAGGAACGCTGAGTAGGGAGATTGGGCGGTAGCTTGCTGGTAGTTTGTGGTCTTTGCCAGGTTTTGGTATGGCAATGACCTTTGCAGTCCGCCATTTCTTTGGGATCGAGTTTGTTTGTGTGATCCTTGTGTAGAATTGTGTCAACCAGGTTAGGGCTCGGGGGCCAAGATTTTTCATGAATTCTGGGAAGATGTTATCGTATCCTGCTGCCTTTCCACATTTCAGGCCATGTAGGACTTTCTCCAGTTCAGCAGCCTCGAAGGGTTCAGGGTTCATTTCCTCTACAGGCATTTTTTGGTGTTTTTTTAGCTCAGTTGTAACTGCTCTTCTGGTGTCTTTGTCTTGGGGTGCTTTGGTGATAGTCAGTAGGTGGGATGCAACTTGGTTGGGTGTGACGGATGCTCGGCTTTGGCTAGGGGGCTTCTGTGCAGCTCCTAGGCGACAGATGAGGCTTCAACATTTCCTGCTAGAGTGGGTAAAGCTCCGGTCAGCAACTGTCTCCTCCCATTTCTTTCGCCGGGCTGTATTTAGCGATTCAATGAGATGGTCTGCTATCTCTGGGTCCCCTGATGTTTGATAGGATTGTAGGAGGGCAGCACTTTCTCCGTCCAAACATGGGACATAGAGGGGTCGGTAGCCTCGTGGGATTGCAGTATGGGCAGCCTTGAAGATTGCGCTGCAGAAGCGGTTGTATGCTTCATCTACAGTGATGGTGTGGAGTGGGATGGTAACAACGCTCCGGTCCAGAGTATCACTGAATTTCTTCCAGTTGGCTTTACGGAAGTTCCAGCGCATCTTCCTTGGGCTGTATATGACTGGAAGTTGTAGGCCAATGTGTACAAGCAGGGGCCGGTGTTGGCTGTGTGGAAAATCATCAAGAATGAGGATCTGTGTAGGATATGGCTCCCCATTCAAAGAGCTGACCCAACACAGGTCAGGAGAATAGTCCTTCTTCCACCTAGCAGAGTGGAAGGTTCCTCTTTGTTTGGGGTCGTATATCAAAGTGAGGTCATTTCTGGATGCCCAGTCTGAAAGTGCCTCCCCATCACTGTCCACTGCTGGGTACCCCCAGTCAGGGTGATGGCTGTTAAAGTCCCCCACATAGATGGCAGGGTGGGGTAGGGTGGGTAAGATGCAGATCCCAGTTGGCATTAGGGGGATTGTACACATTGACAATATGGAAGCCACCAATGATTATGGTGTCTGAGAAATGTGTTGTTATCAGGTGATTTGCTTCAACTATGTCAGAACGCACATAGGTGGCACGTCCATGTTTAGCATGTAGAACATAGCACAGGAGGTCAAAGCCTTTGATGGTGAAGCGGCCAGCTTCCTCTGTGCCAATATGAGTCTCTTGGAGGCAGATTACATCAATCGAATGTTGGAAGGCGAGGACTTCGATAAGGCTTCGCTTGGCTGCAGATAGACCTTCAACGTTTAGTTGTAATATGCGAAGGGCAGATCCTACCACAAAGTGCTCTTGGGGCTGTTTGCTTTCGGCTTTAGGACTGTGACTAGGATTCTTCTTTGACTTGGCACAGAGGCGTTGTCTCTTCGAATTTAGTCTGCTGGTAGGATCATTAGCTTCCCCAGGTGAGCCCGGGTACTGGCGGAGGGCGCGACGAGAACGCTGATCCATTGCCCCCATGGGCAATTAGCTGTATGCATGTGGCTCAAGAAATGTTGGAGGCAAAAAAATCATTAATAGCATCCATTATTTTCTAGATTTAAGAGGTTAATTCTGACCAATTAGGCCTATTTATTTTTATGTTTAATGTATGTGGAGGCCAGGGGAATGGAGAATGAAATAATAAATAATTGTTTCTTTGAACTACACTTCAGGTTGAATAGTTCATTTACATTAGTTTTAATGCAATTTACTTTATTTTACATTACAAAGTGATCATTTTCAATTGAACTGAATATATTAACATGGTATCATCTCATTCATCTGTGCACACTAACATACATGCAGTTTTATCAATTTATTTATTTATTTATTTTTTTAGGTTTCCAAAATTGTTCAAAATAAATTTTGTTTCCTTCTAGTACAGTAAAGCTGGTGATACAAAAATAATGTACTACCACAGAAGATGGAGAATATGTGAAGCTGAGAAGGCATGGCAAGAGAAAGCTACTGTGGAGAGTGCAAATAAAGAAACCAGATCTGCACAACAGACGACAGATGACTTTATTTCTCTCTCTCACTGCATTCATACACAGAAAAAGACTTTCTCAATACACCAGGGTCTCTCCTTTTATATCACTCCATTCCTTCCCCCTGTTGCCTGAAATCTTGCATCACAATACATTTACACATTACAATACGTACTGTCCTCCATTTACGTAATCCCTCACGCTCTGCCAGCAGAGGGAATATTCCCCTCCCCTCTGCTTCCAGTCTGAGATGAATATCCCAGCTTGGGTTCCCTACACCGCCCCCCCCCCCACCCCCAGAGTCTCAGACTGAGCTTCAACCCTCACATCCTTTTGGCTTCAGTCTCCTCCCATATCTGCTGTAACGAGGCACCTTCGACTCCACGGCGCTGCTGTGCCGGTTGGGGGCTCTTGGGGGTGTGTCTGTCTGTGGGTGGGCAATGGCGAGGGGGGGGGGGCATTCTACTTGCCCGTGTGGCTGCTCTAATGAATCTTCTACCTGGGGAGTTCTCAATGGGGGTCTTCCACGCCGAGGGGCCCGAGCCAACATCACTTGCTCGTCCGCCACCACAAAGGCAGGCTTAAGTCTGTCTATACATATTTTCTCCCGACGACCCCCCAAATCTAACAAAAAATGTTTGTTCCCTGGTTCCAGCACTCTGAACGGGCCATTGTAGGGTGGGCGCAATGGGGGGCGGTGGGCATCGTGCCTGACAAACACGAACGCCACATTCTTCAAAGTTTTGGGCACAAAAGCGCGTGGAAAACAGTGGTGGGCCGGGCCCGGTAGCGTGCCTGTATCTGCGCTATGCTGAGAACGCTGAGACAGACAGTTGTCCGGCGCGGGATTATCTGGTAAAAATTCCCCGGGGAGCCGCAGTGGCTGAGAAAAAACAAGCTCCGCTGGGGAAGCCTCCAAATCCCCTCTGGGGATCAATAAAGTATACAAAATCAAATCAAATCAAAATCCTCTTTTGGTGCGGAACGCAACCCTAACGGAACCCACGGCAACCGGTCTACCCAATTTGCATCCGTAAGTGAAGCCCTGAGCGCTGCTTTCAGCGACCTATGGAAACGCTCACATAACCCATTGGCCTGTGGGTTGTATGTGGTTGTGCGATGAATTGCTACACCCAGGCTACGGGCCATCGCAGACCAGAGGTCGGAAACAAACTGCGGGCCCCTATCGGACGTGATGTCCGACAGGATGCCAAAATGTGCCACCCATGTTGTCAAAAAGGCGCGCGCCACGTCCGCAGACGTGGTTGCCGCTAGCGGGACTGCTTCTGGCCAGCGTGTGGTGTGGCCCACCACTGTCAGAAGGTGCGTGAACCCCTGCGATGGCGGGAGGGGGCCCACGAGGTCCACGTGAACATGGTCGAACCTCTTAGCCAGTATGCGAAACGGCTCCAAAGGGGCCTTCGTGTGTCTGTGTACTTTGGGTCATTGGCACGCTACGCAGACTGCAGCCCACTCTTTCACTTGTTTGCTCAGGCCTGGCCATACGGACTTTGGTCCCACCATTCTGACTGACACGCACACTCCTGGGTGTGCCAGAGCGTGAACTGACTCAAATACTCGGCGGCGCCAAGCAACTGGGACCACCGGGCGTGGGCGTCCCGTGGAGACGTCACAGATTGAGGAGGGCTGCCGTTTTGCAGTACTCTGGTCTCCAGCCTTAACCCTGTTAGTCCAGACTGGAGCGCGCACACGTCCGCATCGCCAAACTGCTCTGCGGCCATGGCTGTATAATCTATCCCTACACAGACCAGGGCCACTACTGTGCGCGAGAGGCAGTCCGCCACCACATTCAGTTTACCGGCCACATGCTGAATATCGGTCGTAAACTCCAAGATCGCGGCCAGCTGTCTCTGCTGCTGGCCCGACCATGGTTCCGAAACCTTGGCCATCGCGTACGTTAGCGGCTTGTGGACCACGAATGCAGTGAAGCTGCGCCCTTCCAGCCAGAACTGGAAGTGGCGTATGGCCAGGTGGAGAGCCAGCAACTCTCTGTCAAACGCACTGTATTTACGCCCACTGTTGCGTAAAGCCCTGATGAAAAAATCGAGCAGCTGCCAAGAACCAGCGACACGTTGCTCCACGACGGCCCCTATGGCCACGTCCGAGGCATCGGTAGTCCGGTATCCAACCGGATAACGGGCCGGGTCCGGGTGCTCCAACAGTGCAGCGTTTGCCAGGGCTGTTTTAACCTCAGAGAATGCCTGCTCCCGCTCCGGAGTCCATTCGACTCTGTCCGCTGGCTTCCGTTTCTTGAGTGCGGCGTACAATGACTGCATGAGCTGAGCTGCGCGGGGGAGGAACCGGTTATAAAAGTTAACCATCCCCAAAAACTCTTGCAGCGCCCTGACCGTCTGAGGGCCGGGGAAAATTCGCCACGGTGCGCACCTTGTTCGGCAAGGGTATCGCTCCATCCGGTGAGATGTGGTGCCCCAAAAAGTCAATCCCCGTCATGCCTAACTGGCATTTTGCTGGGCTGATTATTAACCCGTGCTCTTCCAACCTCCGGAAAACCGTCCTGAGGTGGGTTACGTGTTCGTCCTCGGACGCGCTGGCCACCAGGATATCATCCAGGTAGACAAACACAAATGGCAGATCATGCAACACCACATCCATCATGCGTTGGAATGCCTGTGCCACGCCTCTTAATCTGAAGGGCATGCGTAAAAACTCAAACAAGCCAAACAGAGTTATTACCGCTGTTTTGGGTATGTCCTCCGCGCTCACCGGGACCTGGTGGTAACCGCGGACCAGGTCTATTTTAGAAAAAATGTGTGCCCCGGCGAGGTGAACAGAAAAATCCTGAATATGGGGAATCAGGTAGTGGTTATGCACTGTGGCATTATTCAATCTGCGGAAATCTCCACACGGTCGCCACGATCCCTCGGCCTTAGGGACCATATGTAGCGGGGATGCCCATGGGCTGTTTGAGCGCCTGATGATGCTCAGCCTTTCCAAGTTGGCAAACTCCCCGTGCACTATGGCCAGTTTAGCTGTGTCCAGGCGCTGAGGTCATGCGAAAACGAGCGGCCCAGTGGTGGTGATAAAGTGTTCCACCCCGTGTTTAGTAATCGCTGCCAGAAACGTCGGGACCGTGAGTGCTGGGAACTGAGTGAGCAGTGTGTGGAACTTACCACCTGGAGCTGTGATGTTGGCTAGTGTTGTTGGCCCGGCCCCTCGAGCTGTACAGGGGAGAGAATCAAAAGACATTGCATTAACCAGGCGCCTGTTAGCAACATCGACTAGCAACCCATGTGCACACAGAAAATCAGCTCCCAAGATCGGGAAACTGCATGCTGCTATGACGAAAGTCCACTCGTACATACGGCCATGTAGGGATACAGTCAGTGTCCTCTCACCAAAAGTCCTAATGTCTGAGCCGTTTGCAGCTACCAGCCCGGGGCCGCTAGCTCCCACTAGCCGGTCAGCGTAGGACGGCAGGATGATGCTCTTTTGGGAGCCAGTGTCTACGAGGAAGCGTCTCCCCGAGCGCAAGTCCGTCACGTAGAGCAGCTTGTTTTCTTCACCGGCAGTCGCAGCTGCTACTGACTGCCGGCCTTGGCGTTTCCCGAACGCTTGAATTGGCACGGTGGCACACATCTGCGTGCGTTCTCTCCAAAGTGGCGGTGGTAGAAGCAGAGCGTGTCTCTCTGGCGCCTTCTGGCCCCCGCTGCCGCTACCGTCGCCGGCTCCTCGCCTCCGCTGGTCGTCTCGCTGGGTTCCGACACCGCCACGTTCACTGTGAGGGCTCTGGTGGTGAGGATGATCTGATCTGCCTCCTGGGCTAGTGCACGGTAGTCGTGTGCGGCCAACAACGGTGAGTTGGCCAGGACCGCTCTTGCCTCTGTTGGGAGTTTCCGTAGGAAAAGGTGGGCAAACAGAAAATGTCCGTCGTCTGTGCCCATCAACGCCAACATCTTCTCCATCAGTTCGACCGCCGACCCATCTCCTAACTCGGAACGCCTCAGGAGCCTTTCTGCTCTCTCACAGTCCGAGGGTGTGTAGCGCCGGGTCAGCGCGGCCTTGAGAGCCCCGTATTTATCATGGGCTGGAGGCTGTTGGAGCAGGCTCGCTACTTGCTGAGGCGAGCGTCCAGTGCTGCGATCACATAGTAATATCTGGTGTCATCTGCCGTTATTCCCTGGAGGGCAAACTGAGCCTCGGTGTGGTGGAACCAAGACCGCGGTTCGTGCAGCCAAAAGTCCGGTAGTTTGACCGAAACAGCGCACGCGTTGCTGGGGCTTCCTGTCCAGGCCGTCTCTGGGATGCTTGCTGCGTTGCTGGGACTTCCCGTCCGGGCCGACTCCGGGGTTCTTGCCTCGTGTTCCATAATTCGTCAAGGGTCACCAGTGTGGAGAGTGCAAATAAAGAAACCAGATCTGCACGACAGATGACTTTATTTCTCTCCTCTCTCTTCATTCATACACAGAAAAAAGACTTCTCTCAATACACCAGGGTCTCTCCTTTTATATCACTCCATTCCTTCCCCCTGTTGCCTGAAATCTTGCATCACAATACATTTACACATTACAATACGTACTGTCCTCCATTTAATCCCCCATGCTCTACCGGCAGAGGGAATATTCCCCTCCCCTCTGCTTCCAGTCTGAGATGAATATCCCAGCATGGGTTCCCTACACTACTAACAAAAGCTGATCTCAAAAGGAAGGCTGTGTGTCTACCACATAAGGGTGGATCAGCAATATTCCCTCTCCTGCATGGCATAGAGCATTAAATCAAACTGTACTGTAAGTAAACTAATGCATGAGGGTTGTGGTTAAATTTTATACTTTTTTTTTTTTTGCTTTACAAATATAATATATTCTTTTGGTTTCACACTATTCAAGTACAGATCATATCGTGACACACCTGAGTGTAAGAAATAATTTGATTGTCATTGTGTTTCAGTTGAAACATGTGGGCCTGTGCTGTCCGGTTTGTCTGTCGTGGTGCCACTGTGCTGGGTAAAGCCCAGCAGCAAAATGTTGCGCTGGCTAAGAAAGAATGTGAGCAAGGCCATGAAGCACATGGCTAAACCATCAGAAACTTGGTTTAGGTTCAAACTTGTGAAGCTCAAGTATACATCTGGTACAACATTGTTCAAACATGATGCATACTCTTGTATTTTTTCACCATTTGGAAGTTTTGCAGATTGAACAAAATTAATATCTTTAATACAGCTAACAGGTTGGAATGCAAGGAGCATGACCAGATGACAGCAGTGGAGCAAAGTGTTGGAGAAGCTACCACAGAGAAGAGGAAGTCCAAGAAGAGGTCTTTCCCCAATTTCAAAACTGGAAATTTCACTGATAGCAAGAGAAGATACATTGGTTGAGCTGCAAAGTGAAGTATACCCTTATTTTCATAATCTACAATCTACTTTTTTTTCTCAGAAGATGTGAACATAGATTGAGTCCCCATCATGCTGTTTGCTCTCTACATGTCTGTTCTTTTCATCTTCTCTATCCCCTCACCCCCCAGCCAGTCGCAGCAGATGACTGCCCCTCCCTGAGCCTGGTTCTGCTGGAGGTTTCTTCCTGTTAAAAGGGAGTTTTTCCTCTCCACCATCGCCAAGCGCTTGCTCACAGGGGATCGCCTGATTGCTGGGGTCTTTCTGCAACTGTGGGGGTTCCCCCTACAGTTGAAAGTGCTATGAGATGACTGTTGTTGTGAAATGGCGCAATATAAATAAAGTTGAATTGTTGTCTGTCTCCCTGTGTTGGCCCTGTGATGGACTGGCGATCTGTCCAGGGTGTACCCGCCCAAAGATGCTGGGATAGGCTCCAGCCCCCCCGCGACCCCAAAAGGATTAAGCGGAAGAAGATGAATGAATGAATGAACAGTTCTTTGGATGAGAATGAAGAAGAGCCTCTTTCTAAGAAGTGCCAAGAACTTCTTGAAAGCCTCAGTAAGATTTCTTCAGGTCTATCAGTTTAAGTGGACAATCTCTTCTGCATTTTATGCCTTTATTACCTCCCCCAAGGAGGTAATGTTTTTACCGGGGTTTGTCTGTCTGTCTGTTACCAACATAACTCAAAAAGTTATGAATGGATGTTGACGAAATTTTCAGGAAAGGTGTGTAATGGCACGGGGAACAGATGATTAGATTTTGGTGATGATCTTAGCTTGCATACCTCCACCAAGGACTTTGTTTGTATTTGTGCAGCAGGATTACACAAAAACTACTGGATGGATTTGGATGAAATTTTCACCAGAGGTGGTTCTTGGGTTAGACAGGAACCCATTATGTTTTGGTGATGATCTGAGAATGCATACCTCAGCCAAGGCTCTTATCTTCTCACAGTGTGTTAGCAACAATACTCCAAAACTGATGGACAGACTTTGGTGCAATTTTCACCACAAGTGGCTATGGGCCAACGCACAAACCCATTACATTTTGGAGGTGATCCATGACAAACGGAAGGAGTCTTGGCGGAGGTATGTGCTCTATGAGTGCTTTTCTTGTTAATGATTTGAAATAACTTCTTTAAAACTTTCACAACAGCTCAACAACGCTCTCCAAGGAATCAAATACAGCTTCCGAACCCAAGCAAATTGAACAAGTTACGAGCATGATCATGATGATATGTGCAGTATAGTCATACACTCAATTAATAATAATAATAATGGATTAGATTTTTATATGGTGCTCTACATGTCAAGTGACATCTCAAAGCCCTTACAGTAAGTCCATTATTTGTTCACTCCACAGACAATAGTAGTGACTTTAACTTCTTTAACTTCATTAACTTCTTGGGGTAGGTTAATACCACAAGAATAATACCTAACCTACCTAATAATAGTGGTAAGCTACTACTGTAGCCACAGCTGCCCTGGGGCAGACTAATGGAAACATGGCAACCAATCCGCGCCAACGGCCTCTTGGACCACAACCGAACATTTATACACATTCATACCCAGTGTCATGAACACTGGAGGAAAGGTGGGTAAAGTGTCTTGCCCAGGGACACGATGGTAGGATGGCTGGGCAGAGCAGGATTCAAACTGTCAACCCTCTGGTTATTGGATGACCCGCTCTACCTCCTGAGCCACTAAATTCTACTTCAATTTAAATGTTATAATAACTGTTATATACATGTACTAGAAAATATTTTATAAATTTGCAAGAATTCTCACTGCTCAAATAGCATGAAGTTAGCAATTAAATATAAACTTTGTAGTTGATTCTGGTATTAAATGTTTCTGTATGTTAAATTAAAATTTTCCATCGTGATGAGTTTCTTAACAATTTACACAATTTTGCAGAACATCCAACAAGACGGGCAAGTACTGCCGGCGCTGCCAGTACATCCCCAAGACCTGGTTGTAAGTTTTACATTGATGTAATATTTGTTTCCCTGGTTGCAGAATGACATTGCACTTTTATATACTGTATATTATAAATGATGGATAAGATGAAAGAATGATTAGAAGTAGATATTAAATGTATAAGTTTACAAACAACTTTATCAATTATTAGAGATACATGTACCGGTATCTCTAATTTTGCCTCATTCACTTGAGTGCACTATTTATTACAGCTTCAAGAGATGAGAGTGATGACAGTGCCACTACCCCCATGGACCAGAGCATGTCATCATGTATTTTCAATGTAGTTTCAATGTTGGCAATAACTGTTCTTTCAATATTGATTCAACGTCTTGTGCTTGCTGGGGAAAACGTGAGTGGTGCACCCTAGTATTATAACGAGGTAATCAAAGTGCCTTTATTGTCATTCCATTGCTAATAAACAATGCAACAAAATTGAGATACTGCTCCCTAAAAACAAACTATCACACTCACAGTTCACTCATGCATTTAACATTCTTATAATTACAACAATAAATAACGTTTGAAACAATATTATCTAAAAGTTGAATACAATATGTACATAGCAATAATGAAAACATACTGAGCGATAAATTTATAAGACCAGCTTATACACACAGGGTTATTGCCACAAAATAACCTAAAATAACCTAAAATAATATCAACAGTCTGTACGTGTTACATAAATCCGTTCAAAATACGTACTGCTGCTGGGAAAAAACTATGATTAAACCTGGTAGTCCGGGTTTTATGGGATCTGTACTGCTTTCCCGAGGGGAGCAAGTGAAAGAAATCATGGCCTGGATGAGTGCAGTCTTTAATGATGGCAGTAGCTCTGTTGAGGTACCGAGACCTGGAAATCTCTTCCAAAGAAGGGAGAGAACAGCCAGTGATTTTTTTGCGCAGTCTCGATCACTCTCTGGAAGGCTTTGCGGTCTGCGGCTGAACAGCCCTCATACCAAACCGTGATGCCATATGACAAAATGCTCTCAATAGCAGAGCGATAAAATAAAACCAGCAACTGTGCATTCAGGCCATTCTTCTTGAGGAGCCTCAGAAACTGTAGACGTTGTTGAGCCTTTTTTATCGTAGCTATGGTGTTAACTGCCCAGGTAAGGTTGTGAGAATATGAACACCCAGAAACTTAAAAGCCTCCACCCTCGCCACACACTCCTTGCCTATATATAGAGAAGGCGGCTCACTGCTATGCTTCCTAAAATCAGTAATGAGTTCTTTTTTTTTTATTCAGTAGCAGATTATTTTCTGAGCACCATCTCACCAGTTTCTGGACCTCATCTCTGTATGCGGACTCATCTCCTCCTGATATGAGCCCCACTACTGTTGTGTCATCTGCAAACTTCACTATAATGTTTGTGGGATGAACAGGTATGCAGTCATATGTGTACAATGAATACAAAGTGGGGCTCAACATACAGCCCTGTGGTGAGCCTGTGTTAAGCATGACTGTAGAGGAAGAATGGGGTCCGAGTCTTAACAGTCTGTGTTCTGTTTGTTAGGAAGTCCTTAATCCAGCTGCAAGTGTGAGTAGGCAGACCAAGCTGAAGCAATTTGGTGATGAAAATGTTGGGAATAATTGTATTAAATGCCGAGCTATAGTCCACAAACAACATTCTTACATAGCTCCCCTTGTCTTCTAAATGGCTGAATGCCGAGTGGAGGTCTATAGCAATAGCATCTTCAGTGGATCTGCTCCCCCTGTAGGCAAACTGGTACCAATCAAAGTGTGGGAGGAGACTAGGCAAAAGATGTTTCAATACCATTTTCTCAAAGCACTTCATAACAATGGGTGTTAATGCTACTGGTCGATAGTCATTCAGACTGCTAATAATATGTTTTTTAGGCACAGGAATAATGACTGCAGATTTTAAACACTGTGGAACAACGGCTGCCTTGAGAGACAAGTTAAAAATGTCAGACAAAACAGAGCATAGCTGATCTGCACATGCTCTGAGCACCTTTCCTGGCACTCCATCGGGACCAGTAGCCTTTCTTGGGTGAACTGCTCTCAGTGTCTGTCGCACCTCATGATCCTGCAGGGTAAGCGCATCAGAGCTGGCATTCAATAACATCAGTGGGTCCGGGCGAGGTGTATTTGCCTCAAACCGTGCGAAAAAGCAGTTCAATTCTTCTGCCAGTGAGGCGCTGATGTCACTGGAAATGATGCTGCTGCCCTTATAGTTTGTGATATGGTGAAAGCCTTGCCAAACTCGTCTCGAATCATTATCAGAAAACTGGTCCTCAACTTTCTTCTTATAGGTCTGTTTAGCCTCCTTAATGCCTTTCTTCGGATTATCCCGGGCGGTGCTATACAGATCTGTATCCCCTGACCTGAAGGCTGTATCATGGGCTCTGAGGAGTGCCTGGACTTCTTTTGTCATCCAAGGCTTCTGGTTAGGAAAAACCCTGATGCGTTTTTCCACAGTCACCTGGTTGATACAGTAGGTGATGTAGCATAATACAATCTGTGCGTACATTTCCAGATCCTCATTCTTGAATAAATCCCATAGAGTGTTTGAAAAACAGTCCTGCAGCTGAGAAAGAGCTCCCTCAGGCCATGTTGTGATGTTCTTTATAGTAGGTAATGCAATAATTATTAATTCCAGTTATTAATTATGAATAATCATGTTCATATAATTGTAGTGTCAACACTACACCCTCATCACAAAGAAATACAAATACATCCAGTGGAAAGGCTGCTATTGCAAAAGACAAAGACTGATTGAAATAGCCGTATGAATTTATATTAGTAATTATTTCTTGCAGAAAGACTCCTAAAAACTCCTAAAATAGCCACTGTGGTGAAAATAACTCTGTGGTTTGCTTTTAGCATAATTTTAATGTAATTGTTAAGTGTGAACTGGACTCTGTACAAGCGGGCCAGAAACATGCTGACGAAGGAGACCAGGCTTGCTAAGAGGAGCTACAGTGTGAAGTTACAAAAAAACTTCTCAGCTAACAGCTCTGCTTCTGTCTGGAGAGGCCTACGGAATATCACCAACTACAGGAGACCCTCCCCCCACCCTGCGGAAAACCTCCAGCTGGCTAATGACCTAAACAGCTTTTACTGCAGGTTTGAAAAGAACCTACAGTTCTCACCTCCCACCCACACAAAAGGATTATCTGCAGCCCCAGGAACTCCATCCCTCCTCCACTCTGACCTCCCACCAGCACTAATGATCTGTGAAGAGGAGGTGCGCCGGGTCTTTCAGAGACAAAAGATCAAGAAGGCTGCAGGACCTGATGGTGTGTCTCCGTCCTGCCTGAGAGTCTGCTCCAACGAG
Organism: Pholidichthys leucotaenia; assembly: GCA_020510985.1. Lineage (NCBI taxonomy): Eukaryota > Metazoa > Chordata > Actinopteri > Cichliformes > Pholidichthyidae > Pholidichthys > Pholidichthys leucotaenia. The sequence goes on from CM035844.1 coordinate 141,877,514, forward strand.
TTGGCCCCCATCTTCACCCGGATCTTTAACAGATCACTGGAGCTGCGTGAAGTGCCTTCCTGCTTCAAACGCTCCATCATCATTCCAGTTCCCAAGAAACCCTCTATTACAGGATTAAACGACTACAGACCTGTTGCCCTGACCTCTGTGGTCATGAAATCCTTGGAGAGATTGGTGCTGAGCCACCTGAAGGTCATCACAGGCCCCCTGATGGACCCACTGCAGTTTGCCTACCGGTCAAACAGGTCAGTGGATGATGCAGTGAATATGGGACTACATTACATCCTGCAACACCTCGACTCCCCAGGGACGTACGCCAGGATCCTGTTTGTCGACTTCAGCTCAGCGTTCAACACCATCATCCCAGGCATTCTTCATCAGAAACTCCTCCAGCTCAAGGTGCCCCCCTCCACCTGCCAGTGGATCTCCAGCTTTCTGACTGACAGGTGGCAACAGGTGAAGCTAGGGAGATTTACATCCAGCTCCCGAAAAATTAGTACTGGCGCCCCCCAAGGATGTGTCCTTTCCCCACTGCTCTTCTCCCTCTACTCCAACGACTGCACCTCAGAGGACCCTTCGGTGAAGCTCCTGAAGTTTGCGGACGACACCACAGTCATCGGTTTGATCCGGGATGATGATGAGTCTGCATACAGGCGGGAGGTGGAGCAGCTGATCCTCTGGTGCAGCCAGAACCATCTTGAACTTAACCCAGCCAAAACGGTGGAGATGACTGTGGATTTCAGGCGACACCCCCCTTCATTCCCCCCACTCACCATCCTCAACAGCACAGTGTCCACTGTGGACTCCTTCAAGTTTCTGGGTACCACAATCTCCCGGAACCTGAAGTGGTCCTCCCATATTGACACTGTCCGGAAAAAGGCCCAGCAGAGGTTGTTTTTTCTGTGTCAGCTCAAGAAGTTTGATTTGCCTCAGGAGCTGCTGGTTGTCTTCTACACCGCCATCATCCAATCTGTCCTCTGCTTTTCCATCACTGTCTGGTTTGGATCTGCCACTAAACAGGACAAGACCAGACTGCAGCGGATCATTAAGTCTGCGGAGAGGATCATTGGTACCGACCTACCCTCCATTGAGAACTTATATCGGTCCATAACCAGGAAATGGGCGGGAAACATCTGTGCTGACCCACCACACCCCGGCCACAAACTGTTTGAACTTCTATCTTCTGGTCGTCGTTACAGATCACTGAAGGTCAAAACCACCCGTCACAGGAACAGTTTCTTTCCTCAAGCCATCACTCTGATGAACTCCTAACATTCACCTAGTCCTATCTGTTGCTGTACTCATGACTTTTCATCCATTATTACATTGCACATAACTCTCACACTGCTTTTTACTTCATTCACATTATATCACTGAATCTGAGTCCACATTGAAATACTGTGTGATTGTATATTTTTTCATATATTTCTGCAAAGTGTGGTTAGTCCGAGTAAATAACTGCATATATTCCTGTATATATTTGCATCCTTTTATAGAAACGTGGACAGACTGTAATTTACTGTACATACTCTGGTTGTCATTGAATCCTTATTTAAATCCTTCACCTGAACAACGAGAGCAAGTTTTTAGCCAAAGTCAAATTCCTTGTATGTGTTGTGCATACTTGGCCAATAAAGCTGATTCTGATTCTGATTCTGATTCTGAATGAAATTTACTTGTGACCAGGTTAAACAAGCAAAAAAAAAAAATCTTTCTAGTGGAATTTACGACTGTTCATCAGGGACACAAAAAAATACAATTTCTCCACTTGTTACTTCGTGGCACTGTAACCTGCTGTAGAACACAGCATGTGAAAAGCATTTCAAGTGTTAAAAGGCACTGCAAAGATTTGCCCCATAGTCAGCTACAGTTTCTACCCAGCATGTGTTGGAGACAGCCTGTGAATGTGAAAGGGATTAATTTGAGTTGAAAGAAGGGAACCTATTGAGAGTGCGGGTGAAGGGTGGAGAGGCGGGCTGGGAATGAATAGCAGACTTGTGAACTGAAGAGATAAGGAATCTGATCTCTATCAGTTAGATTTCTCCTTGCCCCCCCTTTCTCTCTCCGCACTTCTTCTCTTCCCCGGCCTCTCTCTGATTCCTTTCAGCTCATTTAGTTAATTAAGGGCATGAAATGTTTCAGAAAGCAATTATGCAGTGACATTATTAAAAGACCTACCTTCCTTGTAAGTGCAGATTGTGTCTGTCTCATGTCTTCCAACAGAAAGAAAACTTGTCTGACCTAAGTGACTACTGAAGTGTCATGAATGGCCCCTCGGGACAGAGAGACAGGTTTAGGTTCAGGTTACTTTACTTGTACCCGTAGGTAGATTTGTTTTGCAGTCTGGTGACATCCATATTTACAAGCCACAAATTACATTCAACATAGACACAAACACAGGTACATATGAAGCTGACTATAAACATGATAAGAATACTCAAGGCTCCATCAATCAGGGTATAAAAAGACAAAGAGATGGGAGAAAACCAGAGGTAAGAGAGAAGGGTCATATTAAAAGTTAAAAACTAGTCAAAGAGGTTAAAAACACAAAGGTCTAAAACCCAATAAAATATTTAGAACCCAAGTGACATCTTACAAAAATAAGTAAATATAAAATGGAGTTAGTAAATAGGTACCTAAATTATGTGCAATATATTGTTACAGCTTGTTCAACTCTTTGACAGCAGCAGGGACAAAGCTGTTTTTGTAGCGCTAGGTTCTACTTTTTGGGACAGCAAACCTCCGTCTTGAGGGAAGAAGCTGAAAGTGGCAGTGCAAAGGGTGGGAGTCATCATTTAAAATGGAGGTAGCCATCCTCTGTACTTGTCTGGTGTACAGGGACAGACCCACACGTTGAACTGTGAGCTGTAAGATTTATTGCAAAAACAGCAAAAGTAAAGTCCAAATAAAGTGCACAATACAAAAATCCAAAAACAGATAATAAGGAAAACTTACAGGTGTCATGAATGCCCCTCCGGGGCAGAAAGACAAACCCATGCGCCGAACTGTGGTTGTGACATTTATTGACAAAAGAACAAAACTGTGCAGAGAACAAAAAATGCAACCAAAGTAAACTTACACACTGTGGCACTCCAGAGCAGCAATTGCTCTGGAGGAGATGAGGAGGTAAACTTACAGAGGGAGATATCCAGTAAGTCCAAACAATGCATAACAAAGCAATGCTGCCACAGTGAGAGGATGAGCTGGCAGTGAATAAATACTGGGCAGACAAATGAGCATCAGGTGTGAGCGGCTGAACAGGCAGGTGACTTAATTGCCTAACTGCCCACAGCTGTGGTGGCAGGAAAGCAGACTGTGAACAGTTAGTGGGAGTGTATGAGAGAGTAACAACAAACCAAAATAAACACAGAAACCTGACAACAAAATAATAACAGACAGGCAAAACTCAGAAATAAATTGAGTCTGTGCTCAGAGGGAATGATTGAGCTCAGACTCATGACAACAGACAGAAACAAACTTGGGATAAACTCACCAGAGCAGGGGAAGGGCTTTGGTGGTGAAGAGATACTCAGAAGAATTTACTCAGGCTTACTCAAGACAACGACAATTATGAAAAGAAAATACTGCCCTTAAATAGGGTCCAAAGCAAATACACAATTAGTGACAGGTGTGGAGCCACATGAACGGGCAAAAGGTAACAATGATTAATGACTTGGATCAGCTGTGAGCGATAAGAGGAGAGCGAGGGGACCTGACAGCTGACAGGGTGACGCCCACATGGAGCACCACCAGGAAACGCCACTTGACAGCTGTCAACCCAGAGAAAGAACACAACAGTTCAAAATACAAAGAAAAAAATATCAATCAATGCAGACTGTCATGGACTGGGCTGGACCTGCCAGCCCAGCTCCTTGGCACGGTGGCTGTTATGCCCTCAGGAGGATGTTTTTCCCCTTACCTGTCTCTAGGCTCCTCCTGGGAGGCTCTGAGCTCTGCTCAGCTGTGACAGCTCAGCCACGCCCCTCTCTCCTGCAGGTCCTTACCAGCTGTCTTCCTTTGGTTATTTTCTCCACTGTACACACACACACACACACACACACACACACACACACACACACACACACACATATCTTCACCTGCATTCTCACTCTCATTCACTCCTTGCATACACATACACACACCCTCATTCATTTCCACCTACATGCTCTATTCATTCACTCACACATACACACACTCACTCACTGGTGCAAATGTCCATTCACACAGGTGTTTCCATTCACGCTCTTCCACACTCTCTCTTCTCTCTCCACACCAGCATACACTCTGCTCGTTAGTGTTGCTGTATTTAAGATGTCATTCGCCTTTGTGCATTGTCGGGTGATTGAGGGTGATTTTTTTTTTTTTTTTTTTTTTTTTTTAAACTGGCGCCTAGCGGCTGCCCCGGCCTTGGATGCACTCTGCAGAGCGTGCCCAAATGCCAAGTCACGTTTCGTTACCTTGTATTCATACATGTGTAATGACAATAAAGTTGAATCTCAATCTCAATCTCAATACCAGATTCCTGTGGAGGAGCTCCAGGTTTTGCTCTCCACTGGGGCTCCCCGTCAGCTGCTGTCACCACTCCTCTCTCCTTTGTCTCTGTTTCCCCTGAATTCTCACTGGTTCCGAGAGGAAGTAGCCAGACGCTGGAGGAGCCAAGGGAGAGAGAGGAGCCTAAGCCACGGCATAAGAACCGTCCCTCCTCGGGACGTCGGAAGAAACCCTCCTCTGTATTGACGGCCATGGATTTGACGTCACCCCCAGCTATTCCTGCGGCAAAATCAATCCCCGTGTCAGCTGTTCTGCCAGCCTGTGCCCTCTCAGCCCTGACTGCAACCCACGCCGCCGGAATGTCTTCCCTCACCGCCGTGAGATCAGCCGGGGGTTCCCCAGACTCTCTCACGCCTGCGCCACTGGAACCGGGTCCTCCTCCATTCCCTGAGGGGCCCGTTACTGTCGTCGATGCAGGGGAGGATGGTAGCTCACTGCCGGCAGCAGTTCCCACCGAGACCCGGGAGATCAGGCAAGTGTGTTTACATTCAATCTCCATGAACAATGATGAATCTTGTCTGTCTCCCGGGGAAGAGCTTCAGGTTGGGCAGTCACCTGAGCACTCTCTCCCTGTTGCCACTGTCCAAGACTTACTGATCCCCTCTGTGTCTCCTCCCCATTTTTCCAAGTGCTCGCCGGAGTCAAGCCGCCGGATCGTGGAGGAGCTTGTGGCCCTGGGTGATCAAGAACAAGGGTCAACACAGAGTAGACCCCCAGCTGTCACGCTGGAGAAGCAGCCTGCATTTGCAGATTCCACTGGGGGCTTCAGGACTGCCACCACTGCTATCATGCCTGCTGCGGAGGCCGCCGCAGCAGGGTCTGCACCTGAGCTGGACCACCCAGAGGTCAGGCCCGAGACAGTGGTACCAAGTTTGTCGGAGTCCTGGATGGCGGTGGAGTTCGAGCTCATGTTGCGCCCTCTGCTCCACAGATTCGGAGAGGTACATGGTACTTTTGAGCAAAAAATAATGAGCAGAGTCGTGGTCTATGTCTTCACTCCATTTGTCTTTATTCAAAAGAACAAGGAAATTTCTGTGCAAGCGCGCAACACACTTCTCTCTCTGGGCAAAAGCAATCGATCTGTGAATCATCGGACTTTCAACAAACTGTAAATAGAGTACACAGTATTTAAACTTTTTTAGTACTGTATTAATGTTTTTAAATGTAACAATCATGTGCAAAAATAATAATGAAATGTTAATCTTTTAACTCTCATTTTTAACTGTATATATTGTCTACAATCAGCTTTTTAACTGACTTTTTAACCTGTAATCTGCTTCTTAACCCGTGTATGATACGCTTTTAATTAACCCATTAATCCCCATTTTTAACCCGTCACATACTCCCCCTCAAAATAGATGTTGTCCCCAACATCAGGACATGTGAAATGTATAATAACCACTGTCACAGTGCAAAATTCTCAAAGAGTGCATCGTCAACTAATTCAAAAAAGTTTACAGACTGGAACTCTTTTCATACATTCTGGCTTTGAGATGAACTCATTCACAGTCTGAAGTGTCCATTACACTTTAAGTGCATATCCTGTGCATAAGATAAGATAAGATAAGCCTTTATTAGTCCCACAATGGGGAAATTCCAGGATTGCAACAGCACAGGGATAGCAACACTCAGAGCAACAATCAGAAGGCAAGAAAAAACAAGAACAGCTAGTAAACATATGTACATATTACTATAAATATATATATAGGCTGCACGGTGGCGCAGTGGTTTAGCACTGTGGCAGCACAGTTTTACCCTCGGCCGGGGGACCGCGGGGATCATGAGATCGTGGGTTCGATCCCAGCCCCCGACCAACAGTGAACTGTGTGGAGTTTGCATGTTCTCCCCGTGTTGCGCGGGTTTACTCCGGGATTTCTCCGGTTTCCTCCCGCACACCAAAAACATGTAGGTTTAGGGCGCTCGCGCACGCAGCGACCAGCAGCCGGTGGCTTGTCACCAGACTGCAAACCAAGTCTACCTACGGGTACAAATAAGTAACAAAAAAAAAAAAAAAAAAAAAAAAAATTCTTCACCCTTATTGTCATTCAGCCGTACAACCAATCATGTACAGCAGAACGAGATTGTGCTTTACCTATCTACAGTGTAAATCACACACACCCCTCCTCCATTCTATTTATTGCTGAGCACCAAGCTGGATGGCAGGAAGTTCCACTTTTATATGGTCTTTGGCATGACCCGGCCGGGATTTGAACCCCTGCCTCCCGGGTGTGGGGCAGATGCTCTACCAACTGAGCCACCACTCCGCCACCATATATATATACAGTATATATATACAGTATATATATATATATATATATATACACTCACCGGCCACTTTATTAGGTACACCATGCTAGTAACGTGTTGGACCCCCTTTTGGCTTCAGAACTGCCTCAATTCTTCATGGCATAGATTCAACAAGGTGCTGGAAGCATTCCTCAGAGAGTTTGGTCCATATTGACATGATGGCATCACACAGTTGGCGCAGATTTGTCAGCTGCACATCCATGATGCCAATCTCCCGTTCCACCACATCCCAAAGATGCTCTATTGGATTGAGATCTGGTGACTGTGGAGGCCATTTGAGTACAGTGAACTCATTGTCATGTTCAAGAAACCAGTCTGAGATGATTCCAGCTTTATAAGATAAGATAAGATAAGATAAGATAAGCCTTTATTAGTCCCACAACGGGGAAATTCCAGGATTGCAACAGCACAGGGATAGCAACACTCAGAGCAACAATCAGAAGGCAAGAAAAAAAAAACAAAAAAAACAAGCAAGCAAGAGCAGCTAATATACATATGTACGTATTACTATAAAATATATATATATACACACACACACACAGACACACAGTGTAGAGCATTGTAGCTAGATGGAATAAATATGTAAATATATAAACACCCACAGTACGGAGCATTGCAGCTAGGTGGAATAAATATGCAAGTATATAAACACACACAGTGCGGAGCAATGTAGCTAGATGGAATAATATGTAGATATATAAATATATAAACACACCCAGTGCTGAGCATTGTAGCTAGATGGAATAAATATGTAAATATATAAACACACACAGTGCAGAGCATTGTTGCTAGATGGAATGAAACAGCATAACCGTCTACTTAGTTATCCTACATGGTATGATTATGTGCCCATACATATTCTCACCCTCCATAGCGACCGGTAAGTTCCTAGTTGTATGCCGGAGGGGACCATTGTGTAAGTCTATTGCATCTTTTGCATTCAAAAAACTATTAGTTTGTTACGTCTTTTTGCTATCTCTGCGAGCAGCCCTGCTTAGGTTGTACAGTCTGACAGCCGTTGGTAGGAAGGACCTACGAAACCTCTCGGTTGTGCACCTGGGATGATGTAGTCTGCTGCTAAATGAGCTCCTCAGTGCATTCAGTATGTCCTGCATAGGGTGGAACTCGGACTCCAGCAGAGATGACAGTTTAGCCACCGTCCTTCTCTCTCCTATCTCCTCCATCGGATCAAGGCGCTGCCCCAGGACAGAGCTAGCTTTCTTAATCAGTTTGTTCAGTCTCTTCCTATCGGCTGCAGTAATGCCACTGCCCCAGCAGACCACTCCAAAAGTGATGGCTGATGCCACCACCGTGTCATAGAATGACTTCAGCAGCGCCCCTTGTACACCAAAAGACCTGAGTCTCCTCAGCAGGAACAACCTGCGCTGTCCCTTCTTGTAGAGTGCATCAGTATTGTGTGACCAGTCTAGTTTATTGTTCAGATGAATACCCAGGTACTTATAGGATGTCACCATCTCGATGTCTGTTCCCTGTATATTTACTGGTACTGTGAGGGGCTGCCCATGCCTGCGGCAGTCCACCACCAGCTCCTTAGTTTTCCTCGCGTTGATCTGGAGGCAGTTCCGATGGCACCAGTCCACGAAGTCCTGGATAAGCCCTCTGTACTCAGCTTCATCTCCATTGGAGATGAGGCCAACGATCGCAGAGTCATCAGAGAACTTCTGTAGATGGCAGTGTGTTGTATTGTGTGAGAAGTCCGCAGTATAAAGAGTGAACAGGAAGGGAGCCAGCACCGTTCCCTGGGGGGCCCCCGTGCTACTGATGATCGTGTCGGACACACAGTCCCGGGTTCTCACAAACTGAGGCCGGTTCGTGAGGTAGTCCAGGATCCATGATGACAGGTGCTGGTCCACCCCTGCGCGCAGCAGCTTGTCCTTCAGGATCATCGGTTGGATGGTGTTGAAAGCACTGGAGAAGTCAAAGAACATGATCCTCACCATATTCCCGGGCTTCTCCAGGTGGGACAGAGAACGGTGAAGGAGGAAGATCACCGCATCCTCCACCCCAATGCCATGCTGGTAGGCGAACTGGAGTGGATCCATCGCTGGTTCCACCAGGGGGCAGAGGTGAGCAAGGAGCAGTCTCTCCAGGGTCTTCATCAAGTGGGACGTCAAGGCCACCGGTCTGTAGCTGTTCAGGTCTTTGGGGTGGGAAGTTTTTGGTACAGGTACCACACAAGATGTTTTCCACAGCTGTGGTACCCTCCCCAGTTTCAGGCTCATGTTGAAGATATACGTCACAATCCCACACAGCTGGTCTGCACAGGACTTGAGGAGCTTTGCGCTGATGCCGTCCGGTCCCGGCGCCTTCCTCGCCTTGATCTTCCTCAGCTCCGTCCTCACCTGGGTCCTGGTCAGGGTCAGGATGGGGGGCTGTGTGTTGGGAGTGGGGGGGTGTTGGTGGAGTGGGGAGTGGGCAGCAGGACTTGATTTCTTTAGAGGCAGCAGTGGTTGTTGTGCAGTCAGGGGGGCGGGCGGTTGGTCAAATCTATTGAAAAACAGATTCAGGTTGTTCGCCCACTCCCTGCCCCCTGTGGCCTGGGGGGAGGTATTCTGGAGCCCCGAGATGGTTTTGAGGTTTCTCCAGACCCCGCTGATGTCGCTCTGTTGCAGCTTGTCCTCCATCTTCTTCCTGAAGCTGTCCTTGCCTTCTCTGATCTTTCTCCTCAGCTCCCTCTGTACGGACTTCAGCATCTCCCTGTTCCCTGACCTGAAGATCCTCTTCTTCTCTCTCAGAAGTGTTTTTATCTCAGGGTTGATCCAGGGTTTGTTGTTTGAGTGACGCCGTATGGTCTTGGTGGGAACGGATTTGTCCACACAGAAGCTGAGGTAGCCCGTGAAGGTGTGAATGAGGCCATCGATGTCCTCACCATGTGGATCGCAGAGCTGCTTCCAGGCGGTGGCTTCAAAACAGCCCTTTAGGGTGTCCATTGTCTCCTCAGACCATAACTCCACAGTGTGCATGGCCGGAGGTTGTCTGTGCACTAGGGGTTTGTACACCGGCCGGAGATGAACCAAGTTGTGATCCGATCTCCCGAGTGGGGGGAGTTGTGATGAGGTGTACGCCTCCTTAGTGTTTGCGTAGAATAAATCCAGTGTTTTATTGTCTCTAGTGTGGCATGTGACATACTGGGTGAACGTGGGTAGAATGGGAGACAGTGAAACATGGTTGAAATCGCCTGAGATGAGGAGAAGAGCAGAGACATGGCGCATTATCCTGCTGAAAGTAGCCATCAGAAGTTGGGTACATTGTGGTCATAAAGGGATGGACATGGTCAGCAACAATACTCAGGTAGGCTGTAGCGTTGCAACGATGCTCAATTGGTACCAAGGGGCCCAAAGAGTGCCAAGAAAATATTCCCCACACCATTACACCACCACCACCAGCCTGAACCATTGATACAAGGCAGGATGGATCCATGCTTTCATGTTGTTGACGCCAAATTCTGACCCTACCATCCGAATGTCGCAGCAGAAATCGAGACTCATCAGACCAGGCAACGTTTTTCCAATCTTCTATTGTCCAATTTCGATGAGCTTGTGCAAATTGTAGCCTCAGTTTCCTGTTCTTAGCTGAAAGGAGTGGCACCCGGCGTGGTCTTCTGCTGCTGTAGCCCATCTGCCTTATTCTGTCTTATGTTTCTTGCACGCCGCCTAAACTCCAGCCCGGCACCTGCGTCGTTTTCGCTACGGTTCCCGGTATGTCGAGTTTCACCGTTAGCACCGGGTGGCGGTTGAGTGCTAGCTAGCACTAGCTCTTCCTGCTGTAACGTCTCCTGCTGTAAACAGTGGCTCCGTCCGCCGACTCGGGAGACCTTTGGGGCGATCTGTGTGTCCGTGATATATATATAGAGTGAAAGGTGTAGAAAGAAGAAGGAAGATAAAAAAAAAAAAGGCTGTTGCAACGGGGCAGCCAACTCGTGTGGCGCCACCGGTCCGGTGGAACCGGAACCGAAAAAAAAAAAACGGGGATAAATACTGGGATAAACACCAACACAGTCCCTTGTTGTTGTTTTTTAGTCAGTCCCAATGAGTCAAACGACCTTAAAACTCAATCTTTCAGTGTGAGTCCAATGTAACTGTATCTACTCTACTTCAGGTATACAAAATGACCACCAACCCATTAACACTGACCACAAAACTCTTGGAAGTAGAAAGGATGTACACTGTATACCCATGACAAGGTCGGTTCAGAATAATAAGGCAACATCTGTATGTTATAACATGCTGGTGTACCCACTGTATCATAAGATAAAATAAGATAAGATAAGATAAGCCTTTATTAGTCCCACAATGGGGAAATTCCAGGATTGCAACAGCACAGGGATAGCAACACTCAGAGCAACAATCAGAAGGCAAGAGAAAAAACAAGAGCAGCAAGTATACATATGTACATATAAATATATATATATATATATATATATAGAGAGAGAGAGAGAGAGACAGTGCGGAGCATTGTAGCTAGATGGGATAGATATATAAATATATAAACACAGTGTGGAGCATTGTAGGTGGATGGAATAAATATATGAGTATATAAACACACAATGCGGAGTATTGTAGCTAGATGGAATGAATATGTGAATATATAAACACAGTGCGGAGCATTGTAGCTAGATGGAATAAATATGTAGATATATAAACACAGTGCGGAGCATTGTAGCTAGATGGAATAAATATGTAACTATATAAACACACACAGTGTGGAGCATTGTTGCTAGATGGAGTAAATATATAAATATATATATAAACACACACAGTGCGGAGCATTGTAGCTAGATGGAATAAATATGTAAATATATAAACACACACAGTGCGGAGGATTGTAGCTAGATGGAAGGAAACAGCACAACCGTCTACTTAGTTATCCTACATGGTATGATTATGTACCCATACATATTCTCACCCTCCATAGCGACCGGTATTTTCCTAGTTGTATACCGGAGGGGACCATTGTGTAAGTCTATTGCGTCTTAAGTGAATACTTTCGGTTTTCTAGTGTTACGTCTAGGTCTCTGATTCACTTCCTCACCATGATCACTATAGGTAGGAGAAGGAGGGTGCGGTGAAGGAAGGCTTACCTCCGCAGGTAAATACTCTACCTGACCAATGTCGTCCTCTGGTGGCTGGTCGGCTGCTGCAGCTTCAAGCTTTGTCTCCTGCTGCATCAGGTATGTTGTCCTCCTGCTGAGCTGGGTCTGCGGTCCCCTCAGGCGGTGGCGAATCAGGGCGAAGTGGCACTGGATAATACTAGTCCTCATCATCGTCGTCCTCTTCTGAGTGAATCCCCGATGTCTCCGCTGATCTGGCAGTGGCGCACCTCCTCGAACGAGGCTGCAAAGAAGTCTCCAAGGGCAAATGATCACATGGCAGAAGAAGATTGAGATGCAAAGTTCTAGATCTACCCTTGCCTCTCTCAGGTTTCAGTTCATAGATAGGACTATCCTGCCCAACTTGCCTTACCACAGTATGGATTGTGTCTTCCCAGTGATTTTGCAGCTTACCAGTTCCTCCACGTGGTGAGTTGGTGTACGGGGGCTGGCCGCCGTAGCGTCTACATACAAAGTATGGTGGGAAGTGCTGTTGTTGCTGCTGATCTCCTTCGGGGGTGTTCTCTCCATCACTCTGGTAGTTCTCTGGATAGTCTCCACGGGGAGGGCCTCTCCTCCTGGGGTAGCGCCTATAGCGGCTCCTGTCAGCGGCGTACCTGCTTCCCTGGACTGCAGTGCCTCCTGAGCCGGTAACATTTGCCGCCTCTGCTCCCTTTTCTCTCTCAACTACATCAAACTCCACAGTTTCGCCATCTCCAACACTGCAAAGGTATTTCCTTGGGTTGTTCTTTTTGATGGCTGTCTGGTGTACAAAAACGTCTTCTTTTGTGTCATTCCTATTGATGAAACCATATCCATTTCTGACGTTGAACCATTTGACTGTACCTAAGACTTTTGTTGCAATGACCTTCTTATTCCCCGCTGGAGCTGCGGCTGCCGGGCTGGATGGGCTACTGCCTTTCGGGCTCTCTGCTTTCCTCTCTCTTGCAGCATTATGCTCCCTATATGCTCTACAGCCTGCCTGAAAATGCTCACTACTCCCTTTACGAATACTACCACAGGTGTAGGGCTTATAGTTGGCTTTGTGTATGGGCCAGTGCTCTCCTTGACACTTTTTGGAGCAGTACAAGGCACTTTTACACACTGAACAACATTTCAAACTCTGGTTTTCACCCTGTGTAGCACAGCTATAACAACACTGGGACCTTCTTATGTCACTGGTCACACCATGTCCCGTTGGAGTGACCCCTTCTAGTTTAAAGAGTTACCTCTGGCTGGTTTCACTGGCTTCTGTGCTTTACAGCATGCTCTAAAATGTTCGCTGCTCCCACAGCTAAAACAGTGCTGGCAAAACCCTTCACCTGTCTGAATGCAATAATAACACCTTGGTTGTGGGCGGGGCATGTGGTACTGCTGAGGGGCGAAGCGCTGCTGGAATTGTGCAGTGCCTCTCATTGGTGCCAGGCCTTGCGCTGGATAGTACTGCTGAAGAGCTGCTTGGGGCCGCTGATGAGGAAAGTAGTGCTGAGCAGATGGGTCCAGCTGGTATTGTGGGTATGGCGTGAAAGTCGGCGCTGGGGAGTGGTTTTCAGGTCTTCCACTGGTGGTGGGTTGTGCTGTGGCTGAAGACTTCTGCATGGTTTCTCGGATTTGGGACACTTCAGCTCGCAAGTCCTTTAAAAGTACCATCTCAGACCGCATCTCTTTAATCTCTGCCAGCAGATCTGGTGACGGAACGGCTGTGCTTTGTTTTTTTCTGCAGGTGCAGGAGTGTCACTGGGCTGAACAGCATTCACGGCGGCCGCTCGCTGGGGGACAGCATGTTTCTTCTTGTCTTGTCTTTCCTTTTCATTTGCGCATGCAATATTCACCTTTTCCAATAAAACTTCATCAGGTGTCGTGGGCTGAAGAAGGTATGGCTGCATGTCACTCTTAACATTGTCACTCTGCAAACCTGTTAGGATGGTGTGCATGAACAAACTTTGGACCAAGGCGGGATCATATTTTAGACCCAACTCATCTTCCTGGGACGCGAAGAGAATCTTCTTGCGAAGGTCCATGGCTCTCAGAAGGAAGTTTTGAGGAGTCTCTTTACTGCTCTGAGCTTCTGAAGAAAGCAGCTTGTACAGTTCAGTAGCCCCTCTCTCCTGATAGTGAGACCTTAGGATCCTCCGCAGGAGCAGGAAGAGTAAGATTATCTTTGCCTTCTAGGTAACTTTTCAGCTGCTGGCTTGGTGTGATGGCACGAATCACTGCGTCAATGATCTCATCTTCATGGTAGCCTTTACTGAGCCCACTTTCAATCTGCCTGGCCAAACTGGAAAATGTGAGCTTGTCTTTTTGTCCTGGCTCCCCTATTTGGCCTGATATTGTGAAGTCTTTACACCACATGGAGTTATCTGGAGGTGCTGAAGCTTGTCTGTGCATTGGTGTGCTCTGTAGGCTCAGTTTATTACTCATTAGCTGATGCATAGCCTCTTCTTTGGCTTGAAGTGTGGCCCGTAAAGCATGTATTTCTTTCTGCAGGTCTTCTTTCTGTTTATCTTCACCCACTATCTCTAACTCTGGCATCTTTGCATTTTCAATCAAGTCCTTTATATTTAGACAAATGAGACATTCCCTCATCTTCTAGCTCAGTAAACTCAGGTCTTTCAACATAACTTATGACAAATGTGATTAGCTGGCCTCGAGTTTTGTCTACAAATTGCTCTTTTTCCATTCCAGATATTTGTAGTCCATTGCATACATTAAGCAGTTGTTTAACATTCAGTTTGTATAATGCACCTTTAACTCCAAACTGTACTTTCTCCAACTCCGGCGGCTCCATTTTCATCAGAGAAGTGGGCATAAAACAGTTCAACATAGGCCTCTTTTTTACCTTGTGGTGTAGTGGTGCCCTCTAGTGGTGATTGCCGTGCTAGAGTTACAACCTTTGCACGTGGTGCCAGAGTCACGGTGAATGTCGGCGGTGCCTTACATCTTCGATGCTGGGGTTCATGGAGGGATATTCGGCTCGAGTTTCCACTTCGGCTGGCGGATTTTTCTCTCACCAAAATATCCCAAGCGGTGCCTCCAAAATGTTGCGCCCTCTGCTCCACAGTTTGGGAGCAGTACGTGGTACTCTTGAGCAAAAAATAATGAGCAGAGTCGCGGTCTACATCTTCACTCCATTTTTCTTTATTCAAAAGAACAAGGAAACTTCTGCGCAAGCGCACAACACACTTCTCTCTCTGGGCAAAAGCAATCGATCTGTGAATCATCGGACTTTCAACAAACTGTAAATAGTGTACACAGTATTTAAACTTTTTAAATACTGTATTAATGTTTTTAAATGTAGCAGGCATGTGCAAAAATAATAATGAACTATTAATCTTTTTAACTCATTTTTAACTGTATATATTGTCTACAATCAGCTTTTTAACTGACTTTTTAACCTGTAATCTGCTTCTTAACCCGTGTATGATATGCTTTTAATTAACCCATTAATCCCCATTTTTAACCCATCACACTCAGGCAAGTGCTCTATTTTGTATTCCTCTTGTCTGTACTTGAGTGCTCTTACCTGGGTCTTGGTGGGGAGAGCCGGGTGCAGCCACTAGCTGCACCTGAGCTCGCCTCACGGGGCTCCACCGCTGCCGGTAACCCTGACCCTCTATCTCTCTTTCCTGTCTCTAAGCCTGCATCTAGGGTCGCCGGAAAGGATCCGCTGCTGCCGGATTCTACCGCGGGTGCAGCGGAGCTCTGGCCGGATTCCGCTGCAGGTGCAGCTATGTCCCAGACCGGGACCGCCTTGGGTGCAGCTATATCCCAGACCGGGACCATTGCAGGTGCAGCTATGTCCCAGACCGGGACCGCCGCGGGTGCAGCTATGTCCCAGACTGGGGCCATGGGAGACAGAGGGGCTTCTCCCTCATCGCTGTCCATTGACGTTGGGGCTCCCCTTTTCTGGTCTCCCCTTCCTACTTTGGGTCTTCCTATGGGCAGGCCCCCTCCTGGGCCTTCTCTCCTGAGCTGGTGGCTCTCGGATTCAGGCCGTCCGCCCAGTGAACTGTGCCATGGATGTCGGTGGCCAAGTTTCCCTGGTCGGCCACCTGAACCACCCACCTGGGTGGCCTGCCTGGGTCTGGACGTGGCCGCGCCACTTGACTGGCCTTCTTTCATCTTCCCTGGGGCCTGGGACTTTGGTCAGCCCCCTGAAATATGGGACTCTGGGGGTTTTGGGCAAGAGTTGTTCTGGATGTTGGGACGTATGTACTCTGGGTTTTCCTGTTCTACCTTGTTGTGTTCTCACTTAACTGGTTCCCCCACCTCCCACCCTGGTTAGTTGTTATAGTCTCCTGGGGGGGGGGGTCTCCTTGTGTTGTTGTGTTTCCTTTTCTGATGGTATGCTGTGGTGTCTGGTTACCACCCCTTGGGGAGGGGGCTCTTTCATGGACTGGGCTGGACCTGCCAGCCTAGCTCCTTGGCACGGTGGCTGTTATGCCCCCAGGAAGGTGTTTTTCCCCTTACCTGTCTCTAGGCTCCTCCTGGGAGGCTCTGAGCTCTGCTCACCTGTGACAGCTCAGCCACGCCCCTCTCTCCTGCCGGTCCTTACCAGCTGTCTTCCTTTGGATATTTTCTCGACTGTTCACACACATACACACACACACACACACACACACACACGGGCTGCACGGTGGCGCAGTGGTTTAGCACTGTGGCAGCACAGTTTACCCTCGGCCGGGGGATCGTGGGGATCATGAGATCGTGGGTTCGATCCCAGCCCCCGACCAACAGTGAGCTGTGTGGAGTTTGCATGTTCTCCCCGTGTTGCGTGGGTTTACTCCGGGATTTCTCCGGTTTCCTCCCGCATACCAAAAACATGAAGGTTTAGGGCGCTCGCGCACGCAGCGACCGGCAGCCGGTGGCTTGTCACCAGACTGCAAACCAAATCTACCTACGGGTACAAATAAGTAACAACAACAACAACAACAACAACAACAACACACACACACACACACACTTATATCTTCACCTGCATTCTCACTCTCATTCACTCCTTGCATATGCACACACACACCCTCATTCATTTCCACCTACTGTACATGCTCTATGCTTCCTCATTCACTCACACATACACACACTGACTCACTGGTGCAGACGTCCATTCACACAGGTGTTTTCATTCACGCTCTTCTACACTCTCTCTTGTCTCTCCACACCAGCATACACTCTGCTCATTAGTGTTGCTGTATTTAAGATCTCAGTTTGCCATTGTGCATTGTCGGGTGATTGAGGTGAATTTCGGAGTAGCCTTCATCAGTCTATTCCCCTTCGTTTTCTCCAGCCTGTGGACTTCACAGATTTACTCGGACAGCTCCAGCTTTGTGAGTACAAACTATTTCACCCCTGCTGTCTATTTTTCCAGATGGCTTTTTTCCGGGCTCCTCCTCCATTCCTCCGTTGCAGTTCCATCTGCCTTGGAACATTTTTTTCCCCATGTTTGACTTGCTTGTCCTATTGAGCATCCTAGAGACTTCCCTGTACTCCCTTGTCTCACTGTGTTTGGACTGTTATATTTTGTTCAAACGGCTCAGTCTATCAGGCGGTTGACCACAGTTTTTCAGCCACCTAAACAGAAGAGGTGGCCCAGGAGGCGGCTCCCTCACAGGGAGGCCCAATGGAGGGAAAGAAAACAAAGGAGAGGGGACCACGATGGCATCTGGCACAGGAGAGGGGACCACGACAGCATCAGGCAAGGGAGGGGAAACCACAACGGCGTCAGGCAAAGGAGGCGGGAAACATGACAGCGTCTGGCAGAGGAGGGGGGACCATGATGCCCTCGGACTGGTGGTCCCGGACTGGGACATATTTGCACCCACGGTGGCTCCGGGCTGGAGCAAAGCTGCACCCACGGTGCTTCAGGCTGGAGTGAGGCAGCACCCATGGTGGGCCCGGACTGGGCCAGAGCTGCACTCATAGTGGGCCCGGACTGGGCCAATGCCGCACCAACGGTGGGCACAGACTTGGCCAATGCTCCACCCTCGGAGACCCCGGGATGGACCAGAGCACCTGCGACAACCTCCACTGGAAGGGAAGCAGCACCCATGGAGGACCTAGACTGGGCTAAGGCTGCACCCTCGGAGGCCCCAGGCTGGAACGGAGCACCCGCGATGACCTCCATAGGGAAGGAAGCAGCACCCACAGGGGGCCTGGACTGGGCCACAGCTGCACCCTCGATGGACCTGGACTGGGCCAAGGCTGCACCCTCGGAGGCCCCGGGCTGGGATGGAGCACCCACGGAGGTCCCAGGCTGGGACGGAGCGCCCGCGACGACCTCAGTGGGAGGAGCTGGACCCATGATGATTTTGGGTGGAGAGCCAGGACCCACGCAGACTTCTGGCAGAACTGGACAATCCTCAGTGACCCTGGGGGAAAGCTCAGGCAACAGAGGCAGACAAACAGGGTCAGGGTAACCGGCGGCAGTGGAGCCCGGTGAGGTGAACTCAGGTGCAGCTGACGGCTGCACTTGGCCCTCCCCAGCATGAGCCAGACAAGATTGCTCCAATATAGAAACAACAAAGTCAAAGAGGAGCACTTGCCTGATCTCAAGCTCCACCACCGTCCAGGACTCCGTTGATCCAGGTGATGGTTCTTCAGGTCCAGCCCTCTGGAGGGCCAACTCCGGCTCTGCTGCGGCGGCCCCTCCAGCAGGCAATGGTGGTCAATACAGTCCCGGGACCCCTCAGTGAGGTGACCCACACAGGTGGCTCACCCTGGGTGATGACAGGAGGTCGGTTTCCTGCTGGTGCTGGAACCTGCTGAGCCAAAGCCCGGGGATGCTCCTTCATTGGCCCAGGTGTCAGCTCAGTCTCAGCACTCACCCTCCATCCAGAGCTTGGCTGTGGGACTGGAACCAGGTCCTCCAGGGCCGCAGACTCCTCCAACATCCAGCGGCTCGATCCTGGGGCTGGTGGACACTCAGGGAGAAAAGGAGGAGACATGGAGAGAGCAGGTGAAAAGTTTGTTGCTGCAGCAGGCAGTGAGGGCTCACGGGACTGCAGGGACTGAGCCTCACCACCGGGATTCAGGCAAGATAATTCATATGTTGGTAAAAGAGAATGAAATGACACTTGCCTGTGTTCTTAGGGCATGATGTTTTCTGCTGCAGCAGGAATGGAATCCATCTTCTCCGTGGCCTCAGCAGTTGTGGGCCCCTCAGTGGAAAATTGAGGAGCCGCCCCTGCAGCTACAGTGGTGGGCGGAGCCGGGAAGGAAACGGATGACCTCTCAGCAGCAGGAGGAATCGGCGAGGAGAAGCAAGGAAGAGCAGCTGAGGGAAAAGAAGAAGCTGGCGGAACACTCGTAGAGGAAAAACACTGAGGGTGCACTGCTGCAGGAGTCTTCTGCCTTGGAGAAGGGGGAGGTGCTGCCTGAGCGGTGGAGGTGTTCCTCTGGTAAGATTTCTCTGGGCAACGGTGGGGAGCGGGAGGCGGAGATGTTGGCTCTGGAGAGGAGGAAGAGGGCCCGTTGGAACCTTCTTCAGTTCCTGGGCAAGATCCGGGAGGAGCCATGGCTTAAACTCAAGAAGGAGCCCAGTCTCTGCTATCATGACCCGCCTGCGCTCCTCCTGTTCCTTGGCCGATGGAGCGGGCCAGTGTTCGGGAGGATGAGGTGGAGCTGCCGCCAAAGAACGGCGAGGGGCTGGAGGCTTCCGTGTGCGCGGGTGCTTGCTCTTCGTCGGTGCAGGCATGGACCCCTGAGGTAAATTCCCCCAGCCCGTGAGTCGTAGATGGTGGGAGGAATACGGAGAAAGGTAGGTCATTTAGCTCTGGGTGGTCCCACAGGCTGAAGCATGCCTGAAGTACCTGCGCCGCACCCTCCAGACACTCTCGGGCTGCTTTGGGGGTACGGGAGGCACGAGTCTGTGTGGCAATTTCCTCCAATACGCACACAGACCACCGTTCTGCTTCGTTCAATCCCAGGGTTGATAAGTCCAGGGTAACAGACATGGTAGCCCCACAGAACAGGTGAGTGATAACAAAAAAAGGTTAAAATCCACAACTCACAGCAGCTGGGTCATTTACTGGCCACTGTCTTCTGGCATGAATGGCCCCTCAGGACAGAGAGACAGACCCACGTGCTGAACTGTGAGTTGTGAGATTTATTGAAAAAACAGCAAACATAAAGTCCAAACAAAGTGCACAACACAAAAATCCAAAAACAGATAATAAGGAAAATTTACATGCAGGAACGAACTTGGGATAAACTCATCAGAGCAGGGGAGGGGCTTTGGTTGAGAGGAGAAACTCAGAAGAACTTACTCAGGCTTACTCAAGACAGCGGCAATTACGAAAAGAAAATATTGCCCTTAAATAGGGTCTGAAACAAATACACAAGTAGTGACAGGTGTAGGGTCACATGAGTGGGCAAAGGTAACAATGATTAATGATTTGGATCAGCTGCAAGCAGTGAGAGGAGAGTGAGGGGAACTGACAGCTGACAGGGAGACGCCCACATTGAGCACAACCCTGAAACACCACTTGACTGTTGTCAACCCAGAGAAAGAACACAACAGTCCAAAATACAAAGAATAAAATATCAACTAATGCAGACAGAGAAATAAATACAACCTAATACAAAATGAGAGTAAAAAAACCATAACATAAACAGGAAAATAAAAACCAATACAAAAATACAGAAACCAAAAGCACAAAATACAACAAATATATAAATACAGAGAAAAAGCCACAAGACTGAGCATGGTGGAAACCTCCAGTGCTCAGCTCATGACATGAAGAGGGGTTTAGATTTGTCCGGAGAAATGCAACATCAGCACCTTTATGTTTCCTTTGTCTAATATACTTTCCACTTCACTTGTGGATTACCATTTTCTTTCATTACTGTGTCACCTCACTTACTGTAATTCTTAAATAGCAGATTTTGACATACTTTACAATTGTTTTTACAATTAGGGATAAGGAGATCAGATAACAGATGATGATTGGGTGCTGATAGAATAGAATAGCTTTTTATTGTCATTGCACAATTCAGCACAACAAAATTAAGGTGCATCTCCAGTCTCTGGTTGATATCATACACACTCAGATACTACATGACATACGCATCCATACTAAATAGATAAAAAATAATAATGCAGTAAAAATACAATAAATATGCAATAAAATAAGGCAGCAATAGAATAAAGACCCAGGTTACATATATTTACACTGTATACCCAAGTGGATATAAAAAGTCTACACTCCCCTGTTCAAATGCTAGCTTTTTGTGATGTAAAAAAATGAGACCAAGATAAATAATTTCAAAACTTTTTCCAACATCAATGTGACCAATAATCTGTGCAACCCAACTGAAAAAAACAACAACAACAAAAAAAACCAACCCTGAAATCTTTTAAGGGGAAAAATAAAAAATAAAAAACTTACAATAACCTGGTTGCAAAAATATGCACACCCTTAAACTAATACTTTGTTGCAGCACTTTTTGTTTTTATTACGGCACTCAGTCTTTTTGGGTAGGAGTCTACCAGTGTGGCACATCTTGATGGGGAAATATTTGCCCACTCTTCTTTGCAAAAACATTCCAAATCCGTCAAATTGCGAGGGCATCTCCTGTGCACAGCCCTCTTCAGATCACCCCACAGATGTTCGATTGGATTCAGGTCTGGACTCTTTCTGGGCCATTCCAAAACCTTAATCTTCTTCTGGAGAAGCCATTCTTTTGTTGATTTGGATGTGTGCTTTGGGTCATTGTTGTGCTGAAAGATGAAGTTCATCTTCAGCTTTCTAGCAGAAGCCTGAAGGTTTTATGCCAACCCTGACTGGTTATTGGAATTATTCAGAATTCCTCCACCTTGACAAAGGTCCCAGTTTCAACTGAAGAAAAAATTCTCAGGGGATTATCTCTGATGACATGGGGATTAGTGTAGGTCTTGAATGTCAATTATAATGGACCTGTGGGATTAGTAATAGACCTGTGTGACTAGTGTGTGGTATAGAATGTCAATTATAAGTGCTTTTAAAAATGACCATTGACCTGTGGGATTAGTGTGAGAATGGACTGTCAATTCTATATGCTTTTAAAAATTATCTTTGACCTGTCAGATTAGTGCAATATAGATTGTCACTTATAAGTGCTTTTAAATATGATCTTTGACTGTATGGAGTTAGTGTGAGCATGGAATGTTAATTACGGAATCAATGGCTCGGTTCAACACAAACAAGATCCACCTTATAGGGTGTAAGTCCCATTTTGCAGCGTAATAAAAGAAAAGGCCTAAGGAACGACTAAACTCTCAACTATTTATTCATTTTTGAATCATTTGGACCAAAAAGAAAGAAGTAATCCACACTTCAGTAAATGGATCAAATTAATTTTGTTCTTACAATCATGGTAAGGGGTAGACAAAAACAAAAAACTCCAGTATTATAAAACACATTTTTTACACACATCTACATTCTCCATGCATTCAAGTGAAAGAAAAAAAAAAAACAAAGAAAAAACACTACCTAAAAGCAAATTATACAGCGATACACGTTGCAATGTATGAGCCTTTTTTATTTCATCCCAGCAGCCAATTTGTTGTGGAACAAAGATAGTTTAAGAAAAAGCATGCTGATTTAATTAAAAAACATTTTATTGCATTTCAGCGTCAGTTTTTTCCGACTCTGCATCAGAATCAATATCTGAGTCTATATCACCATCCATATCACAATTCTTCTCGTTGTCAGAATCACCCACAAAATCCTTCTCCCAAAAGTTCTCACCATCCAGATGACCCTGCCAATAGTCCTCAGCTCTTTGCAAATGATGAGCCATCTTCTCATTGCCCTCAAACAGCGTTTCTGAAATCTCAGAAATCTTGGGGTTGATGAGTGGTGTTTGTCTAAGTTCGTGAAGGAAAGCCTCTGTAATTCCGACATACACCTGTATACAAGTTTACATGTAGTTTAATTAGGTCAGTCTCTGGAGCGCTGGAATGAAGCACCTGCTCTGCAGTCTTTTTGTGATCTCTTCAAAGTGGGTCAGAAAGAAATACTCGGACTCCACCGGGCAAGCATGGTGGATTTGATCCAAGTGGTTGATCCGACAACCGTCACATATTTTTTCTCTGTATTTGCCAATGGTATCATTTATCAACCCAAATTTTACTATATCCAGAAACATGGGAGGCAGATGATCCACCGTGTGTATTGGGTCATCTTCCTCAAAAACCACGTTGAGGCCTGTAGAGGGAGAACCATGTGGAGGGTCAGCGGTGTATTCTTCAGCATCCATAGAATGGATCAACTTTGTTGCAGAAGGGAGGGTGGGTGAAGATGGTTGAGGAGGACCTCAGTATCCAGGGAGCGTGTTTGTGAAGGTGGGCAGTCATCCTCGCTCAGTATTTTCAGAAATGATAATTTTTCCCAAGGGTCTTGTTCAAAACACCCTTGGAGAGTCACACATGAGTTTGCCTCCATTTTGGTTTGGGGTTAGATGGGTGGTCGGCGGTCTTCTTTAAAATCATTAGGAGGGGCGGGATTAGGTGTGGGAGGTCGTGGGAGTGGCATCATCTGGAAATGCCAAGGTTTTTTTTCACCATGACCACATCTCTCAGGGTACGGCTGGAAATGAAGAGGGCCTTGAGTTTTTCCCCTTTCTCGTCAACCATTTTGACCCACACTGTTGTAGGTAAGCGTAACGCTTTCTGGAACACACCACATTCAGAATTGAAATACTGCAAGATAAATTCGTCCTCAGATGGGGCGTCACCCGTTGATAGCTGACGAGGGGCTCCGAAGTACCACCTCCCAGACGGGGATGCCTTTGTCTCCCAAACACTACTAGCCAACACTCTTCTGGTAATGAATACCGGTAGTTGCTTTTATTTCACACGCACAGGCGTCTGGGTCTGTTGGTCTTTTCTAGGAGGCTCATCTTCTACCCCTATCTGTTAGCGATGTACACCTCTTGTTTTCAGATCGGGGTACATCACGTTTCACAGTACGCTCCAGTCCATGGCTGAAAGTGTGGCTTTTCTGGAGAGCGGGCCAAAAGTTTCTCCTTCATCCAACTGGTAAATATGTAGTTTGCTACTCACGTAATTGAACACATAACCCCATCTACCTCCGAATTCTAGCTGCCATTCCTCCTGAAGACTTCTGGTTTCGGGGCTGATTGCACCACAGATACAACATTTTCTTTTTCGGCGCTAATCCCGGAGCGCTCTGTAGCAAGGTGGAGACGGGTGTCTCGCTGATCAGATGAAGGTCGCTCAGCCTCTTAGTCATGTTGGGTTTTTTCTTTTTTTTTTCCCGAAGATTGTTTAATTTTTCCAATTTCGGGCTAATTATTAATCCAATTTTCACACGCTCCACCCTGTAGTTTCATTGGTTGATGGTAGGGGCCCTCCTGTAGACCGTAATAGGGGAGGACTCTCTTTGTTCATTGGATAGAACGTCCCTGCGTTCGTTGTGTAGATGGTTGGGATCTTATATCACATTTTTCTAATGTAGACGGTAAAATGGCATGATCTAGTGCGTCAAATGCTTTTTTAAAAGTCAATAAATACTCTTTTGTTCTCTACCTACCCACGAGTAATGTAGACTTAGAAACTCAGAAAAGAAGGTAAAATCCATCGCCTTATTTTTTAAATAAAAAGTTTTTTTAAATTAGAATTTGCTGTGGTAAATACATTTGCAAATGTTAAAGTTTTGAAATAAATTGAATAAAATAATTTACCCATTGGTAAATATCGTGTACAGTGTTTTATCGTCTGGATGCCCTTTCTTATATTTTTTATGTATTGTGAAACCAGACCAATAATCGTGAATATTTATCTTCAACTTCCGTTATTATGGGGAATGTACAATCGCTGCTCAATAAGACAGATGAGCTAGCGGCTATGGCTCGTTACCAGAGCGTCTTCAGAGAGATTAGCATGATGTTGTTTACTGAGACGTAGCTAACAGAACTAGCAACAGATGCTAACATCGAACTGGAGGGTTTCCACGCAATACGGGCGGACCGGACACCAGACAGTGGGAAAGCAAGGGACGGAGGAGTGATAATGTATGTCAATAACAGCTGGTGCAGACCAGGACATATAACGGTTAGAGAACAACACTGCAGCAAAGACATTGAGTTGCTAGCTGTTAGCATGCGGCCTACTTATCTCCCGAGGGAATACTCACACATGATCTGCATTGTTATTTATGTAAATCTGACGGCGAACACGGGGACAGTGCGTGATGCCATTCACTCAGTAACTGGCAGGCTGCTGACAGAACACCCAGATGCTCTACTCCTCATCTCCGGTGATTTCAACCATTTTTCACTGTCCCCCATTCTGCCCACATTCACCCAGTATGTCACACGCCACACTAGTGACAATAAAACACTGGACTTATTCTATGCAAACACCTCATCACCACTCCCCCCAACTTGGGAGATCGGATCACAACTTGGTTCATCTCCTGCCGGTGTACAAACCCCTAGTACACAGACAACCTCCAGTCATGTGCACGGTGAAGATATGGTCTGAGGAGGCAATGGACGCTCTAAAGGACTGTTTTGTAACCACCGCCTGGGAGCAGCTCTGTGATCCACATGGTGAGGACATCGATGGCCTCACTCACACCATCACGGACTACATCAACTTCTGTGTGGACAACACCATACCCACCAAGACCATATGGTGTTGCTCGAACAACAAATCCTGGATCAACCCTGAGATAAAAAACACTTCTGAGAGAGAAGAAGAGGATCTTCAGGTCGGGGAACAGGGAGATGCCGAAGTCTGTACAGAGGGAGGTGAGGAGGAAGATCAGAGAAGGCAAGGACAGCTTCAGGAAGAAGATGGAGGACAAGCTGCAATGGAGCGACATCGGCGGGGTATGGAGAAACCTTAAACCCATCTCTGGGCTCCAGAATACCTCCTCCCAGGCCATTGGAGGCAGGGAGTGGGCGAACAATCTGAACCTGTTTTTTAATAGGTTTGACCAACCGCCCTCCCCCCGCCTGCACACCAACCACTGCTGCCTCTACAGTCATCAAGACCTGCTGTCCACACCCCACTCCACCAACACCCCCTCACTCCCAACACACAGCCCCCCAACCTGACCCTCACTAAGACCCAGGTGAGGACGGAGCTGAGGAAGCTCAAGGCGAAGAAGGCCTCGGGACCGGACGGCATCAGCGCAAAGCTCCTCAAGTCCTGCACAGACCAGCTGTGTGGGACTGTGACGCACATCTTCAACCTGAGCCTGAAGCTGGGGAGGGTACCACAGTTGTGGAAAGCATCTTGTGTGGTACCTGTACCAAAGACTTCCCACCCCAAAGACCTGAACAGCTACAGACCAGTGGCCCTGACGTCTCACATGATGAAGACCCTGGAGAGACTGCTCCTTGCTCACCTCCGCCTCCTGGTGGGACCAGCAATGGATCCACTCCAGTTCGCCTACCAGCATGGCATCGGGGTGGAGGATGCAGTGATCTTCCTCCTTCACCGTTCCCTGTCCCACCTGGAGAAGTCCGGGAACGCAGTGAGGATCATGTTCTTTGACTTCTCCAGTGCTTTCAACACCATCCAACCGATGATCCTGAAGGACAAGCTACTGTGCGCAGGGGTGGAGCAGCACCTGTCATCATGGATCCTGGACTACCTCACTAACCGGCCACAGTTTGTGAGAACCCGAGATTGTGTGTCCGACACAATCATTGGCAGCACGGGGGCCCCTCAGGGAACGGTTTTGGCTCCCTTCCTGTTCACCCTTTATACTGCGGACTTCTCACACAACACAACACACTGCCATCTACAGAAGTTCTCTGACGACTCTGTGATCGTCGGCCTCATCTCCAACGGAGATGAAGTTGAGTACAGAGGACTTATCCAGGACTTCGTGGACTGGTGCCATCGGAACTGCCTCCAGATCAAACTAAGGAAAACTAAGGAGCTGGTGGTGGACTGCCACAGGCAAGGACAACCCCTCACAGCACCAGTAAACATCCAGAGAACAGACATTGAGATGGTGACATCCTACAAGTACCTGGGTGTTCATCTGAACAATAAACTAGACTGGTCACACAATATCGATGCACTCTACAAGAAGGGACAGCGCAGGCTGTTCCTACTGAGGAGGCTCAGGTCTTTTGGTGTACAAGGGGTGCTCTTGAAGACATTCTATGACATGGTGGTGGCATCAGCCATCACTTTTGGAGTGGTCTGCTGGGGCAACGGCATTACAGCTGCCGATAGGAAGAGACTGAACAAACTGATCAAGAAAGCTAGCTCTGTCCTGGGGCGACGCCTTGACCCAGTGGAGGAGATAGGAGAGAGAAGGATGGTGGCTAAACTGTCATCTCTACTGGAATCCGAGTCCCACCCTATGCAGGACATACTGAACGCACTGAGGAGCTCATTTAGCAGTAGACTACATCATCCTAGGTGCGCGACTGAGAGGTTTTGCGGGTCCTTCCTACCTTCGGCTGTCAGACTGTATAAGCTAAGCAGGGCTGCTCGCAGAGATAGCAAAAAACGTGACGACCTAATAGTATTGAATGCAAAAGACGCAACAGACTTACACAAATGGTCCCCTCCAGTATACAACTAGGACAATATCAGTTGCTATGGAGGGTGACAATATGTATGTGTACATATTCATACTATGTAGGGTAACTAAATGGACAGTTATGCTGTTTATTGCATCTAGCTACAATGCTCCGCACTGTGTATATATATATTTATATATTTATGTGTACATATGTATATTCACTGCTCTTATTTTCTTATCTTCTAAATTATTGCTCTGAGTGTTGCTATCCCTGTGCTGTTGCAATCCTGTAATTTCCCCATTGTGGGACTAATAAAGGCTTATCTTATCTTATCTTATCTTAACTTACTTTAGTCTGATTTATTGATCAATTGCGCTTACATTTACCAACTGTAGAGTGAAAAATATTGTTTGGATCACTGGGAAAAACTGAATGGAATGTTAAAAAAGTGTCTGTGTTATCAGAAAAAAAGCTTTTAAATAACATGAAACTGTTTGAATGACCGACCAATGCTGAAAAATGCAAGTGGCATTCTGACCCTGGAAGATACAGTTATGATGCTGCTGAGGGAAGGGAGGGAGGGAAGGGGTTGTTAGTGGTGTGAGATTTGAAAATTATTAAACAGCGCACATAGAATCGGTGCATTTTAAGTCAATAAATGCATAGACCATGTCAGGTCAGGCATTGGTTTGCTTGCTACCGGATAACCATGAAAACCGGTACTACCTGTCTAATGGGTCGGGCCGTCGGTGACTCAACCGGTAACCCTGCCCTTCCGAGGGTGTGGAGGGTGAAACTGGGCATCCTGGCAGAACTAAAAACAATTATCTGTCACAGGTCTGTGGTGGACCACTTCCAGTTACACGGGGTGAGACTGGACATCCTGACAGATAAGCACATCTGTTGCAAGGTCTGTGGTGGTCTTTTGCCAGTCAGTGCATCGTGACATACACTACACAAAAAGCAGAGACAAACAAACCTATCATCTGGTCAGACACTGCAACAGATACTGGGGTCAGGTTGTCTTGGCCTGTCCTTGCTACTGATAATACCTCTATCTGCCAAGAATGTGCCGCTAGTCCAGCAAAAGCTAGTGGAACTCAAATACTTTGCAAACAGTTTCATGAAATGGTCAGTCAGAAAGCAACTCATGCCGGCTTGGACATCGCCCGGGTTAACAAGGCCAGGAGTTCCTGGCAGCGGAGGGGGAAGGACAGAGCTGCGTGGAGGAATCTGATCAGACCTAAATGAAACAGTCATTGTAACCCCCGACAGACTGCTATGATGAAATATATAGACAGAAATACTTTTTGGAAGAGCCAAAATGTTTATCCATTAAAGTGTTCATTTTTAGTTGTTTAAAGCTTTTACTAGTTAAACCAATATTTTCAGAATTCAGTTTGTGTTTTTCTCGGAGCCAAAGTGTGTCGGTAACACAAGCAGAAGGATCCTTAACCGCTTTATAAACAACCTCAGGCCTTAGGTAGCCAGTCTGAGAAATTGTTGAACCCAAGGTAGAGACAAAGTTGGTCATGCAATATTTATTTCTGTAGGAAAAAACAAAAACAAACAAACTATAAACACAATGCCCAATCTAAAAGCTAAATTTACATTTAAATTACATTTAAATTATTCTTGTTGTTTTCTTTTTTAAAACAAACTACTTAAGGTTCATGCAGAAACACTTTTTTTCTGTACACTTGAGGTTTTGACTGCATATGCCTGTCAGTAAAATACTGTGAGATTGTTGTTTTTATTATCCAAAATTGTCTGGGTGTTTTTTTATTTTTTTGTGAGAATGAAGGTTGTTTCAAAATATTAACCAGAAACTACTGTGGAGCTTGGTGGCTGACCAAAAATTCACGTAGTCTGTGTGGACAACTTAATTGAACTGCGTGCTGTGATAGATATTTGTGTTAAATTGCAAGTTTTGCTTTGTTTCACGCTTGAGAATTTAATATCATTCCATTTTATTTGTTCATGCTCCTCATAATACAGACAAAATAAAAAAGAAATCTAAATTGCGAAGCTTTGTGAAATGTGGCGGTAGTGGTGTTTGTGATATATTAAAATATTCTATTTTAGTATTATTGAGTGACGAAGGTGGTGGCGCCACCTTTCTGGTTCTGCCACCACCCTGGGTATAAAAGACAAAGTTGGAAGAGACTCAGTCTCTTTTGACCTACGCCTCTGCCTGTATAGGAGTGCCTTGTGTCTGTGAGTTATACACAGTAAAGTTCAGTTCTATTGCACCTCCAGCCTTGTCATTGAGTTACGGATTATGGACATAACATTTGGTGACAAGGATAAAAGAATGGATAAAGGTATTTTGGGCATTCAGCCATTTCTGGAGCTTCCTGGTGAGTCGCCGGTGCCGTGGGAGAGGTGGTTTGCTACATTTGAGAACTATCTGGTGGCATTGAACCTTGGTGAGTTGGAGAAATTGCATGTGCGAGCAATTTTAGTCCATAATCTTGGCATGGAGGGACAGCACATTCTGAGTACACTAGGAGTGAGCGACAGTTTTGAGGATGTGGTTGGGCTGATGGCACGCTACTTTCGTGCCCCGATACACATCTTAGTCCCGAAGATCCAATTCCGACAGTGTCACCAGCGGACTGGAGAGTCGGTGCAGCGGTATGTTGCTGACTTGCGGCAACTGGCTGGGGGTTGCTAGTTTGGGATCTTGGAAGAAGAAATGGACTGTGATCAGTTGGCACGCTGTGTGCAGCTGCGTGGTCAAGACTCCTTACTCATCCTGGTGAGCTGACGTTGGCTAGAGCGGTGGAGATAGCCCAGTAGTTTGAAGCTGCAGATAAACTGTCACAGGACCTTGGTGAGAGAACGGCATTGGGCCAACCCAGCTCACAATCAGTGGCGCAGACTGTAGGCTCAGATAGCAATGATAGCATGGAAGATAAAGAAGAATATGCTACTGCTATAAAAATTAGGTCCGCCCCGGGGTCGCCAAGATGTTTTGGCTGCGGGTCTACCAAGCACCAGTACAAGGTGAGAGAGTGTCCAGCAAAAGGAAAATGATGTGGCAAATGTGGACTCCTACATCATTTTGCCAGGGCCTGTAAGAGGTTTGAGCGAGGGGAGTGACAACGTGAAATGGGTTCCTCCACCACGAATCCTACGGTTATTCACACCGTATCACCAAGCACAGAAGGCTGTACATATTTGACGGTGAAGTTGGATGGTGAGGACGTGCCGCTGTTGGTGGACACTGGCACAGTGAGGTCCATGTTGAACTGGTCTTCTGTGAAGAGTTATTTTCCCTACCATCGTGTGAGAGACCTGACAACGCCATTTTGTGGGTATGGCGGTAATAGGCTGTCCATTGTGGGTTCGCTGGAGCTGATGGTGAGGTACAAGACAGTGGTGGTGTCCAATATACAGTTCGTGGTGACCGAGTGTGGGTCGAATGTGATGGGCTGTGATCTGTTTTATGGATAGGGTTTCTCAATTACCAGCAGCAGCCAAGAGGAATGGTCAGGACATGGTCTGTGGGAACGGCCAGTTCCGCAAGTGGTCAACGATGTGGTTTGGGACGACACTTGGCCTAGTATTCTGGGAACTGGACAGGACAATTTCCACCCAGGCCCATCAGGGCAGGGTTCCAGTGCCAGGGCTCACGTTACCCTAGGTGAGGGAACTGAGTGGCATAGTGGAACACCCATAATGGCGGGTGAGGCTGTGAAGACGACCTCCTCTACTTCTGGGATTCGGCCTGGAGACACCGAGAAGCACGGGGCTGGAACGGCCATGCCAATGTTTAAAATGAAAGAGAGCAGGGCAGGACCAGCTGGCACGGGAGGTCAGCTTGCCACACAGGAACGCTATAGACTGAGTTGAGCTTCACGGAGGGTCGCCGGAGTTGCGCTGCCCGGTGAGGAAGCCCGTGGGAGACATCGTGGACTTGGGAAGCCGAGGCAAGTTCCTTTGAGAGTCGTTGACGTGGTTCGACCCAGAGACGAGGCTCTGGTGAGAGGTGCCCACGGAAAGAGGAAGCAACGTGATGACCAGGGGCAGCTGAAGGTGGTGGCTGTTCGGGAGGACTGTTACCTTCGGCTGTCGGATGACACATGGAGACACCCCAGTGAGCTGCGGTGCATGACTGAGGAGAAGGAGATGTTGGGGCCCCTACGTGGCTCTTCTCCAGGAACTAAGAAACAAAGGAGCTCTGGGTGGGACCTGCCAGATGAGTCCCCCAGGGAGTGGCTTTTCCATAAAGACCGTACGATAGCAAGGGGCGATGGTGTGGGTTAAATGTAGAATTGCCCAGCCTATGTTGTTGGCATATTTCTCATGTTGGACTGCTATAACAGGTGCCCATGTGAAAAAAAAAAATACCCAGGTAATGTATGTCACCATATTGGGGGTGTGCATTACTGTGTGTTTGTCCGGGTTGGGGTGGTCTTTTGGGAATGTTATAGTCATGTATGAAAGCGCATGCCAACTGGTTGTGTGTGTTATATTGAAATTCTGCTTTTGTGTATAAGTTCATGGGATTATTTTGGTTTTATGGTAGGAACACGGCATTGTTTTATTTTATGGACCTTTAAAAATGAAAGACGGCAGAATAATCCGCCTGGTCGTGTCGAGGTGGGAAGCAGTCCACCTGTCCCCCTCTAGTTTAGTTCTTTTGGTGTGCATGGATAGGCTTATTTTATTTGTGTGTCATTAGAGTGTGACTCGGGTGCTAAATTTGAGAGGGCTTATTCAGTGTTTTATGTGTTTCAGACTTTTCTACAGGGTGGGGGGGGGGGGGTGATATATTAAAATATTCTATTTTGGTATTATTGTGTGACAAGGGTGGTGGCTCCACCTTTCTGGTTCCGCCACCACCCTGAGTACAAAAGACCAAGGCAGAAGAGACTCAGTCTCTTTTGACCTATGCCTCTGCCAGTATAGGAGTGCCTTGTGTCTGTGAGTTATACACAGTAAAGTTCAGTTCTATTGCACCTCGAGCCTTGTCACTGGGTTACGGATTATGGCCATAACAGTGTTGTCAGAGAGGCCAGTGCACGTCGCCGGTCAACCTCGGGCCTTAGCTGTGATAGATATTTGTGTTAAGTTACATGTTTTGCTTTGTTTCACACTTGATAATTTAATATCATTCCATTTTATTTGCTCATGCACCTCATAATACATACAAAATCAAAAAATAATAAGAACACACAAAAAAATCATTTATTTATTGGTTTGTACAGCTGTGTAGGTATAACACAGAATATTCTGTGGACGATATAAAATGGCATACGAGGAATGTCACCACAAATTAAACCATTCAATCATCTTCTTCCGCTTAATCCTTTTCGGGTCGCGGGGGGGCTGGAGCCTATCCCAGCATCTTTGGGCGAGAGGCAGGGTACACCCTGGACAGATCGCCAGTCCATCGCAGGGCCAACACAGAGAGACAGACAACCATTCACTCTCAAAGTCATACCTAAGGACAATTTAGAATCCCCAGTTTTGATGCCAATTAACCTAACTTGCATGTTTTTGGCATGTGGGAGGAAACCGGAGAAATCTCGGAGCAAACCCATGCAGACACAGGGAGAACATAAAAACTCCACACAGATCACTGTTGGTCGGTGGCTGGGATCGAACCCAGGATCCCCCGACCAAGGGTGAGTTGCTGTGCTGCCGCAGTGCTAATGTGTGTGTGTGTGTGTGTGTGTGTGTGTGTGTGTGTGTGTGAAGAGGGAAGAGTTGTGGGGCTGGTGACCCCCTCATACAAATGATAGCTTATGTTACACGGGGGCAGACAGAACTCAGAGTAACATGATATCTTTGGTCTGGCCCTTACAGTCACATTCAACGTCTGTGGAGCTCATCTGTTTAGCTAAGAGAATTCTCTTAAGTATTTAGTTGATTGAAAATTTAATCGCATCAGCTGTTTATGTTTTTTTTTTTTTTTTTCTGTAGGAACCCTTATCTGAATGTGCTTGGGAAAGTCCAAAAAGTTGATGCTACACCTTTGTAAAAATCTAATTTGAAGAAACAGTCTTTGCTCCCTGCGGGTCAGACTAGTGCCTGTGCATCAATGTGTGTGTGTGTGTGTGTGTGTGTGTGTGTGTGTGTGTGTGTGTTGGTTAAGCCCGCGGGAACTCAGAGGTTTAGGCAGAGTAAAACAATATCTTTGTTTCATGGTGCAGCTTGCTGGGCTGGTTAATAGGACCCCCAGACATTGCTCATGCTGATACTGCAGAGTTTTACCGATGGTGGTTGATGTCTGTCATGGAGGCTGTACTTTTAAAGCGTTTAGGGAATTGGGAAATGTACTCCTCCAAATGTGTGTGTGTGTGTGTGTGTGTGTGTGTGTGTGTGTGTGTGTGTGTGTGTGTGTGTGAGAGAGAGAGAGAGAGAGAGAGAGAGAGAGAGAGAGAGAGAGAGAGAGAGAGAGAGAGAGAGAGGGAATACTGCTCTGACAAAATGACAAAATCTGACAAAATGAATGCAGTAAAAAGATGTCATCTATTACCCTTGAAAGCTGTTTCCCCCATAATTACCATTCCATTCTCACACTAACCCCATACGGTCAAACATATTTTAAAAGCACTTATAATTGACATTATATACCACACTAATCTCACAGGTCAAAGATAATTGTTAAAAGCACTTATAATTGACATTCTATACCCCGCACTAATCCCACAGGTCCACTACTAATCCCACAGGTTCATTATAATTGACATTCAATATCTACACTAATCCCCATGTCATGAAAGATAATCCCCTGAGAATTACATAGGTCAGGTCAGGGGCGGGTCAGGGGGTGTGTCAGGTCAAAGGTCACCTGTCAAAAAGAAGTTGGTAAGCAGTACCCCCCTCCCTCTTGCTGCCACCACCATGCTTCACTGTAGGTATGGTGTTTTTTCTGTGTGCATTTCTGTTGGTTGGGTTGTCTATGTCATGCTGCTGTTACACTGTATTTTCCTAGTTTGCCTGCCTGCCAGCCAGCCAGCCAGCCAGCCAGCCATCCATCGGCAGTAGTGGCCTAATGGTTTGGGATGTGGACTGGTGAGTGGAGGGTTGTAAGTTCGATCCTCGGCAGGATTAGATCTGGGTAGAACAGATAACATAGCAGTGTTTGCCCACCCTCCTTAACCCCACGGTGGTGTTCTTGAGCAAGGCCCTTAATCCCACCTGCTCCAGTGGAGCTGCTCAGTGGCCTTAGGTCAGTCTGTGGTTGTACTGGGCAGCTTCCTTGTATGAATGTGTGAGTGTGAACAGGGTGTCCTTGAAAAAGAGAGGTTGCCTCTCAATGGAACTACCCTGTATAAATAAAGGTAAAATAAATATCTATCTATCTTTTGGTAATGAGCAGTGTTGTATTTGTGCCAAATACACCTTTTGGAATTATGACCAAAAAGTTCAGCCTTGGTTTCATCGGACCATAACACATTTTCCCACATGCATTTGGGAGATTTCAAATGTGTTTTTGCAAAATGTATCCAGGCTTGGATGTTTTTCTTCGTAAGATAAGGTTTCCATCTAGCCACCCTACCCCATAGCCCAGACATATGAAGAAGACGGGAGATTGGTGTCACATGTACTAAACAGCCAGTACTTGCCACAAATTCCTGCAGCTCCTTCAGTGTTGCTATCAGCCTCTTGGCAGCCTCCCTGACCAGTTTTCTTCTCGTCTTTTCATCAGTTTTGGAGGATGTCCATTTCTTGGTAATGTCACTGTTGTGCCATATTTTTCCACTTGATGATGACTGTCTTCACTGTGTTCCATGGTATATTTACTGCCTTGAAAATTCTTTTGTACCCTTATCCTCACTGATACTT
The DNA here is from genome assembly GCA_020510985.1 of Pholidichthys leucotaenia. Taxonomy (NCBI): domain Eukaryota; kingdom Metazoa; phylum Chordata; class Actinopteri; order Cichliformes; family Pholidichthyidae; genus Pholidichthys; species Pholidichthys leucotaenia. The sequence continues at coordinate 141,912,780 of CM035844.1, forward strand.
TTGAACAATGAGATCCCTCTGATGCTCTGGAAGCTCTCTGTGGACCATGGCTTGTGCAGTAAGATGTGACTACAAAAATGTCAGGAAAAGCCTACTAGAACAGCTGAACTTTATTTGGGTTTTATCAGAAGCACTTTAAATCGTGGCAGGTGTGTGCTGACCAATTTTGTCCTGGCTACCTCCAGTAGGTGAGGATGTTGGACTCATAAAGTAGGCAGAACTCCAGCATAACATGGTGATTTATTAATAAACACAAATGAACAAACAAATAGCAGCAAGGTAGCTGAAATACAAACAACTGAAGATATGACTGGCAAGAATAACTTACCGGTAAGGAAAACAGATGGACAACGTCACACCAGACAGACACTGAAAACTGATATATACGTATATGGTGATGAGTAACTACAAATGAGAGACAGCTGGGGAACAATCAAGGGTAACTGGGAAGTGGCTGCAGATGAGGAGACAGGACGGGCGGGGCTGTACAGATAATCACAAACAAGGGATGCACATGAAGCATGACAATGAACATACAGGATGACCATACAAGCATAATAGAGAGAGGGCAGTGGCTAGGGATACGGAAAACATAGGGAGTTGGAACAATAGATAAAGAGATATACACAGAGACCTAGGACCAAACAGGGGATGACACAGCAGGCAATGACAGAGGACTTAGGGGAACACAGGGGCAATAAATGCAAATAATAATCATACATAATCCAGTCCTTCCAGGATTTCCCGATGTTGCGATCGCACCAATTCACGCGAAATCAGCCAATCAGCGCAACTATTGCGTGACCTTGCAACTTTGTCCAATCACCGCAACTTTGCTGCAATTTTGGCCAATCCTCGTCAACCTCCGGCAATTTTACCAATCAAATTTGTCTCCAACTCGCTGAAACGCTCAATCTAACCAATCAAATGCATCGCTGCACCACGTTCACTTCCGTGTTTACAGTGAGTAGTGAGTTTATAGTTTACAGTGAGTAACGGAACACATCAGCAAACAAAGTGTGTGATTTAAAAAAACACTCACCCGCGAGGTTTTCAACACCGTCCCTTCCTCCGTGTCCCCCAACCTGCCCGTAGACGCCTCGCCGCATCTCCATCCTGACCGCGTGTACAAAGCGCTAGGTTTGTGTTGAAAAAGATGTGCCTGTCCAAAAGCACCCCGTCACGGGAGCACACGTGAGGAGAGTACGCTACACTACAGCAAGCGTATGAAAATTTTATACATATTTAGAGGTAAAATCATTACTACAACTGGTCAATGAGCTTTAAAACTGTTAATCTCCGGTGTGGACGGACAACCCCCCCCCCTTCCCCGCTGTCCCACTATAAATGAAAGGTAGGTGTGTGTGTGTGTGTGTGTGTGTGTGTGTGTGTGTGTGTGTGTGTGTGTGTGTCTGCCCTTTCCTCTCAACTTCACCAACGGACATCCATCTTGACGAGGGTTGGTACCTAAAAGGCCTGCTACCACCAGGAGACACAATCTGACTCTGCTGTGCTTAAGGTCTGTTATCCACATTAAATTTAACTCTTCAGAATATTACTTTCATAATGTCTATCAACCTAACATCTTCAAACTCCTTTCAGAACTTCAAACACATTTATCTTTTCATTAATCTCCATCCCTTTTCAGAGTAACACAAATTTTCCTTTTTATAGATGAAATTTTTTTTATAATTTTCCTCATAAAATTATGTCCAGTTTTTCCTAACCATTCTGTTTTACAGCTCTTATGGTTTTTCATTTTCGATTACAGTGCCAATTTAAGCTATGTTTTTCTTTGGTTCCACAAATGTCTGATAATACCCTTTATGCTCAGTAATCCAGTTAAAAAAGTTAATGTGCTCATGATACTTGTTGAATTCACTGTCTTAACATCATCTGAATGTGTTCATCTATCCTGTAACTTCTTCTTAAACTGTTAAAAAGGCATATTGGAGTTGTCATTTAATTTCACATCCATCTTCTCAATTAAAAGCAAAAAGAACTCACAGGTTGTTTTTGAGACTGATTCATCGCAGGTACAAATATTGAATTATGAATAAAAGTGTCCATTTTTGTCTGGACTGGTGCCCCAAATGAGTTTATGTGTGCTGGTAATGAAAAGAAATCTTCATTCCTTCTCACATGCATATTTATATTAATATTTGTACCCGCTAACCACTACACTGCCATATCAGTTGCTGCTGCTCTCCTCTCCCAAGCACATTGGGCTCAACTCATTACTTTTTTATAAATATTTTTGCACTTTTCATTTCTATCTTATGTTAACCTAATCCTAATAAACACCGTTTTCCTTGTGCATAACCTGTGCGTAGCCTTTATTATGTTGTGGCCTAAGAGCTGGATCAATACAAATTGGGGGTTCAGCCAGGGGTTCAGCCAGGGTTTCAACCCGAGACCTTTTGCAGAGACAACAAGAAGCTTAATGAAACCATTTCGGCCAACATAACAGGAGAGCATAAATAATTTAACAAAAAATCACAGGTTACATGCACAGAAAAAACCCAGAACTGGACATAGCTGTGGGAAGATGTTTCAAAGGAGAGTGCTGTGTTTTTGTTTGCTTGTTTGTTTGTTTGTTTTTCTGGGGGGTTATACCAGACACAAAATGTGTGAGTTGCTGGGCACTGGCTGATAGGAAGGCTACATTTACACAGTGAATGCACTCATCATTAAAAGAATCTACATTATGTACCCCAAAAGCAAGCAATGGTCTGAAAGAAGCATATACAGTGGGGGAAATGAGTACTGAACACGTCAACACTTTTCTCATTAAACATACAGTATTTCTGATGGCGCCATTGGCCTGAGATTTTCACCAGATATCAGTAATAACCCAAGTAATCCATACATACAAAGAAATCAAGCCAACTGTGTTCACAAAACAAGTTATATTTAATAAAGTGGAATGACATAGGGAATAAATATTGAACACATGAAGAAAAAGAGGTGCAAAAAGGCATAAAAGCCAAGAAACCAGCTGAAATCCATCAGAATTTAGTGAATTTCAGTGCAAATTAATTTCAGCTGGTTAAGTCCTGACTGATAGTCTTTAAAAGGGTCTGTGAATATCAGATTGTGACACCACAAAGAACTCATGATGGGTAGAAGCAAAGAGCTCTCACTAGACCTTCACAACCTTATTGCTGCAAAACATAATGATGGCACTGGTTACAGGCACATTTCTAAACTGCTGAATGTTCCAGTGAGCACTGTTAGAACCATCATTCGGAAGTGGAAAGAGCATCATTGTACCATAAACCGGCCACAGCCAGGAGTTCCTCACAAGATTTCTGACAGAGGAGTCAAAAGAATTATCAGAAGAGTTATCCAAGAGCCAAAGACCACTCATGGAGAGCTCCAGAAAGACCTGGAGTTAGTAATGTACTCAACCAACATGGGCTCTATGCCAGCTCACTTTCGCAAGACTCCATTGCTGAAAAAAAGTATGCTGAAGCTCATTTAAAGTTTGCCGCACAACATTTGGGCAAGCCAGTAAAATACTTGGAGAATATAGTTTGGTCAGATGAGACCAAAATTGAACTTTTTGGATGCCACAACACACAGCATGTTTGGAGGAGAAATGGCACTGCACATCAGCCCCAAAACACCATACCAACAGTGAAGTTTGGAGGTGGGAGCATCATGGTCTGGGGGTGTTGTTCAGCACATGGTACAGGCAGACTTCATACAACTGAAGGAAAGATGAATGGACAAATGTACAGAGACATCCTTTATAAGAACCTGTTGGCCTCTGCCAAGATGCTGAAGATAAGATAAGATAAGATAAGCCTTTATTAGTCCCACAATGGGAAAATTCCAGGATTGCAACAGCACAGGGATAGCAACACTCAGAGCAACAATCAGAAGGCAAGAGATAAAAAAAGAAACAAGAGCAGATACATATGTACATATAAACATGAATATATATACGTATATAGACACACAGTGCGGAGCATTGTAGCTAGATGGAATAAATATGTAGATATATAAACACACACAGTATGGAGCATTGTAGCTAGATGGAATAATATGTAGATATATAAAAACACAGTGCGGCGCATTGTAGCTAGATGGAATAAATATGTAGCTATATAAACACACCCAGTGCGGAGCATTGTAGCTAGATGGAATAAATATGTAAATATATAAACACACGCAGTGCAGAGCATTGTTGCTAGATGGGATGAAACGGCACAACCGTCTACTTAGTTATCCTACATGGTATGATTATGTCCCCCTCATGGATCGTCACCTTATCGTGGTGGGGGGGTTTGCGTGCCCCAGTGATCCCAGGAGCTATGTTGTCCGGGGCAATTTGCCTCTGATAGGGTCTCCCAAGACAAACTGGTCCTGGGTGAAGGGCCAGACGAAGAACGATCCAACAGACTCTCATGATAAATTGTATATCAAGGATTCAGTGTACCCCGCCCGGTATGGGGTTACCGGGGCCCCACCCTGGAGCCAGGCCTGGGGGAGGGGCTCGAAGGCTAGCGTCTGGTGGCCGGGTTTCCACCCATGGGACCCGGCCGGGCTCAGCCCGAAGGAGTTACATGGGTCCGCCCTCCAGTAGGTTCACCACCTGCAGGAGGGATCATGGAAGTCCGGTGCTATGTGGATTAGGTGGCAGTCAAAGGCGGAGACCTTGGCGGACTGATCCCAAGCTTTCTAAACTGGCTTTTGGTACGTGGAATGTCACCTCTCTGGTGGGGAAGGAGCCTGAGCTGGTGTACGAGATTGAGCGATACCGGCTAGATATAGTCGGCCTCACCTCAACACACAGCTCCGGTTCCGGAACCAGTCTCCTGGAGAGGGGCTGGAGCTTGGCCTTTTCTGGAGTTGCCCCGGGCGAGAGGCGACGAGCAGGGGTAGGTATTCTTGTATCGCCCCACCTTGCTGCCTCTATATTGGAGTTTTCCCCGGTGGACGAAAGGGTTGCTTCCCTGCGCCTTCGGGTTGGGAAACGGGTCCTGACCATCATTTGTGCCTATGCACCAAATGATGTTTCAGAGTACCCACCCTTTTTGGAGTCTGTGACTGGGGTGCTGGAGGGTGCTCCTCCTGGAGACTCCATTGTCCTACTGGGGGACTTCAATGCGCACGTGGGCAACGACAGTGAAACCTGGAGGGGGGTGATTGGGAGGAACGGCCTGCCCGATCTGAACCCGAGTGGTGTTCAGTTATTGGACTTCTGTGCTAACCACAGTCTGTCTATAACGAACACCATGTTCAAGCATAAGGGTGTCCATATGTGCACCTGGCACCAGGACACCCTAGGCCGCAGGTCGATGATCGATTTTGTTATCGTGTCATCAGACCTGCGACCGTATGTCTTGGACACCCGAGTAAAGAGAGGTGCAGAGCTGTCAACTGATCACCACCTGGTGGTGAGTTGGATCCGATGGCAGGGGAGGAAGCCATTCAGACCTGGTAGACCCAAACGTATAGTGAGGGTGTGCTGGGAGCGTCTGGCTGAGGCCCCTGTCCGGGAGGTCTTCAACTCCCACCTCCGGAAGAACTTCAACCACATTCCGAGGGAGTCTGGAGACATGGAGTCTGAATGGGCCATGTTCTCCACCTCTGTTGTTGAAGCGGCAGCCCAGAGCTGCGGCCGCAAGGTGGTCGGTGCATCTCGTGGTGGCAACCCCCGAACCAAGTGGTGGACACCAGTGGTGAGGGGGGCCATTAAGCTGAAGAAGGAGTCCTATCAAGCTTGGTTGGCTTGTGGGACTCCCGAAGCAGCTGAGGTGTACCGGCAGGCCAAGCGGAGTGCAGCTCGGGTGGTTGCTGAAGCAAAAACCCGGGTATGGGAGGAGTTCGGTGAGGCCATGGAACAAGACTTTCGGTCGGCTTCAAAGAGATTCTGGCAAACTGTTCGGCGGCTCAGGAGGGGAAAGCAGCTCCCCGTCCACACTGTGTATGGTGCGGATGGGACACTGTTGACTTCAACTGGGGATATCGTCGGGCGGTGGAAGGAATACTTCGAGGATCTCCTCAATCCCACTGATACGCCTTCCACAGAGGAAGCAGGGTTTGGGGACGAGGGGGATGACTCGCCTATCACAGGGGCTGAGGTCGCCAAGGTGGTTAAAAATCTCCTTGGTGGCCGGGCCCCGGGGGTGGACGAGATTCGCCCCGAGTACCTCAAGGCCCTGGATGTTGTTGGGTTGTCATGGTTGACACGCCTCTGCAACATTGCGTGGAGGTCGGGGGCAGTGCCTTTGGCATGGCAAACCGGGGTGGTGGTTCCTCTCTTCAAAAAAGGGGACCGGAGGGTGTGCTCCAACTTTAGAGGGATCACACTCCTCAGCCTCCCTGGGAAGGTCTATGCCAAGGTACTGGAGAGGAGAGTCCGGCCGTTGGTCGAACCTCGGATTCAGGAGGAGCAATGTGGTTTTCGTCCTGGCCGTGGCACATCGGACCAGCTCTTTACCCTCTCGAGAATTCTTGAGGGTTCGTGGGAGTTTGCCCAACCAGTTTACATGTGTTTTGTGGACTTGGAGAAGGCATTTGACCGCGTCCCTCGTGGATTTTTGTGGGGGGTGCTTCGAGAGTATGGGGTATCGGGCTTGTTGTTACGAGCTATTCGGTCTCTGTACGACCGTTGTGAGAGTTTAGTTCGCATTGCCAACACTCGGTCGGAGTCATTCCCAGTGAGAGTTGGACTCCGCCAGGGCTGCCCTTTGTCACCGGTCCTGTTCATAATTTTTATGGACAGGATTTCTAGGCGCAGCCAGGGAATGGAGGGTGTCATGCTTGGTGACCACAGGATCTCATCTCTGTTGTTTGCAGATGATGTTGTCCTGTTGGCTTCATCCAGCAATGACCTACAGCTCTTGCTGGGACGGTTTGCCGCTGAGTGTGAAGCGGCTGGGATGAGAATCAGCACCTCCAAGTCCGAGTCCATGGTCCTCAGCCGGAAAAAGGTGGATTGTCCTCTCCGGGTTGGGGACAGGCTCCTGCCCCAAGTGGAGGAGTTTAAGTATCTTGGGGTCTTGTTCACGAGTGAGGGGAAAATGGAGCGAGAGATCGACAGACGGATTGGAGCAGCATCTGCAGTGATGCGGACGTTGTACCGGTCTGTTGTGGTGAAGAGGGAGCTTAGTTCTAAGGCAAAGCTGTCGATTTACCAGTCAATCTACGTTCCTACTCTCACCTATGGTCACGAGCTTTGGGTAATGACCGAAAGAACGAGATCGCGGATACAAGCGGCTGAAATGAGCTTTCTCCGTAGGATTGCTGGACTCACCCTCAGAGATAGGGTGAGGAGCTCAGTCATCCGGGAGAGGCTCAGAGTAGAACCGCTGCTCCTCCACATTGAAAGGAGTCAGTTGAGGTGGTATGGGCATCTGATTAGGATGCCTCCTGGACGCCTCCCACTTGAGGTGTTTCAGGCACGTCCCACTGGGAGGAGACCCCGGGGCAGACCCAGGACTCGGTGGAGAGACTATGTCTCCCAGCTAGTCTGGGAACGCCTTGGTATCCCCTCTGAAGAGCTGGAGCAGGTGGCTGGGGAGAGGGAAGTCTGGGCTTCTCTGCTTGAACTGCTGCCTCCGCGACCCGGACCTCCGGAAAAGCGGTAGAAGATGGATGGATGGATGGATGGATGGTATGATTATGTACCCATACATATTCTCACCCTCCATAGCGACCGGTATTTTCCTAGTTGTATACCGGAGGGGACCATTGTATAAGTCTATTGCGTCTTTTGCATTCAAAACTATTAGGTTGTCATGTCTTTTTGCTATCTCTGCGAGCAGCCCTACTTAGGTTGTACAGTCTGACAGCCGTTGGTAGGAAGGACCCGCAAAACCTCTCGGTTGTGCACCTAGGATGATGTAGTCTGCTGCTAAATGAGCTCCTCAGTGCATTCAGTATGTCCTGCATAGGGTGGAACTCGGACTCCAGCAGAGATGACAGTTTAGCCACCGTCCTTCTCTCTCCTATCTCCTCCACTGGGTCAAGGCGCTGCCCCAGGATAGAGCTAGATTTCTTGATCAGTTTGTTCAGTCTCTTCCTATCGGCTGCCGTAATGCCACTGCCCCAGCAGACCACTCCAAAAGTGATGGCTGATGCCATCACCGTGTCATAGAATGTCTTCAGCAGCGCCCCTTGTACACCAAAAGACCTGAGTCTCCTCAGTAGGAACAGCCTGTGCTGTCCCTTCTTGTAGAGTGCGTCAGTATTGTGTGACCAGTCTAGTTTATTGTTCAGATGAACACCCAGGTACTTATAGGATGTCACCATCTCGATGTCTGTTCCCTGTATATTTACTGGTGCTGTGAGGGGTTGTCCTTACCTGCGGCAGACCACCACCAGCTCCTTAGTTTTCCTCGCGTTGATCTGGAGGCAGTTCCGATGGCACCAGTCCACAAAGTCCTGGATAAGCCCTCTGTACTCAGCTTCATCTCCATTGGAGATGAGGCCAACGATCGCAGAGTCATCAGAGAACTTCTGTAGATGGCAGTGTGTTGTGTTGTGTGAGAAGTCCGCAGTATAAAGGGTGAACAGGAAGGGAGCCAAAACCGCTCCCTGGGGGGCCCCCGTGCTACCGATGATCCTGTCGGACACACAGTCCCGGGTTCTCACAAACTGAGGCCGGTTAGTGAAGTAGTCCAGGATCCATGATGACAGGTGCTGGTCCACCCCCGCGCACAGCAGCTTGTCCTGATGAAAGGAGGGTAGACATTTCAGCAAGACAATGATCCAAAACACACAGCCAAAGAAACTCTCAGCTGGCTCCAGAGAAGGAAAATAAAGCTGCTAGAATTGCCCAATCAGTCACCTGACCTGAATCCAATTGAAAATCTATGGAACGAGCTGGCCCAGCGATGGACGGGCAATCTGTCCAGGGTGTACCCTCCCTCTTGCCCAAAGATACTGGGATAGGCTCCAGCCATCCCACCCCCACCCCCACGCAACCCAAAAAGGATTAAGTGGTAGAAGATGGATGAATGGATGGATAGATGGAACGAACTGAAGAACAGAGTTCATAGAAAACACCCACGGAACCTTCAAGATATGAAGATAGTGTGTGTGGAAAAATGGGTTAAAATCACTCCTGAACAATGCTCATGCCTGGTTTCTCCATACAGGAGGCGTTTGGAAGCTGTTATTATCAACAAAGGATTTCCTACTTAATATTAAATAAATTTTACCAAACGTGCTCAACACTTATTCTCTGTGTCATTCCATCCATCCATCCATCCATCCATCTTCTACCACTTTTCTGGAGGTCCGGGTCGCGGAGGCAGCAGTTCAAGCAGAGAAGACCAGACTTCCCTCTCCCCAGCCACCTGCTCCAGCTCTTCAGAGGGGATACCAAGGCGTTCCCAGACCAGCTGGGAGACATAGTCTCTCCACCGAGTCCTGGGTCTGCCCCGGGGTCTCCTCCCAGTGGGACGTGCCCTGAAACACCTCAAGTGGGAGGCGTCCAGGAGGCATCCTAATCAGATGCCCATACCACCTCAACTGACTCCTTTCAATGTGGAGGAGCAGCGATTCTACTCTGAGCCTCTCCCGGATGACTGAGCTCCTCACCCTATCTCTGAGGGTGAGTCCAGCAATCCTACGGAGAAAGCTCATTTCAGCCGCTTGTATCTGCGATCTCGTTCTTTTGGTCATTACCCAAAGCTCGTGACCATAGGTGAGAGTAGGAACATAGATTGGCTGGTAAATCGACAGCTTTGCCTTAGAACTAAGCTCCCTCTTCACCACAACAGACCGGTACAACGTCCGCATCATTGCAGATGCTGCTCCAATCCGTCTGTCGATCTCTCGCTCCATTTTCCCCTCACTCGTGAACAAGACCCCAAGATACTTAAACTCCTCCACTTGGGGCAGGAACCTGTCCCCAACCCAGAGAGGACAATCCACCTTTTTCCGGCTGAGGACCATGGACTCGGACTTGGAGGTGCTGATTCTCATCCCAGCCGCTTCACACTCAGTGGCAAACCGTCCCACCAAGAGCTGTAGGTCATTGCTGGATGAAGCCAACAGGACAACATCATCTGCAAACAACAGAGATGAGATCCTGTGGTCATCAAGCATGACACCCTCCATTCCCTGGCTGCGCCTAGAAATCCTGTCCATAAAAATTATGAACAGGATCGGTGACAAAGGGCAGCGCTGGCGGAGTCCAACTCTCACTGGGAATGACTCCGACCGAGTGTTGGCAATACGAACAAAACTCTCACAATGGTCGTACAGAGACCGAATAGCTCGTAACAACAAGCCCGATACCCCATACTCCCGAAGCACCCCCCACAAAAATCCACGAGGGACGCGGTCAAATGCCTTCTCCAAGTCCACAAAACACAGGTAAACTGGTTGGGCAAACTCCCACAAACCCTCAAGAATTCTCGAGAGGGTAAAGAGCTGGTCCGATGTGCCATGGCCAGGACGAAAACCACATTGCTCCTCCTGAATCCGAGGTTCGACCAACGGCCGGACTCTCCTCTCCAGTACCTTGGCATAGACCTTCCCAGGGAGGCTGAGGAGTGTGATCCCTCTAAAGTTGGAGCACACCCTCCGGTCCTGTGTCATTCCACTTTATTAAATATAACTTCGTCGTCGGCCCTTGTCGGTCTATGATGACCATGGAAGAGAATCCTAAACGTCTACTCTGCTGGAACAGCACCACCTGTGGCTGAACAGGCCGATGCGCACCGGTGTTCTACCTTCCAGCGTTGGGCGTTGGTAGGATTCAAGCCTGGGCAGGAAGATATGGAGGACAAGATGTTACCCATGCAACATGTCCCCCCTCTCCACGTCACTGATGAATCCAAAGGAACAACAGGGCTGCTATAGTTTGGCACCAGCGCCGTCGCAGGAGCTGCCAGAACGATGTTGAGCACAACAGAGAACTGCCTTAGGGGCTCCGACTCCGGATTTTTCCTCAGGGTTGACTCCCGAAGCCTTTCCCGTGACCGGGTGTGCTGCAAGGTAGCAGAGGTTTGAAATCAGGGTTTACCTTCCACTAGATGGGCTACCTTCCCAGGTTGACGAGCCACCATCTACCCGAAGCATCTGGTTTTAAGGCGCCAGAGATCCGCCCTCGCCCCTTCTCCTATTAGTAAAAGCACTTCCGCCGAGCTTAGAGACTAAACCACACGGGCAGGCTAGGAGTTGGACTTAGTTGTCAGAGGCTTTTCGAGACGCACGCCGTAAGGAGCATTTTATGAGCACTGGGAGCTTAACCCCAGTACCGCTCCTGGCTATGACAACCTTGGAACCATTGAAATATAACTTGATTTGCGAAACACTGGACTATTCTAAAGTGGCCTTCTATGAGCCCTGATCTAAATCCTATTGAACATCTGTGGAAGGAGCTGAAACATGCCGTCTGGATAAGGCACTCTTCAAACCTGAGACAACTGGAGCAGTTTGCTCATAAGGAGTGGGCCAAAATACCTGCTGAGAGGTGTAGAAGTCTCATTGACAGTTACAGAAATCGTTTGATTGCAGTGATTACCTCAAAAGGTTGTGCAACAAAATATTAAGTTAAGAGTACCATCATTTTTGTCCAGGCCTGTTTCATGAGTTTATTTTTAAAAAAAATTCTATTGAACCACAATTCAAAAGCATTGTCTGATTTTCATTGGTTAGTTTTCATAGAATTTTTATTTATTACCACTTTTTTCAGATTCAAGTTATTTCTGTGACCATTGTGGGTTTTTCTTTCGTTAACAGAGGGGTACCAACAATTTTGTCCACGTGTGTAAGTCTAGCTTAGCTGTAACAGTCCTGTAGACACTGGATTGAGTCACCCAACCAAACTGGAACTTTATTCCAGCTTGTTGAACTTCTGGGCCGGTTTGTAAGATGGACCCAAATAAATGGTGTTATGATCCGACATGTTGAGTGAAGCCCTGATAAGGGATTTATAAGCTCCTTTAGTGGATCCATAACAAAGGTCCAATTGTTTTGTCAGTGTTGTGGGACAAGTGACATACTGGTAAAAGTTGCACAACAACTACCCCGGTTTACAGTTGTTGAAATTGCCGGTGATGAGGTTAGGTGCTTCCAATGAAATCCATTGGAGCTGCTGCACTGACTTCACGATAGCTTGAGTTACTAAGTAAGTATTAGCCCTCAGATGAATACAAACTAGTGTGACAAATATCTGTGGGAATTTCCTGGGCAGATGAAAGGGACATAGAGATACAAAGAAGAGGTCAATATCACAGCTACATACAATGGTGTGTATGTGTTTGCCCCCTTCCTGATTTCTCTTTTATTTTTTGTATGTTTGTCACACTTAAATGTTTCACATCATCAAACAAATTTAAATATTAGACGAAGATAACACAAGTAAACACAAAATGCAGTTTTTAAATGAAGGTGTTTATTATTAAGGGAAAATAAAATCCAAACCTACATGACCCTGTGTGAATAGGTGATTGCCCCCTAAACCTAATAACTGCTTGGGCCATCCTGAGCAGCAACAACTGTAATCAAGCATTTGTGATAACTGGCAATTAGTCTTTTACAGTGCTGTGTAGGAATTTTGGCCCACTCATCTTTGCAGAATTGTTGTAATTCAGCCACACTGGAGGGTTTTCGAGCATGAACTGTCATGAATTACCCCTCGGGGCAGAGAGGAGAGACCCACGCACAGGACTGCAGTTTGTGAATTTATTACAAAAAACAAACACAACATCAAATCCGTGCTCAAAATTAAATCCAACAGAAAACCAAAGAATACTTACAATTAACTGCACCAGAAGAAGGGCTGGTTCTGGTGGAGAAGAGGGTAGATAACTCAATACTCTGGCGACAAGAAATTAAAATAACAGCCCTTAAATACAACTTAACACAAATGAAACAAATGATGACAGGTGCAAATCGCATGAGCGGGCTGGGAAGAAAATGACAATCAGCTGTGAGTCATGTGGAGGGGAGACGGAGCTGACAGTTTGACAGGAGCACCGCCCATCATCAGCGAAAAACCCATAAGTGCTCCTGACAACTGCAACTCCAAAGAGAGAAAGAAAAGAAAAGACACAGGCAAAAATAAAGTGGAAGCAGATAAGAACAAAACTACACTGAGCTTAAACAGGAAAAATAAATCATACAAAGAAGTAATACAGAATATGTAAAAACAAACTAGAAATAATATTACAGGCCAAGACCAAGGCCAAGAATACATTATTCAAATAAGGAAAAACAAAAAGCAAAGACACTGAGCACAGTGAAATCCCCCTTGCACAGATCGTGACATGAACTGCCTTTTTAAGGTCATGCCACAGCATCTCAATCGGATTCAGGTTAGGACTTTGACTAGGCCACTCCAAAGTCTTCATTTTGTTTTTCTTAAGCCAATCAGGGGTGGACTTGCTGGTGTGTTTTGGATCATTGTCCTGCTGCAGGACCCAAGTGTGCTTCAGCTTGGGGTCATGAACGGATAGCCGGACATTCTCCTTCAGAACTTTTGGTAGACAGCAAAATTCATGGTTCCATTTACCACAGCAAGTCTTCCAGGTCCCGAAGCAGCAAAACATCCCCAGACCATCACACTACCACCACCATATTTTACTGTTGGCATGATGTTCCTTTTCTGAAATGCTGTGTTACTTTTTTGCTGGAAGTAATGGGACACATACCTTCCAAAAAGTTCAACTTTTGTCTCGTCAGTCCACAGAGTATTTTCCCAAAATTCTTGGGGATCATCAGCAATGTTTTCTGGCAAAACTGAGACAAGTCTTTATGTTCCTTTTCCTCAGCAGTGGTTTTCGTATTGGAACTCTGCCATGCAGGCCATTTTTGCCCAGTCTCTTTCTTATGGTGGAGTCATGAACACTGATCTTAACTGAGGCAAGTGAGACCTGCAGATCTTTGGATGTTGTTGTGGGGTCTTTTGTGACCTCTTGGATGAGTCGTTGCTGCGCTCTCGGGGTAATATTGGTCAGCCAGCCACTCCTGGGAAGGTTCACCTCAGTTCCATGTTTTCTCCATTTGTGGATAAACGCTCTCACTGTGGTTCTCTGGAGTCCCAAAGCTATAGAAATGGCTTTGAAACGTTTTCCAGACTGATAGATCTGAATTACTTTATTTCTCATTTGTTCCTGAATTTCTTTGGATCACAGCATGATGCCTGGCATTTGAGGATCTTTTGGTCTACTTCACTGACAGGCAGATCCTATTTAAGTGACTTCTTGATTAAGAACAGGTATGGCAGTAATCAAGCTAGAGAATTGAATTCAGCTTTCTAAAGATGTGATAAACCACAGTTAATGGACAATAGACACACAAACCTAGAGGAGTACACTGAAGTTGTTGTGGCATACATAGCCAAATGCACTGATGATGTTACTCATGGCAAGACCATCATTGTTTGTGGCAACCAGAAGCCTTGGATAACAGCAGAGGTGCACAGACTCCTGAGGGCTCAGGACGCAGCCTTCAGGGCTGGCGACACTGCAGGACTAACAACAGCTAAGGCCAACCTGCCACGTGGCATCAAGGAGGAAAAACAACAGTACAGCAAGAAAATATCCGGACACTTCAGAAACACCAGAGATGCACGTTCTCTCTGGCGTGGCATACAAACCCTCACCAACTATAAACCTACACCTCAGACCTGTGCAAGTGACATCACACTGCTCAACAACCTAAATAACTTCTTTGGCCAATTTGAAGCACAAAACAGCAGACCAGCACAGAAGACCACTCCTTCTCCGGACAAGCTGGCCTTGAGTCTGGATCCAGCTAGCATGAATAGGGCCCTCTGCAGGATCAACCCACGCAAGGCGGCTGGCCCAGACAACATACTGCGTCGTGTCCTGAAGGACTGCGCAGAGGAGCTTAAGAATGTCCTGGCCAACATCTTCAGCATCTCCCTGTCTCAAGCTGTTGTCCCCACATGCTTCAAGACTGCCACCATAATACCAGTCCCGAAGACGCCCGTCCCATCCAGCTACAATGATTACTGGCCGGTAGCACTGACCCCCACTATAATGAAATGCTTTGAGCGGCTAGTCATGCAGCACATCAAGTCCACCTTGCCTCCCTCTCATGACCTATTCCAGTTTGCATACAGGTCAAACAGATCCACAGAAGATGCCATTGCTGCTGCTCTCCATCCAGCCCTCACCCACCTGGATTCACAAAACTGTTACATGCATTTGCTGTTCTTGGACTTCAGCTCAGCATTCAATAAAATCATCCCCAAGCACCTGATACAAAAACTCAGACACTTGGGACTCAATACCTCTATGTAACTGGGTGCTGGACTTTCTCACAGGGAGGCAACATGCAGGTTGGCAGCAACACCTCCCAGACCATCACACTGTGCACAGGGGCCCCACAATGGTACATGTTCAGCCTGCTGCTCTTCATCTTGCTAACCCATGACTGCGTGCCAGCCTACAACACCAACCACACTGTCAAGTTTGCGGACGACACGAAGGTAGTGGGCCTCATCACCAACAACGATGAGGCCAACTACAGAAACGAGGTGAGCTCACTGGTCCAGTGGTGTAAAAACAATAACTTCTTCCTGAACATGGGAAAAACCAAGGAGATTGTGGTTGATTTCAGGAGGGGTTACACACAACACCCCCCTCTGATCATTGACGGTGCAGCTGTGGAGAGGGTGAACAGCACTAAGTTCCTGGGGGTGCACATCTCTGAGGACCTCACCTGGACCAACAACACCACATCACAGGCCAAGAAGACCCAAACTCACCTCCATTTCCTCTGCAGACTGAGGTGAGCACGAATCCCACCCCCCCATCAGGCAGTCTTTCTACCGGGGCACCATTGAGCGCATCCTCACCAACTGCATCAAGGTGTGGTATGGAAGCTGCCCCGCTGCCTGCCGGAAGACAGTACAACGCATAGTAGATGCAGCCAGCAAGATCATCAGTTCCCCCCTGCCCCCCTCTTGGACATCTACCCCACCTGCCTCACCCGCAGAGCCATCAACATCACAGGCGACACCTTCCATCCCCTACACTCCCTCTTCAGCCCCCTGCCCTGTGGGAAAGGTACCGTAGCCTCCGGGCCCACTCCACAAGACTGCTGAACACCTTCGTTCATCAGGCCATCAGGACCCTGAACTCTGTTCCCCCCCCCCCACTGCCTCAGATGTTGGCACAGAAAGACTGGCAAATCAACAATAATACTGTTGTTCTGTTGTATGTTTGCTGCTATATGTCTCTACACATTAACTGCAACCATCTGCACAAATGCCATATTTGCTGCTGTCTGTATATCACTGCAATACTGATCATGTGCAATCATATCTGTCACTATCTGCACCTACACTACTGCATTGAAATGCAACTATTCATCTCCAGCTGTCTGAATATGAGATTGCTGGGTTTATTATTACTAATCATTTATCTAATCGTTTACCTCTGTGGAGGTGAGAGTCCTTCTGGCTGCCATCGGCACCACGGGTTGCATCAATGTATATAAGACTGTACATAGACTGCTGCTGTCGCTGTTTGTTCTGGTTTTTCTTTTTGTTATCCAGCCTTATTCCTTTTCTTTTTATAAAATGCACACCAATGAGGAGAGAGAGAAATGGCATTTCAATTCTCCTGTATGTCCTACACATCTAGTAGTTTTGACAATAAAATCCTGAATCTTAATTTATGTTTTAATGGGGGGGCAATCACTTTTTCCACACAGGGCCATGTAGGTTTGGATTTTTTTTTTTACCCTTAATAATAAACATCTCCATTTAAAAACTGCTACAGGTCGATGATCGATTTTGTTATCGTATCATCAGACCTGCGACCGTATGTCTTGGACACCCGAGTAAAGAGAGGTGCAGAGCTGTCAACTGATCACCACCTGGTGGTGAGTTGGATCCGATGGCAGGGGAGGAAGCCATTCAGACCTGGTAGACCCAAACGTATAGTGAGGGTGTGCTGGGAGCGTCTGGCTGAGGCCCCTGTCCGGGAGGTCTTCAACTCCCACCTCCGGAAGAACTTCAACCACATTCCGAGGGAGTCTGGAGACATGGAGTCTGAATGGGCCATGTTCTCCACCTCTGTTGTTGAAGCGGCAGCCCAGAGCTGCGGCCGCAAGGTGGTCGGTGCATCTCGTGGTGGCAACCCCCGAACCAAGTGGTGGACACCAGTGGTGAGGGGGGCCATTAAGCTGAAGAAGGAGTCCTATCAAGCTTGGTTGGCTTGTGCGACTCCCGAAGCAGCTGAGGTGTACCGGCAGGCCAAGCGGAGTGCAGCTCGGGTGGTTGCTGAAGCAAAAACCCGGGTATGGGTTTATATTCGGTGAGTAGAGATAAGAGTCAAAAACACAAAAGTGATGACAGGAGAGGTCGCTCGAGGAGCAAGGACAGAAATAAGAATGAGAAAGAGTCTGAGCACGGTAAAGACAGAAATAAGAGTCATGATGCTGCTAGAAAGCATAAAGAAGACACCAAAGGAAGAAATGGTGAGAGAACTCGAACAAAGTCACGAAGCAAGGAAAGAACTTCACTCAAAGATAGACATAGATCAAGCAGCAGAAATAAGGACAGAACTGTAGCATCGAAGGATAAAGAAGAAAAAAGAGAAAAAGACAAAGAGAGAGGCAGAGAACGCAGCCGGAGTCGGGAGAGACGCCACAACAGTGAGCGAGAGAATAAGAGACGAGGAATATCCCGGGATAAAGAGCGTCGGAGTAGAAGTCCGGACAGAAATAAGGCCAGAGACTCGCACAGGGAAAAGCGCTCCAGGAGTAAGAGCAGCAAGAGAGACCGCAGCAGAGATCGGTCCCCTCATAGAAAAGTCAGAGACAGAGGAGCTGCCGGCCAACGGCGAAGACATAGCAGCAGTTCTGAAAGTGATAAAGAGGAAAAGAGAAGGAGTCGACGGAGCCCAGATTCCAAAAGAAGAGCCAGGTCCAAAGATCGAAAAAGCCCATCCAAGCCAAGACCAGATAGTACAAAAAACAAAAATGACAGCAAGAAGAAAAAGTCAAGCTCCAGCTCTGACAGTGACTGAATCTGTGGCATCTCCCTGTACATGTAGCATGCAGCATCAGCTTCACATCTGTAGTGATGATTGTTTACAGTTCTCATTAACGCGGTTCAGCCAAGGCTAATATGACTGTAAAATATTTAAGAGAAGATAAAAGTCAGGATTGAAATGTGAAATGCTTTTAATAACTGTGAGCCATTAATGAAGATTCAGACTAAAAGAGCATGTGAAAAAAAAAATTTTTTTTGGCTGCACGGTGGCGCAGTGGTTAGCACTGCGGCAGCACAGTTTACCCTTGGCCGGGGGATTGTGGGGATCATGGGATCGTGGGTTCGATCCCAGCCCCCGACCAACAGTGATCTGTGTGGAGTTTGCATGTTCTCCCCGTGTTGCGTGGGTTTACTCCGGGATTTCTCCGGTTTCCTCCCACATGCCAAAAACATGCATGTTAGGTTAATTGGCTGTTCTAAATTGTCCCTAGATATTTGTTTCCTATAGGCCCTTAGAATAGAGGGTTAGTATTAATGAAAGCGCTTTGAGTGGTCTTTGTGACTAGAAAAGCGCTATATAAGTGCAGGTTAGTTAGTTAGTTAGTTAGTATGGGAGGAGTTCGGTGAGGCCATGGAACAAGACTTTCGGTCGGCTTCAAAGAGATTCTGGCAAACTGTTCGGCGGCTCAGGAGGGGAAAGCAGCTCCCCGTCCACACTGTGTATGGTGCGGATGGGACACTGTTGACTTCAACTGGGGATATCGTCGGACGGTGGAAGGAATACTTCGAGGATCTCCTCAATCCCACTGATACGCCTTCCACAGAGGAAGCAGGGTTTGGGGACGAGGGGGATGACTCGCCTATCACAGGGGCTGAGGTCGCCAAGGTGGTTAAAAATCTCCTTGGTGGCCGGGCCCCGGGGGTGGACGAGATTCGCCCCGAGTACCTCAAGGCCCTGGATGTTGTTGGGTTGTCATGGTTGACACGCCTCTGCAACATTGCGTGGAGGTCGGGGGCAGTGCCTTTGGCATGGCAAACCGGGGTGGTGGTTCCTCTCTTCAAAAAAGGGGACCGGAGGGTGTGCTCCAACTTTAGAGGGATCACACTCCTCAGCCTCCCTGGGAAGGTCTATGCCAAGGTACTGGAGAGGAGAGTCCGGCCGTTGGTCGAACCTCGGATTCAGGAGGAGCAATGTGGTTTTCGTCCTGGCCGTGGCACATCGGACCAGCTCTTTACCCTCTCGAGAATTCTTGAGGGTTCGTGGGAGTTTGCCCAACCAGTTTACATGTGTTTTGTGGACTTGGAGAAGGCATTTGACCGCGTCCCTCGTGGATTTTTGTGGGGGGTGCTTCGGGAGTATGGGGTATCGGGCTTGTTGTTACGAGCTATTCGGTCTCTGTACGACCGTTGTGAGAGTTTAGTTAGCATTGCCAACACTCGGTCGGAGTCATTCCCAGTGAGAGTTGGACTCCGCCAGGGCTGCCCTTTGTCACCGGTCCTGTTCATAATTTTTATGGACAGGATTTCTAGGCGCAGCCAGGGAATGGAGGGTGTCATGCTTGGTGACCACAGGATCTCATCTCTGTTGTTTGCAGATGATGTTGTCCTGTTGGCTTCATCCAGCAATGACCTACAGCTCTTGCTGGGACGGTTTGCCGCTGAGTGAGAAGCGGCTGGGATGAGAATCAGCACCTCCAAGTCCGAGTCCATGGTCCTCAGCCGGAAAAAGGTGGATTGTCCTCTCCGGGTTGGGGACAGGCTCCTGCCCCAAGTGGAGGAGTTTAAGTATCTTGGGGTCTTGTTCACGAGTGAGGGGAAAATGGAGCGAGAGATCGACAGACGGATTGGAGCAGCATCTGCAGTGATGCGGACGTTGTACCGGTCTGTTGTGGTGAAGAGGGAGCTTAGTTCTAAGGCAAAGCTGTCGATTTACCAGTCAATCTACGTTCCTACTCTCACCTATGGTCACGAGCTTTGGGTAATGACCGAAAGAACGAGATCGCGGATACAAGCGGCTGAAATGAGCTTTCTCCGTAGGATTGCTGGACTCACCCTCAGAGATAGGGTGAGGAGCTCAGTCATCCGGGAGAGGCTCAGAGTAGAACCGCTGCTCCTCCACATTGAAAGGAGTCAGTTGAGGTGGTATGGGCATCTGATTAGGATGCCTCCTGGACGCCTCCCACTTGAGGTGTTTCAGGCACGTCCCACTGGGAGGAGACCCCGGGGCAGACCCAGGACTCGGTGGAGAGACTATGTCTCCCAGCTAGTCTGGGAACGCCTTGGTATCCCCTCTGAAGAGCTGGAGCAGGTGGCTGGGGAGAGGGAAGTCTGGGCTTCTCTGCTTGAACTGCTGCCTCCGCGACCCGGACCTCCGGAAAAGCGGTAGAAGATGGATGGATGGATGGATGGATTTAAAAACTGCATTTTGTGTTTACTTGTGTTATCTTTGTCTAATATTTAAATTTGTTTGATGATCTGAAACATTTTAGTGTGACAAGCATACCAAAAAAAAAATAGAAATCAGGAAGGGGGCAAACACTTTTTCACACCACTGTATTTCCCTTGCAGTGTTGCAGCAGTTTTTGTTAATGCAGAGATGTACAGTGGGGAAAAAAAGTATTTAGTCAGCCACCAATTGTGCAAGTTCTCCCACTTAAAAGATGAGAGAGGTCTCCAATTTTCTTCATAGGTGTACCTCAACTATGAGAGACAAAATGAGAAAAAAAAAAATCCAGAAAATCACATTGAAGGATTTTTAATGAATTAATTGGTAAATTCCTCGGTAAAATAAGTATTTGGTCAATAACAAAAGTTCATCTCAATACTTTGTTATATACCCTTTGTTGGCAATGACAGAGGTCAAACGTTTTCTGTAAGTCTTCACAAGGTTTTCACACACTGTTGCTGGTATTTTGGCCCATTCCTCCATGCAGATCTCCTCTAGAGCAGTGATGTTTTGGGGCTGTCGCTGGGCAACACGGACTTTCAACTCCCTCCAAAGATTTTCTATGGGGTTGAGATCTGGAGACTGGCTAAGCCACTCCAGGACCTTGAAATGCTTCTTACAAAGCCACTCCTTCGTTGGCCGGGCAGTGTGTTTGGGATCATTGTCATGCTGAAAGACCCAGCCACGTTTCATCTTCAATGCCCTTGCTGATGGAAGGAGGTTTTCACTCAAAATCTCACGATCCATGGCCCCATTCATTCTTTCCTTTACACGGATCAGTCGTCCTGGTCCCTTTGCAGAAAAACAGCCCCAAAGTATAATGTTTTCACCACCATGCTTCACAGTAGGTATGGTGTTCTTTCTCCTCCAAACACGACAAGTTGAGTTTTTACCAAAAAGTTCTATTTTGGTTTCATCTGACCATATGACATTCTCCCAATCCTCTTCTGGATCATCCAAATGCTCTCTAGCAAACTTCAGACCAGCCTGGACATGTACTGGCTTAAGCAGGGGGACACGTCTGGCACTGCAGGATTTGAGTCCCTTGCGGCATAGTGTGTTACTGATGGTAGCCTTTGTTGCTTTGGTCCCAGCTCTCTGCAGGTCATTCACTAGATCCCCCCGTGTGGTTCTGGGATTTTTGCTCACCGTTCTCGTGATCATTTTGACCTCACGGGGTGAGATCTTGCGTGGAGCCCCAGATCGAGGGAGATTATCAGTGGTCTTGTATGTCTTCCATTTTCTAATAATTGCTCCCACAGTTGATTTCTTCACACCAAGCTGCTTACCTATTGCAGATTCAGTCTTCCCAGCCTGGCGCAGGTCTACAATTTTGTTTCTGGTGTCTTTTGACAGCTCTTTGGTCTTGGCCATAGTGGAGTTTGGAGTCTGACTGTTTGAGGTTGTGGACAGGTGTCTTTTATACTGATAATGAGCTCAAACAGGTGCCATTAATACAGGTAACGAGTGGAGGACAGAGGAGCCTCTTAAAGAAGAAGTTACAGGTCTGTGAGAGCCAGAAATCTTGCTTGTTTGTAGGTGACCAAATACTTATTTTACCGAGGAATTTACCAATTAATTCATTAAAAATCCTTCAATGTGATTTTCTGGATTTTTTTTTTCTCATTTTGTCTCTCATAGTTGAGGTATACCTATGATGAAAATTGGAGACCTCTCTCATCTTTTAAGTGGGAGAACTTGCACAATTGGTGGCTGACTAAATACTTTTTTGCCCCACTGTAAACCTCCCCCAAGTGATTTTCATGTCACTGTGAGGTCTCTGTCCAGACAGAAAGGGACACCAAAGCCATCTAACTGTAGATCGGAGAATGGATCTTGTTCTTTGAGCCACATCTCTGTCAAAGCAAGAAGACAGACATTTTTATTTTCCCAAAGGAACTTGACTTTTCCCTGAAACTTATCAAACTTTATTAAGAAGCAACTGTATGTTGGCAAGGATAGTTTTGGCAGATGATGGCCTTGTCTCTTCAACCTTAGGCACATGTTTCGCCGTGGGAACACAGGTGCAGATAATCAAACAAATTAATTAAATAACCAGAACATAACCTGATAATCATTACTATACACAGACAGGAAAAGACTTTTCAAAATAAGTAGGAAATATCTACAAAATAATCTGAATAATCAAAGAGACTAACTCGATATGAATAAGACAAGAAAACTCACAGGATAAACTAAAATCAGGAGGACATAAGCTCGAATAACAGAATAACAGACATGAGAAAATGACAAGACTAAAATTACAAGAACATGGAACCAGAAACACACAAAACTACAGAAAACCTGTTCAGCTCAAGTAATGTACAGTATAATTCAATTCAATTCAATTCAATTTCAATTCAATTCAATTCAACTTTATTTATATAGTGCCATTTCACAACAACAGTCATCTCATAGCACTTTCAACTGTAGGGGGAACCCCCACAGTTGCAGAAAGACCCCAGCAATTAGGCGATCCCCTGTGAGCAAGCGCTTGGCGACGGCGGAGAGGAAAAACTCACTTTTAACAGGAAGAAACCTCCAGCAGAACCAGGCTCAGGGAGGGGCAGTCATCTGCTGAGACTGGCTGGGGGGTTAGGGGATAGAGAAGATGAAAAGAACAGACATGTAGAGAGCAAACAGCATGATGGGGACTCAATCTATGGGCAAGAACAAACAGATGTTAATGACCAGCAAAAAAAAAATTCATTGAGAGTGAAGAAAGGAGTGAGACCCAGTGCATTATTGGAGGTCTCCCGGCTGACTAAACCTATTAGCAGCATAACTAAGGGAGGGTTCAGAAACACATGATCCCTCCCTAATTATAGGCTATATCAAAAAGGAAGGTTTTAACCCTATTCTGAAAAACAGAGATCGAGTCTGACTCCTGAATCCAGATTGGCAGCTGGTTCTACAGGAGAGGAGCTTGATAACTGAAGGCTCTGCCTCCCATTGTACTTTTGGAGATTCTAGGTATTACAAGTAATCCTGCATTTTGGGAGTGTAGTGTTCTGTTAGGATAATACGGTAGTATCAGATCTTTAAAATAAAAAGGGGCCTGATTGTTTAGAGCTTTGTAAGTAAGAAGACGGATTTTAAACTTAATTCTAAACTCTATGGGAAGCCAATGAAGGGAGGCCAGAGCCGGAGAGATATGATCTCTCTTTCTAGTACCTGTTAAAACTCTTGCTGCAGCATTTTGGATCAACTGAAGACTTTTTAAAGATGTTTTAGGACAACCTGATAATAAAGAATTACAATAATCTAATCTAGAGCTAACAAAAGCATGGATCAGTTTCTCAGCATCACTCAGAGACAAGATGCTCCTAATCTTGGCAATATTACGCAAATGATAGAAGGCAGTCTTAGAAACAAATTTAATATGTGAATTGAAAGACAGATCTTGATCAAAAATAATTCCAAGGTTCCTCACAGAGCTATTAAGGGAAAGAGTAACCACATCCAAACTGAAAGTTTGATCTGGAAAAGTATTTCTAAGGTTTTTCGGACCAACAATAATGACTTCAGTCTTATCTGAATTTAATAGCAGGAAATTACAAGTCATCCAAGCTTTGATTTCCTTTAGACAGGCTTCCAACTTGGCTAATTGATTACTATCATCTGGCTTCATTGACAGGTATAATTGTGTGTCATCTGCATAACAATGAAAATGTATACAGTGCTTTCTAATAATGTTGCCTAACGGAAGCATATATAAACTAAAAAGAGTAGGGCCTAACACAAATCCCTGTGGAACTCCATGACTGAGCTTTGAGTTGAAAGAAAACTCATTATTGACATGAACAAACTGGAACCTATCAGATAAATAAGATCTAAACCACTGCAACAAAGTTCCATTAAGTCCAACATAGTGTTCTAATCTATCAAGTAGAATACAGTGATCCCTCACTTATCGTGGTTAATGGGTTCCAGAACCGACCGCGAAAAGTGAAAAACCGCGAAGTAGCGTCACCCCAATGACGTCATCCATAAACAATACGTATGTTCATTCTCCCACTCTCTCTCTCTCATATGATACGTGTGTGTGTGTGTACGTGTACATACATACGTAGATGTAAACAAAGTGTACATAAATATGTTTTTAGAACTCTTTTATTCTTATAACAAGATACGTAACTCAAGATGAAAATGATTTACTGCACAGGTTAATGAGAGCTTTACTGCTCCTCAGGTGACGCCTCATCGTGAGGTGCTGGAGGCTCAGGATCATCGAGGGCAGCTTCCGATAGAGCTGAAGCTGCAGGAGGTGGCGTAGTGGATCGACGGGAAGACTATTTTGCACAAAATGGCACAAGAGAACAGCAAAAAGTTCCACGCGGCGAGACTAAGTAACACGAGCGATAAAAAGCAATGAATGCGGTCTTTCTTCCCTTCATGGGCGCTCGGCAAGGAGAGGAGGTGGGTGAAACGTCTCGGCCAATCAGCTTGCGGGGTGAAACGTCTCGGCCAATCAGCTTGCGAGATTTCCGAGCCGAGCAAACACGAGAACAGCGAACAGAGAGTTGTGCTGCTCACTCCGTGTTGACACGTGATGGTCTAATGTAGTCTCCCTGCCTTCTGCTAGCGCCCGCCCATTATTTCTCAATTTTGAATTTTTGATGAATATTTTTGAAAAATCCGCGATGCACTGAGAGCGCGAAAGGTGAAGCGTGAAGTAGCGAGGGATCACTGTATTATGATCAATAGTATCAAAAGCTGCACTAAGGTCTAAAAGGACAAGTACAGAAACAAGTCTATTATCAGATGCGATGAGGAGGTCATTAGTGACCTTCACTAAGGTGGTTTCAGTACTATGATGGATTCTAAACCCAGATTGAAACTCTTCAAGTAAACCATTTCCGTGCAGGTGGTCAAATAATTGCGTAGCAACAACTCCTTCTAAGATTTTTGAAATGAAAGGGAGATTAGAGATTGGTCTATAGTTAGCTAAAGCTCCTGAATCCAGCGTTGGCTTTTTGAGTAAAGGTTTAATTACAGCCATTTTAAAAGCCTGTGGTACATGGCCTAAAGTTAATGAAGAATTGATTATATGAAGAATAAAGCTACCAGTAAGTGGGAAGACTTCTTTAAATAACCTGGTAGGAATAGGGTCTAAAAGACAAGTTGAAAGCTTGGATGACGAAACTATTCTGTCTAACTCTAAAAGGTCAGTTGGAGTAAACTCATCAAGACAGATATCAATTGAAGGAGTTGTAGTAGTTACTGTATTAAAGTTAACGGTGGGAAGAATCTGATTGAGTTTATCTCTGATGGATGAAAGTTTATTATTGAAAAAGTTCATAAAGTCCTGACTAGTAAGCTCGAAGGGAATGCTAGGATTGACAGAGTCCTGACTCATTGTCAACCTGGCTACAGTACTGAAAAGAAACCTGGGATTATTCTTGTTTTCTTCTATTAATGCAGAATAATAACTCGTTCTATCTTTTCTAAGAGATTTTTTATAAATTAAAAAATTATTTCTCCAAGCTAAATACAGACGTGGACAAAATTGTTGGTACCCCTCTGTTAATGAAAGAAAAACCCACAATGGTCACAGAAATAACTTGAATCTGACAAAAGTGGTAATAAATAAAAATTCTATGAAAATTAACCATTGAAAATCAGACAATGCTTTTGAATTGTGGTTCAACAAGAATTATTTTAAAAAATAAACTCATGAAACAGGCCTGGACAAAAATGATGGTACCCCTAGAAAAGAAATGTGACCATATGTGACCATAGGGACTTGTTCAACCAAGATGTGTCCTCTAATTAATATCACAGGTGTCTACAAACTTGTAATCAGTCAGTCGGCCTATTTAAAGGGTGACAAGTAGTCACTGTGCTGTTTGTTGAGATGGTGTGTACCACACCAAACATGGACCAGAGGAAGCAAAGGAGAGAGTTGTCTCAGGAGATTAGAAAGAAAATTATAGACAAGCATGTTAAAGGTAAAGGCTACAAGACCATCTCCAAGCAGCTTGATGTTCCTGTGACTACAGTTGCACATATTATTCAGAAATTTAAGATCCACAGGACTGTAGCCAACCTCCCTGGACGTGGCCGCAGGAGGAGACGGATAATACGAATGGTAACAAAAGAGCCCAGAACAACCTCTAAACACATTCATGGTGAACTCCAAAGTCAAGGTACATCAGTGTCAGATCGCACCATCCGTCATTGTTTGAGCCAAAGTGGACTTCATGGGAGACGACCAAGGAGGACACCACTGTTGAAAACAAATGATAAAAAAGCCAGACTGGAATTCGACATACTGCATGTTGACAAGCCACAAAGCTTCTGGGAGAATGTCCTATGGACAGACGAGACAAAACTGCAACTTTTTGGCAAGGCACATCAGCTCTATGTTCACAGACACAAAAACAAAGCATACCAAGAAAAGAACGCTGTCCCTGCTGTGAAACATGGAGGAGGTTCTGTTATGTTCTGGAGCTGCTTTGCTGCATCTAGCACAGGGTGTCTTGAATCTGTGCAGGGTACAATGAAATCTCAAGACTATCAAGGTATTCTAGAGAGAAATGTGCTGCCCAGTTTCAGACAGCTTGGTGTCAGTCGCAGGTCATGGGTCTTGCAACAGGATAATGACCCAAAACACACAGCTACAAACAACCAAGAATGGCTAAGAGCGAAACATTGGACTATTCTAAAGTGACCTTCTATGAGCCCTGATCTAAATCCTATTGAACATCTGTGGAAGGAGCTGAAACATGCCGTGTGGAGAAGGCACCCTTCAAACCTGAGACAACTGGAGCAGTTTGCTCATGAGGAGTGGGCCAAAATAGCTGCTGAGAGGTGCAGAAGTCTCATTGACAGTTACAGAAATTGTTTGATTGCAGTGATTCCCTCAAAAGGTTGTGCAAGAAAATATTAAGTTAAGGGTACCATCATTTTTGTCCAGGTCTGTTTCATGAGTTTGTTTTTTAAAATAATTCTGTTGAACCAGAATTCAAAAGCATTGTCTGTTTTGCATTGGTTAATATTCATAGAATTTTTATTTATTACCACTTTTGTCAGAATCAAGTTATTTCTGTGACCGTTGTGGGTTTTTCTTTCATTAACAGAGGGGTACCAACAATTTTGTCCACGTCTGTAGATTTCATCTAAATTAGTGGAGCGCCATTTTCTTTCTAATTGACAAGTGCAATTTGGCTGCACGGTGGCGCAGTGGTTTAGCACTGTGGCAGCACAGTTTTACCCTCGGCCGGGGGATCGCGGGGATCATGAGATCGTGGGTTCGATCCCAGCCCCCGACCAACAGTGAGCTGTGTGGAGTTTGCATGTTCTCCCCGTGTTGCGTGGGTTTACTCCGGGATTTCTCCGGTTTCCTCCCGCATACCAAAAACATGTAGGTTTAGGGCGCTCGCGTACGCAGCGACCAGCAGCCGGTGGCTTGTCACCAGACTGCAAACCAAATCTACCTACGGGTACAAATAAGTAACAAAAAAAAAAAGTCTTCTGTTTTAAGCTACGAGTTTCTGTGTTGAACCAAGGAGTTAGAAATCTCTGATTAGACTTTTTCTTTTTTAAGGGGGCCACCAAGTCTAGAGTCTGAAGCAGAGAAGCTGTAACATTATCTATCATGCTATCAATTACAGAAGGAGCAAGCTCTCCATAGTTTATTTCCGCTGTGTTGAGACATGGCATAGAGGAAACAATCTGCATAAATTTGGTAACAGCATCATCTGAGAGGCATCTACTGTAGTAATATTTTTCTTTAGGAGCCAAATAGTCAGAAATAGTAAAATCAAAGGTTAACCTCTTGCACTCCGGTGTACCGCGGGTGGGCACGTCTCTGCGTTCTAGAGCGCACGAGGGCGCACGAGTGTGCACGAGAGTGCTGCGTCCTAGAGCGCACTGAAAAAAAAAAGCTGCATTTCCGTTCTTCCACTACAGACACAGCCGCGAACAGATTAGATATGACTGACCTCTCATTCAACTAATAAGAGCCTTGAATTGGGTTTCTGAAACCTTGAAGAACCAATGACTGAAAACCTAGCAAGAAGGACCCGCCCACCAATGGCTGCGAATGCAGCGAGCCAATTGAAGCACAGAAGTTCGAAAGCTGTTTTGTGTAAGGCTGGGTGAAGAGAGACTGACTGCTGCAGCAGATGAAAAAAGGACCCGCAGGAAGAATCGCCACAGACCCAGCAGCACGGAGACCACCCACAAGTGCGACCTGTGTGACGGGGACTGCCATTCACGCATCGGCCTGTTCAGCCACAGGCAGTGCTGTCCCAGCAGAGTAGACGTTTAGGATTCTCTTCCATGGTCATCATAGACCGTCCACATGCTGTTGTGAACAGGTAAGTGTTATAAGCTAAATTATTCTTTATCCCTGAAAATTGTAATCAAAAATGACTTTTGACAGATCGGTAAATTACAACTGTGCGGCGCACAAAGTCCGAAGTCCGTGCGCTGCGGTACACGGTTCGTGCGCCACGTCCGGACCATGAAGGCCCCCCCCCCGCTACTCTTCTGTAGCGAGGGGGGGGGGGGCGGTGACCGCGGGGACTGTGCGCCGCAGTCGCCACACCGCCACATGACTATTACATCATGTAGCGATGGCCGATGTCCATCTTCTGTAGCGGGGGGGGTGGGGGGGAGTTGTTATCTTCTATATTACAAATATTTTAGAATAATTTTTAGTGCACTGTAGGTTATTTTTTCTTGTAAAAAAAAGCCACACATTTTTTACGTGGCATGCTTCTTTGTGTGGGGGGCTTGTTTGTTCATTCATTCATGAATGAATGAATAAACAACCCCCCCCCCCACACACACACACACACAGCCCTGAGTGTCACCTTTCATTAGAGCCCAAGATGAAGCTTCTATATTGAATCATTCAAAAGTTACAGACATTTTTCCAAACTGTGCCATTTGGCACAATTTGGCACAGTTCAAAAACGCCTGGGAACTACCTGAGAACAAAGCTGTGTAATATATTCATTTTTTGTGGTATTGTTACAAAATTTTGACCTCAGCTGGATAACACATGGGTCTACATTTCTGTTGCATTTTCCAGCCCGGATCTGAAGCTGTGTGTTATTTGCAAGCATTTGTATCCAAAAAAACACCCAGGCCAAATTTATTTTCTTCAAGTTCAGTATGTTTAGATGACTGTAACTCAGTGGCCGGAGCACTTAGAGAGATTATGACTGTTTTGCCAAAAAATTCAAAGTGTTTTCTTTTAAATGAGACCAATCCCATGAAGATGCTGCAAAGGGTTGAAGAACAGCTTTTGATTTACTTTGGGCATGTTATTTTTTGGCATTTTTAGGGAAATTGACCAGAGTGCAAGGGGTTAACAGACAATGGTCTGACAGTACAGGGTTATGAGGAGACACTACCAAATTTTCTATTTCTATGCCATACTGTATGTCAGAGCAAGGTCCAATGTATGGTGGAGATAATGAGTAGAATTTCCTACTTTCTGAGAAAACCCCACCGAGTCTAATATTGAATTAAATGCCACATTAAGGCAATCACTATCTACATCAAAATGTATATTAAAGTCCCCTACTATAATTATTCTATCTGATTTCAGCACTAAATCAGCTAAGAATTCAACAAATTTGGATAAAAATTCTGAGTAGGTTGATGGAGGACGATAAACTATGGCAAATAAAATTGGGTTTAGCCTAAAATTGCTAAAGTGCCCAATACTGAGGACCAGGCCCTCAAAGGAATTAAAACGTGTTTTTTGCTTTACATTAACTAGTAATTTGGAATGGTAAATTGTTGCTACTCCTCCTCCAAGACCAGAACTTCTGGGATTTTGACAGTTTAAATAACCAGAGGGAGTTGATTCATTTAAACCAACATAATCCTCTTGCCCTAACCAAGTCTCTGTAAGAGATATTAAATCAGTCTGATGATCAATTAACAGATCATGGACTAACAGAGACTTGGGAGTTAGAGACCTAATATTTAATAAACCGCATTTAATTTTTAAATTATGAGGAGGAAGAGAGGCCAAATCATTCAATTTAGAGGCTTCATGTTTAATTTGAGTTACTAACTTTTTGTTTAATCACTTTGGGATACTTAACCACTTGCACTCCGTTGTTCTGCGGGCGGGCAAGTCTCTGCATTCTAGGGCGCACGAGGGCGCACGAGAGCGCCCTCGTGCGCACTTGGACGCATGACGCATGATGGTGCAGATGGAGATGGTGCTGGCCTCCAAGCGCCACTGAAAAAAAAAGCTGCAGACAGCCGCGAACAGATTAGTTCATCTGATTGACCTCTCATTCGACTAATAAGAGCCTTGAATTGGGTTTCTGAAACCTTGAAGAGCCAATGAATGAAAATCTAGGAAGGAGGACCCGCCTACTGTGAACGCAGGAGCCAATTGAAGCACAGAAATTCAGGCTGGGTGAAGAGAGATTTACTGTTGCAACAGATGAAAACAAAGGACACTGGACGAATCTACTACAGACCCAGGCTCACCCAGCAGCATGGAGAACACCCACAAGTGGGACCTGAGCTCATTCCATCAGAATAGACGGAGGCCGACGGCAAAAGTCGTAAATCATTCGCCAAAACGGCAATAATGGAATTATGTTTTGATCGTGATCCACGAGCGGAACAGCGTCGCGTTCGTCACCACGACTCTGCTGCTGTGAAGAGGTAAGGTGTTATAAGCTAAATTATTATTTATCCCTAAAAACTGTAATCCAAAAATGACTTTTGACCGATCGGTAAATTACATCTGTACTGTGCACGAAGTACGAAGTGCGTGCGCCGCGATAAACGGTTCATTTGCCGTGTTCGGACCGTGAACGTCCCCCCCCCCCCGCTGCAGAAGAGGAGCGGGGGGGTGCGTTCACGGTCCGAACGCCCCCCGGTCCGCGGGGGGGAAGCATATGAGTCTATTCCATCATGTAGCGATGGCCCACTTCTGTAGCGAGGGGGGGGGGGGGCGTTCACGGTTCCCCCCCCCCACACACACACACACAGTAGCGAGGGGGGGGGAGCCGCTGTGAAAACATGCAAGGAGTGTAATCCGTCATGTAGCGAGGGCCGAACTCGGTCCTTGGTGGCGGGGGGGGGGACGACCCCCCGCCCACACACACACACACACAGACACAGCCCTGAGTGTGACCTTTCATTAGAGCCTAAAATGAAGATTCTACATTGAATTATTCAAAAGTTACAGACATTTTTCCAAACTGTGCCATTTGGCACAATTTGGCACAGTTCCAAAACGCCTGGGAACAGCCTGAGAACAAAGCTGTGTAAAATATTCATTTTTTGTGGTATTGTTACCAAATTTGGATCTCAGCTGGATAACACTTGGTTCTACATTTCTGTTGCATTTTCCAGCCGGATCGGACAGCTGTGTGTTATTTACAAGCATTTGTATCCAAAAAAACACTGTGTCCAATTTTTTTTTCTTCAAGTTCAGTATGTTTAGATGACTGTAACTCAGTGGCCGGAGCACGTAGAGAGATTATGTTTTTTTTGCCAAAAAATTCAAAGTGTTTTCTTTTAAATGAGACCAACCCCATGAAGATGCTGCAAAGGGTTGAATAACAGCTTTCGATTTACTTTGGGCACGTTATTTTTTGGCATTTTTAGGAAAATTGCCCGGAGTGCAAGTGGTTAAACATTATATTTTTATTAACTTTGGAGGGAGCAGACAATGATTCTCTGATGGGGAAGAGAGGGGCTAAGGTGAGGGGTGGTGGATGAAGAGGAGCTGCAGAGAGGCGTGTGAGACTGCGACTCTGCTTCCTGGTCCGAACTCTGAGTTGTCAAGATTTTGGAAATTTGGATAAAAATGATGCCAGATTGTTAGATAAATGAGACACACCATCCAAAGTGGGATGGACACCGTCTCATCTCATAAGACCAGGTTTTTCCCAAAATGAGCTCCAATTGTCAATGCAGCCCACGTTGTTTGCCGGACACCACACAGACAGCCAGCAGTTGAAGGATGACAAGCGGCTAAACATGTCATCACTGGTCAGATTGGGGAGGGGCCCAGAGAATACTACAGAGGCAGACATAGTTTTGGCAAAGTCACACACCGATTCTACATTAAGTTTCGTGACTTCCAACTGCCGGAGACAGATGTCATTAATGCCAGCGTGAATAACAATTGTGGAGTATTTACAGTTACTTTTAGCCAGCATTTTGCAAGTTTGACTCGATGTCGCCTGCTCTGGCCCCAGGAATGCATTTGACTATGGCCACTGGAGTCTCTAGGTTCACGTTTCTGACTACAGAGTCGCCAATGATAAGAGTTTTTTCCTCAGCGGGTGTGTCGCTGAGCGGGGAAAAATGATTAGAAATGTTAACAGGTTGGTGGTGAACCGGGGCTTTGCGGCTAGGCTTCCTTCTCACCGTCACCCACCCAGTCTCCTCGCTGCTGAGGAGGACCGGAGGACCTCGCTAACGGATTGCCCTATGCTAGGGAGCTCCGCTGCAGCTAAGGGATGTCTGTCAAGATTAACTGGCGCAGATGGTGTTTCAATGCAGCGGAAACGGGATTCCAAATCAGACAACCTCGCCTAGAGCTCCTCAAAAAGACAACATTTATTACATTTACCGTTATCACTAAAAGAGGCAGAGGTGTAGCTAAACATCTGACAGAGAGTGCACACCAGAGGAGGAGAGGAAGGAGAGCTGGTAGCCATAGCTAGTGGCTAACCCGAAGCTAACAAAAACACAGATGAAAGGTGAACAGAAGGCTAAAGAGGGTGATTAGGTGACACTGCGCACACAGGTACAAGAGGCTTGATAAACAGAAATGAGTACTAACGGCAGATGGAAAAAAGTGGTTAAAATACAATTAAAAGCAAAATCCTCAGGAGAGTGAGGAGAGCAAACCACACGGACAGACAGCAATACAGGAAGTGACAATACGTTACCACAAATGACGTGGTAACGTATCGTCATTTACAATGATGAGAGGCATGAATTTTTTTTACCCAGTTCTATAATTAATGTAGGAATCATTGGGAGTTATTTATTAAGCAATATTTGTGTGAACACAAACTATGCAAAGAGAATTGGTCAGACTGAAGACATGCTGGCCCCCCATCCCCACCCCACCCAATCATGCATTCAGGTTCATCATCTCCTTTGTTTTGCCGCACAAAGAAATACAGCAAATGCCAGGGAAAGACAGAGATGACTAAGGGAGTTTTCTCAGGCAAATCAACATACCGACAAAGTAACAGTGATTTGTACGACATGCACAGTGATTTGTATTGCAACACTGTGATATTTATGAAAGGAGGGAAGCAAGGAGAGCTTCACAGAAGAGCAGGTGTTGATTTTTCCTCCTTCTAGTGCTATTTCGAGAATATGCAAATGATCTGTGGAACGATTGACACCAAAGGTCGTTAATTAACATAAGTCAATTTCAGTGTGCTTCTTTTGGGAGTGAAACATACCAGCATTCTACCGCCTGTCTTGGTACAGGCTCAGTAAAATAAAAGGAGAGACCTGGAACAAATAGCAGGGCTCTGAAAGTGGTCTGGGAAGAACATGTCACTATGTTTTATTGCTATTATTCAAATGCTGTAAAGGTTGTCAGGCAAAGATGGCAGTTAATTATGTTTAGGATGGATGAAAACCAATAGAAAAACACATTTATCATCATGCACTTGTACTCATCAAATGTGATCAATATAATTGTAATTCGTGAAGTAATTATGGTGCTACTGCTACCCATTAATTGACCATCCAGTATTTTTCAAGTTCTTATATCATTTTAAGTTTCTGTTTCAGACTGATGTATATCTACAAAATGAAAAACAAAAAAAGAAGCTAGTGAATACCTGTAAATCCTCCTTGAACCTTCACCAAATGACAGAAAAAAAAGAAACAGCTCATGGGCCAAAGCATACAATTTTATCTATCAGTGCTTATGCTATAGTTTGGGTATGCATGGCTTCAGTCGAGTTGGCACTGTGGCATTTATTGATGATTTCACTGCTGATGGAAAGCAACAGCACGATGCAGTGTTTTCAAAATCAGCCAAATGCATCAAAGGGATATTTCAATTTGAAGACAGGGGCAAAGCAACCAAAATGATTTTTCTGGGCTGAAGGTAGAATAACTATTTCTGGCCAATCTGATTCCAATCCAATTGCATTCCGCTCGCTGAAGACCAGACTAACAGCAGAGTTAAACCATGCCAAGTCCAGGAATGATCAAGAACATGTCACTAATGCTGATAGATTTTGATTTTATGGTTGATTGCAAAGCTTTTTAATATGTATAAGTATAATAATTTTATCTGAACTTATAAATCTGAAGGTTAATTTTTAATTCCTGAATTTAGACAGCTGATTTTTTTAAATGGCTTAAGCTTATCTTTGCTTAGGCACATGCACATTTAGTAGTATTTCTTACTTCATATCAAATTAATTCGGCATAGATATTGTAATTAAAAATTGTGGAAAGTTCTAAAAGGTTGAAAGTTTTTGACATGATTGCCTTTTTATTTGAAAAAGGCTGTTCTGCTACTTATTTTTTTTTTAAATTGTTCAATTACTTTTCCATTTTCTGTCTTTTCTTTACAAAGAACAATAGTTAAAAGTCATAATAAAAAAGTTGCCCACATCAGACTGAAATCTATTTCCAACTCTTCTCACGGTAAAGCTATAATCATTAATTTAAGGCTTCCTTCCCCTTACTTTTTCCCTCTCCTTACATCCGTCATCTCCTTGCCTCTTGTCCTGTCTTTGTGCTGTTTGCTGGTTTCTCCTTTGTTTCTTCTCTTCTTACATGACTTCTCTCATCCACGCTATTCCAAGCTCTCTTCATCTCAGTCAGTCACTGTCTGCAGTTTTTTCCTTTTTGTTCAAGCTACAGTACTTTTACAAATAAATTCCTTTTTCTTTCAAGCGTGATCAGTTAGCCTACATCTGAAATCTGTTAAATTTCCGAAAAAGAACATGATGTGAATTTTCACAGAGAGCAAGATGTTGTTATTTGGGGGAAAATGCCAAGTTAATTATTTATTTTAGTAAATCAAACTAATTTTAATGTCATTTGCATTATTAGCTCAAACTTGTCATTGTGATGATCTGGCGAGCGTGCTCCCCCTCCCCTCCTATTCCTGTCTTCTCGGCTCTGGAGGATCAGTCACACCTGCGTGATTACACACCTGCTGCGTCCTGATGACCCAGCATATTTAAGAGCCAGCATGTGGAGTACCCATCGCTGGATCATTAGGTTTGCTACCACGTAACGTCTAAGCTGTGAACCTTATAATCTTCAGGTTGATCTGTGTTTTTGCCCTGTTGTCCTCTGTCTCTCAGGTTTGCTGCCACCCGCCGGTGTGTGCTCCAGAGCTGATCATGCACGCCTGACTAAGAAGACGTCGGACGTCCACCCAGGTCACCATCTTCCCCCTGTTCCCCTGGTCCATGGAAGAGATCCCTGCCCGACTCCTCTGCTCACAGAGTAAGAGTGCTCTCCCATTATTATTTTCCCCTTCGGGAGATTCTGTCCCTAATAATCTCTGTCTGCTCTTTTCCCATAGGCTACGTATGCTCCAGCAGGCACTGGTTTTGTGTCATTTAAGTGTGCGTTTTTGTGTAGTGTTTTTCTTCAGTTGTGCTGCTTTATTTAGAGTTGTGTGCTAGTTTTATTTTTACAATAAACTGGTGAACTTTTACAACTGAGTCTGAGTGTTCGTTCTGGCAGCTCTGCGTTTGAGCCACACCTGCACTGAATCATGACAGAACGAACCAGCCAGGATCGAGGCTCAGCGGGCACTCAGCCAGGTGAACAGTCAGCGCTCTCGCGCTTGGATGCCATGGAGTACCAGGTCATGTATCTTTTGGAACAGTTCCAAACCATCTCCCAGCATTTGGCGACCTTTACCGAACATCTGTGTCTGCTTCCTGGTGCGATGCCTCCTCCTGCACCTGCTGCCCCAGCAGTGCATGCCATCTGCAGGAACATTTTGATTCCTACGCCTGCCCCCTATGGGGATGGGGGAGGTGGGGGGATGCAAAGGGTTCCTACTGCACTGCCAGTTGTATTTTCGGCAGGTGGAGGGGGAATATAGGGAAGATTCAGCAAAGATACACTGCTTGACCTTGTTGTTACGGGACCGGGCGCACAAGTGGGCACAGTCCATCTTGAGCAGCCCAGATGGGCCCCTACAGTTAGGCCCAGAAATATTTGAACAGTGACACAATCGTCATGATTTGGGCTCTGCATGCCACCACATTGGATTTGAAATGAAACAACTACAACGGAATTGAAGTGCAGACTTTAAGGTTTAATTCAAGGGGTTGAATAAAAATATATGATTAAACATGTAGGAATTGTAGCTATTTTTATACAAACACTCCTCATTTCAGGGGCTCAAAAGTAATTGGACAAATAAACATAACCCTAAGTAAAATGTTACTTTTCAATATTTTGTTGAGAATCCTTTGCACGCAATGACTGCCTGAAGTCTGGAACCCATGGACATCACCAAACGCTGGGTTTCCTCCTTTGTGATGCTTTGCCAGGCCTTTACTGCAGCTGTCTTCAGTTGTTGCTTGTTTGTGGGTCTTTCTGCCTTAAGTTTTGTCTTGAGCAAGTGAAATGCATGCTCGATTGGGTTGAGATCTGGTGATTGACTCGCTTTGACTTGCTTTAAAAAACTCCTGGGTTGCTTTTGCAGTATGTTTTGGATCATCGGTGAAGCGCCGTCCAATCAACTTTGCTGCATTTGGCTGAATCTGAGCAGAAAGTATATCCCTATACACTTCAGAATTCATCCGGCTGCTTCTGTCTTTTGTCACATCATCAATAAACACAAGTGACCCAGTCATATATATATATATATAAATATATATATATTATCATATTATATATTATCATATACACTCACCGGCCACTTTATTAGGTACACCATGCTAGTAACGGGTTGGACCCCCTTTTGCCTTCAGAACTGCCTCAATTCTTCGTGGCATAGATTCAACAAGGTGCTGGAAGCATTCCTCAGAGAGTTTGGTCCATATTGACATGATGGCATCACACAGTTGGCGCAGATTTGTCGGCTGCACATCCATGATGCGAATCTCCCGTTCCACCACATCCCAAAGATGCTCTATTGGATTGAGATCTGGTGACTGTGGAGGCCATTTGAGTACAGTGAACTCATTGTCATGTTCAAGAAACCAGTCTGAGATGATTCGAGCTTTATGACATGGCGCATTATCCTGCTGAAAGTAGCCATCAGAAGTTGGGTACATTGTGGTCATAAAGGGATGGACATGGTCAGCAACAATACTCAGGTAGGCTGTAGCGTTGCAACGATGCTCAATTGGTACCAAGGGGCCCAAAGAGTGCCAAGAAAATATTCCCCACACCATTACACCACCACCACCAGCCTGAACCATTGATACAAGGCAGGATGGATCCATGCTTTCATGTTGTTGACGCCAAATTCTGACCCTACCATCCGAATGTCGCAGCAGAAATCGAGACTCATCAGACCAGGCAACGTTTTTCCAATCTTCTATTGTCCAATTTCGATGAGCTTGTGCAAATTGTAGCCTCAGTTTCCTGTTCTTAGCTGAAAGGAGTGGCACCCGGCGTGGTCTTCTGCTGCTGTAGCCCATCTGCCTCAAAGTTCGACGTACTGTGCGTTCAGAGATGCTCTTCTGCCTACCTTGGTTGTAACGGGTGGTTATTTGAATCACTGTTGCCTTTCTATCAGCTCGAACCAGTCTGGCCATTCTCCTCTGACCTCTGGCATCAACAAGGCATTTCCGCCCACAGAACTGCCGCTCACTGGATATTTTTTCTTTTTTGGACCATTCTCTGTAAACCCTAGAGATGGTTGTGCGTGAAAATCCCAGTAGATCAGCAGTTTCTGAAATACTCAGACCAGCCCTTCTGGCACCAACAACCATGCCACGTTCAAAGTCACTCAAATCACCTTTCTTCCCCATACTGATGCTCGGTTTGAACTGCAGGAGATTGTCTTGACCATGTCTACGTGCCTAAATGCACTGAGTTGCCGCCATGTGATTGGCTGATTAGAAATTAAGTGTTAATGAGCAGTTGGACAGGTGTACCTAATAAAGTGGCCGGTGAGTGTAGATAATCATATAGATAATTACTAAATTATTGAATTGAATTATTGAAAATGTTGAGATCAAATTTTGGGGTGTAATACTAGATGATAAAATTAGTTTGAAACAACACATCAGATACATACAAAACAAAGTGGCAAAAAATATTGCAATTATAAATAAAATTAAGCAAGTCCTTGATTACAAATCGCGTCATAGCTTGTATTGCTCATTAATACTTCCATACTTGACCTATTATATAGAGGTCTGGGGTAACAATTATAAAAGTACACTTAATTCATTGCTAATATTACAAAAAAGGGCAGTCCGTGTTATACACAAAGTCGGGTATCTTGAGCATACTAATTTATTGTTTTTACATTCAAAATTATTGAAATTGCAGGATCTGATTGATTATTATATGGCACAGTTAATGTTTAAAGTCAGTAAAAACTTTTTGTGACACAATATACAAAATCATTTTAGTCAGAGAGAAGGGAAATACAATTTACGGGGCAATACAAAATTTAAAATGCATCTAGTAAGATCTACTAGGAAAAGTTTTTGTGTGTCTGTGTGTGGGGTAAAATAGTGGAATAGGTTGGAGAAGAAACACAGGCAATATCCAAGCATCCATATTTTTAAATCAACATATAAAGAAATGATTTTTGAACAATATAAAATAAAGGGCAGTAATATTATAATGTGTCTTTAATAAAGAAAGGTTGTTATTGTTGTTATTGTTGAATATATATATATATATATATATATATATATATATATATATATACACAGTATATATACGTATATATACAGTATATGCTCAGTTATTGTTGAATATATATGCTGAGTGCTATTATCATTGATATCATTATTACTAGAATATAACAACGGTAATATAGTACTATGATTGTTGTCTAGGATGGAATTATTTAAAGTATTATATAGGCCGGGTGGTATTATTATTATTATTATTATTATTATTATTATTATTATTTGGTTTCTTATTATGCCTAGGTATTGTAAGGCATGTGGGGGTATGTGGTGGTGTATATGGTGATTATGATGATGATAATATTGTCTATAATTATACTAAACACACCAGAAGTATTTACTTATTATTATTATTACAATTATTATTAGATGTTGGTATTATTGTCATTATAAGCTATCATTGTTGTATTATTTCTATTGCATAATTTAATTATAAGATGCATTATATATTATGGTATTGTATAATGAATGTAATTATGGGATGGATAATGACTAGAATGATATTAGAATTTATTGGGTATGGAGAAGGGGTGGGACTATATATGAGTGGGCTTCTTCCCACTCCTTTTGAACAAGGACATTTTTTGTTGTTTATTTTTTGGTTTTGATTCCTTGTTTTTAATTTTTTCTTTGTCTTGATGTTCAAATCAATCAATCAATCAATCAATCAATAGTAAGGTGGCGCAACTGCTTACGCAGTTGACGTTGACCAAAAACTTGTTCAAGTGGTCCGAGGCCGCTGAACGAGTTTTTGTGATCCTTAAAGGCCTGTTCACCAGCACGCGCATCCTGGTGCAAGTGGATCCCGAGGCGCAGTTCGTGGTCGAGGTGGATGCTTCTGATTCGGGGGTGGGCGCTGTCCTCTCCCAGTGCTCCAGCTCTGACCAGAAGCTCCATCTGTGCGCATATTTCTCTGTATTTCTCTGATGCCAGCTGAGAGGAATTAATTGGGAAAATGTTGGAGACTGTGAACTATTGGCTATTAAGCTGGCGTTGGAGGAGTGGAGACACTGGCTGGAGGGAGCTTGCCAACCAGTCATTGTCTGGACCGATCATAAAAATTTAGAATACGTTCAATCGGCCAGACAGTTGAATTCACGCCAGGCTCGGAGGGCCATGTTCTTTAATAGGTTCAATCTCTCCATCTCATACCGACCAGGGTCCCGTAATGCCAAGGCTGACGCTCTCTCACGCCAGTTTTCTCCCGACTCCTCCTCCTCCACCTCTTCTTCCATCCCGGAGGGAGGGCCACCGGACTGGCTGTATGTCCCCTCAGCGCTACGCGGAGAGGTGATTAATGCCACATTTCCACTATATAGTTCTGCTCTACTCTTTTCTTTTCCTTTTTACTTGTTTCTCCCGCGGCTGCGCCTCCATCAAAACCAAGGAAAGCCGAGTATTGCTGGGGGTGGGCGGGATCGAGGTAGCGCTACACTCTGCTGACGTAGTAAAGGACGCAACCGACTCCTCCACAACAAAGAAAAAAATAGCGGATTACGAGCGGAGGATTTCCACGGTGGTCACTATTCTTCTGTGGGTTTTTAACACAATGAATATCTTTAACGAGACAAGGGAATTTTACAGGAGAAGACGACGTGGATTGAGACAACACACGTTGGAGCAGGAGAGGAGAATAGCGGTTGCCCAGGAGGAATCTGAAGCAGCTGCACATGAAGCAGAGATCATTCAGAGATCATTTCATTTGTTCAGTGTTCATGTGCATACATATGTCAAACGTGTTTTTTAAATAAAATGTTGTGCACTTTTAAACTACGTCGCCTCTGTTGTTCAGAATGGTTAAATGTTAACAGACGGTTAATTAAATGCTGAAACACTGGGGTAATTTAAAATAATGCAGAAGCTTAATCCTAAACCCCTTTAACTTACCAAATAATTTATAATATTATAAAAAAGCCAATCCAAATCTAGACCCATTTTGTGTATTGTGTAATAATGATATACTGATGATAAACTGACTTCCCAAAAAAAGCAGCAGCTAGACAACGCACTTTTGGTTTGATGGAATTGCCAATTGACCTTGGAATTATATGTGGAAACTTGTTATACTTCCAGTTAACTTTAACTTACAAAATAATTAAAAATATTATAAAAAAGCCAATCCAAATCTAGGCCCATTTTTTGTATTGTGTATCATTTGAGTATCATTGTACAATCTATTGTTCTTTATAAGGGTTATCTGTTCAGTGGTAGGTAATTACACACTAAAACAACGTAGAAAATGACTGCAAAGAAAATGCTGCAGCTAGACAACTCACTTTTGGTTTGATGGAATTGCCAATTGACCTTGGAATTATATGTGGAAACTTGTTATACTTCCAGTTAACTTTAACTTACCAAATAATTTATAATATTATAAAAAAGCCAATCCAAATCTAGGCCCATTGTGTATCATTTGAGTATCATTTTTCCCATCTATTGTTATTTATAAGGGTTATCTGTTCAGTGGTGGCTAATTACACACTAAAACAACGTAGAAATGACTCCAAAAAAAAAAAAATGCTGCAGCTAGACAACTCACTTTTGGTTTGATGGAATTGCCAATGAACCTAGAAATTTTATGATGAAACTTTTTTTAATCCTACTAAATAATGTGACATTGTCACACTGCCCAACACCAAATTATAATTTTCTTTTTCAAACCAAAGATCACTATGGATCTATTGAATCACAATAGCATAGGTTTATCATATTCATGTCAACGTTTACAACATCGAAAATGTTATATTTGGGTTTACATGTATGGGTATTTTCGCTTTATATTATACTAGACTGCTTATAATTTATTGGAATTCTCAGAATTTGGAATGCCGATATAACATTCAATTCACATGTACTTACCTTTTACCTAATTCGACTTTTACCTTTATCAGTGTCTACTGCTGAATGTAAATTACACCTGTGCAACTGCTTACAATTTTACTTAACCCCTTGCACTCCGAGCAATTTTCCTAAAAATGCCAAAAAATAACGTGCCCAAAGTAAATCGAAAGCTGTTATTCAACCCTTTGCAGCATCTTCATGGGGTTGGTCTCATTTAAAAGAAAACACTTTGAATTTTTTGGCAAAAAAAAACATAATCTCTCTATGTGCTCCAGCCACTGAGTTACAGTCATCTAAACATACTGAACTTGAAGAAAATAAATTTGGACACAGTGTTTTTTTGGATACAAATGCTTGCAAATAACACACAGCTGTCCGATCCGGCTGGAAAATGCAACAGAAATGTAGAACCAAGTGTTATCAAGCTGAGATCCAAATTTGGTAACAATACCACAAAAAATGAATATTTTACACAGCTTTGTTCTCAGGTAGTTCCCAGGCGTTTTGGAACTGTGCCAAATTGTGCCAAATGGCAGTTTGGAAAAACATCTGTAACTTTTGAATAATTCAATGTAGAATCTTCATTTTGGGCTCTAATGAAAGGTCACATTCAGGGCTGTGTCTGTGTGTGTGTGTGTGTGTGTGGGGGGGGGGGGTTGTCCCCCCCCCCCGCTAAAAAAGACGGAGTTCGGCCCTCGCTACATGATGGATTACACTCCTTGCATGTTTTCACAGCGCCCCCCCCCCCCTCGCTGCAGAAGACGGCCATCGCTACATGAAGGAATAGACTCATATGCTTCCCCCCGCGGACCGGGGGGCGTTTGGACCGTGAACGCCCCCCCCGCTCCTCTTCTGCAGCGGGGGGGGGGGGCGTTCATGGTCCGAACACGGCAAATGAACCGTTTATCGTGGCGCACGCACTTCGTACTTCGTGCGCAGTACAGTTGTAATTTACTGATCGGTCAAAAGTCATTTTTGGATTACAGTTTTCAGGGAGAAATAATAATTTAGCTTATAACACCTTACCTCTTCACAGCAGCAGAGTCGTGGCGAACTTCTCTTCCCCATTGTAAGACGAATGCGACGCTGCTCGGCTCGTGGATCCCGATCAAAACATAATTCCAATATTGCGGTTTTGGTGAATGATTTACGACCTTTGTCGTCGGCCTCCGTCGGTCTATGATGACGGAAGAGAATCCTAAACGTCTATTCTGCTGCAATGAGTGCAGGTCCCACTTGTGGGTGGTCTCCATGCTGCGGGGTCTGTAGCAGATTCGTCCAGCATCCTTTGTTTTCATCTGCTGCAGCAGTAAATCTCTCTTCACCCAGCCTGAATTTCTGTGCTTCAATTGGCTCCTGCATTCACAGTAGGCGGGTCCTCCTTCCTAGGTTTTCATTCATTGGCTCTTCAAGGTTTAAAGAAACCCAGTTCAAGGCTCTTATTAGTCGAATGAGAGGTCAATCAGATGAACTAATCTGTTCGCGGCTGTCTCTGCA
The DNA here is from genome assembly GCA_020510985.1 of Pholidichthys leucotaenia. Classification (NCBI taxonomy): domain Eukaryota; kingdom Metazoa; phylum Chordata; class Actinopteri; order Cichliformes; family Pholidichthyidae; genus Pholidichthys; species Pholidichthys leucotaenia. Next base: position 141,956,338 of record CM035844.1, read on the forward strand.
GTTTTTTTTTTAGTGGCGCTTGGACGCCACTACATCACCATCACCACCTACATCACCAAAATCTGGTCTATGCGTCCGAGTGCGCACGAGGGCGCAGGAGTGCGCCCTCATGCGTCCTAAGACGCAGAGACTTGCCCGCCCGCGGAACAACGGAGCGCAAGTGGTTAAAAACTGTACCCAATGTAGAGCAATGGATACAGCAGTGGTAATATTTATTAAATTTAACAATAACAATTACATTACCATTAAAAATCTTGACACCTTTATGGCTGAACAGCAGGATTAGGGTCATATGAGGCAATGGAATGTGTATGTAATTATTTGCCTTTATCATCCAGTGTTATAATATACAAACCACACTTTTATCCAAAAGACTAACATTTTATTACATTACAAATACAGTGATCCCTCGCTACTTCACGGTTCACCTTTTGCGCCCTCAGTGCATCGTGGATTTTTCAAAAATATTCATCAAAAATTCAAAATTGAGAAATAATGGGCGGGCGCTAGCAGAAGGCAGGGAGACTACATTAGACCATCAGGTATCAACACGGAGAGCCGCACAACTCAAAAAATCCACCTCTCTGTTCGCTGTTCTCGTGTTGGCTCGGCTCGGAAATCTCGCAAGCTGATTGGCCGAGACGTTTCACCCCGCAAGCTGATTGGCCGAGACGTTTCACCCACCTCCTCTCCCTGCCGAGCGCCCATGAAGGGAAGGAAGACCGCATTCATTGCTCTTTATCGCTCGTGTTACGTAGTCTCGCAGCGTGGAACTTTTTGCTGTTCTCTTGTGCCATTTTGTGCGAAATAGTCTTCCCGTCGAGCCACTATGCCGCCTCCTGCAGCTTCTCCAGCTCTATCGGAAGCTGCCCTCGATGATCCTGCGCTTCTAGCACCTGACGATGAGGCGTCACCTGAGGAGCAGTAAAGCTCTCATTAACCTGTGAAGTAAATCATCTTCATCTTGAGTTACGTATCTTGTTATAAGAATAAAAGAGTTCTAAAAACATATTTATGTACACTTTATTTACATCTACGTATGTATGTACACGTACACACACACACACACGTATCATATGAGAGAGAGAGAGTGAGAGAATGAACGTACGTATTATTTATGGATGACGTCATTAGGGGTGACGCTACTTCGCGGTTTTTCACTTTTCGCGGTCGGTTCTGGAACCCATTAACCGCGATAAGTGAGGGATCACTGTATTCCCAAAACATGTTTACAAATGGGGAGCTTTCAGTACTTCGACCAGACTGCCAAAATGGTTTAGGAAGGATCTGTGGAAGGAAGCCGTCTCTGTCAGCTCATCCCTTCTTAATGCGGCTTCCTGCTGCTGGGCTAACTGCAGGTGTCTTTCGCGCTGTTCATGCTGCCATTGATGCTGTTCGAGCATCCTTTCATGGATCCGCATCTCCTCAGCAGGATTCTGGGCCATCAGTGATGCAAGGTCTGCAATGTTGCTGCTTTTCAGCTTGCCTATATGAAAGACAGAAGTCATTGTATTTAGATAACACCGGATCAAAACATGTCAGAAAAAATATTATGGAATTAAACTGCTGAAAGCCTGTGGTGGGATGCTTCGTTGCTGTATTTAAGCTCAACTGTCATGTTGTTGCCCCTCAGTAGAGTGGACTATATGCAACTTCTGTGGTGATGTGGTTAGGCCCCCCTTCATTTCAAAAAGGATTAATTGTAAAAATCATTTTGATTTAATGGGTTATTTTTAAAAGAATTTCTTTGTACTGTGGCCTCATAAATCAGAATGGGTTAATAGTGTTAGCTGACTTGAAGAATTTCAATCAAGCATGTTGATTTGAAGTTGGTACATGTGCTCCTTTTTTTTTTTTGTGAAAATACAACAGTATTTCCACCATCAACACACCTATAACACTGGGCCACTGTGGCTATGAACACTCCTGAATCTAGTATTTTTATAAACGTAGAAAGAAATTTTAAATTCCTTATTATGCATCTGTAGAAAATAACAATCACATATAAAAACAACCGGGTGGTAATTTTCAGTTTGTTGTGCCTTACCAGCACTTGACCGGGAGATGCCGGATAGTGATGGACCGTGCGGTCCAGTGAGGCGGACCCCTGGGATTTGAAAACTGTGTATAGAAGGAAAAAACACACAATAAAACTCACAAACAAAGTGCAACATGTACCGCAAACACAAAACTTTTTAACCAGAATACAATAAGCTTACGTTGCGGCGGCATGCAAAAATAAGCAGCGATGCTGTGGTTTTAAGCAGGTTTTATTAATCATACCACCGTCATGGGATCCCCGCTCCAGTGCGTAGTGTGAGCAGCCCGGAGCGGGATCCTCAGGCTCTCGGAGAAGCGGACACCGATAAACTCCAGGTTGAGCTGTGGCTGTAGATTGGCCATGGTGCGTTGGAGCGGTGAGAGGAAATAGACAATCTTTTGTCCCTCAGGCTCGTGCAGATGCGTTGTAGCGGTGGGGGGGAATAGACGATCTTTGGCACCGCTCGGCCGTGGTGCGTTCAGGTCCGCGTGTTGCGTTCTCCGCCGGCCCTGGAGGTCGCCGTCGTGGAGAAGGGACGAGGTGCCCGCGCTCTCTTGTGGAGGAACTACGAGCGCGGCCGGTCCAGCGTGGATGAGCAGATCTCAGACGTGCAGATCTCATCCTGAAGAACGGGTCACCAGTGCAGCTCAGAAGGTTGCTTTCGCACAAAACGTGTGCGTGTTCGAGGGGTCACCAGTGCGGCGGCATGCAAAAATAAGCAGCGATGCTGTGGTTTTAAGCAGGTTTTATTAATCATACCGCCGTCACGGGATCCCCGCTCCGGTGCGTAGTGTGAGCAGCCTGGAGCGGGATCCTCAGGCTCTCGGAGAAGCGGACACAAAGTCTGTGTCCTGCAGCAGAGGTTGAAGAGTGAGAGAGGGAGAGATTGCGTTACAGAGTTGCAGCTTAAATACTTGACCATAACAATACATCAAAGGAACATACCCCACAGTTAGTATGATCAAAGGGATAACAGAACAGGCAGGAGATATTTGCGTTTGTGAGACATACATCACAATGGGCAGATTAGCTAGACCTCGCTCCAAGTGCAGGACAAAGAGGCTAACAGGCACATCTACATATTGATCTGAGTCTCTAGGTCACAGTAAGGACAGGGCGCATGAACACAATGCATCAAAGGTGACATTATCACAGCAGTGTAGCGGAAAAAACCAGGAGTAGCGAGTTGTCTGTCCTTAGTCTGTTGTGGGGTTAAAACGAACCGCCACAACGTCAGCGTTTTGTTCACGTGAATACTGAAATAAAAGCGCGATTCAGCAGCTTGATGCAAGGTAACAACAAGGTACAGAGGTAGCTAGCTATTAGCGGGTTAGCCATCACCACAATTGCCCACAATCAAATAACTTTCTTTATTGCTTAAATAAAGTGCGCTTTTGACCGAAAGGCAAGAAGACGGACAATAACAAAACAACACTCACCGTCACCGTTTTCCAATTGCGTGGCCGTGTCGAGTCAAAATTCTCTGCCATTGGTAGCAGGCCGGACACTTCCTGGTATATTTTTTCATTGCGAGTTGCCCCACCAACTCGCTCTGGATGTAGTCATCGGCTACGAGGGACAGAAAAGTCCGCACCTCCTCGTTTGTTCATGGAATAAACTTGCGCGTGGACATCGTTATATGAGAACACAATTGTGAATCCAGTCACCGCGGTTACTCGCTGAAATTACAAATGGCGGTCGTGTAGCTTCAACAGAAAACAAAACGGACGTGTTTTGTGACGTTACGCCCTGACCAATCAGCGTTTAGCAGTCAGTTGACGTCAAATCACACCTCGCTTTTCGCTCGGCTGTACCCTGCCTCTGAACAGGCACGAAAATCGTAACGGTTAAACCATGAGGACTTGGGTGGAAATGGCGAAAAACCGAAACAAGTAAAAAAAAGTAAAGCCAAGGTGATACTGGTGGAAATGGGGCATAAGTAGGGACATACTAGCTTCCTTTCCTGCCATCCCGGCATCTCCCAAACTATAGAGCTGCTTAGGAGAGGGTTTTGGTGGCCCACACTTGAGAGGGATGTGCAGGAGTTTGTCAAGGCCTGTCACATCTGCGCCATGAACAAGTCGGATTCTTACCCCCAGCTGGCCTCCTCCATCCCCTCCCGGTGCTGAGTCGTCCATGGTCACACATTGCTTTGGACTTCGTGATGGGCCTCCCTCCATCCCAAAGCAACATGTTATCCTCACCATCGTCAACCGGTTCTCCAAGGCAGCATGTCATCTGTATGCATGGGATTCCAGTGGACATCGTCTTGGACCTGGGGCCACAATTTACATCCCATGTGTGGAGGGTGTTCTGACGCTTTTTGGGTGCTTCTGCCAGCCTGATGTCCGGATACCATCCGCAGTAGTAATGGTCAGGCCGAGCATGCCAATCAGTCTCTGGAGGCCACCCTAAGGTGCGTAGCATCCCAGAATCCCTCCACCTGGAGTTCCCACCTGATCTGGGTGGAATATTCCATAACTCAGCTGTCTCCTCCTCCACTGGGCTCATACTGTTCGAGGCCTCAATGTGCTACACACCACCTCTGCTGCCCATGGCAGAGAGGGGCTTCACTGTCCCATCCATCGAGGTCCACGCGCGCTGGTGTCACCTTCTCTGGAGGGTCACAAGAGCTGTCCTCCTCCGCTCTGTGGAGCGCAACCAACAACATGCCAACTGCAGACACGCTCCAGTGCCGAAGTACACAGTGGGACAGAAGGTTTGGCAGTCCACCAAACAGATCCCTCTGAAGACAGAGTCGCGGAAGCTCTCTCCCCGCTATCTGGGGCCGTTCACCATCAAGCGGCTGATCAGTGACGTCACCATTCGGTTGGACCTGCCACCTTTATTGCAAATCCATCTGACATTTCATGTCTCCCGCATCAAATCCCTCTCCGCCAGTCTTCTCTGCCCTTCTCCAGATCCCCCCCCCCCGCCCCGGGTTATCGATGGCCAGACCACATATACGGTAGAGAGGATCCTAAATGTCCGTTGACGGGGTTGGGGTGCTAGTACTTCATGGACTGGAAAGGGTACTGTCCAGAGGAGAGGTCTTGGATTCTGGGTTCATATATCCTGGACAAACGGATGGTGTGAGCATTCCTCCGGACCCGTCCCCAGAAGCCCAGTGGGATGCCAGGAGGCACTGTGATGATCTGGTGAGCATGCTCCCCCTTCCCTCCTGTTCATCCCCTCCAGAGCTTCTCGGCTCTGGAGGATCAGACACACCTGCATGATTACACACCTGCTGCGTCCTGATGACCCAGCGTATTTAAGAGCCAGCGTGTGAAGTACCCATCGCTGGATCGTTAGGTTTGCTACCACGTAATGTCTAAGCTCTGAATCTTATAATCTTCAGGTTGATCTATGTTTTTACCCTTTTCTCCTCTGTCTCTCAGGTTTTTTACCACCCGCCGGTGTGTGCTCCGGAGCTCATCACACTTGCCTGACCAAGAAGATGTCGGATGTCCACCCAGGTCACCATCTTCCCCCTGTTCCCCCTGGTCCATACAGGAGTTCCCTGCCGGACTCCTTTGCTCACAGAGTAAGAGTGCTCTTCCATTATTATTCTCCCTTTCGGGAGATTCTGTCCCTAATAATCTTTTTTTTTTTTTTTTGAATGAATGAATGAATGAATGAATGAATCTTTATTTCGGATAGATTAAAAGTAAAGGTTAAAAGAAAGGAACAGAATAATATAACAAAGGGGGAAAAAAATCTAACAAGGTCAAATTAAACAATAACTCCTCTGATTATACAGTTCAACATAAGTTATCCGAAATGGGTGATGGCTGAAGCCGCAGCTTATATTGCCCACCCATATTCCATCCAAGAATTCAGAAGAAAAACTAAACAGGAACAATTACAATTCAGAACAAAGCTAAGACAAAATGTGACAAAAAACAAAAAACAAAAAAACAAACAAAAAAAAACTAAGCAACAACACAACACAGACTGAATATGATAATTCTTATGTGATTTTACATGTCATCTTGTAAATATGTTTGGAGTATTTCTTCCTTTAGTTTTTGTTTAAATTGTCCAAGTGTTGTACATGATTTTAATTCGGGTCCAAAAGCGTTCCACAATCTGACTCCTTGCACTGAGACACAGTGTTGCTTGGTGGTAGTTCTCACTGAAGGTTTTTGAAATATACATGTTCCTCTGAAATGATATTGTTTCTCCCTTATTTTGAACAACCTTTGGATATTTGCGGGCAGAGATAGATTCTTCATTTTAAACATTATTACTGCAGTTTTAAAGTCAACCAGATCTTTCAACTTGAGAGCTTTTAATTTAAGAAAAAGTGGGTTTGTTGGTTCCCTGTAAGCAGCTTTGTTTATTATTCTAATAGCTCTCTTCTGAAGCATAAATATTGGATATATGTTTGTTTTATATGTATTTCCCCATACTTCAGTACAAAATGTCATGTATGGGAGTATTAATGAATGTTACAAAGTATATAATGTGGGTTCCATGCATCCATCTTCTTCCGCTTAATCCTTTTCGGGTCGCGGGGGGGCTGGAGCCTATCCCAGCATCTTTGGGCTAGAGGCAGGGTACACCCTGGACAGATCGCCAGTCCATCGCAGGGCCAACACAGAGAGACAGACAACCATTCACTCTCACAGTCACACCTACGGACAATTTAGAATCCCCAGTTTAATGGGTTGATTAAGCAAATATTTCAGTCTGTGTAGTATCGCAATTGATTGGGATATTTTACCTTTAATGTAATTAATATATGACTTCCAGCACAGTTTATTTTCAATAATCTCAATCTGCTCTTTTTCCATAGGCTGCGTGTGCTCCAGCAGGCACCGGTTTTGTGTCATTTAAGTGTGCGTTTTTGTGTTGTGTTTTTCTTCAGTTGTGCTGCTTTATTTAGAGTTGTGTGTTAGTTTTATTTTTACAATAAACTGGTGAACTTTTACAACTGAGTCTGAGTGTTTGTTCTGGCAGCTCTGCGTTTGAGCCTCACCCGTGCTGAATCATGACAGTTATGCCAATTGGAATGCTGTTAATGACATATTTTGAAGTTATTTAACCTCTTGCACTCCGGTGTACCGCGGACGGGCATGTCTCTGCGTCCCAGAGCGCACAAGGGCACACGAGAGCGCCCTCGTGCGCTCCAGGACGCACGAGGACGCTGTGTCCAAGCGCGCACTGAAAAAAAAAAGCTGCATTTGTTCTTCCACTACAGACACAGCTGCGAACAGATTAGTTCATCTGATTGACCTCTCATTCGACTAATAAGAGCCTTGAATTGGGTTTCTGAAACCTTGAAGAACCAATGACTGAAAACCTAGCAAGAAGGACTCGCCTACAACGCTGTGAATGCAGAGAGCCAATTGAAGCACAGAAGTTCGCGAGCTGTTTTGTGTAAGGCTGGGTGAAGAGAGACTGACTGCTGTAGCAGATGAAAAAAGGACCCACAGGAAGAACCTGCTACAGACCCAGCAGCACGGAGACCACCCACAAGTGCGACCTGCACTTATTCCAGCAGAATAAACATTTAGGATTCTCTTTCATGGTCATCATAGACCGACGGAGGCCGACGACGAAGGTCGTAAATCATTCGCCAAAACCACAATCATGGAAGCGCAAAACCGCAATAATGGAATTATGTTTTGACCGGGAACCACGAGAGGACCAGCGTCGCGTTCATCTGACAATGAGGAAGAGAAGTTCGCCAGGACAGGGCTGCTGTGAAGAGGTAAGTGTTATAAGCTAAATTATTCTTTATCCCTGAAAATTGTAATCCAAAAGGACTTTTGACTGATCGGTAAATTACAACTGTGCGGCGCACGAAGTCCGAAGTGCGTGCACCGCGGTACACGGTTCGTGCGCCGCGTCCGGACCGTAAACGCCCCCCCCCCCCACTACTCTTCTGTAGCGAGGGGGGGGGAGCCGCGGTGACTGCGCCGCGGTCGCCACATCACCACGAGTCTATTCCGTCATGTACCAATGGCCGATGTCCATCCTCTGTAGCGAGGGGGGGGGACAACCCCTCCCACACACACACACACACACACAGCCCTGAGTGTCACCTTTCATTAGAGCCCAAGATGAAGCTTCTATATTGAATCATTCAAAAGTTACAGACGTTTTTCCAAACTATGCCATTTGGCACAATTTGGCACAGTTCAAAAACGCCTGGGAACTACCTGAGGAAAAAGCTGTGTAATATATTCATTTTTTGTGGTATTGTTACAAAATTTTGACCTCAGCTGGATAACACTTGGTTCTACATTTCTGTTGCATTTTCCAGCCCGGATCTGAAGCTGTGTGTTATTTGCAAGCATTTGTATCAAAAAAAAAAAAACAGGCCAAATTTATTTTCTTCAAGTTCAGTATATTTAGATGACTGTAACTCAGTGGCCGGAGCACTTAGAGAGATTATGACTGTTTTGCCAAAAAATTCAAAGTGTTTTCTTTTAAATGAGACCAACCCCATGAAGATGCTGCAAAAGGTTGAAGAACAGCTTTCGATTTACTTTGGGCATGTTATTTTTTGGCGTTTTTAGGGAAATTGACCGGAGTGCAAGGGGTTAAGGAGATTCGTGTGTAGATTTGAGAGAAAATAAGTGAATAAAATAACTGACATTATACAAACACTGACTTTTAACATGACATACATTTACTCAGAAGTCTAAAAATTATAGTCTCACAAGTGTATAACTTTAAATGACTGCAAAGAAATATACTATATGCAGTGAGTAAAGGAGCAGGGATGAATTATCAATATGTCCAGTGTAGTCAATTTATGGGTTTTGTAGGTGTTTTATTGTTGGTACAAGTATTAATGTTGTCATGTTCAAGTGAGCGCATGCCCCCTCCTTTCCTGCGAGAGGTTCCTCGACTCTGCAGGTAATCAACACACCTGTGTGAGTGGACGCACCTGCTGCTTCTGCCTTGTCAACACTTAAAAGGATCAACTTGTGAATGCTTCACCGCTGGCTTGTTGGGTATACTGCCTACAAGCTAATAAGTACGTGATCTCCTAAAATTAAGGAATCGTGTTAATCTCTTTTCTTCTCCCTTTCCAGGTTGCTGCCATCTGTGCAGTGCGTCCCTGGGGCTCGTTGTGTGCTCACCTGTTCCATCATCTCATCACCACTTCAGCTGCTGATCTTCACCCGGTCAGACACCTCACCCAGCTCAACTCCTCTCCTACTCCCTGCCAGCCTCTCCTCGCTGGTTCGTTTATTGCTGCTGGGTCTTTCTGTCAGGTTCTCTGCTCATCCTCCTGTAAGTCTCAGTTTGTTATTCCCTTTTTCACAATCTCCCTCCTCCTGCTAACTAGCTCTTGTCTCCCCCTTACAGGACTGAGTTCCCCTCTGGCGAGTGGCATCTTTCACTAACAGTGAACTTCTCTTTTGGATTAATAAATTGTGGTTCAAATTATCTTCTCTGTGTCGTATGTATGTTTTCTCTGGTGGCACTCTGCACATGAGATGATCATTCTATCAATGACAGAATGAGCCAGCCAAAACGTAAGCTCAGCGGAGGCTGCATCAGCAGAACACTCCGTGTTACACTGCCTTGATGTCACAGAGAGGCAGGTTGCCGCACTCACGCAACAGTTGCAAACGATTACACAGCAGCTGAGCACGGTCACCGACCATTTGGCTCACATGTTTCCTTTGGGTTCTCCTTCACCTGTTGCCCGGCTTCTTCCATCGTTCACCAAGCTACCTCCATTCCCTCACCGGCCCCATAAGCAGGGGAGGTGGGGAAATGCAGGGGGTTTCTTTGTCATGTTCGGCTTTATTTGGGCCAGGTGGGCAGGGAGTGTCTGGACGGTACATCCAAAATTCACTTTATGACCTCCTATTGTGAGATTGAGCCCTTGATTGGGCTCAGTCCGTTCTCGGACTACATTTGATAGGTTTACTTGGGTACATTTGATAGGTTCATTAGTAAATTCTCCCCCACGTTCGACCGAACGGAGAGTGAGGGTAATATCATGAGCCGCTTTATGTCAGTCCATCAGGAGAGCCGGTCTGTCACCGACTTCTCTGTGGAGTTTCGGGTCATCGCGGTGGACTCTGGCTGGAATGACATTTCGTTACGCAGCGTCTTCCTCCAGGGTTTAAACGCCAACTTCTGCAATGACCTGGCAGTTCATGCTGTTCCCTCCTCTTTGGTCAGTCTCATTGATTAGGCTGTCAGTTCGGACAACCGATACTGCGAGCCTGCAAAGTAGCCAAATCCTCCTCTCACCCGCCCGTTTTGCATGTGAACATGGCTGGGGCTGGCTCTTCCTCCGAGGCGATGGTGCTCGGCCAAGCCCGTCTGGCTCTGGAAAAGCATTGGCGCTGGAGGAGGGCAGGCGCGTGTATGTACTGTGGCTCCAGAAGCATAATCCCATTATTAATTGGGCACAAAACTCCATCTCTTCTTGGAGCCCCTTTTGTCTGGCATCATGTATCTTATCTTCCGGTTCCGCCGGACCGGTGGCGCCATACGAGTCGGCTGCCCGTTGCAACAGCCTTTTTTTTTTAACTTCCTTCTTCTTTCTACACCTTTCACTCTGTATATATATCACGGACACACGGATCGCCCCAGGGGTCTCCCGGGTCGGCGGACGGAGCCACTGTTTGCAGCGGGAGACGTTGCAGCGGGGAGGAGCTGGTGCTAGCTAGCACTTGGCCGCCGCCCGGTGCTAATGGGAAACTCGACATACCGGGAGCTGTAGCGAAAACGACGCGGGTGCCGGGCTGGAGTTTGGGCGGCGTGCAAGAAATATAAGACAGAATGGTGGAGAGCGATGGCGGGAACCGGGCGGACCGCCCGTGGAATCTACTGGAGGGGGAAGCCCCCTGGGGGACAGCTAGCCACCAGGGCTGCTCGGAGAGGCGCTCCGGCCACCGGCAGAGTGAAGAGACCTCGCCGTCACAGGCCCGTGGCTCTGGGAGAGATCCGTCGCTGCCAGAGATCCACAGAGCTGCTCATCCGTAGGCTGCCCGTCCAGCGCCTGGTGAGGGAGATCGCTCAGGACTTCAGGACCGTCCTGCGCTTCCTGAGCTTCGCCGTCATGGCTCTGCAGGAGACCAGCGGGGCCCGCCTGGTGGGTCTCTTCTTCGCCAGGAGGGTCACCATCATGCCCGGGGACTTCCAGCTGGCCTGCCATATCCGCGGAGAGAGAGCTTGGACTTTCTGCTGCACATTCACCAACCAACCATAATGCTCCGCACTGTGTGTCTATATATATGCATTTATAGTAATATGTACATATGTTTACTAGATGTTCTTGTTTTTTCTTGCCTTCTGATTGTTGCTCTGAGTGTTGCTATCCCTGTGCTGTTGCAATCCTGGAATTTCCCCATTGTGGGACTAATAAAGGCTTATCTTATCTTATCTTATGTTTGAGTTCGGCCAAGTGTTCATCATCCTTGTCCATCTCCTCCTCTCCAGCAGAGCCGCTGGACCTCAGCGTCGTACCTGAGATCTATCATGACCTTGGGGAGGTCTTTAGCAAGTCGAGAGTGCTTTCTTTGCCTCCTCATCACTCGTAAGACTGTGTCATTGACCTCCGCCTGGGTGCACGGCTGCCGTCCGTCCGGCTTTATAATATTTCTGGGCCGGAGAGAGAGACGATGAAGAGTTATATCAAGGACTCGCTGAACGCCGGCCTCATTTGGCCCTCCTCGGCTCCTCTTGGCGCAGTGTTCTTTTTTGTCGAGAAGAAGGACGGATCCCTGCACCCATGCATTGACTACAGTGAGTTGAATGCAATAACAATTAAAGACAAATATCCTCTGCCCCTGAGTAATTCCGCATTTTGTTTTGTTTGTTCCGCGCTTCTTCAGCACATGCGGGTATTTACCAAATTAGATTTACGTAACGCATACCATCTGGTCCGTATTCGCGAAGGGGATGAGTGGAAGACGGCCTTTAAAACACACTTGGAGCTATTCTGTCATGGTCTGCTCCCTGATTGATTGCCAGCAGCTGGGCGCACACCTGCTTCCCAACAGGACTGGGCCTATTTAGACAGCTCTGCCCAGGCTTCTGGGCGGAAATGTCTCACTGCGCTCCAGAGGAGCTTCATCCGTCAATCATCTCATCCTTGCCTGAGTCTACAGTCCTCTGCTACCCAAGCCTGCTGTCCCAACACCTGAGGGACATCACCCACAGCTCATGTAAGCTACCACTCCTCACTCACCTTATCTTTCAGTCCCCTGTGCACAGGTGGAGCGCCTTGGCGGCAGATCCTTACCTCCTCTTTGGCGGCGGACTTCTATCCCCTCTCCCAGCACACCACTCCTCCACATCAACACCCCAGCAGGAGCTACAACACCCGACAGCGGACACTGTCTCCCTGGTCGCAGCCGCCGAGCTGAACCTGAGCCTCCCACCATCTGTACACCCAGTAAGCCTCTGACTAATCATCCATCACCAATTGTCTCCTCCGCTAATCGTCATGCTTTTGTGTGTTTCCAGGGTTGCCAGGCCGAACGGTGTCCTGCTCTGTCCCCTGCTGTTCCTGTACACACTCACACACACACATTCACACACACATTACACTAATAAATCTAATTGAATCTATTCTTGAGTCTGTGAGTGGTCACTGGGTCATAAAACCATGTCAAATTCGAATATCTGCCATCTTCCAACGTATGATCAATGACGTCCTCCGTGATATGGTAAATCAATTTGTTTTTGTTTACCTTGACAACATCCTGATTTTTCCCTGCACGTCGGAGGAGCACTCTGTCCATGTCAGGTCCGTGTTACAGCGGCTCCTGGAACACCAACTCTATGTGAAGGCTGAGAAGTGTGAGTTTTCCACCCACTCCATTTCCTTCCTAGGGTTTATTGTGGCTGAGGGGGAGCTGAAGGCCCACCCAGCCAAGGTGAAGGCTGTGCTTGGTTGGCCAACACCCCACTCCAACAAGGAGCTCCAGCACTTTTTGGAGTTTGTGAATTTTTACCGCAGGTTCATCAGGAACTACAGTGGGGTAGCACAGCTTCTTACTCAGCTGGCCTCGGTCAAGGTGCCCTTCACCTGGTCCGAGGCAGCTGACCTGTTCTCTAACACCCCCATCTTGGCCCAGGTCGACCCTCAGCTCCAGTTTATTTTGGAAGTGGACGCCTCTGATTCAGGGGTGGGCGTTGTCCTCTCCCAGCGCTCGACCTCCGATCAGAAGGTTCACCCATGCACATATTTCTCTCAGCGGCTCACGGCAGTTGAGAGGAACTACGACGTCGGGGATCGAGCGCTCTTAGCCATTAAGTTGGCCATTGAGGAGTGGAGGCACTGGTTGGAGTGAGCAGTTCATCCCATTGTAGTGTGGACCGACCACAAAAATTTAGAGTACCTTCAGTCGGCCCACAGATTAAATGCCAGGCAGGCCTCCTGGGCCCTACTCTTTCATAGATTTAACCTTACCATCACATACAGGCCTAGCTCCCGCAATATTAAACCGGACGCTCTCTCCTGCCAGTTCAGTTCTGACCTCCTAGTCCCTCCTTCTCTCCCCCAACCCATTGTGCCACCCTCTTGTATCCTTGGAGCCCTTACCTGGGAGATTGAGCAGAGGCTCCTGCAGGCCCAGTCCACAGATCTCAGACCCGAGGGGGGACCCAGTGACTGGCTGTTCGTCCTGGCCGGCCTCAGCAGCGACGTCATCAGGTGGGGCCACTCAAGCCATTTTGCCTGCCATCCAGGGGTTTTCTGCACAGTTAATCTGATTCAACAAGTGTTCTGGTGGCCCACCCTGCGGCTGGACGTTTGGGACTATGTCAGAGCATGCCAGGTGTGGGCTCGCAACAAATCCGACTCCTCACCTCCTGCTGGTTTATTACATCCACTACCAGTTCTCAGCCAACCTTGGTCCCACATTGCCCTGGATTTTGTCACGGGACTTCCTCCCTCACAAGGCAATGCCATCATCCTTACCATTGTAGACAGCTTCTCCAAAGCTATCCATCTGGTGCCCCTCCCCAAACTACCCTCCACCTATGAAACCACCAACCTGCTGACCAAACACGTCATCCATCTGCAAGGAATTCCTATGGACATTGTATCTGGCCGGAGTCCACAATTCACCTCCCATGTTTGGAAATCCTTCTGTTGCTCCCTGGGCACCTCAGTCAGCCTCACATCGGGTTACCATCCACAGAGCAACGGGCAGGCTGAGAGCACCAACCAGTCCCTGGAGACCGTCCTCAGATGCGTGGCATCCAATAATCCCAGCCACCGCGTCTGCCCCCTGGGGGCCTGGCGTTGCAACTGCACGCGAGAGGCAATCTGCCACCACATTGTGTTTGCCCGCCACATGTTGAATGTCGATGGTAAACTCTGAAATCGCGGCCAGCTGTCTCTGCTGTCGGCCCGACCACGGCTCTGAAATCTTGGCCATTGCAAATGTTAATGGTTTGTGGTCTACAAACGCGGTGAAACGGCGCCCTTCCAGCCAGAACTGGAAGTGGCGGATGGCCAGATGCAGGGCTAAAAGCTCCCTATCGAACGCGCTGTATTTCCGCTCGTTATCGCGCAATGTTTTGCTGAAAAACGCAAGCGGTTGCCAGCTCCCTGCTACCAGTTGCTCAACAACCGCCCCCACTGCTACGTCAGAAGCGTCCGTGGTTAGTGCCATGCGAGCTGCTGGTACGGGGTGTGCCAACAGCACAGCGTTCGCCAGGGCCGACTTGACCTGGGAGAAAGCGCGCTCCCATTCCGGGGACCACTCAACCTTATTTGCAGGTTTTTGTTTCTTTAGTGCCGCGTACAGTGGGTGCATGAGCTGTGCCACGCTGGGAAGGAAACGGTTATAAAAATTGACCATCCCCAAAAATTCTTGCAATGCTTTAACTGTTTGCGGCTGGGGAAACTCCGTTATCGCGCGTACTTTATCGAGCAGCGGGACCGCTCCTTCTAGAGAAATGCGGTGGCCCAAAAAATCGATTTGCGCTACCCCGAATTGACATTTCGCTGGGTTAATTATCAGCCCATGCTCTGTCAGCCTCTGAAAAACCGCTGTGAGGTGGCGTTCGTGTTCGACCTCGGATGCACTGGCTACCAAAATATCATCCAAATAGGCGAACACGAAAAGGAGGCCACGCAACACCGCATCCATCATGCTTTGGAACGTCTGTGCGGCGCCTTTGAGGCCAAAAGGCATGCGCAAAAACTCGAAAAGCCCAAAGGGGGTTATTACTGCCGTTTTGGGTATGTCTTGAGCACTGACTGGGACTTGGTGATAACCGCGCACCAAATCTATTTTGGAAAAGATGAGCGCCCCCGCCAAATGCGCCAAAAAATCCTGGATGTGCGGAATCGGGTAGCGGTCGTGTGCTGAAGCATTATTTAACCTGCGGAAATCACCACAAGGCCGCCACGAGCCGTCAGCCTTGGGGACCATATGCAGGGGTGACAACCAAGGGCTGTTAGAGCGTCTAACAATGCCCAGTTTTTCCAAGTTGGTGAATTCCTCACGCGCGATGGCCAGTTTAGCTGGGTCCAAGCGCCGAGCTTTTGCAAAAACAGGGGGGCCGGAGGTAGTTATGAAATGCTCGACCCCGTGTTTAGCTATTGACGCTGAAAATGTTGGGACCGTGAGTGCTGGGAACTGATTGAGTAGTGCATGAAACTTACCACCCGCAGCTGTGACATTAGGATGGGCAGAAGGCGGGGCCACCCGAGCTGTACAGGAGATAGAGTGGAAAGACAGTGCATTTACCATACGTCTATTAGTAAGATCAACTAATAAACTGTTTGAGCATAAAAAATCAGCACCTAACATGTTGTTGCTAACTGCAGCTACGATGAAAGTCCACTCAAAGGTGCGCCCGTGGAAGGATAGAAGGAGCGTCTTCTCCCCATAGGTTTTGATCGTCGAGCCATTTGCCACTAGCACCAGGGGTCCGCTGGAAGGCGCCAGCAGGTCTGCGTAGGAAGGTTTGACAAAACTCAGCTGGGAGCCTGTGTCCACCAGGAAATCCTTCCCTGAATTCGCGTCCGTCACGAAAAGCAGCTTGTTCTTCGCGCCGAGAGCAGCAGCTGCTACCGACTCTCGGTCTTGGTGTTTCCCTGGCGCTTGTATCGGCACGGTGGGATGCATCTGCGCGCCCTCTCGTCGAAACGTCGATGGTAAAAGCAGAGGGTGCCGTCCGCTCCGCTTCTCCTGGTCTCTGCTGCTGCTGACGTCAGTGGGTCCGGTGCTGTGGCCTCTGGTCTCCCCTCATCTCGCGGGGGTGCGTTCAGCTCCGTTGCCGCCATCGTGGCTGCGTGTCGTCTATGGGCGTCGACGAGCCGCTGCGCCTCCTGGCCCAGCCCGTGGTAGTCGCGGTCATTGAGCAGCTGTGAGCTGGCCAGGGTGACTCTCACTGCTGGCGGTAGTGTTCTGAGAAAGAGGTGGGCGAAGATAAAACTGTCATCATCTTCGCCTCTCAGGTTCATCATCCTCGCCATCAGATCTGCCGGCCTGTCTGCTTCCCCTTCTGTCAGCGCCAGAATTCTCTCTGCTCGCTCTCCCTGCGAGGGAGTGAAAGCTCGAATGAGGGCGGCTTTCAGTGCGCCATACTTGTCGTCCTGGGGCGGGTGGTTGGTCAGGCTCTCCACCCGCTGCACTGTGAGGCTGTCCAGCTTCGCGACGACATGGTAGAACCTCGTTGCATCCGCTGAGACTCCCCGAAGGTGGAACTGCGCCTCCACAGTGGTAAACCAGGAGCGCGGGTTATGTTGCCAGAAATCGGGCAGCTGTAGTGTGGTAGCTGCGTTAACCCGGTTGGCTCCTGAAGAGTCCGGTGCGGGAAGATCGTCGCCACCGGCCATAGTTTGTCGTAGGTCACCAGTGTAGAGGATGCCTTTCACAAACGAGACTGAGTTTATTTCTCAGGGTTGGTTTATTGAGAGGTCACATCCTCCAACAAGAACAGAATCTCAGAAAAGAGGTAGAACAATCATCCTTCACAGTTCTTATACCCTCCAAAGACACAAAACCCCCAACATCAAATAACACACCCCCAACCCACAGTCCTTGAGCAAACATACAGCCCCCGAGGCTCCTTGGAGTCTCCATTGTCTCTCATCCTTCTAGCCTCCGGGGCTCCTGCTGGGACATTCTCTCCCACTTCTCATCTCCTAAGCAACCAACTTCACACCTCCCGTAGGTCTCTGCAGGGTCAGGTCCTCTTTGGCCATTGAGACGTGAAGCTTCCAGAATATGCACCGTCATGCCTACTAGGTATATGTGGGTGAATATGAATGCCATATATGCGCTCTAAATATGCGCCATAGTCTGTTACTTAAATAACTTTCCACCCAACTCAGTCCGACCCCTCTTATCCCATACCTTTCCAGTTTCCTTAGTAGAATTCTGTGGTCAATGGTGTCAAAAGCTTTCTTTAAATCTATAAATACTCCTACAGCATACTTTTTTTTATCTATACAACTAGTAAATTTCTTCAAT
This sequence comes from Pholidichthys leucotaenia, assembly GCA_020510985.1. Lineage (NCBI taxonomy): Eukaryota > Metazoa > Chordata > Actinopteri > Cichliformes > Pholidichthyidae > Pholidichthys > Pholidichthys leucotaenia. The sequence goes on from CM035844.1 coordinate 141,973,801, forward strand.
AAGTTCAATCAGTAAATTTACCAGTTTGAAATGACAGGTTACAGATATGGGTGAGTGGATTAACATTTCCTTCAATTACTTTTTTCACTATTGTCATGTCAATTTCATTCCAGTCCGTTGATTTTTTGTTCTTAAATTTACTCACAATCTCAATAATTTCCTTTTCAGTAACTGCACCCAAAAAGATTGCGTTTGGATTTCTATCTTCTATTTCATTTACAGAACCACTGTTACTTGTTTCTGGTGTCACTATTGATTTTGCTAATTCAGGACCAACGTTTACAAAAAATTATTGAAACCACTGACCGCATCCTCCATATTATTTATCAAATTGTCATTTTCTATAAAATATTCTGTATAATTAGCATTCTTAGGTCGGTTACTAATAATCCCATTGAGTACTTGCCATATTCCTCTTAAGTTATTTTTATTATCCTCTAATATTCTGTTGTAGCATTCTTTCTTACAAGTCCTCATTATATTAGTAGGCTTATTTTTATATCTTTTATATTTGATCTCAGCCTCCACCATTCTGCACTTAATGAATTGTTTATATAATGTATTCTTCTTCTTACATGCATTTAGTAACCCCTTGGTGACCCAAGGAATATTTTTGTTTTGTTGTCTGTCACTATATTGTTTTATAGGACAGTTTTTATTGTACAATGATTGAAATATTTTTAAAAAAAATTATCATATGCTTTATTTATATCATTTTCATCATAAACTATCTTCCAGTCTTGTATTAATAATTCCTTTGCCAGTAAATTAAACAACAGTTTAATTAAACAACAGACCATCAGCCAAGCAGAATCATTGTGTCCCAGTAGGTAGCAGGCGGTCCACTTTATTCTGTTTCAACTGGACCGGTGTGGGTTCTGTTGGAAGACTGGCAGATGCTCCTTACCATGGTTATGGCCTGCTCCTGAGATCATAAAAGGGCTGGTTCTTCACCAGGCTGGCTGTGGTCTTCTCTTATGCACTGAAGAAGGAATTGGTTTATTGGACAAAGTTCCATCAGAAATTAAAACTGAAGCAAAAACACACCACAAATCCGCTTCTTCCGATGTTTGTGGTTTAAATATTTCTTTTCCAAAAACTCAAAATAAGAAAATGTTGTCTTACTGTAAATGGAGTAAAATTATGGAATAATGCCAAGTGATGACTTAAAATTATGCAGCACTATTGTTGAGTTTAAATTATTGCTATTACATGTTAATTAAGAAATATATAGATACTTGATTTATTAGAAATTTATATAATTGCAAAATACTGTTTTCTTTGTGGTTGTATATTTGTATCATGTATGAGAGGTAGGCACATACAGTATAAGCTGTTGCTTTTGCCTACACCCTTTCTGTCTGAAATATGATGCCTTTTTTCCCTTTCCTTTTCTTTTTTTGTTGTCTTGTTATGATCTGACAGAAATGTTTAAAAAATCAAAAAATGAAAATGAAATTTAAGAGATGTGTCCCAATATGTGGCCATATTGAGGGATAACCAGTCACCTTTACACTCATGTTTCGGTAGCTGTGAGCACACACCTGCTGTTCACTAAAGTGACTCCAATTACAATGTAGTTGTTGTTATACTCAGCTTTTCCTGATATTAACTTTGTTGCATCTTACACCAAAAGGCATGTTCTACATATACCTCACAAAACATCACATGATCTTCTTTCGGAAAGGTATAGGACATGGATGCAAAAGAATTCCCAAGGCACTAAACACATTATAGTCAGTCATCAATGAGGAGAGAAAATGGGACATAGTAGTGGCATCACCAGGAACTAGATTTTTCCTACAAAACTGAAGAAAAGACATGCTCAGAACTGGTTTAGGATTTTACCAAGAAGTTTATATCACCATTACAGGAGGATGTGGGTTTGCACTTGGGGTGGGAAAAAAGATCGATTCAGTGATGGATCACGATACTTGGTACTGGTGACAAAGCATCAATCCATAAACGATCCATAAACATAAATGGAAGGAAAGGCCTTGACATGACACACAACCCGCAAGAAGCGCTGCACGAATAAAAGAAAAAAACACTCCGAATACAGTGGACCACACACCTGCATGGCACTTTTTTCCCCAAGCATCAAGTAAGTAAAGTTTATTTATGAAGAATTTTTCAGAGATGTAGTCACAAAGTGCTGCACAATTAAATGGAATAAAACAAAGTTGATAGATAAAAATCATTTAAAAAATCCAAAAACAAGTTAAAACACAAGATTAAAATAATTACATAATATCAGACTTACCATTAAAAACCAGTTGAAACTCAACGGAAATCCTCGTTAAACAAAAAAGTTTTCAGCTGCTTTTAAAAGAGTCCACAGAGTCAGACATATCTGAAGTGGGAGTCAATTCCAAACACTGTCCACCACCCTCCCTGTGTGCAAAGACGTGTCTCCACGGAAAATGAAGCCCCAAGAATACTTTATTATATGAAAGAGATTTCAACAGTTTTACTTTGGGACACAATTTGAGGTTGAATAAGGTGAAAAAAATTTGAAATACATGGGATCATGATGCTCGATTATCATATGGTGATTATCATTGAATCGTGATAGGGTCGAATTGTGACCCAAGAATCATGATACGAATCGAATCACGAGATTCCTCATGATTCCAAACCCTAGTTTGCACCCTAACGCAATCAGATCAAAGATTATTTTAAACAACCTGTACTTTCTGCCATGTTTGGCATGAATAGAATGGGGAAAGGACTTTGTGTAATTTTCTTTGGAGTAGTCATTTGGCCTAAGTCATAGAAATTGAGATAGACACCGCCCTATACACCACACATGGTGCAGAAAGGACTAAACTAAACTGGTTGTGCACCACATGCAACAATACTGTCACATATTTATAATGTATAGGCTCTGGGGTAGAGTGATAAGAAAAAAAGTGAAGGATGGTGGTGGAAGCATCATGTTTTGGAATTGTTTTAGGTGAAGTTCCATACACCAGTATATTTTGGTTCAAAACCTTGAGGCCTCTTGCCAAACAGCTGAGGCTAAAGAGGGATTTTTTTTCACCACTACAGCAACAACAACTCAAAGCATACTTTCAAATCAGCATACTAAGAATGGCTTCATCTGAAGATTAAAGGAATGGGATCACCCAGCCAAAGCCCAGGCTTTAACTCTTTGATGCACAACATGGGTCAAAAATGACCCACATTCATTTCCCAGGATATTTCATGCTGGCTGACTTTTTTCTTTGTTCTGTCTTTTAAAAACAATTTATTTTATGATTGAATATTCCAAGTATTCTTTAAATATCTTGTACTTGATTACCACAAACCATTATTTCCAGTTTCATTCCCTTTCTTGAACAAAATTAGTTTTTATATTACTATATCAAGATTACACACATCATCTAAATGTGATTTAAAATTAAATGACTTAATGCTAAAATAATAATTTGCTTCAAGCAATTATTTTAGCAGTGAGTGGGGCCAAACACTTATGTATTTAATATTTCCAACACATTTATTTATCATTTATTGGTCTGACCTTGCAAACCAAAGCCATGAATTCTTCTTTATCAATGCTTCTCCTCTCCTTCCCTTTTGCTGCGGCTGCTCTTTGTCCTTGTAAGTTGGTACATTTTAGAACCTCCTCAATGATGTTGTCACTCATGAACATATGCCAGGCATCTTTTGGTGAAACAATTGATCCAGGTAGATCCAGGTGTATTTCCTAGAAAGTTCTTCAGAATTTTATGGCTTCTTGTTCTGCCATTATTTGGGAATTCTCATTCCAGTAAAATATGTCTTTACTCAGTCTATTGGACTGGGTCTAAGTTTCCTCTTCAGAGGACTCATCAGATGAATCATCATCAGAGGAGTCTTCTTCATGTAGCAGAGCTGGATTCCCAGACACACCCACAACTCCATCTTGACCCTGTGGAAAATATTCGGGGTCACCATCATCAAAAATTTCAGACTCTGAATCAGGGCAATCATCTTCCTGCACCATCCTTACTACCAGCAGTAAATCTGTGAACAGCCATACTCTGGATAAAAAAAAGTTAAAAACACAATAACATTTTGAGATGCACATTAACATACATACACAGACATAGCGGGCTGCACGGTGGCGCAGTGGTTAGCACTGTGGCAGCACAGTTTACCCTCGGCCGGGGGATCACGGGGATCGTGAGATCGTGGGTTCAATCCCTGCCCCCGACCAACAGTGATCTGTGTGGAGTTTGCATGTTCTCCCCGTGTTGCGTGGGTTTACTCCGGGATTTCTCCGGTTTCCTCCCACATACCAAAAACATGCAGGTTAGGGATACGGGGCGCTTGCGCACACAGCGACTGGCAGCTGGTGGCTTGTCACCAGACTGCAAAACAAATCTACCTACGGGTACAAAATAAGTAATAATAAAAAAAAAGTCTTATTTTGCTGACTTTGCTAAGATAGCTTAATTACTTTGCTAACTACTTAGCAAACTATTTTGCTAAGTAGCCTAGCAATCTCCTTAGCTAAGTAGTTAGCAAAGCTACCTACAATAGAATTAGCTAACTGCAGTAGACATTTGCTGTGTTCGAAATGTTCACTTGTTCCTCACAGTGTACTATATAATGAATCAGCCATTTTGTAGTGCTGTTTGAAATCTTAACTGAAAATTTCATTCACTATATAGCACACTCAAAATATCTCACAATGTATTTTGAAAAGTAGTGTACAACGGAAGGTCACTACAATAGCAAGTATATCCCATAATGCAATGCTAAGCCTACAGAGCAGTGAGAGGAGACTGTCACGCCGCGCCATTCATCAGCGGCGCCACCTGCTCACACACCTGATCCTCATCAGCGGCGAGGGATAAAAGCCGCCTCGCCCGGAGGCTCGGCCTGAAGCCGTCAGACTTCGTTCCCTCACCGTCGTGAGCATTCCTTTCTTCAGCATCGCTATTCTGGGTAAGGACCCTTACCTCCTTTTCCAGTCTGCTCCCCTGTGCACAGGTGGATTCCCCGGCGGCGGACGTCTCCGTTCCATCGCCCATCCTTCGCTGCTGCACGGAGCTCTCCAGGTGGCTGTCTCCCGGGCTACGTTCCCCTTGCTGTGCCAGCTATCCTGACAACTCAAGTAAGATCTTCTCTTGCCATAATTCATCCTGTGTTGGTGTATGCCCGTCACCCTCTCCCTGTGTTCTCTCCATAGGGTTGCTCGGCCGAACGGTCATCTGCCTCTGTGCCTGAAGCAGACGCCACCACCAACACATCTGCCTCCCGCAGACACTCACTCATACACTCCTGCTGTAAATAAACTCTTTGAACTACTCTAAGCCTGTGTGTGCGCGTCTCCTGAGCCGTGCGTTATGTCAGTACGGCTTCAGCAGAGCGGCTCGGCGGACGGCGGGCTCGCACACCGGCTTACCACTCTCGAGGCTAGAGTGGATCAAATAGCTTATCAACAGCAGGTTATCCTGAATCAATTGATAACTATCACTGGCCGATTGGACCGCCTGGACCCCCAGCAGCCGTTCCCCCCGGCTCCTCAGGGTGGCGCAGCTCCTGCTGTTCCGGTGGCCGTCCAGCCAGCTCCAGTGGCACCGGCCCGACTCACACCAATTCCGACCCCCGCCCGCTTTAGCGGAAAGCTCGGCGGAGCGCGGGGGTTTGTGATGCAGTGCGAGTCCGTGTTTGACCGTGTGCCCGGAGACTTTCCCTCAGATCACAGCCGAATCGGCTACATAGGGAACCTCCTGGAGGGGCGTGCTTTAACTTGGGCCTACGCTATTATGGCGAGACCCAGTTATGCCCCCCTCACCTATGCCGAGTTCGTGAGGCGCTTCCTGGAGGTGTTTGATCACTCCCGTTCCGAGGCGGTCCAGGTCGATCGGCTTCTCGCTCTCCAGCAGGGAAGCCGGTCGGCCGCGGATTATGCCATCGAATACCGGGTAGCGGCGGAGGAACTGGGCTGGGAGGAGCGCTCCCTCTGCGGCCTGTTTCTCCGCAGCCTCAATAGTGATCTGAGGGATGAACTGGCTGGACGGGATATCCCCGGAACGTTAGCGGAGCTAACCTCATTGGCAATCAGCTTGGACAACAGGCTGCGCGAGCGCTCCTCAGGACAGAAGCCGTCTGCTTCTCGCCCTCGAGGAGTCCCGCTACGCCTGCCCCAAGCTCGCCCCCTGGCGACGCCGCCACCATCGTGCCCCGAGGAGTCGGAGCCGATGGTGACGGGCTGGGCAAAGCTCTCCTTGGCAGAGAGACAGCGCCGCCGTGAGTTGGGTCTCTGCATGTATTGCGGAGACAGTCAACACACGGTAGAGCTTTGCCCACAAAAGCCAAACGGTGGGGTCCGCGAGTCACTGTAGGGGGCCTCGCGGACGTCAATCGGCAAAGTCCCCTCACTCAATTAAAGCTGCCCATCCATTTTTGCCACAATCCCACTGGGCACCTCACCCACGCACTGGTGGATTCGGGCGCAGAGGGCAGCTTCATTTCACAAGGCCTGGCAACCCGATTGGGCATCCGCTGTCAGGCACTCAAACACCCCATCTCCCTGGTCCATCTCTCCCGTGCCTCCCTTGGGAGAGTTACCCATCAAACCATTCCTGTCCCAGTCATCATCTCAGGGAACCACCGGGAGGAAATGGTTTTCTACGTCCTGCCCAACTCTGTGTCGCCCGTCATCCTGGGGTATCTCTGGCTACGCCTCCACAATCCTGTCCTGGACTGGAGGTCAGCTGGGGTGTCGGCGTGGAGTACCTTCTGCATGGGCACCTGCCTTCAGTCCGCTGCCTGCTCCCCGTCCGCGGCTCCTCCTGTGGCGGATACAGCACCCCCGGACCTGTCACTGGTGCCCCCAGATTTTCACGACCTGGGTATGGTATTCAGCAAGTCGAAAGCTATGTCTCTTCCCCCGCATCGACCATATGACTGTGCCATCAATCTCCGCCAGGGGGCCCCCCTGCCATCTGGTCGGCTCTACAGCCTGTCGGCGCCGGAGAAGGAGACTATGAATACGTACCTGAAGGAATCACTGAGCGCTGGGATTATCCGCCCATCGTCATCACCCGTGGGGGCGGGGTTTTTCTTTGTAGGGAAGAAGGACGGTTCCCTCCGTCCCTGTATTGACTACCGAGCACTTAATGACATCACTGAGAGGGACCGTTACACCCTGCCCCTCATGGACACTGCCTTCCACTCCCTCCAGGGGGCGACCTGGTTTACCAAGCTGGATCTCCGCAGCGCTTACCACCTCGTCCGGATCCGGGAGGGAGATGAATGGAAAACAGTCTTCCGTACCCCGAACGGCCACTTTGAGTATCTCGTCATGCCGTTCGGGCTGACCAACGCTCCTGCCGTCTTTCAGCGCCTCATCAATGACGTCCTCCGGGATTTCATCGGCCTCTTCGTGTTCGTCTACCTGGACGACATTCTGATCTTCTCTAAGTCCAGAGACGAGCACCGGGTCCATGTGAGGCGGGTCCTCCAAAGACTGCTGGAGAATCGTCTGTACGTGAAGGCTGAGAAGTGCGAGTTTTACGCTAGGACCACATCCTTCCTGGGATTCATCATCGCCCAAGACCAGGTGCTCCCGGACCCAGAGAAGGTGAAGGCGGTGGTGGAGTGGCCTACTCCCGCATCTCGGAAGCAGGTGCAACAGTTTGTTGGCTTCGCCAATTTTTACCGCCGTTTTGTCCCGAATTTCAGCTGGATCGTCGGACCACTGACCCGCCTCACGTCCCCGAAGGTCCCGTTCCGGTGGACCGAAGAGGTCGATGCTGCCTTTAAGGCGCTGAAGGCGGAATTCTCCTCCCCCCGGGTCCTTCGCCAGGTCGACCCCGCGCTGCAGTGCATTGTGGAGGTGGACGCATCGGACACGGGAGTGGGAGCAGTGTTATCCCAGCAATCACCGGACGATGGCGCCAAGCGACCGTGCGCCTTCTTCTCCCGGCGCCTGTCCCCGGCGGAGAGGAACTATGATGTGGGGGACAGAGAGCTCCTGGCCATTAAACTCGCCCTACAGGAGTGGCGCCACTGGCTAGAGGGGGCGGACCTGCCGTTTGTGGTCCTGACGGACCATAAGAATTTAGAGTACCTACGATCTGCCAAGCGCCTGAATGCCCGCCAGGCGCGCTGGTCTCTGTTCTTTGCCAGGTTCCGGTTCTCTATCACCTTCAGGCCAGGCTCCAAGAACGGCCTGCCTGACGCCCTCTCTAGACAGTTCACCCCCGTGGGGGCTGAGGAGACGCCCCACACTATCCTGCCCAGGTCGTGCGTCGTGGGAGCTATCTCTTGGGACATTGTGGACAAGATCCGGAAGGCACAGGAGGTGGAACCTGATCCTGGCGGCGGACCGGAGGGGAGACTGTTCGTTCCGTCTGCGGTCCGAGGAGAGGTCATCCACTGGCTCCACACCTCCCGGCTCACCTGTCATCCCGGCACCTCTCGGATGATCAGCCTCCTCCAACGGTCCTTTTGGTGGCCGGGCCTGCGGAGGGATGCAGCCCGCTACGCCCGGGCTTGTCCAATTTGTGCCACCAGCAAATCGGGAAACGCCCCTCCAGCGGGTCTGCTCCAGCCTCTGCCCGTCCCTGGCAGGCCATGGTCGCACATCGCACTGGATTTCGTCACCGGGCTCCCAGTTTCCAACTCATTCGACACCATCCTGACCGTCGTGGACCGTTTCTCCAAGGCGGCACACTTCGTCCCCCTGCGAGGTCTCCCTACCGCCCTGGAGACGGCGGGCTTCCTCGTCCAACACGTGGTCAGGCTGCATGGGATCCCGGTGGACGTGGTCTCGGACCGGGGCCCCCAATTTTCATCCGAGGTTTGGAAATCCTTTTGCAACGCCATCGGAGCCAAGGTGAGCCTCTCCTCCGGCCATCACCCCCAGTCTAACGGGCAGTGTGAGAGGACCAATCAGGAGCTGGAGGCTGCGCTCCGCTGTGTTGCAAGATCCAAGCCGACATCATGGAGCAACCATCTCGCCTGGGTGGAGTACGCCCACAACACCGCCCGCTCTTCTGCAACGGGGATGTCCCCCTTCAAGGCGTCCCTGGGTTACGACCCCCCGCTGCTTCCAGCGCAGGAGAGCAAGGTAACTGTTCCGTCAGTTAGGGCGCACGTGAGGCAGTTCCGCTCCACCTGGGCCGCCGCGCGTCATGCGCTTTTACGCACAGCGGAGCGCAACAAGACCGTGGCGGACCGGCGTAGAAGACCTGCCCCGGCGTACAGAGTTGGGCAACTTGTCTACGTTTCCACCCAGGACGTCACCCTAAAAGGCGAGAGGAGAAAGCTGGCACAGCGCTTCATGGGTCCCTTCCCCATCACCCGGATCATCAACCCGGTGGCTGTGCGCGTGGCTATTCCCCCCTCCCTCCGCATCCATCCCACTTTCCACGTATCAAAGGTGAAGCTGGCAGTCACCGACCCCCTTTGCCCTCCTCCTGCAGCGCAACCCGCGCCCCGGATGATTGGTGGCCATCCGGCCTGGTCCGTCTCCTCCATCCTGGACTCCCGGCGCCGGGGTCGTGGGTTGCAATACTTGGTGGACTGGGAGGGCTATGGGCCCGAGCATCGACAATGGGTGCCCCCGTCGTTTGTGTTGGACCCATCGCTCATCGCGGACTTCCACCGAGCGCACCCGGATAAGCCATCGCCAGGAGGCGCTGCTAGAGGGGGGAGTACTGTCACGCCGCGCCATTCATCAGCGGCGCCACCTGCTCACACACCTGATCCTCATCAGCGGCGAGGGATAAAAGCCGCCTCGCCCGGAGGCTCGGCCTGAAGCCGTCAGACTTCGTTCCCTCACCGTCGTGAGCATTCCTTTCTTCAGCATCGCTATTCTGGGTAAGGACCCTTACCTCCTTTTCCAGTCTGCTCCCCTGTGCACAGGTGGATTCCCCGGCGGCGGACGTCTCCGTTCCATCGCCCATCCTTCGCTGCTGCACGGAGCTCTCCAGGTGGCTGTCTCCCGGGCTACGTTCCCCTTGCTGTGCCAGCTATCCTGACAACTCAAGTAAGATCTTCTCTTGCCATAATTCATCCTGTGTTGGTGTATGCCCGTCACCCTCTCCCTGTGTTCTCTCCATAGGGTTGCTCGGCCGAACGGTCATCTGCCTCTGTGCCTGAAGCAGACGCCACCACCAACACATCTGCCTCCCGCAGACACTCACTCATACACTCCTGCTGTAAATAAACTCTTTGAACTACTCTAAGCCTGTGTGTGCGCGTCTCCTGAGCCGTGCGTTATGTCAGAGACCTTCACATCACAACATAAACTACCTTAAGGTATTTATATTTATTAATTCAGCAAAAATGATTTGATTAAATTTTACTACAAATTACATGCAGGTATTCATTTTTTACCACCGTTAGTCTGTTACATTTTACTGTCTCTTCATGATGTCATTAACCATGCTGTGAAAACAAGCCCTGTAGTGTCAGAAAGCTGTTAATTTTATTGTTATATTGAGTTTACTGTATAGTCCACCACATAGGCGTAATTTATGGGGGGATGGGGGGTTCCAACCTCCCCAAAATCAAATCCATCCAATATAACCCCCCCCCAATCAAACGATTATAATTAATAAAAAAAATATCTACAAGTGAGTGAAGAAGTTGTCATTTTTTTTTTTCATTTGCAAGAAACAAAAAGTAACATTTCTAATAATCAAACAATGTACCACCCCCCCCCCCACCCCCCCAGCAGACTTGGTGTTGCCCAACCGGTCCATGCCTTCTCTGGTCAAGACTCAGTCATTTGTAGCGGCGGCAGGTGACAACACTCATCAGTGCAGCAGGAGCAGCTCACAACTGAGATAGAATGAAAAGAGCTCCACAAGGGAAACAAACCATTTTAAATTGTTGGCTGTCAAATAAAGGACAAACCCCTCTGTCCAAAAGGAGGTAAATGTATTGTTGTCTTAGCTGGTGAATTGTTGTCTGAAGTTAGCTGATTGCTAGTTTGCTAATATGAGTTAAAGCTATGGGAGTACACCACAGAATAAATGTGCTGCCTGGCAGGGTTTAGCTGATCTGAGAAACGATTAGCTCTTCTTGTGCAAATTTAGGCTTTAACATTGTATTAATCATTCATGAAATGTGATCAGAATGGATTTGTTCATCGGCTGTTAGAGTGAAATTTACATATGTTTCAGTGCTCATTTAAATGTTAGCAGCTCCCAACATTTATCAAGGACAAACAAACTATACCACTGGATCTTAAATATAAATGCCTTTAAATATTGCTTATCATCCCCACAAAATTCAAGTTAACCTTAAACTGTTCTATATTTTTAAAATGTCATGATTTTGCTAATTATAGAATTCAATAAGAAAGCAAGTTTTACCATTTTCAGTTATAGACCAACTCTGCTAAAATACCACAACTGCACAAAAGAGTATCTAAATGAATATATAAGAAATAAACACCAAATAGATTAATGAAAGAATAGATGCATTTCATCGCCTAAACTTTTTAAATTATCTCATTAAGGAAAATACGGCATTCTAAATTTTATCCATATGCATAATGTGGTAAAATGAGTTCAAAAGCACTGCAATACAGCATCACTGAATTATCTGGAATTTAATTATTGAGCTTAAATAAATAAAAATAAAGTTTAACCCCTTGAACTCTGTGAATTCCGTGGGCGGTCACATCTCTGCATCTTAGTGTGTCTCAGTGCGCACTGAAAAAAAAAAAAAAGCTGTATTTCTGGTCTTCCAGTACAGACACAGCCTTGTTATAACCTGAGAAAAAAAGCTGTGTAATATATTCATTTTTTGTGGAATTTTTACAAAATTTTGACCTGAGCTTGAAAACATTACATTTCTCTTGTGTTTTCCAGCCAGTATCTGACAGCTGCATGTTATTTGCAAGCATTTGTACTAAAAAAAACACCCAGGCGAACTTTCTTGTTACTCAGTGGCAGGAGCACTTAGAGAGATTGTGACTGTTTTGCCAAAAAAATTCAGTGTTTTCTTTTGAATGAGACAAACCCCATGAAGATGCTGCAAAGGGTTGAAGAACAGCTTTTGATTTACTTTGGGCATGTTATTTTTAGGCTTTTTTAGGGAAGTTGAACAGAGTTCAACAGGTTAAGCTTAAGCTTAAAAATCACATTTCTATTTTTCCGTTCCCATTTTATTTAATCATGAGACAGCGTTAGGCAGTGATCAAACACTGAGATATTGATGGCTTATTATCATCACTGTATAGCGATTTATCTCCTAGTATAACGACATTCATCACCTTAACCCCGTACCTTTTTAGTTTGTTGGTGTTTAAGGATCCGTTTGCAATAAAAGGAGTGTTAAAAAATAATTTGATAAATAAAAAGCTGCAATGCTTCTTCCAGCAATTTTTTTTCTTGCAGTATTTGTCACCTCCTCCAGCCTGTTGCTCTTCCTGTATGGTCACTTCAGTACTGAATATACATGTGTATGTACTGTATATATATTATATATCAACTAAAAGTATATTATAAATCCATTTAACCCTTTAGATTCCCCAGGCACCGTATGGTGACAGGAATGCTTAAAGGGTGGTCAAGCCCCCCCCCCCCACCAGTGGTCAAGAGTGGTAAAAAAATTTTGTCAATAAAATAGTTCAGATTTCCAAGGCTATAACTTGAAAGTTGCAAGAGATAATGGCTCACTGTCAATTAGAATTGTAGAATATGATCCAAAGTGTCAGATAGGAATAAATTTATGCATCTAATTTGCATAATGTCACGGCAGCTATATAAATTACATAACTCAGTCAAAAGTGGACTTTGGACACATTTACACAAAAAAATGGTCCTTTTTTTTACGCCCATTTGTCTACAGGGGTATGTTTTTATTTAATCTTCAAAGTATATGAACCAGAAAATCAATAAAATGTCAAAAAACATATATTTCTCTTACCTGTTGCCGGGTGGGGGGGCTCAATTACCCATGTGACCGGTCCGTTTTTGTCCATCGTTGCTAATGTTTCATGTTTACTTCGTAATTTACACCCGCTTACACATCTACAAACTCTTATGATTATCCCACGTGAATTTCATTTGTATTACACGGCTATTTTCCCCATTTCATGCAGTTTCAGTCATCGTCGCTGCTGCAATGACCGATTGTGAAGGCATCCACATTGGTGCTGTGAGCTCAAAGCAGAAAAAGGAAGAATAATAATGAAGATTTCTTCTTGTTTGCTGCATTCCATGTCAGCCTTGATTCCTTCAGTGCGTGCCTGCCACCTTCTAAACTGTCAGATCAATACAGATTAGTACAAATTCTCAGTATAGCCGAGGGACGTCAATTAGTTGACCAGTGCAGTTGCTGCCCTGTGCCATTGGGGGGGTGTGACCCGTCCATTTAATCTGGGCAGTTAAAGGGTTAAAGTTAGAGTTGTCCTCACTACCAACTTTTGGGGCTGTGATTATTCTGTCCAATCTTTTTTTCTCCCTTAATAAACTTCATCTCTGTTTTATGTAGTACTGTGACGTTTCTAATGTCATTTTTTTTGTGTGCAACTTTTTTGTCATAGTTTTACAGATTTTGTTGTAAATCAGAGACATTTTTTTCTTGTAAATTTGCCTACTTTTGATATAAAAATGCAGTTTTTCCCTGATGTTGTTATCTGCCTAAATTCACAGTTTCTCAAAAATGTAGCATTTTTCTCAGGTTTGCATTTTTTGTCATGGACAATAAGCCTTTCCCCTTACATATTTGCAAAATCATTTAAATTTCTGAATTTTTAAAAAAAAAAATTTTTTTGACTATCATCAAGTTCCTACTTTCTTCTTGTGAATTTATACTATTTTCTCCTAAATTTGCATGTTTTTTTTCTGGTAAACTTGGTAAAGGTAAATTTGTTTCTTTTTTTGTTTGTTTGTTTTACCTTTTGTGTGTGTGTGGGGGGGGGGGGGGCAAATACCTGAATCCTAAATTTGAAAAATGAATGTCATTGTAAAAAATTAAATGTCAAGATAATGAATCCAGAGTAACTTTTTAATACCAGGATGATTTAGTCACAAATCTACTCACAGATTTGCTATTATTTCATGAATGAAACAACACACCTAAGGTGTGGTGTGCTGTGCTCATAATGTCTCTGCAGGCAGGGTAACTGTTACTTTTGTCATAGTTTTGCTGACTAAATCACAGTAGTGTCTTCAGTTCATCTGCTTGGTAAGAAATAGCCCCATGGTGGCAAGTGGTGACATTGTAAATTAATGAAAAAAACATTAGTCCTGTCAGAATAAATGTGTTAATTACCACAACTGATTAATAACAAAATAAAATAAGTTCAGAATAATGGTGATTAATGTGGCGGCATGGAATAATAAGGCAACGAACTGAGAGTTTTTAAAGGAGTTTATTAATCATACCACCATCACGAGAACTCAATCCAGCGCCTTGCATGCGTGCTGGAGCGAGCCCGGAGGCTCTCCTCAGCAGATACCGGCAATGCGTGTAGTCAGAAGTGGTGGTCAGAGAGAGAGAGAGTTACAGAGCAATGCAGTTTTTATACCCCACTACAGACAATACATGAAAGGCATGTTATCATCAAAGAAACTGCAGGAAGGCATGGGACATTTGCATTTGAGTACAGAGCAGGAAGTCATACATAACAATAGGAAGATTACTGGCCGGAATTCGCCTCTGCTCCGGAGCTGTAGGACAAAAGAGGTTACAAGGCACATCTACATATTGTTATCAGTCCATAGATCACACTGCTATGTTAATTGCTCCCGCTGAGCGCTCTGCTTGTCCGTGGCTGTTGTGGGGGTTACCCATAATTAAGCCTCATTCAGCAGCTAGATTAACCTCAGTTAATACTGATTGCACTGTTAAGATACTATTAAGAAGGAAGAAGGGCAAAAATCTAGAATGAAATACAGCCTCCAAAATTGTCCATGAAATACCTCTTTTAAATCATTTGCGCATTAACTGAGCTTTTTTATATCAGGAGCAAGAATGTGGCAGCAGCGGGGTGAACCAAGAAGGAGAGGAGGTAAAGGTAACCAGAGAGGCACAGGAGGCACACATAACCAGGTAACAATAGTCAAAACTTGACTTCTGCCAGTGCTGAAATACTTAACACATAATGGATATTAAGTAGGCCTGCTGCTTCACAGTGGCATAGACTATTACAAGGCTGAATATAAATTTAGTAAATTAGGGAAATAATTGTTACAACTGTTACCAATATGGGAATGCCTAAATAAATGGGTAAATTAGCCTTGTCCTTTTAGCAAAGCTAATGATTTTACACTCTTCCTCTACACTAGGATACATACTGTATACTGTCATTTTTTTTTGCTTAAAAAAATCCTTTTTCTTTAAAAATGAAAAATAGGACATTGGAGACAGCTGCCTGTACTGATGACCTGACAGTCCTGTAAAAAAAGTTTTTTTTTTTGTTTTTATTTTAAATCCTTATATGGGCAGAGTTCTCAACTCCCCCAGTGTTTGAAACAAAGTTACGCCCTTGGGCCACCATATCTAAATTCACTATATAGCGAGTAGGGAGGGAGGGAGTCAGTGAACATTCTGAACACAGCATATGTCAACAGTTCGCTTGCTAATAGGTATTACTTGTAACTTTCTGACAAGTAATGCACTCACTCTCAAGGTAACCTAAACCTAATCAAATATTATGTACAGTTATCTTTCACAATTTTCATCAAATATTTTCTAAGGCAACGTTAGAACAACTGAGAACAATACTTGCATGTCATTGTTGCCAGCTCTCATTCTTTGGGAGTGAGACTCACTCTTCTACCCTCTGTCTCACACCACAAACCCTATTTCTCACTCCAAAATAAGAAATATACTGTCAACATCATGACGACTTCCTTCAGATTTTTACACAGTGAGAGTTCTCAAGGCAGCGCTGTCAAAGTATGGTCAAGGCTGATTGCCATTGCAAGACTGAACATGTTCTGAAACTTACTGTGAGGTAAGCAAGTGTATCGTTCCACACCTAGCTCCCTATTCCCCTGTGCACAATTCCCTCTAAATCTCACTTCAAGTTTTTCTGAAAAGTTGGCAACTCTGAATATTAGATGCGCAAAGGGAACTGTGCTGTGAAATGTCTGAAACAACCACATTTCACAGTTTCCCGTGAAATGCTATAGTGAATGCATTGGGTCATTTCTGACCCATGTGTGCAAACTTGATGCAGAAATACAAAAGCTGTGCTTGTTCATAAAGTAAGAAAGGAAAAATAAAAATGATGATTTGTGCTTAAAAAAACCAAGGTATTTTCTACATACTTGGAATAGTTAATTATAAAATGAATTTATTTCAAAGATATAGTGTATCATTGAAACACTCAGTCATACATGAAATAGCATAGAAAATGGATATGGGTCATTTTTGACCCATGTTGTGCATTAGAAAGGTATTGACACAAAAAGGGGTTTTCTTCAAAAAGTAAGAAAGGAAAAAATAAAATACAGATGTATGGTGATCAAAAACAAGTTAACTGAGGAATACCTTGAATACTGAATAATGAAATTAAGTTATTGCGAAGACATAGAAAATGCAACCTCAGCCGAGTCACTTTTGATCCATGTTGTGCATCAGAGGGTTAATCAAATTTAAAATCTGTTTGGTGACCTGAAGTAGCTGTGCACAGGAGATGCTCTTATAATCTGACAGGTGTGGAGTGCTTTTGCAAGGAAGAGTAGACAAATATTGCCAAGTCAAGATGTGTCATGCTGATAGACTCCTACCCAAAATGACTAAATGCTGTCGTTAGAAAATAGTTTTTAAAAAGTCCAAGAAGCATCTTCAGCCCAACCAATGACAAATGATGTCACATTTTAATTGTTTGATGCCCATTAACTTGCATTGTCTCAAATAAAATAAACATATATGGGAAATAAAGGTTGAAAAAAGTTCTGAAACAGTTTACCTTGGTGTAATTTTTTACATTGCAAAACGCTGATATTTTACCGGGGATGCAGAGACTTTTTATACCCACTCTGTAAGATGATAACTGGAGAGTATGGCATAGATCAACATATAATTTAAAGCTATTGTTGTTAAGTGTGGTGTCATTCACCATACTGAGGTGTTGGCTTAGCACGCAGCAAGAAAACTAGCTGTTCTAATGACACGTGTCAAACGCAAGGTATTGTGTGGGGCTATCAGAGATTTTGAAAGTGAAATCATAGCTTTTAAAATCGTAAACCAGCAGGTTAAAAATACCCCCCTTTGCAGACATCTCTTAGCTATTGCATGGCTTATTTAAATTTTTATGTGGAATAAAGGTTGTTTTATTTTCTCCCATGAGATGTTTGCATCATATGACCTTGCTATACTTTACTGGATCCCACACAAGTTACTCTTTCTTCTTCTGTGTGGACCAAAGAAGTTTACATGTGAATAGGTAGCATCATTCCACAGCTACACTATATTCCTTTCCTTCTTTATTGACACTCCAACGCATCCACTCTTCACCTGAAACAGATAAAACAAATTCGGGCTGTTCACCAAATAAAACGGCTGCTTTTATCATCCTTGGTGATTGTGTTTGTCACAGTAACTCTGTAATAGGAGTTTCCAATGAAATTGTGGAATAGGTTTCTTTTTCCCATTTACTTTTTCCACTGCAGTGAATTACTCTATAGACCAATCTTAAATTACTCCTCTGGGTAGCAATTTTGTCACATTGTTCTCTACTCCTCTAGCTGGACTTGGGATTTCAACAATGAATTTCCTCCTCACACGAGACCACTTAGGTGCCTTATCCACTCTACTTCTCTCCTGTGTATGTTTAAGATTGGCTAATCAAAACCCAGCAGGAATATCATAACCTCTGATTTTCTCTCATAAAAATGTAACACATTTTTCCCTCCACAACAGACATCCACTCATATTGTTTGGAAAATATAAATGTTTACTTGTGATAGCATCAAAGTCACCTGACACAACCTCAGTATTTTCCCCATCATACCGCAGCAGTAATGCAGCCACGCGAAAAAAACACCTGTGGAAACCTTCCTCTTAGATGTTCCGACTCTACAAAGGAGCCTTCCTCTGGGGACACACCGCTGCTGTCATCAACTTCTTTTTGTTCAAAATCTACCCCCACCCCATCCCCATTTTCTTTTAAATAAGATGAATGATGGCTGTAAATTACCAGGCATGACATACTGACAGCCCATCTGAAGTCCTTGTGGAGAGAAAGCAGTATCATGGAGCAGTGGACATGGTGAAGGGGTGGCTGGTGCAATCCAGAGGCTGAGGAGAAAGACAAAGAAAACCATAGATCCAGCCGGCATTCAGCCAAGAAAAAAATATGTCTGGAAAAGAATAGTGATAATTCTGGATTTTTCTTGGGCAAATCCCAGAGATAAAATGTCAAAGGTGATATTTTTGGCCCCCATGAATACAGCAGTTTATTGGACAGCCTTCTGTCCAGGGTGAAGTATTTCAGTAAATGCCAAGGAACACATCGATCCAGGCTTGACAGTCTGGTGCTTAATGAAGCATCTCGGAGACTCAGATGGATATTCAGTTAATGCTACTAGAATATGCAAACCTAAATTATTTTAGTGATGATTTTGATGATATAATGATTATTATTTTAATGGCCTTAGAACTCTAGACTTCTACGTCAATTTTGTCTTCCACTTGATTGAAACATTTTGCACAGATGACCACAGCTCACACAAAGGGCATCCTAGTCACCTTTTGTCAGCACAAAGCTAAGGTGCAAATTTGTGGATCTGATTTAATTAGAAATGGATATTGTAATAAGTTTGGTTCATCTGTTGCCATTCACCTCCAGAGGGATCAAATTATACAGTACATTTTTTCTGTTTTATAACCAGTTGCCAGGAAAAAAAGGGGATATTCCTTTTATCTTCACTTGTGTATATTGGCATGCTGACACACGAGACTAGTGGTGTCCAAACTGTGGCCCTCTGGCTGTTTTTGAGTGGCTCACAGAAGCTTATAAGAATCAAAGGGAGTATGACACTTGACTTCATCTGTGATGCACTTGTTAGGTTCAACATCTGTGAGGTAACTTTGACACAGTGTGGAAAAAGTACTGCTGTTGTTTTTTCCCTAAGTTAAGGGGTAGTATTGATTTTGTTTGATTTTCCCTAAATCTGATCCTGTGATGGAAGAGAAAAACGTTTGAACACATTATGAAGCAAAACACCATCCCTTCATGTGGTGCACTGCTACAAAGTGAGAGCAAAAACTAAAGCAGATAGCAACTAGCTCAGTGTTCAGTTTTTCTGCACTGACAAAACTGCTTAATAATGCCTGTATGCCAAGAAGGATATTTTCCAAGGAAATAAAAGGCATGTCTGCTAACTTAGAGAAGCTGAAACAGTGTTGGACAAAGCTTTTGATTTTGACTTTGACTTGAATCTGAAAAAGAAAAAGACACAGATGCAGCACATATATTTTGTGGGGAGTTGACTGCTGTTTAGCAATTGAAAACTGGTGCTTGTGATACAGTCTGTGGCCTGTGACTCATTATATTTTGCCATATGTTTCACCGAATAAAAACACGTTCAGACACTCTTACACTAGACTAGACTGTGGTGGTGAACGTAAATTTTATAAATAAAAAAGATGATAGATGAGCGAAGAGAGTGATCAGCAAGGTGGAAGGTTATGGTTTGGAGAGGGCTTTGTTAAAAATCAGCAGCACTTCTGAGGGTCGTGGGGGCATAGAAATGAGAGTCATCAGGTTTATAGGACAGGGATGGATTTACTGATAGGGAAGGGACAGCTTGAGACTATACTTCAGACTAAATTATCTCCCATTATTAAACATGATAGCATTAATATCAATTGTACATACTGTATTTTAGGCTTTTACGGTAAATGTGCTAACCTGTGTGGGTTTGTCTACAGCCATTTACCATAACCTAATCACTTATGGGCTTATGGTGATGCTTATGTGCTTCATGATGATTTATTCTGAAGCACTACAGGATTTGAACTCAAAAGGGCTGACATAATAACTGCAGTTACAGCAGCAAGTTGAAAAAATATCCTTAACCTGCTATACTGCAAAAAAGATAAAATCTCAGAGAACTCAAATATCCTAAATTGATGCTATATATGCTTGTTTTTCGTCTGACAAGATATTTTTTTCTTGTCCTTCACTTTTCTGTAAGAAAATTTTCCTTGCTACAAGATGTTTTTATTTATTTTTTTGTCATACTGATTGCCCCTTCTGGGCAAGGAAGGAGAGGAAGACCCAAACGCCAAGCGAATCTGGTAAACCATTATTTATTCTTCAAACAGAAAGAAGAAATCAAAACTGCTCACGGGGAGGACGAAACAAAACTCAGGCTTGGCAGAACAGGAACACAGACTCGGCAGGAACGTGTGTGAAACGTCAATACAAACCAAGGACACCGCAAAGGCAAATAAATAGTCAGGGGAGCAATCAAGACAACACAGGACAGGTGAGCACCATCAAGGGCAATTAGGAAGCACAGGACGGGCAGGGCTGGACAATCACAGAGGGGATACACACAAAACAGGACAAATGAGTCAACGAAGAACATAAAGCGGGGACAGGGTCAGTGACCCCGTACACATCACTACAGTTTTAAGCAATTTATTTTGTTTCAAGAAAAATATTCAGTCCATTGAGCAAAAAAATTGCACTCAAGTTGCTGAAAATAAGTAAAAGTTTCCTATTTAACTGGTTTTAAGCAGCTTGATAAGTAAAATTTTCTTGCTCCATGGATAGAAAACTTTTCTTAAAACAAAATAAATTGCTTAAAACAAGTAAAGACATCTTTTAAGAAGCACTATTTGCACACACACACACACAATATATATATATATATATATATACTACCGTTCAAAAGTTTGGGGTCACCCAGACAATTATTTTGTGTTTTCCATGAAAAGTCACACTTATTTACCACCATGAGTTGTAAAATGAATAGAAAATATAGTCAAGACATTGACAAGGTGAGAAATAATGATTTGTATTTGAAATAATAATTTTTTCCTTCAAACTTTGCTTTCGTCAAAGAATCCTCCATTTGCAGCAATTACAGCATTGCAGACCTAACATGATTGCACAAGGGTTTTCTAATCATCCATTAGCCTTCTGACACAATGAGCAAACACATTGTGCCATTAGAACACTGGAGTGATAGTTGCTGGAAATGGGCCTCTATACACCTATGTAGACATTGCATCAAAAACCAAGCATTTGCAGCTAGAATAGTCATTTACCACATTAGCAATGTGTAGAGTGTATTTCTGATTAGTTTAAAGTTATCTTCATTGAAAAAAAGTGCTTTTCTTTCAAAAATAAGGAAATTTCTAAGTGACCCCAAACTTTTGAACGGTAGTGTATATAAAAAAAAACCCAAATCGTGTCATGACTGCCCTTCGGGGCAGGAAGGTGAGACCCACACGCTGAACTGTGAGTTTGTGAAATTTATTGAAAAGAACCAACAAACATAAAGTTCAACACAGTGTTCTAAACACAAAAAAAACAAACGAAGGAGAAAACTTACAGATTTTGCACACCAGAGCAGGGCAGGGCTCTGGTGGAGACGAGGAGAATGCAAACCAAGACAGCGGCAAATGGAAATGAAAATAACTCCCCTTAAATAGGGGTAAAAAACCTTTACATAATTAATGACCAATGTGAGTTATCTGAACAGGCAGGAGAAAGCAATGACACATAATTTGGACCAGCTGGGAATAATGAGGGAGCCACTGGAGCTGACAGCTGGCAGGGCCATGCCCACACAGAGCAAAAACCCCAGAAGCCATGACAGCTGTCAACCCCGAGAGAAAGAACACAACAGAATACAAACATAATGATATGGCAGAAAATGGAAACAGGCAATCTCAAAAATACAATAAACAAACTATAACAAATGTAAATGGGAAAATAAATCATACTGAGAAACATAGAATAAGTGACAACTCAAAATGACAACACAGTACAAATATGAAAAAGGCAAACAACCTGACCCCGGTGGAATCCTCCCGTGCTCGGAACGTGACAAGTCATCCGTAGTCCCACATTGCTTTAGACTTTGTCACAGGCCTCCCTCCATCCCAAGGTAACACTGTCATACTTACCATCATCAACCGTTTCTCCAAGGCCCTCCACCTTGTCTCTCTCCCCAAGCTACCATTGGCTACGGAAACAGCCATTCTTGTGACACAACATGCTATCCGTTTGCATGGGATCCCGATGGACATTGTCTCAAACCAGGTTCCACAGTTTGCATCCCAGGTGTGGAAGCCGTTTTGTTGTTTCCTGGATGCTACAGCCACCCTGGCATTCAGATACCACCCGCAGAGCAATGGTCAGATTGAGAGTGCCAATCAGTCCTTGGAGGTCACCCTGAGGTGCATAGCATCCTGTAACCCCACTACCTGGAGCTCCCACCTGACCTGGGTGGAATATTCCCACAACTCTCCTGTCTCCTCCGCAACTGGGCTTACTCCATTTGAGGCCTCGATGGGCTACACTCCACCTCTGCTGCCCATGGCAGAGAGGGGTCTCACCAACCCATCCGTGGAGGCCCACACACGCCGGTGTCACCGTCTGTGGAGGGCCTCAAGAGCTACCCTTCTCCACTCTGTGGAGCAGAATCAACAGTATGCTAACCGCAGACGTGCGGCGGCACCGAATTACATGGTGGGACAGAAGGTCTGGCTGTCCACTAAGCAGATTCCGCTGAAGACGGAGTCCCAGAAATTATCCACATGTTTTCTGGGCACTATCAATGACATCACTGTTCAGCTGGACCTGCCACCTTTGATGCGGATGCATCCGACGTTCAACATCTCCCACATCAAGCCCCTCTCCGCCAGCCCTCTCTGCCCTCCTCTGGATCCCCCGGGTCATCGATGGTCAGACCACCTACACCATGGAGAAGATTCTGAATGTCCGTCGACGGGGTCGTGGCTGCCAGTATTTGGTCCACTGGAAAGGGTATGGGCCGGAGGAGAGGTCCTGGATCCCGGGTTCCTACATCTCGGATAAGCATATGGTGTGAGCATTCCATCAGGCGCACCCGTGAAACCCCAGTGGGACACCTGGAGGTGCCCCTTGAGGGGGGAGCACTGTGATGATCAGGCGAGCGTGTTCCCCCTCCCCTCCTGTTCCTGTCTTCCCAGCTCCGGAGTAATTACCCACACCTGCATGATTGACACACCTGCTGCTTCCTGGTTGTCCAGCGTATTTAAGAGCCAGCGTGTGAGGAGCTCATTGCGGGATCGTTAGGTTTGCTACCTGTTTCTAAGCCATGTGTAATTATTCCTCAGTTGATCTGTGTTTCTCACTCCTGTGTTCTCCTCTCTCCTCAGGTTTGCTGCCACCTCAGCGGTGTGTACTCTGGGGCTGATCACGCTCGCCTGACCCGAAGACACCGGACATCCGCCCAGGTCAACCGCCTTCCCCCTGTGTCCCTGGTCCCACGCAGGAGTTCCCTGCCAGGCTCCTCTGTTCTAAATAGTAAGAGTGTACTCCCTTTCCTTATTCTCCTCTTGTGGAGAGGTCTGCCTCTAATCATTTCTCTCTCTCTGCTCTTTTCCCGTAGGCTGCATGCACTCCAGCAGGCACCTGTTTTGTGTGGAAATTTAAGTGTGTGTTTTTGTTTTGGTGTTATTCTTTAATTGTGCATTTTTATTTAGCGTTGTGTGTCAGGGTTTTGTTCTTCATTAAAGTGGTGAAACTTTTTCATCTGAGTCCATGTGTTCGTTTGGTGTGGCAGCTCTGCATTTGAGCCTCACTCTTGAATTGAATCATGACAGCAATAGAGAAGTGATAACTGTAATGTTTTAAAAAGAAATGCTGGTCTCATCAGTTCTCAGATATACAATCTTACTGAAAGTTGTGGAGTTTATTTACAGTGGTGTGAAAAAGTGTTTGCCCCCTTCCTGATTTCTCATTTTTTTATGTGTTTGTCACACTTTAAATGTTTCACATCATCAAACAAATTTAAATATTAGACAAAGATAACACAAGTAAACACAAAATGCAGTTTTTAAATGGAGGTGTTTATTATTAAAGGAAAAAAAATCCAAACCTACATGGCCCTGTGTGAAAAAGTGATTGCCCCCTAAACCTAATAACTGGTTGGGCCACCCTTAGCAGCAACAACTGCAGTTAAGCATTTGAGATAACTGGCAATGAGTCTTTTACAGCACTGTGGAGGAATTTTGGCCCACTCATCTTTGCAGAATTGTTGTAATTCAGCCACACTGGAGGGTTTTTGAGCATGAACCGCCTTTTTAAGGTCATGCCACAGCATCTCAATTAGATTCAGGTCAAGACTTTGACTAGGCCACTCCAAAGTCTTCATTTTGTTTTTCTTACGCCATTCAGAGGTGGACTTGCTGGTGTGTGTTGGATCATTGTCCTGCTACAGAACTCAAGTGCACTTCAGGTTGAGGTCACGAACAGATGGCCGGACATTCTCCTTCAGGATTTTTTGATCGACAGCAAAATTCGTGGTTCCATTTACCACAGCAAGTCTTCCAGGTCCTGAAGACAGTTAAATAGCCCTAGACCATCACACTACCACCACAATATTTTACTGTTGATATGATGTCCTTTCTGAAATGCTGTGTTACTTTTATGCCAGATGTAATTGGACACACACCTTCCAAAACTTCAGCTTTTGTTGAGCCAGTCCACAGAGTATTTTCCCAAAAGTCTTGGGGATCATCAAGATGTTTTTCTGGCAAAACTGAAATGAGTCTTTATGTTCTTTTTGCTCAGCAGTGGTTTTCGTCTTGGAACTCTGCCATGCAGGCCGTTTCTGCCCAGTCTCTTTCTTATGGTGGAGTCATGAACACTGACCTTAACTGAGGCAAGTGAGGCCTGCAGTTCTTTGGATGTTGTTGTGGGGTCTTTTTGTGACCTCTGTGGATGAGTCGTTGCTGTACTCTTGGGGTAATTTTGGTCAGCCAACCACTCCTGGTAAGGTTCACCACTTTTCCATGTTTTCACCATTTGTGGATAATAGCTCTCATTGTTGTTCGCTGGAGTACTGAAGCTTTAGAAATGGCTAGAAAATTGAACTCAGCTTTCAAAGATGTGATAAACCACAGTTAATTTATCATTTAACAGGGAGCAATCACTTTTTCAAACACGGCCATGTAGGTTTGGATTTTTTTTTACCCTTAATAATCAACACCTTCAACTAAAAACTGCATTTTGTGTTTACTTGTGTTATCTTTGTCTAATATTTAAATTTGTTTGATGATTTGAAACATTTAGGTGTGACAAACACACAAAATGGAAAAATCAGGAAGGGGGCAAACACTTTTTCACACCACTGTACATGCCAGTTTTTGAATAAGGAATCTTTGAATGAATGAATGAATAGTTAGAACATTATTATGGGTTAATGATTTATGTAATGATTCATGGAATTTGTTTGCATGGGGCAAAGGGTAACCTAATTGATTTTTTAACCCACATGCAAGCAGACAATATGATAATGATCATATGCTGACTTTCATAGCCTGCATTCATTAGACACAATAAAAGACATTATCACACTTGGACAGAAAAATGCTCCTTTTCAATAATTATAATCACAGCTTATGCTCTGGAGAAATGGTAGTAAATGAGAAATAATGCTAAGAAGTGTGGTCAAACATGAATAACAATTTGTCATTGTGAGAACATGATTCACTCGCCTTAGATCCCTTCCTCATTCATAAAGCAAAAAGAGCACAGCCACAAACGGACCATCAATGAAACAGTTACTGCCGTACAGCCCCAGTCATAGAGACCTGTAAGAAAGCCAACTTCACTGTCATTCAGTCCATACAGAGCAAAGCATACACAGTAGAGTAAAATTAAATTTCTCTCATACTTAATATCAGTCACATCCTGAATTGGAGAGGCCACTGGCATGCATGGTGTTGCCATAAACATGGTGTTGAACTGTAGGAGGAAACTGGAGGAAACCCACTTGGCACTGGGAGGAGATGCAGTCCACACAGATGGACTTGACCTGGGTTTAACCTGGATTCCATTCTCAGATCTTTTTGCTGTGATGTTATCCGATGATCCACCTTGCACCTGTATGGCTGAGTACATGTGATTGTAACGCCAATGTAAGTAAACACAGGTGAGAAGGCACTTCCGACTCATGTTACGGTTGATGTGATGAGAATTACTGGAACTGAGAAAACTTTTGGTCCATGTGACCTGCTGTGTCTGTGTGCTGTGTATTGTAGGTTAAAATCTGGACAAATAAAACCAAAATAACCTGTATGGAGGGATACTACAAGAGGTTAAGTAGAAAGATGTTTTGTTTTTATTTTTAATTATAACAGTCAATCTGATATAAATAACAGATAATAAACAAGTTAATAATTTCTACACTTGGAATTTTTTTCTTTATTTTGGATGTCATTAGTTGAACAATTTGCCCCCTAACATTGAGGAAGCAAATGTCACGGCAGACTGGAACTGATTGGATGGGAGACTTGTTTAAGTATTCATTTTAGGATTAAAAGCTCTGTTTTTCCATATTTATGCTTTTGTGGGATGAGGTTATTAAAAGTTAATAGCAGTTAGAGTAGATGTGATAGTGCTGGAATCACAGTTTACTTTTGGTTTTAGGGTAATTTCCTTTTTGGGTGGATTTTGGAGATATACAGCTCTGGAAAAAGATTAAGAGACCAAAGAGACCATTGAAAAATTATCACTTTATCTGGTTTTATCTTTTATTCAGATGTTCTTGTGTAAAATGAACATTTTTTTACTGTCTAACCTACTAAAAACAACCCACTCAAATTCCAAGTCAAAATATTGTCATTTAAAGCATTTATTTACAAAAAATGACAACTAAACAAAACAACAAAAAATCAATCAAAGCTTTATTTACATAGCACTTTTCATACATAAAGTTGTAACACAAAGTGCCCCCCCCCCACACACACACACACTAAAACTTTTGTCTGCGTGGGACTCGTGACTGAGCACCGAGGATCCAGGTGTGGAAGTACCATCACTAGGGAGCCATCACCAGCAGGGAAAGTGCCAAGTCCACAGCTACAGGAGCACCCCCACTGAGGCTGCCCAAGTCCAACTCAAGTGGTCGACACCGCAAGCGTGGCGCCACAGTGCATGAGCCCCTCAGCCGGGTAGACCAGGGCAATCACAGGCTGGCGCCCTGCAGCCAGAAAACAGGCACAGCTCCCTGAGAGAGGGCTCCCTATGAGGAAACACTGGAGCTTGGATAGGGTGATAAGAAAAATCAAACAATCACTGATAAACAATAAGATAATTTGTTGGTGTAAGGATTAAACAGTTAAGATAACTAAAAGAATAAAACAACACTTAAATACAATCAAAACAGACATAAATCAGATGTTTTAATAATTAGTAGTAAAATAAATAATTGTGACCAGAGCAACATATTTTTTTGACGTGACCAAAGCAACAGAGAGTAGGTTTAAAATCATTAATTAAGACAATTAAAATAGGAAACTAATCAAAAGCTAAGTTAAAATAGTAGGTCTTGAGTTTGTTTTTAAAAAAGATGAACAAAAAATATGTTGGTTTTAGATCAAATAATGCAAATAAAACAAGTTAATGTTCATTCTTAAACCCAAGGGTCACAGCTGGATGAACTAATTTAGATTTTCTGGGGCCATGAAGGACGTGGATGGTCGTTGTCATAAATTGCCCTTTTCAAGGGCTACTGAAGGACACCAAATGCACACTATGGTTTTCTGCACATTTATAACATAAAGACGAACTGAGAGGGAACGATAAACACACATATGAAATAATAAAGCACTGGAGGAGAGTGGGGCTCGATGTCACAGGGGAACAGAAGCCTGGAATGCCGGGCAGAGGGCAGGAATCCAGCCGGAGCACTCTCCGAAGGCAGCGGGGCTCACAACTGGAAATAAAATGGGAAAAATTGACCTGGATGGAGCTCTCCTTTCTTTTCGACAGCGAAGCACAAACACACTCAGAGTGAGACTCAGGCATCTGAAGACATGCGGTGGATAGAAGGGTACGACAACGGAAAGAGGTTGTCGTGCCCTTTTATACCATTTTCATAATAAGTGGCAAGTGTGGATGCTGAGTGGAGAATAATAACAGAATGAATGACAGCTGTGCAGCTCCGAACAGTCTGACTGCCGAAGCTGCACAGCGCTGTCAAAATAAAACACAAACCAGGAACCATAATGAGACAATAACACAGACACAAAATGTAAACATGCTACAAATACAAAATGACAATAACTGGACAAAATAACTGAGAAACAGACAGAAACTAGAAAAGCACTCATAGATCACCTCCAAAATGTAATGGGTTTGTGTGTAGGCCTGTAGCCACTTGCGGTGAAAATTGCATCAAAGTCTGTCCATCAGTTATGGAGTATTGTTGCTAACACACTGTGAGAAGATAAGAGCCTTGGCTGAGGTATGCATTCTCAGATCATCACCAAAATGTAATGGGTTCCTCTCTAGGCCAAGAAGCACCTCTGGTGGAAAATTTCATCCAAATCCATCCAGTAGTTTTTGTGTAATCCTGTTGCACAAATACAAACAAAGCCCTTGGTGGAGGTATGCACTCTCAGATCATCACCAAAATCTAATCATCTGTTCCCCGTGCCATTACACCACCTTTCCTGAAAATTTTGCCAAAATCTGTTCATAACTTTTTGAGTTATGTTGGTAACAGACAGACAGACAGACAGACAGGACAGACAGACAGACAGACAGACAGACAGACAAACGCCGGTTAAAAACACTTACCTCCTTGGTGGAGGTAACAAAGACTAAACTTAAACTGGAGACTGGGCACGGCGCCTACCCGTGCACAGGATTATGACAGTGTGCCCCCCCCCCCCCGCAAGGGGTGGATCCAAGACACCCCAGGACAACATCACAAGTAAAAAGAACCCCCCCACCCACCCACAACCCACACACACACACACACACACACACACACACACACACACACAGAAGATCACCCTCCGCCAACAAGAAAAACAACCAACCCCAGGGGGGATGAGCAGGAAACCCAGGCACAGAGGGACCGAGACAAAAAAAAAAAAAAAAAACACTCATGACCCACAACACTGTATAACAGGCAGAAACACGGGGCTCAAAGCCCAACTGATTCATGGAGGAGACAGTTCAGGTGGCCTTCCAGAGTCCACCTGTGTTGGAACACACCGGGTGGCCTCCCCATGTTCTAGAACCACCAGAGCAGGAGGGGCAACCCATCGCGTGGCCTTCCAGCATCCCTAAGCCAGCAAGCCGTGGCACACAACAACCCCCCTCCCTTCCTCGGGGCGGTAACCTGGCTAAGCGCACCCCACAGAGTACGGGATCTGGGAGACGACATCTTCCTGAGATGGGGGGCAGATCAGTGGGAACCTCTTGCAACCCCCGACGACCCCCGACAAAGGCGAGGGATCAATAGCAATCTCAGACAAAGGTGTGACACCTGCGGTGGCCTCGGGCAGGGGCGCAGCACCCACAGAGGCCTCAGCCTGTGATTCAGCAACCATTAAGGCCCCGGACTAGGGCAATGCACCTATGGAGGCCCCGGACTGGGGCATAGCACCCACGATGAACAGATTGACCTGCAAGAGCACCAGACCAAGGAGGAGATCGACCAGCGGAGCATCAGTCAAGGGCAAAGAAGTACAGCCCACGGCGGCCTTGGCCTGAGGTGTAGCACCCACAGAGGTTCCAGACCGAGGCGTGGAACCCACAGAGGTCCCAGACCGGGCCACAGAACCCACGGACGCCCCTGACTGGGGCGCAGCACCCACAGAGACCTTGGACAGAGGGGGCGCAGCACCCACGGAGTCCCCAGATGGAGGGGGTGCAGCATCCACAGAGGCCCCAGACTGGGGTGCAGCACCCATGAAGACCTCGGTCAGAGGAGGAGCAGCACCCACAGAGACCTTGGGAGAAGGCTCAAACACAAAGGACACAGACATTGGGTCAGAGTCACTGGTAGCAGTGGAGTCCGGTGAGGAGAGCTCAGGCACAGTGGATGGCTGCACTCAGCTTTTCTCACCAAGAGCCAGGCAAGATCTCCCCAACACAGATAGAGTGAAAACAAAAAAGAGAACTTGCCTGAGCTCGAACTCCACCGCCATCAAGGACT
Source organism: Pholidichthys leucotaenia (assembly GCA_020510985.1). Taxonomy (NCBI): domain Eukaryota; kingdom Metazoa; phylum Chordata; class Actinopteri; order Cichliformes; family Pholidichthyidae; genus Pholidichthys; species Pholidichthys leucotaenia. The sequence goes on from CM035844.1 coordinate 142,003,896, forward strand.
CCGGCGATCCAAGCTGAGGCATTTCAGCCTTCTCCGTCTGAGTGTCTACACCTGACACAGCCACCTCAGGGGAAGGAAAGGGAAAAAACACCGGTGAAAGATCACCAGCAGCAGTGGAGCCCACTGAGGAGAGCTCAGGAGCAGAGGACATCTGCAACCAATTCTCCTCACCCTGAGCCAGACAAGAATTCTCAAGATCTGTAGGTGCTAAAACAGAACTGAGTATCTTGCCTGGGCTCGAGCTCCACCACCGTCCAGGCCTCCGACGACTCTGCTGCGATAACTCCTGCAGCAGGCGTGGTGGTGGATGCAGCCCACAAACCTCTAGGTGCAGCGACCAGTGCAAGTGGAACTCTGGGTGTGGCGACTAAAACTGGAGGTTGCCTTACCGACGAGTCAGCTCCCGCGCCACTGAAACCAGGGGCTCTATCCGGTTGGCTCATGTTCCAGAACATGTGTAGCTTTCTCCTCCCATCCGATGTGTGGCTGCAGGGCTGGAACAGGCTTCTCCAGAACCGCAGACCCCTCTGCCAACTGACAGCTCCATCCCAGGACTGGCAGACACTCAGGATAAACAGGAAGAGACAAGGGAGTAGCAGGTAAGGGAATGGTGTAAGCAGCAGGCGGTGAGAACTCAGTGAGCTGCAGTTGCTGAGCCTCACCATCGGGAATCAGGCAAGATAATTCATTTTTAGGTAAGGGAGAATGAAAAAAAACATTTGCCTGCATTCCTGGGGCATGATGGCAACTGCTGCAACAGGCCCAGAGTCATTCCTCCCAGTGGCTTCAGCAATTGTGGGCCCCCTTGAAGAAAATGGAGGAGCTGCCCCTGCAGACACGTCACCGGCCAAATCAGCTGCTGTGGCGGGGGAGTTCTTCCTCCTTCTCTGGCATGAAGCAGCTGGGTGGTGGTGAGAGGCTGGGTGCATCTGATCCAGGGGATGTTATGCTTGCTCAGGAACAGACGGTGGATGAGGAGGGGGAAAAATGGGCTCCTGGCAAGACCGAGGAGCTGCCGGGGTCTGGGGACATTTCCTTGTCCGCTCCGACCTGGGCGCATCTGATGGAAGTTCTCCTACCAGGCTGCGAGGGTCTGTTTGGTGAATGGAGACAGAGTACAGCAGACCTGTGTACCTGGGGTAGCTCCATAACCCCGGATGCGCCTCCATAATAGTCGCTGCCACCTCCATGTTTCTGCGAACCTCCGTGAATGAGCGGGAGACAAGCATCATGTCTACAAAGTCCTGAGTGAAGTCCGCGGCCCACAGTTCGTCCACAGGGGGGTTACTGGCCACCGACCTCCCTCAGTTGGCGGAGCCCCACCAAGCTGAAGGCATAGTGCACCCTTGCAAAAACATATGGGGGGGGGTAAAGAAAAAATGCAGAAACACACAGCGGCTGGTGTCAAACCCCTGGTCATGTCCTTTCATAAATCGTCCTTTTCAAGGGCTACTGAAAGACACCAAACGCACACTGTGGTTTCTACACATTTATTAATGTAAAGACAAACTGACAGGGAATGATAAACACACATATGAAATAATAAAGTGCTGGAGGAGGGTGGGGCTTGACATCACGGGGGAACGGAAGCCTGGAAATGCCGGGCAGAGGGCAGAATTCAGCCGGAGTACTCCCGAAGGCAGCGGGGCTCATGGCTGGAAATAAAAAGGGAAAAACTGACCTGGATGAAGCTCTCCTCTCTCCTCGACAGCAAAGCACAAACACACTCAGAGTGAGACTCAGCATCTGAGGATGTGCGGTGATAGAAGGACACAACAACGGAAAGAGGTTGTCATGCTCTTTTGTTCCGTTTAATAATAAGTGACAGGTGTGGATGCATGAGTGGAGAAAATAACAGAATGAATGACAGCTGTGCAGCTCCAAACAATCTGACAGCCGGAAGCTGCACAGCGCTGCCAAAATAAAACACAAACCGGATACCATGATGAGACAACAACACAATCCCAAAATGTAAACATGCTACAAATACAAAATGACAATAACTGGACAAAATAACTGAGAAACAGACAGAAAAAGACTAAACTTAAACTGGAGACAGGGCACGGTGCCCACCCGTGCCCAGGATCATGACAGTAGTAGGGGTATTGGACAGGCTGCAAGGAGATTTTGACACAGTCTTGAGTGTGTCTTGCACCTTAGTCCACGTGAGACTGCCTTGCAAACAGGGATCATACATCAGCCATAGAATTCATCCTCACTTCTTGAGATAGTGTTACTACCTGCGTAACGCACACACACTCAGCATGTATGTGAGCGATGGGACACACGACACAAGTAAGTTATACTTGCATCGCCCATCTGTATGCAAGATTTGAATTCAGGCCCATAGACAACATAAAAGTCGATTGAGATCAGGTCACATTCATTTTTACACATTTATTATTTTTTATTATTATAATTTTATCTTGCACTATTGTGCTGTTCATCTGTGTAATCAGAAACAAGTGTTTAAACTGTATTCTTGTTCTTAAACTTAATGATTAAAAATCAAAATTTAATGCTTTCTAATTAATCAGCTAACTAGTCAAACAATACTGTCATGAGGGTTTCTTAGTCTTGTGCATTTTAACCCTTTGAGCGTGTGAGTTTGCGTGCCCCTAGTAGCAGAGCGCGGCACTGTGCCTGTCATCTCACTCTGACATGATCGGCTGCATTGGAGATTTGTACTGATTTGTCAGTTTCAAAAGGTGGCAGACATCCGTTGGAGGACTCAATGGATGACATGTAATACACCAAAGAAGAACTCCTCATTTCCTTTTCCTGTTTTTAGCATTTTAGCTCAGAAAGCTAATATGTCCGTGATCGGTAACTGTCACTTTGTCGGCTTTGTACGCGGAAAATAGCTACGAGATACAAGTGAAATTTATGTGGGATAATCATAAGACTTTGTAGATGTAGTAGAGACTTTAAATGACCGACAGAATGCAAAATAATGCCCATGATGAGTGAAAATGCAGCGACCACATCAGCCAGCAGCCAGCCCTCTTTGTCAAAAGTAAGCGAGGCATTTCTGGGGGGGGGGATGTTGTGTGGTTTTTTTTATTGTACTGATTTCTTGTTCATATACTTTGAAGATAAGATGATGAGGTACCTCTGTACAAAAAAACGGGTGTCAGAAAGACTGAACCATTCTTTATGTAAATACGTCCAAAGTCCAGTTTTGACTGAGGTTTGGAATTTAAAGAGGTGCCGTGACATTACGCAAATTAGATGAATAAATTTTATTCCTATCTGAAACTTTGGATCATATTTTACATCTTTCTAATTGGACAGTAAGCCATTATCTCTTACCACTTTCAAGTTATAGCCTTGAAATCTAAAGTATTTTATTGACAAAAAATATTTACCACTCTTGACCAATAGGGGTTATGTCGCAATTCGGTGACAGACACACACAAAGTGTTAACAAACTTGCCTGAGAAGCTGCAGGTAGCAAAAGAACCACAGGATTAATTCAGTATTTTCTCACCACTAATTCTGGTGAAACCGATGTAGGGAGATGAGGGGAAAATAACAGACAGACACATATGTTGCCTGCGTCTGGGGCAAATGGGTGGTTTAAATAGTCAGTCCTACCCTTTTGTGATGGAATTCTATTATAATTTTTTTCATGATTTACAAGGATTTTCATTAGAAAAAAAATATTTTTGCTAGGAAAAATTATTGAAACAAAAAATAGTTTGTACAGATATTATCATACTACAACTGCTGCCCTTTTGTTCTCCTCGCTGACAACCTCAGCAGTGGCCTGCCGTGGAAGTGTCGCCTGCAGCGGCTTTCGGCTTTCAATGCGACCAGTAAGCCTTGCAGATGAAAACAATCATCAATTTTATAACCAAGGAGATTTTACAGACTAAAATACATCCCTAAAATGGTGCTTACCTTTGCTGAATGATGAAAGAAAATCACTGTAGAGCAGCTGAAATAAAAATGTTTTAAATCCAGTTTCATGCCATTCCAAGCCTGCAACATCACATCACCTTTTTTTCTTAGTTGTACGCTAATAATTCTTTCAAAAAGTTTTGCTGAATACTCCTTATCAAATATACTAACCAGTTGTAAGTTAGATTTTTTTTTTTTCCACTCATTCTTTCAATTAAAGCAAAAAAGCGGCGGTGGTTTGGCCAGTACGAGACACTCTTCCATGAGCTGGACAGAGAATGTCAAGGAGACTATATGCCCTTCATCCGGATGGACTCAGCCTCATTGCTGAACTGCTGCAGTGTGTCTCATCCCACATAACCACGGGGCCAAGGTTAATAATTGAATGTTTATATCAATTTGATTTTGTTGTTGCCATTTTAAGAATTTAGAAAAATATTACAATGATGTGCTGCACACTCATAGTATTATGTGCTGGAGTATTATAACACATTATAAGACATATAGAATTATCATGTTATACCATAATTTTTCTTCCCAGGGGCCATAAAAATCATACGTTTAATGTGCAAACTTCTTGCAGGTGAAGCACGCCACACTTCCAATCTCTTGGTTACAGAGAATTCATGGAGGATGCTGGACATGTCCAACATCCTCTATACGGGCTTATGTGCTCTAAAAATGTGCAAGAAACACTTGTGTGGCACATGGCATTTGCCTGCAGACAGGCCGTAGCAGTCCATAAGGCCAGTTGTGACTGAGACTTTGGGAAGAACCCTGAAATCTGTATTTGTGTAATAACAGAGTTTTATTCACAGCTTTCAAGTGTCTTGCCATGCTTAGAGGGTCACCTAATGAGTACCTCCTTAATTAGACTGAGATGTCCTTGTGTTGGAATTCAAGATACTCCAACTGGATGGCTGCCATACATGTAGAGATGATAATTTAGGAAATATTTTGTAGCGGTCTCTTAATTTTTTCCAGAGCTGTACATATGTTGATTATTACTATATGCAGTATTTATTCTGTTTGGGTGTTTGCATCCAACATTCATTATAACGAAAAATGATTTGTATAGCACCTCTCAACATAAGAAGAAGATAAAAAAATATGAGATACAGTATATCTTTGAATTCCTCATAGTTTAGTGATATATATCGGTATTTCTGCTATCTATTTTGACTTATTTTATCATTAGTTTCTATCCACCTTATTCCTAGCCCCCATGATGCCATGTGTGAATTATGTGTACAACTTCCAGTACTAGTTTAGAACGTGGCGTTGTCACGGAAACGGGTCACCTTTCCTTGTTAAAAAACTGTCACGAGCTGAGCACTGGTGGTTCCGCCAGGCTCAGTCTCGTGGCTTTTTCTCTGTATTTATATATTTGTTGTATTTTTGTGCTTTTGGTTTTTGTTATCCCTGCAATGTTTTTTATTTTCCTGTTTATGTTTTAGTTTTGCTATATTCTGATTCTGTATCAATTGATATCTATTTTTCAGTTTGTACTTGTTTATATTTTATCCTAATTCCTTATTATTGAGGTTGACAGCTGTCAGGTCATTTCCTGGTTGGCGCTCCGTGTGGGCGTAGCCCTGTCAGCTGTCAGCTGGTGTGCTCTCCTCTCATTACTTCCAGCTGATCCAAATCATTAATCATTGTTACCTTCGTGTGACCCCACACCTGTCATTACTTGTGTTATTTGTTCTGACCCTGTTTAAGGACAAAATTTTCAGTTCATTTTGCTACAGTCTTAACGATCCTTCCTCCTCATAACCAGAACCCCTTCCCTGTTCTGGTGTGTTCATTCTGATTCTCCTTTTGTAAGTTACCTTGTTATCTTTTTGGATTTTTGCATTGATGCACTTTGGATCTTTGTGTTTTGTTAATAAATGCCACAAACTGCAGTTGGCCTCTGGGTCTGTCTGTCTCTGCCCTGAGGGGCAAATCATGACAAAAACAATAACTTCGGCATCAAAAATGCGGAAACACGGCCTTTTGCACCTCAGAAAGAGTAATATAATTGTACCATTTCCCACAACTATTATGGGATGAGAAGATGATCTTAAAAAGTGGCCTCACAAACATTAGCTCCATTAGTTATGTGACGATCAGGTGAGCATGCACCCCCTCCCTCCTGTTTCTGTTTCTTTCCTGCTCCGGAGCTCATCAGCATACCTGCGTGATTGGTCGCACCTGCCGCTTCCTAGTTTGCCAGCAGATAAAAGAGCCAGTGTGTGAATGCTTCCCTGCTGGACCATTAGGTATTGCTGCCAGTACAACCCCAGTAAATGTTGTTTGGTGATTTGTATTCTCCCGTTGTCTTACCTCTTTGTGTTCTCGAATTCTCAGGTTTGCTGCCACTTTCAGTGGTGTGTCTTCGGTGCTGTGTGTGCTCACTTGACCCATTTCTCCTTCAAGAAAATGAACTTTCCACCCAGGTCTACCCATCCATTCCTCATCCCATCCACTCGTTTTGTGTCCCATACAGGAGTTCCCTGCCGGGCCCTCTGTTTCTACAGTAAGCTTGCCTCCTCTCTCATTCATCCTCTTTTCTATTTGCCCTGCCATTAATCCCCTTCTCCTCCCTCTCTTCCAGGCCTCCAGCATTCTCCTGCCTTTGTATATATTTACCTCCGCCAAGGAGGTTATGTGATCATCGGCATTGGTTTGTCTGTCTGTCTGTTTGTTTGTTTGTCTGTTTGTTAGCAAGATAACTGAAAAAGTTATGGACGGATTTTCATGAAATTTTCACAGATTGTCAGAAATGGGGTATCCTACAGCTGATTAGATTTTGGTGGTGATCCGGATCACCGTCCACAAGAAAATCGCCATTATGCAAAATGCCATTTTCGTGAATAACTAATAAACCACTAATCCTATCATTGTCAATCCAATTGCTTGTCATATGTTTTCATGGTCAATGAATCTGAAAGCGTACACACAAACACTGTATGGGGGGAACTGTGGCACTTAACCGCCATTACGGAAAATGCCATTTTCGTCAATAACTACTGAACCACTAATCCTATCATTGTGAATCCAATTGCTAGTCATATGTTTTCATGGTCAAGGAATCTGAAAACATACACACAAACACTGTATGGGGGGAACCGTGGCACTTGGCTGAGGTCTGCGCTCTCCGAGTGCTTTTCTAGTTAAGTTTGTGTCTTATTTGCGTTATTGTTTACCTGTGCGTGTTTTGTGTTCATTAAGTTTGCTTTTGAAGGTTTTTGTATTGATTAAAGTTGTGTGTCAAATTTACCCACAAGAGTCTTAGTGTTCATTTGGTGTGGTTGCCCTGCATTTGAGCCTCCTTAGTATTGAAATCATGACAAGTTAGCACTGCTGCCAAAATGCTAACAATGTAAACAAATAAAACCTCTGAAATATATCAGTGTCTCCACCGTAATAAAGTCAGTTGCATTTTGTTGAAATATGTTGGACATAAATGTACCTCAGAGCAGACATAGAACCTAGTCAGAGCCGCAAAGAACCACAACACAGTGCTTGGGTGTTTTAATGTCGGGGTAAATACAGACAGCTGCAGCTGTTTGTTTTACTCTGAAAGTGAAATGCTCATGCTGCTGTCATGGGGTGAATGCTTGTTATTTAACTTAACATGTACAGACCTCTTCTGACAGTTGTTCAAAAATGTATTGCTCTATATTTTGTGATAATTTAAAAATTAAAAAAAAATCACCCTTATTCTCATTCAACCAATCATGTACAGTAGAATGAGATTGTGCTTTACCTATCTACAGTGACAATCACACACACCCCAGTGCAGAATCAGAGGGCCGCTGCCATGCAAGGCGCCGCCACAGATTTCCCTCCTCCATTCCGTTATTGCTGAGCACCAAGCTGGACGGCAGGAAGTTCCACTTTTACATGGTCTTTGGCATGACCCGGCCGGGATTTGAACCCCTGCCTCCTGGGTGTGGGGCGAATGCTCTACCAACTGAGCCACCACTCTGGTGAGTCACCACTGCTACCACTAATACATGCTGAAGCTGCTTATATCAAGTCCATATCATTCCAATGCAGTGCAACAAATGCCCCCCACCCAAAAAAATAAATAAATAAATAAATTGATATCTTTCTTAAATCGTTCTATCACGAGCTGAGTTCTGGATATTTTGCCAGACTCAGCCTTGTGGCTTTTCCTCTGTTTTTATATCTACCTGTTGCATTTTATGCCTCTTTGGGTCAATGTATTAATGTTCTGTTTGCCATTTTTCCTGTTTGTGCAGTGTTTTACATTTATTTCTGTATTTATTTATATTTATACTTGAGTATGTTATTTTATTTTTCCTAGTATTATCCTCCCACTGTTGACAGCTGTCAGGGGCATGTCCTGTCAGCTGTAAGTTTGGAATTGCCCTCCTCTCACCGCCTCAGCTGCTTCCAATCATGTATCTTCACTTTCTCCTGCCCATTCAGGCACCCACATCTGTTGTCAGTTTTGTTAACGGGGTTTGATCCCTACTTAAGGGCTCCATTGTCATTTCACCTTCACCACATTCTTGTTTGGATATGATCCTTGTCTCCGCCACAGCCCAGCCTCGCTCTGGCGCACAACTCCTGTAAGTTTTTCTCCCTCGTTATACTTTGTTTTGTGAACATCTTGTTTTATTTCATGTTTGTTGTTTTTGCAATAAATTACACTAACACCTGGGTCTCGTTCTTCTGCCCAGAGAGGGCAATTCATGGCACGTTAAGCCTTAGAAAGCAAACTGTTATTTTTAACTTACTATTACTTATTATTTTACTTCATGCAGCCTTGCATCTGGTGATATATATGATGCATAAATGTCAGATCTGTGACATTTATGCAAGTGAAAACATACCTGGTGCTGTTGTGTCTGTACCACCGATCACACCAACATCCATCCATCCATCCATTTTCTACCGCTTAATCCTTTCGGGTCGCGGGGGGGCTGGAGCCTATCCCAGCATCTTTGGGCGAGAGGCAGGGTACACCCTGGACAGATCGCCAGTCCATCACAGGGCCAACACAGAGAGACAGACAACCATTCACTCTCACATCCATACCTAAGGACAATTTTTAGAATCCCCAGTTTTGATGCCAATTAACCTAACTTGCATGTTTTTGGCATGTGGGAGGAAACCGGAGTGCCCGGAGTAAACCCACGCAGACACGGGGAGAACATGCAAACTCCACACAGAAGGGTCACCGATGGTCTGGGGGTGGGATCGAACCCACGATGGTCAAGGGTGGAATCGATCCCATGACCTTCTTGCTGTGCTGCCACTGTGCTAACCACTGCGCCACCGTGCTGCCCATCACACCAACAGTCTTTTTTTTTTTAATTTTCTGTGCATGATCTATGCATTGCTGTTGAAGCCACAGATTTAGCTGTGCTTATTTGTGAGGAGCCTCACACCACAAACAGCAGCAAATACCAGAACTACACAAAAACATTCAAAAATACAAAAACTACAAGTACTGAAATTAGCTGGCAGTTGACTGCAAAACGGGTATGTGGACTATATATTAAAACGGATTTGAAACACTTTTAAAAACACTATTTAAATGCTCCACTACTCCACTTTTACTGACTGATTTAACACTTCAGGCAAAACCGGAAGTTGCGCCCATAATCGTTTCTACAGCAGCGCCCTCAGGAATATGGTGGATATGAATGTTAATTCCATCATTGCAATAAAGGGTTTTTTGTCCAACTTTCTGCTTTATATTAAATGAAATTGCTCCTCTTTCGCTTTAACTTTAATTAAATGTACTAAAGGTCATTATTTGTCAAGCATGGAACCACTTGTTCCATTTAACCTGTCTTTGACGGGATTTTTAAGCAAAACCTTTGTAATCCCACTGCTCATCACAGAACTCTTTGATAATTAATTATACTGCGGGTACAGAAAACCTGTTTCACAGCAAATGCAAAGATTATCAGGAGATTAAGAGAGGCGTCAAACACGGTCGTGTGACTTTTTTTTTTCTTTTTTTAAAGAAGAAAAACAAACGCAGTAGTATGCCACCACCATCTAGAGAAGGAGGGGGGCACTGTCTGGCCATTAGAAGCGGAAAGACGTTTATAGAGAGGGAGGGGGAAGAGAGCGAGACAAGTTCAGCACCACGGACAGCGCACCAGGCATGACTGGGTGAAGTGTCACGGCGGAAGCGCTGCTGCTCTCCACGCTCCTTCCTCCGCGGGTGGAAAGTGAGCAGTGGCTTGTTTTGTTGTTACAGTGGCGAGTGGGTAAATAAGAAGGTGGGAGCTCCAGAGAGAAGTGCAGGCTCAGGTTGGTCTGTTTTTTGGCGCCATCCTTACATCATCTCTTTGGGGGGAGAGAGAGAGAGAGAGAGAGAGAGAGAGAGAGAGAGAGAGAGAGAGAGAGAGAGAGGGGCTCCGTGGTGCCGGGATCCTCTCCGCCAGTCCTCAACTAAGGAGCAAGGCTGACGGACCAGGCAGCCGCTCGGCTCTGACTTCCCCTCTCCCGTCCTCCCTCTGAGCCCAGACCAGCCGACACCATGCACCGGCGCCGTCCTGCGCTGGGATTGACGCTGTTATTGCTGCGCGTTTTGTGGATTTTCTGCAGCGTGGACGACGCGCAGGGAGCTCTGCCAACAAGCCGTAAGTTACTGTCACATCTGTGGCGAGGGTGAGCGGGACCGGGGCAGGGTAAAAGGAGACCCGGGGGAGAGACGGGGGCGGCTGGTGCTGCTGGTGGTGGACGCAGACAGCTGCTGTGTGACGGGCTGACTTCTGAGTTCACTCTTCACAAATGTCTGATGCACTGATTTGTTTTTTTTTTTTAAATTTTTTTTTAATGAGCTTTAGCGTGTTTGTTGTGCGGGGACTCCAGACAGGGTGGGATTACTGGGGGGGTGTTGTAACGTGCCAGCTGTGGTTTGATGTTTGCACCTGTCAACATGCCTGCGAGAGAGAAACGATTGGAAACCCCCCCCCCCCCAAAAAAAAAAAAAAAGTTGGGCCATTTCTTCTTCCATTCAATTAACCACATGCAAAGATTTTAATGAATTTTCATTTCTCCGTCAGACGCCAAACACATTATGACAGAATTAACATATTATTCCACAGACTAATTAGCCTAACTGTTAAGGTTTTTCTTTACATTACTATTAGAGTCCTGCATATGTAACACAGTGATTGAAGCCTATTTTAATAATAAGCCTTTAACTGTGGGTTCTTTTTTGACCAGTTACAGTCCCTCACTGGTGAGAGAATTACACACAATAATTGGCTACCCTTTTCTGTTACACACATTAAATAATTGTCTATAGTCTTTTTCTCTCTGACCCATGACTATCATCTTACTTCCTTTTTTAATAAGTTCTGGTCCCTTGTTTCTTAAACAAATGCCTTGCTTCAGTGGCGTAATGATGCCGCTGAAGGCGACAGAGCCAATACCGTGAGGGTTCACTGTGACCGATTCCCCCGGTGATCTCCGGGGCTTCTCCGGTCCTGGATGGATGTGTCGGCGGACGTGCCTCATTAATCACCCCATCTGACGGACAACATTGGAGGGACGCCTCCGCCAGCCGCTCTGCCCGCGCGCCGGTGTCTGTGTGAGCGTCTGGCGGAGAGCAGGAGACGCGCGGAGAGTTGGGGGACTTTGTCAGTGGGATTCTTTTGCGCAAAGCTGTAGATAATAGCAACAGCATCACAGACAGGGTGCCAGAGTGGCCAATGCTTTATAAGGTGGTATTGATCCTCGTATGGAGATCCTCCGGCCCCTGGCTTAGTGTATTGGCAGGTTTGCCTGGGGCAGCCTCACTGTGTGTGCAGAACAAGAGTGGGCGTCTTACTGAAGGTTGAATTATCACTTGCTTTGCAAAGTTATAAATAACTCAAACGATTAAGTTTAAATCATTTGTCCCTAGAAAGACTGAGAATTCTTTTTATGTGCACACATCATATTATTCTGCATTTTGCACAATATTTCAATCAACATAAATGTTAATCATTTAATCATTAAAATGATTGTATATATGTTTCTATTTGATTAATATAGTACATCAGTATTTTACTGGTTTGAATATGGATTTTGCAGAATTGCACTTTTCTCATATGTTCATACTACATTTATTCTTTGAGGTAATCCTGCAATGTTTTCCCATTAAACCTGAAGTGTCAGCCAGCCATTGTCAGTTCAAATCATAATCCCCCAAGTAAAAATAGAATTACAGCATGCAAAATCATCATGAGCAGCAAATATTCATGAAGAATAAACTCTCGGTAGACATTCAGCAACCACCAAGCGATAAGACTTGAGCCAGATAAACTCCAAGACAATACAAAGACCTGGGGATAAAATGGGTTTTTAGAAGTAACAAGGGGCCAAACTAACACAGCGAAATGAGCTCAGAAAGGAGATGGGCACAAGTGTAGTTGAGAGCAGATTCGTTCTGCTCGTTGTGAGCCAGAACATCTGGAATCAGACAGAGAGGTGCAGGGAGAGGCAGATGCCCCAAAGAGATGCCTAATTAAAATTATTGGAGGGGAAGGACAGGCAGTGTGATGTACAGTGGGTGCACAGCTTATGTGTTCATTAACTGGGGGGCAGTGGCCAGGGTAGAGAGATGCAGTAGCTGTTTTGGAAGTTTAAGTTTAAAGTTTGGCGCAAAACATGGTCTGTGAGTTTGAGTCAATCAGCGATTTTAATCAGGATGCAGGGAGGTTGATTTGAGAAGCCTCTGCAGCTGGCTGATTCCAACTTCAGAGAAACTACGTTGCATCCCATTGCCTGATGTGGTGTTCTGAAAGCTCGGAGTCGGGGGGTGGAATATGAGGTTTAAGGAGATCAGACAGGTATGAAGGGGCATGCCGAGAATTTTGTAAGACATGTTCTGCGGCATTGCTGCGTTACTTAATTGGCTCGCACAGCCGTGCACTTTGCTGGAGAGCCTTGCCTTTTAGCAACATGTAATAAGCGCCGACACCCAAAAATATGTGGACTGTATTCACAAACACAAATTTCCACATGTTGCATACACAGCCATCAGATAAGCAAAAACTGGTTATGTTTGTCCTTGTACTTCAGCTGCTCCCTCTGCGGAGTTGTCTGTACAGTATGTAAATTTGGTTTTCTTGTAGTCTGTCACAGCAACATTTCACATTCATTGCATTTTTTCTTTTTTTTTTAAACATTCCAATTCATCTATATTCTTCTTATTAACATGTTTCCCTCAAAAACAATAAAAAAAGAAGCAAATATCTCCTCAGCTCATGCAGCTTGTGACAAACTGCTCCTGAATTAGGTTTTTTGCACGGACTGATTTGTGGTACAGTTGCACCAGATTTGCTTAATGAGGAAAGCTCATTTAATTTGCTTTGAAGGGCAAATTTTTCATTAATCATCCTTGACCTCTATAGCTCTGCTTTGCACCGTGCTATTCATTACCGGCTGTGTAAAGGACAGGCTTTAAATTTTTAACAGTCTCAGCACTGGCGTTTGAAAAGTAAAAGGACCTGCCTGTGTCTGTGTCGGTGGCTCTGTAGGTAGCTAAATGGGGTGCCCCCGGAGCCTGTCTGATACTGAGTGAGATTAGCCTTTTCTCATCTCATTAAGCTTACCCTGCCATTTGACACAGACATCAGTCTATTTTAACCTTCAGGGCCGCAAGTCAGTCTCCCTTTCTTCAAAAGAAGTCGTTTTTATACCACGTGGAACCAAACAACCTTAGTTAGTTGCACGCTGTTGATAAGAAATGTTCCTTGGTGACTTTGAAGCTTTGCTAGATTTTTCTGTTCTAACTCACTGAGGACTAAAGCAAGTGATGTTTACCTCTGCCAAGGTGTTTATGTTTTTGGTGGTGGCGGTCTATTGATCCGATTTCGCTGAAATTTGGTGGGAGGGGGTACCGCACACCACAGAAGAAGCCATTAGATTGTGGAGCAGATCCTAGATCAAAAGGTGGATTCAAGTTTTCAAAACTTGAATTTACATTTGGGCTTTTTTGGTCACTTTTTTAAATTGCTTTAAGAATTGTGCATAAAACATATTGAAAAAAACCAAACAAACAGGTGGCTATCTATAATTGTGCAAAATATGATAGGGATCCGAACAAAAATCTGGATCTATCTATCTATAAGTGTTGGCAGCCTTATGTGCTTTCTGAGCACATTCTAGTTTAACAAGATTGTTAGAATGTGCTAGCTGTTGCTGATCCAGTACAAACAATGGAATTATCAACAAAACCGTGCTTTAGTCATTTAGTTACCACCCTTTAAAACCATTCCCCCCCCCCCAAAATGCCAAAAGAAACATGTAACCGCCAGTTAAATGTATTACCAACTCTGTGCCTTGTGTTTTTTTTTTTTTTTTTTTTTTTTTTTTTTTTTGTTACTTATTTGTACCCGTAGGTAGATTTGGTTTGCAGTCTGGTGACAAGCCACCGGCTGCTGGTCGCTGCGTGCGCGAGCGCCCTAAACCTACATGTTTTTGGTATGCGGGAGGAAACCGGAGAAATCCCGGAGTAAACCCACGCAACACGGGGAGAACATGCAAACTCCACACAGCTCACTGTTGGTCGGGGGCTGGGATCGAACCCACGATCTCATGATCCCCGCGATCCCCCAGCCGAGGGTAAAACTGTGCTGCCACAGTGCTAAACCACTGCGCCACCGTGCAGCCCCCGTTTGTCCCATTAGGTGGTAATAATGGCAGGATTAAGGCTCCGGGAAGCGGACTGGGTAGGCTCAGATTAGAGTAGCCTCACACTTGGAGTCGTGCTATGTTTGGCACTTGGATGTTTACACTATATGGGTGCACCTGCCTGCGCTTTGGGCATGTGTGTGTGTGTCCACATCAGTAGATTAATTGCGCTTTGAGACAAGTGAATCAGAGCTAGGAAACAAGGTGTAATTGCGCTGCTGTGTGTCTCCTCCGGCCTTCCTCCTTCTATCTAATTTGCTCACTTCTCCCCTGGCTTTTTTATCTATAGCTCCCTTGCACTCTGGTTTTTCAGTTAGTCTCCTTACTTTTATGGCCTTTTCTCATGCACCTCTGCCCTTTTCTAACTGTTGCACCCCTAACTACCCACTAGTTAGATCTTCTTACCTCACTTACTTCCTATTATAATCCCTAGTTCTCATTTTTTTCATCATCTGGTTATCGCTTGCCAATTTTCTCCCCTTTTCACCAACTCCTTCATTCTTCTCGTAGTCTGCCCCCTGCTCTTTCCACTCCTGTTATGTATCATAAAAAAGGGCCTTTTTGCCAATTTCCAGTTGTGTGACTTATGTGATGCCTGTGCATGTCCCTCCGCTCACATGGATTATAGCCAGGCACAGACACATTACTCTCGCCCATTTCAGTCTCAAGCAGCTTTAAATTTCAGCACGTGAATCTTCCGTCCTACTAAATTTTGACCCAGTACTGGTGTTTTATGGCACAGCAGCCATATTAAATTGGTCTGAAGTTGTTCTGGAACAGGCGTCATTAGAACTGCACATCTGTCCCCCTTGCTGGTGACTAATTTGTGGAACACCCCAGCGTACCTTCTGGGATAACCCTTTCACCTTGGTAATGTGGCAATTTATTATACACGGGGTGAAATTAAGCTTATTCCTGGGTTCACACATATACAGGTGAGAGGCTCAGTTATATCGGAGGTGCTCAGGGTGGCAGAGAGCAGATGATGTAGTTGGTTCAGGAGCTCTGTCTAGAGTGAGGGGGCTTCTTAAGTGTGAAAGTCACCAACTAGGTAAAAAAGGACTGTGGGTAAAACTGTCTGCATGCTGACTGCTGGTTGACAGGCATGCATTTGCTTGAAAAAGTTCTCTAAACTGTTTTATCTTGTTGGTTTGTTGTGTCTAGCTACAATGATGACAGCATGGACTCTCAAATTCTTGTGCAAAACCTCTTAACTCATCACACTATAGCAGTGTTCCTCTTTGTTCCTTTGGGATGCCAGGAATGCTTGGTTTCCCAGTCTTCTCGTGCCACCGTGACTGTTCTGTGGGGTTGAGGTCAGGTGAGTTCGGCGAACCGTCCATGACAGTCTGCACTCATTATCTTCCTGCAGCAGAAGTCTTTCTCCACAAATATGTTAATGAGAGGAATGGAGTGTGACTTCTCCTAATGAAGTTCATTTTTGGTGCAGCTGTCATATACTCCTGAACTGGACAAACTCCAAAGCTCTGACAGTTCCCACCTTCTTGTTTCAGCATGAATTCACTGTACTCCAAACCTGTTCTCTCTAGATTATTTACATAGTTTCGATTCCTTGTGTTGAACATGGTGTGGTTTAACCTCTTGAGCAGTGGTTTGGAGACCAGCATTCATCCTTTGAAATAACTTCAGGGAGTTCTGCATTTGAGAGTGCATTCAGATGCAAGCTTTGCATTATTTATTGAGCAAGATTTTTTATCAGGGAAGGAGATGCTTCCATCTCTGAGCAGATAAAGCTCCTCTTCATCTTGGTGGGCATTGACAGGTTTGGCCTGAATTGGACTTTGAATTCATCTGATTCATTTTTTTAAGGTGCAATGCAATGCCCCTTCAGAAACAGCCTAGTCATTGCATTATTAATGATTTTGCATCTGACTCTGTTGCTCAGCTCAGTTACCTTTTTTCTACTATCACAATGGTACTTTGTGAGCATGTTTAGACCGCCTGTTGTTTTACATGTTCAAACTGTTTCACTGTTTCTGTTTCAGTGCTATAAAAATGGAATTTACCATGGCAATAGTGCCAGAAACGTAAGTCGAAAAGACACACGTGACTCTCAGGTTTTGACTGGCACCTCGTTTGGCCTAATCGTAGCTTCCATTATATTTTTATTGCCTTTAATAGCCACTGTGTGCCCACTTATGATCAGAGTACCAGTCCCTCTTCTTGTGCGTACCAAACAAGGTGCAAAGTTGCAAAGTTGTAGATGTTTTTTAAAGTTATGTAACACAGTGTGGCACAGTTTAAATGCATGGTTGGACCCTAAGAACAAATCTATGTAATATATTAATTTTTTGTGGTATTGTTATGAAATTTAAACCGGAACTTGATAACACTTGGTGCTATGTTCTTATTGTGTTTTTTAGCAATAGTTATAGGTATCTAAAAAAAAACCTCATGCAACTTTATTTTCTTCAAATTCAACATTCAGACCACTGTTACATGGCACATAGAGTGATTCTGACTGCCCCTCCCCCCAAAAAAGTTTTTTTTTTATGTCTACCCCACAAAAATACTGCAAATGGTTGAAGAACAGCTTCTGATTTACTTTGGATATGTTATTTTTAGGTGTTTTCTTTTTTTCTGGAAATTGGCTGAAATGCTAATTAAACATTTTTGTCATTTTTAGGCATTCATAAAAATATTAATTATTCAGTTCCATTTCAGACTTTTAGGCTTTATATTCAAAGAAGCAAAACATTACCAAAATATTCATATACACAAAGAATCTTGCATACTTACCCAGGTGCAAGGACACCAACACCAATGGTAGACGACTGGCTTCTGAAGATTGGGCCTGGCTTGATGGAAGCTGGCTAGTTTTTGAAGCCCAGTCCTGGCTTTGGAGGCTGGCTTGCATCTGGAGCTTGGGCCTGACTGGGAAGCAGCTGGCTAGCTGTTGGAGCTTGGAGGAAGCTGGCTGGTCCCCTGAGCTTGGGCCTAGCTTGGTGGTCGCTTGGTGATAGCCGGTTGGCTGTCTAGCTTGTGGAGCTTGAGCCTTGTGTAGCTGGCTGGCTGGTGTCACAACCTGGACTCTGCCTGCTGAGTAAGCTGCTGCTGGTGAGGCCTGAGTTCTGCCCAGTGACAACGCTGCTGCTGTGGTACTTTAGCTGCTCCTGGGGGTGATTTCACGCCGATCCCTTTTCATGAGTTTTTAATAGCCTGAGAGTCAAACATAGGCAATATTACCATAAAAGTTGGCCCTGTTTTAACAGTCATTCTCAGCTTTATGTTGTAGCTGGATTGTCAGTTTCCTTGAAGAACTGACAATTTTTTTTTTCTTGCTAGTGACTGCTTCTCCAAGGCTATCAGTGTCTCATCATGGGAACAAGGCCACAGTGATACAAATACACACAGTAATGCAGCATAATTCCTTTAACAATGTCAGTAATGTAACACTCTCACACATACCAGATAGCCCACAAACTCTGCATAACATATCCCTTGACACACATAATATACAGACAGAGCTGATGTTACTAACTTAAGATGCAATAATTGGAAACCAAACCAGTAATAAGAGATGTAGTGTGCCAGTTCTGTAGTTCTGCATCCTCTGGTACATCCATTCTTCACTCTGTGTGTGTGTGTGTGTGTGTGTGTGTGTGTGTGTGTGTGTGTGTGTGTGCGTGTAAATGTGCAGGATCAGAAAGTTATTCTGGTGGAATGTGTTCTCGTTAGAACCCATCAGAATCTGTCCACCTCATTGGACAAGGGTCGCAGTGATGGAGAAAATTTGCTGCTGAGACAGGGGGGAAGAAGCGGGAGGGAGGCAGGGAGGGAAGTGACAAGAATGGGGAGAGACACATCGGGGAAAGATGGACAGAAATAAAGGATTTTTCCTGACAACTTGTCATTAAATATTATCATTGTTAGCATGATCTGTAACTGCATCAAAGAGCAGCCCATGCATTAGTCGGTGAATGGAAGGGGCTAATTCAAGTGATGGCCCGTTCCTTTAGCCATACCTGGCTTTTTACCTGGACAACTTGACAGTCTTCCACAGTGATTTTTTTTTAGGCATTAAGGGTATCCACTTAAAATGCACCCATTACACATCATCAGTTCTAATGCCAGCTCTGACAGTATGAACAGAAAGCCACGGGTGTGTGGAATACACTGAATGGAACCAACAATCATTCAGAAAGAGCAAATAGTAGGCAGTTGGGGTGGCATGTAAGTGCTGCCATTTAAAAATCAACAAACCCAATCCACAGCAAAGCAAGCTGTCAGGACTTCCATAGCATTGGTGTCACTAAAATACGCTCACTGCCCACAGCAACTTTTAGGATGTCACCATTAGATCTGATAATAAAGCAGCTATTAAGTACAATTATTTAAGCAAAAGACATACAGTATACAGTTTCATTGCGATCTAGCTCAAATCTTTTTTTTTTTATTTTGGACTTTTGATTTTTATTTTATAGCCTCATTGGGCTCATAAAACAGTAAAACAACAATGCCAACAGCAAGAGACTGCAGCTTAAAATATAGCAGTAATCTTATTGAACAGCAGTTTAGAAGTTCAGATACTTGCTGGATCATTTAGCACCCCCAGTACGTGTTCACACTGTTGTTATGGATGATATCAGTGTTCAGGATCCAAGGAGGTCTTGTTAGTTCAACAACACCTGTGGATACAATCCTTCAGTCACATTTGATTCAACTGGCTGAACTGCAGTCCAGGACTGGTTCCAGTGATGCTTCTGGTCTGCATTTGTGTTCAGTTGCTTTTCATTTTTTACCTTCCTTATCTGGGATACATTAAATTTTATTTCTAAATCAGTGAAACGTGTGAAGTTGGTCACTGAGGTAGCACTCTGTACACATGTTTCTGGTTTATTACAGATAGCATTTAGTGAAAATTTGCCACATACTGCACCGTCCACTGCTGCTATTCTCATAACTGACACACTCAATTCCTGTTTCAGCGTGTTTGAATTTATTAAATGATTTATGTTTTCTTGAAATCCAAAACTGAATGTTTCTAAACCCCCCATTACACAGAGGTGGAGCTCACTGAGAGATCGCTGAAAGAAGAAAAAATAGCCAGATCTCTCAACAATCTTTAAATGATTTCTCAGTGATCCCCAAGATCGCTCAGTGGTCTCAATAATTTTCAATGATCTCCATGGTCCTCAAAGTTTTGACTCAGTGCAAAACAGTCTGTCAAAGATCACCAAAGGGAAGTGATCTCTCAGTGAACTCTCATCCCAGTATCTCATGCTGGTGAATGCAGCAATTTTGGGGTTTTGTCAGGGTCCGTCATGGTTTGTAAAAGGTTGCCAACCAAGCGGTAAACAGTTTTTAAGGTCCCAAACAGTTTCTCTTGTCGCCAGAAAATTTTGAACATGTTTGAATTTTTTTGGCAAATGTATTTTTCCGCAAACGATTGCAAACACTTGCAAAATAGTTGTAACATGTTTGCAATTGGCAATTGGTTGTAGCACATGTTGCTACAGTTCTTTTTGGTTTACCAGATAGTGAACATGAATCACTAGATGGTCTGACTGATAGTTTCTGGTTTTGTTCGTGAACATTCCTTGGAAAAGTTGGCAAATCCAAAAATTGCCACTTTTGTTTGCAGTCGCTGCTCCGTGAGCTACTACCCTCAATGATCTCTCAAGGAGAGCTTAACAATCTCATCAGCCTCTCAATGATCTTTCACTGATCTTTCAATGAGCTCTATTGGTCTTTCATCAAACACTCAGCATGTCATAAATCGCCCTTTTTAAGGGCTATGAAGGACACCAAATGCACGCTGTAGGTTCTGCACATTTATAAACGAAAAGACAAACAAAAAACACAACACTTACAAATAAAGAGGGAATAAACGTGCCAGAGGAGAGCAGGACTCATGGCCAGGAAGGGGAAGAACAGCCAGGGGAAAAACACCAGTTGAGGCACACAAATACGTCAGGGAAAAGAGACAACTCAGCTGGAGTCACACCCGAAGGGAACCGTGGCTCACGGCTGGGGGAAATAGAAAAGGGAAAAATGTTACCTGATCAGGGCTCACTCGTTCTCCTCAATGATATTGCCAACAAACACTCAGAGTTTTGGCAGAACATCTGAGGACGTCACAGTAGGACACAGCAAACTGGGAAGTGCTGCCGTGTCCTTAAATAAGTACATGCCCAGCTGACAAATGCATAGCAGGTGTAGGTACATGAGTGGAAAAATAATCAAACAAGAAGTGACAGCTGTGCAGCTTGCGAAACAGTTTGACAGGCGGAAGCTGAACAGGCATTATCAAAATAAAAGCATGGACCGGAAATAAATGAAGACACAAGCATAAGATAACACAACCCAAAAGATTTAACTACACCCATAAATACAAAATACACACAAAAAATAGGTAAGATAATAAGGGCAAAACCAAGAACGCAGAATGTTCCAAAAATAAACAGATGAAATACAACAGTCCATGAGAAACAAAGAAACAAACAAACAGAAAAAGACTGAACCCAAACTGGAGACTGGGCACAGCCCCCATTCGTGCTCAGGATCATGACAGTACCCCCCATTGAGGGGTGGAACCCAGACACCCCCGGGCAACATCAAAAAAGAGGACCTGCACACAAAAAGACCCACCCCCCCAACAAGAAAACAACCCACCCGGGCGGGAGGAGGGGGGACCTAGGCATGGAGGGACTGAACCTAACCAGAAAGCAAAACACACACACACACACAAAAAAAAAAAACCAAAAAAAAAAAACCCAACACTAATGACCCACGACACTGTGCAACAGGTGGCAGTACGGAACTCAAGGCCCACTAGATGGTGGATGAGGGACTTTGGGTGGCCTACCAGAGTCCCAAGACCACCGGCACATGTGCTGGAGCAAGAAGGGTAGTCTCCCTGCATACCAGAACCATCGAAGCAGAAGAGGCAGCCCATCGGGTGGTCTTCCAGCATCCCTGAGCCGGCGAGCTGCGGTGCACAACGCGCCCCCTCCAGGGGGCCACAGCCGGGCCCAGCGCCTCCCACGGACTACGGGAGCTGGGAGGCGCAATCCTAATGAGTAGGGTGGCCGACAAGCACAGAGACTGCCCGTAGGAAAGGCTGCCCGGCATAGCTGCTCAACACAAGGGCCAGCTGAAGGGAGCAGCTGACCAGCAGGGGAACCAGGCAGCAAAGGTGACCCACCAGCTGGGAACCCCAGCGAAAAACCGGTGACCAACGGCGAACTCCGACAAAGGAACCCATGGCAACCTCAGGCGTCGGTGGAGACAAAGGACCCTCGGCAGCCTTGGGCAAGGGTGAAACATCCCTGGTGGCGACCTCAGGCTGAGGTGTAACACCTATGGAGGCCTCGGACTGAGGAGCAGCACCCATGGAGGCCCCATACTGAGGCACAGCACTCACGGAGGCCCTGGACTGAGGCGTAGCACCCACGGAGGCCTCGGATGGAGGCGTAGCACCCACGGAGACCTCGGACTGAGACGCAGCATCCACAAAGGGCCCTGGGCTGAGGCGCAGCACTTAAGGAGGCTCCAGATTGAGGCGCAGCACCCACGGAGACCTCGGACGGAGGTGTAGCACCTGCGGAGTCCTCGGACTGAGGTGTAACACCCTCAACAACCTCGAACAGAGAGGAAGGACCCACGGAGACCTCAGGTGATGGCAGAGGCCCCACGGTGACCTCAGATGAAGGTGGAGGATCCACGGCGACTGTAGGAGAAGGCTCAGACAAATGACAGATAAAGTGAAAACAAAAAAGAGAACTTGCTTGAGCTCACGCTCCAAAGCTGTCCAGGACTCCGGCGATCCTGGCTGGGACGTCTCGACTTTCTCCGTCTGATGCTCCAACCCCGACACAACCACCTTGGATGGGGAAGAAGAAGTAGATCCTGACAAATCCAACAGGGGCATCTCGAGTTCGCTCGCCTGACCTTCCACCTTTGGCGTGACCACCTCGAACAGGGAGGAAGAAACAAACACTGAAGAATCACCAGCAGCAGTGGAGTCCGGTGAGGAGAGCTCAGGAGCAGAGGACATCTGCAGCTGATTCTCCCCACCCTGAGCCAGACAAAAATTTTCTAGATCTGTAGATGTTAAAACAGAACTGAGTACTTGCCTGGACTTGAGCTCCACCACCATCCAGGACACCGATGACTCTGCTGCGGCAACTCCTGCAGCAAGCATGGTGGTAAATGCAGCCCACAGACCTCCAGGCGTGGCAACCTCCCGGCGTGGTGGCTGAGACTGGAGGCTACCCCATCACAGACGCCGAGTCCCGGCCAGCTGAAACCAGGGGACACTCCTTTGTTGGATCAGGCTTCAGGAATCTGGGACCGCTCTTCTCCTGTCCAGAACATGGCTGTGGGGCAGGTGTGGGGTTCTCCAGGACCACAGGCACCTCCCTCATCCGGCGGCTCGTTGTGGGACCGACGGACACCCAGAAAAGACAGCAGTAGCCGGTGAAGTTGAGGCACATACATCTGCAGCAGCTGGTGGAGAGGGCTCAGCCACAGTGTGCGGCTGCTGCTGCTGAGCCCTTCCCCCCAGGAATTAGACAAGGCATATCATCAAAAGTTGTTAAAAAATGAGAATGCACTTGCCTGAATTCCCATGGTGCGATGGTGGCTGCTGCAGGAGACCCAGACAACTCCCTCCTAATGGCTGCAGCGGGCAGGGGCACCAATGGAGACACAGGAGGAACCAGCACTGCAGGCACGATGATGGCAGAGTTCCCAGCTGCGATGGGGGACTCCTTCTGATGTGGTGCAGCCGGGTAACGGTGAGAGGCTGGGCACGTCTGTTCCTGGGGATGTTTTCCCGTCAGCTCAGGAATGAATGGTAGATGAGGAGGAAGCTAAACGGGCTCCTGGCGAGACAGGCGAGACGCCAGGGTGTGGAGATGTTTCCTCGTCCGCTCCGCCCTAGGTGCACATGACAGAAGATCTACCAGACTGCGAGGGTCCGTCTGGAGGATGGAGACGGTGTATAGCAGGCCTGCATACCTGGGGTAGCTCTCTAACCCCAGATGCGCCTCCACAATGGTTGCTGCCACCTCCACGTTTCTGCAAATCTCCTTTAGTAAGTGGGAGATGAGCGCTGCGTCTACAAAGTCCTGGGCAAAGTCCGCCACCTACAGTTTATCTACGGTGGGACCACTGGCTACTGATTTACCTCGGTTGGCGGGGCCCTGGCACGCTGGTGGCATAATGAATGCACGCGTATCAACAGAAAAAAGGGGAAAATGATTACAGGAAAAGAAAAAATGCCAAAACCTACAGCGGCTGGTGTCCATACACGGGTCATGTCCTTCTGTCATAAATCATCCTTTTTAAGGACTGTGAAGGACACCAATCGCATGCTGTAGGTTCTGCACATTTATTAGCGAAAAGACAAGCATACAAAAAACACAACACTTACAAATAAAGAGGGAATAAACGCGCCAGAGGAGAGCGGGGCTCACGGCCAGGAAGGGGAAGAGCAGCCAGGGGAAAAACACCGGCTGAGGCACACAAATACGTCAGGGAAGAGACAACTCAGCCGGAGTCACACCCGAAGGGAACCGTGGCTCACGGCTGGGGGAAATAGAAAAGGGAAAAATGTTACCTGATCGGGGCACACCCGTTCTCCTCAATGATATTGCCAACAAACACTCAGAGTTTTGGCAGAACATCTGAGGACGTCACAGTAGGACACAACAACCTGGGAAGTGCTGCCGTGTCCTTAAATAAGTACATGCCCACTTTACAAATGCGTAGCAGGTGTAGGTACATGAGTGGAAAAATAATCAAACAAGAAGTGACAGCTGTGCAGCTCACGAAACAGTTTGACAGGCAGAAGCTGCACAGGCACTGTCAAAATAAAAGCATGGACCGGAAATAAATGAAGCCACAAGAATAAGATAACACAACTCAAAAGACGTAACTACACCCATAAATACAAAATACACACAATAAATAGATAAGATAATAAGGGCAAAACCAAGAACGCAAAACGTTTCAAAAATAAACAGATGAAATACAACAGTCCATGAGCAATAAAGAAACAAACAAACAGAAAAAGACTGAACTCAAACTGGAGACTGGGCATTGCCCCCATCCCTTCTCTGTGTTTTGTGCCACTTAGTGTTGTTTAAATTACACCTAAGTTTATATTCATGTATTTAATGTCTGTATATGATGCTGTGCGCAAGCTACAGTCTCCACAGCCTCCTGGAGATAAGGAATATGACCAAACATTACATCCCGCACCAGAGCATTACAGAGGATCTCTGTGGCCTTGGTCTTCTCCACCAGCCCTCCACACCCCCGGACTCAACTGCTGTGTCTCATCTCAAATGGAGATGCCATAGAAGGTGCGAGCGGTGACAAAAGAGAGGTAAATGTGGAGATATCCGAACAAAGCTAACCGCTAAGCCACACAGACTGCCGATTCCTTCCTTCAGTCTGGCCAATGTATGCTCACAAGACAACAAAATACACTGCATACAGCTCCTGAGAACTACGCAATGTAATGTGCGGAATTGCTGTGCTTTTATTTTTACGGAAACGTGGTTAAATAACAATATACCGGACTCTGCCATTTATTTAGCTGGTCTAACATGCTACAGCAGAGACAGAGTGTTCATGGAATGAGGGAAAACCCTCGGGGGGGGGGATGTGTACATCAACGATGCCTGGTGCAGAGATGCAACTGTTGTACACGAACACTGTTCTCACTGTTTTGCAATTTCCCAGTTTGGGATCTATCTATCTATCTATCTATCTATCTATCTATCTATCTATCTATCTACTGTATAGTACATGCAGTTGAAAACAGATGTTTACACTGTATTGTCATGGACTGGGTTAGATTTTTTTCCAACCCAGCTCCATGGCATTGTGGCTGCTCATTGTCCAGGTTTTTTTTTTTTTCGGCATTTATTGTTGAGGCAGCTCGTTGAGAGCATCTGGGGTTTGCGCAGCTCTCTGCCTGCTTACAGCCACGCCTTCCTCCTGCCAGTACTTGCCAGCTGTTTGTCATTATCCCTTTGTATCACTACTCAGCACTCCACACACACAGACACACACACACACACACACACACACGCATTACCTTCACTCACGCGCTCACACCGGCAATCACTCTTGTCATTAGGCACTGTGTTACTTAAGCTCTTTTGTGCACAGTTGTACTCACTGATTATTCCATGCCTGTCATCCTCGCCTGGCATCCCAGTGGTGGACTGCCTCCTCAGTCTGGTACTCACTCTGGTCGATTGGCTACCCGAGGACGCAGCGTTGACTCAGCCGGGGTCCACTGCAGGTGCAACGATGGTCGAGCCGGGGTTCACCGCGGGTGCCACTAAGCTCCAGCCTGGAGCCACCGTGGGTGCAGCTATGTCCCGGACCGGGACCCCCGCAGGTGCAACTAAGCTCCAGCCCTGAGCCACTGAGGGTGCAGCGATGTCCCGGACTGGGACTCTTGTGGGTGCAACTAAGTTCCAGCCTGGAGCCAACGTGGGTACAGCTATGTCCTGGACCTGGACCTTCGTGGGTGCAGCTGCCCTCCAGCTCGGGGTCACGGGGGGCGGGGTCGTTCCTCCTTTGTCGCTGTCCGACAACGTCGGGGCGCCCCTTCCTTGGCTTCCCCTTCCTGTTCTGGATTTTCCCATGGGGAGGCCACTTCCTGGGCCACCTCTTTTGAGCTGGTGGCTGAAGAACCCAGGCTGTCCTCCCGGTGAACTGTGCCGTTAGGTTAAGTGGCCAAGTCTCACTGGTTGGCCACCTGACTCGTTCTTCTGGGCTGTCCGATTGTCGGGGACTTTGACAGACCGCCCGACCGGTCTCCTCTCAACACCCTGTGGCCCTGGGACTTTGGTTGGCCCCCTAAACTTTTGAACTCCTTGGTCTTGGGGGGTTGGGGAGGTTTACTGTGTTTTCTTGTATAGTATTTTGTGTCATTTTGCTTGTTGATTCCCTCTTGACCTGTTTCCCCCCACCTCCCGCCCTGGTTTGCTGTGGTAGTTTCTCCGGGGGGGTGGGGGGGTGGTTGTCAGGTTTTCTTTTTTTTTTTTGTCGTTCTTTTGATGGTACGATAGGTGTCTGGTATCCACCCCTGGGGAGGGTGGGGGGGGGAGATCCCATCATGGACTGGGTTGGATTTTTCCCAACCCAGCTCCTTGGCATTGTGGCTGCTCATTCTCCGCGTTTTTTTTTGTTTGTTTTTTTTTGTTTGTTTGTTTTTTTGCGGCATTTATTGTTGAGGCAGTTTGTTGAGAGCCTCTAGGGTTTGCCCAGCTCTCTGCCTGCTTACAGCTACCCTCCCCCCCCCACCGCCAGTTCTTGCCAGCTGTTTGTCATTATCCCATTGTATCACTACTCAGCACTCCACACACACAGATGCACGCACACACACACACATATATGCATTACCTTCACTCACGCACTCACACCGGCAATCACTCTGGTCATTAGGCACTGTGTTATTTAAGCTCTGTGTGCCCAGTTGTGCTTGCCGGATTATTGTACTACTCAGTGTTTGTTCTGCGTTGTGCATGACTAGACGCCCTGGCTGCTGTTCTGCACAGCATCACTCTGCATGACGTTGTATTTTTCAGCTGCTTGGTTTCTGTTTTACTGGGATTATTGCTTGGACTGACTCAGACTGTTCCAGCCTTGTGAGTATTGTTTGCTTCACCCCTGCTTACCAGTTACACCTGGAAACACTTGGGCTGTGTCATTTGTTCCCCCCATAATCAGTTTCGTCTGTCTGTGCCTTAGGACTATTTTTCCCTTTATTGTACTCCCCTGAGTTCTGTAGAGCATCCTGGAGGAATTCCCTGTATATCCTGTGCTACTTATCTGTTGATTTGGATTGTTATATCATGTTTTGTCAATAAATGCACACAACATACTCAAATAGGCAGGAGATTCACGACATGTATAAAAAGACATAACTTTTTCTTGTTTCTCAGTGCCTGACATTAAATCAGACTAAACTTTTCCTATTTTTGGTCAGTTAGGATTACTAAAATTATCTTTCTATCTATCTATTCTCCATTGGTGGAGTTTATGATCATCAAGTGCTGACCCTTTTACATTCCGAGAGAATTTTCATCTGTCCTACTAGCTGCTGTGTATGACCCACCCACCGGCACCAGCGAGAGGAGCAAAGCACTAAAAGAACTCTATCAGGCCATCAGTAAGACACAAACAGCACATCCAGACAAATTCCTCATCACAGCAGGAGACTTCAACCACGCAGATTTAAAGGCCTTCCTACCAAATCTACACCAACATGTAGAATATCCAACAAGAGGAGACAGTTTACTGGACCTGGAGGACACAACTCACAAGAAAGGATACAGAGCCTCCCCACTTCCCCACCTGGGTCTCTCTGATCACATCACCATCCCGTTAAGGTTGGAATACAAACCCAGAGTGAAAACAATCAGACCAACAAAAAAGCAGGTACATGTGTAGCCAGAGGGGGCCTCTGATGCTCTGAAAGACTGCTTCAGCACTACACACTGGAACACTTTCAAGCACGCAGCCACTCACAATGGACACTCAAACCTAGAGGAATACACTGAGGTTGTTGTAGCATACATAGCGAAATGCATTGATGATGTCACCCACTGCAAAACCATCACTGTTTGTGCCAACCAAAAGCCATGGATGACAGCAGAGGTCCACAGGCTCCTGAGGGCTCGAGACGCAGCCTTCAGGGCTGACGACACTGCAGGACTAACAACACCTAGGACCAACCTGTCCCGTGGCCTCAAGGAGGCAACATGACAGTACAGCAAGAAAATATCTGGCCACTTCAGCAACACCAGAGATGCATGTTGCGTCTGGTGTGGCATACAGACACCACACTGCTTAACAACCTAAATGACTTCTTTGGTGGCTTTGAAGGACAAAACAGCACATCATTACAGAAGACTTCTCCTTCTCCAGACGAGCAGGCCGTGAGTCTGGATCCTGCTAACATGAAGAGGACCCTCTACAGGATCAACCCACACAAGGCAGCTGGTCCAGACAACATACCAGATCGAGTCCTGAAGGACTGTGCAGAGGAGCTCAAGAATGTCCTGGTCGACATCTTCAACATCTCCCTGACTCAAGCTGTTGTCCCCACATGTTTCAAAAGTGCAACCATAATACCAGTCCCAAAGAAGCCCATCCCATCCAGCTACAATGATTGCCGGCTGGTAGCACGGATGCCCATCATAATGATGGGGCTGATCTAGCAGAACATCAAGTCCATCCTGCCTCCCTCCCACGACCCATCTCAGTTTGCATACAGGTCAAACCATAGAAGATGCCATCGTTGCTGCTCTCCACCCAACCCTCACCCACCTGAACTCAGAGAACTCTTACGTGTGAATGTTGTTCTTGGACTTCACTTCAGCTTTCAACACAACCATCCCCAGCACCTGATACAAAAAACTCAGACACTTGGGACTGAAAACCTCTCTCTGTAACTGGGTGCTGGACTTTCTCACAGGGAGGCCACAGAACATGCGGGTTGGCAGCAGCACCTCCCAGACCATCACACTGAGCACAGGGGTCCCACAAGGGTGCATGCTCAGCCCGCTGCTCTACACCCTGCTGACCCATGACTGTGTACCATCTTACAACACCAACCACATCATCAAGTTTGCGGCTGACATGACGGATGTGGGCCTCATCACCAACAACGAGGAGGCCAACTACAGAAATGAGGTGAGCCAGTTTGTCCAGTGGTGTAAAAACAATAACCTCTGCCTGAATACGGGAAAAATCAAGGAGATTGTGGTCGACTTCAGCAGGGGTCACACACAGCACCCCCCTCTGATCATCGATGGTGCAGCTATGGAGAGGGTGAGCAGCACCAAGTTCCTGGGGGTGCACATCTTCGAAGATGTCTCCTGGTCCAACAACACCACATCACTGGCCAAGAAGGCTCAAACTTGCTTCCGTTTTCTCCGCAAAATGAGGAGAGCACGAGTTCTACTGCCCATCATGTGGTCTTTCTGCCAGGGCACCATTGAGAGCATCCTCACCAGCTGCATCACGGTGTGGTATGGAAGCTGCACCGCCTCCTGCCAGATGACACTACAACACACAGTCAAAGCAGCCAGTAAAATCATCAGTGCCCCTCTAAACCCCCCCCCCCCCCAAGTATCTACTTCACCCACCTCCACCCGCAGAGCCATCAACATTGCAGGTGACACCTCCCACCCCTTCCACTCCATCTTCAGCCCGCTGCCCTTGGGAAAAAGGTACCGGAGTTTCCGGGCCAGCTCCACAAGATTACTAAACAGCTTTTTTCACCAGGCCATCAGGACCCTGAACTCTGCCCCCCCCCCCCGCCCCACCACCACCATCCACCGTACTCACCCGCACAATAACTACCTCAGCTGTTGACACAGAAAGACTGGCACACCAGCAGTAATACATTTGCTGCTGTATTCTATCAGCACTGTAACTGCAACCATTTGCACAAATGCCATATCTGCTGCTGTCTGTCTGTCACTACAATACTGATCATGTGCAGTCCTATCTGTTACTATCTGCACCTACACTACCACATTGAACTGCAATTATGGGTATTACATCTCTAGTTTTCTGTATATAGGACTGCTGAGTTTTATCATTGTTAATCGTTTATCTCTATTTGCACTATGAGAGGTCTGGGTCTATATTTTGTCGCCATTTGCACTATGGGTTGCATTACTGCACATAGACTGCTGTTGTTGTTTTTTCCAGCCTTATTCCTTTTCCTTTTTTTATATTGTGCACACCACTGAAGAGAGAGAGAAACACCATTTCAATTCTCCTGTATGTCCTGTACGTATAGTAGTATTGACAAATAAAATCTTTGAATCTTGAATCTACAGTATGATTAAATATGAGCACTGCTCTTCATAAACCAAAACAGATGTTGCTTTCCTCATCAGCTAAATGTTTAAGAATTGATGACTTATCAAACTAGCAGATATGTTTTTGATATGCTAATCACTCTCTTTGTGGTCTGTGAGTCGCTGACACATGGCGACATAAACCACTAATTAATCATTCCTACATTATTTAGTAATTGTAAGTACTTGCATAATACATGCAGTGATGAAGTGTAGCTTTGAGTTAATTACACTAACTAATTACTCAGTGCTCATTTAAGCAGAATCAGCACACATAACTGGACTATTAGTCAAATCTGTGGTCATAGTTTTGGAGTACAGTAAAAATTATTCTGTCATACTGTAGTGAGCGGTGATTAGTTTAACAGTTTATTTCTGTTCATATACGAGATGTATGCTGCATAAACTGTATGTATGGTATGCATCTATTTATTTATATTTTAGTTTAACCTACTGTATGTTCTGCAACATTAACCCTTTGATCTGCGTCTGCCCGATGGAAGACATAATGAATGCAAGGATTACATATTAAAACCCACCGAGCAACATCTGCTCCACTGCCTCACTTGCACATGCTCACTCTCACTGGTCCATTTATAAGTGCCTTTCTTTCTCCATCTTTTTGTCACTTTATACAGTGCACACATTGTGTCTGGAGGGAGTACATGTTTTTTTTTTTTTTTTCAGACCAAGCGTGGATGTGTGTGTGTGTGTGTGTGTGTGTGTGTGTGTGTGTGTGTGTGTGTGTGTGTGTGTGTGTGTGTGTGTCCACTTTTTTCATAATTGATGCTGGATATCTCGCCACCAGCTCATGTGGAAGAGTGTTATGGAAAAGGGCACTGTGCCGGCGCTAAGACAAATGTTGTTATTACGCTCAGCCTTTGCATTCAATTTGTTTTTTAAGCCGCTTGAATACCCCATTTACGGGCCAAGATTAAGTGAATTAATCTTTGGGCTGGTTCCACTGAAGGACCACTCCTCCTTTTTTCTCTTTAGACGCAGAGGAAATGCTCAGAGACAGAGTGGGAACACAGCCAGCCAGGCACTTGGAAAACATAACCTTTATGCTCCTGCGCTTTACCCGTGTGTGTTATGGTGTGCATCTCTATTTGCGCTGCAGTATTCGTGTGTGCCGGTCCAGGCTGCATGTGCAGGCTGGTCGGGATGTCTTAGACTGTGGTGTTTGTGTGAGTCAATGCAAAAATAAAGAGAGAATGAGGAGGACAAAAACAATGTGTCGGGGGAGGGAAAAGCAGGAATGGTCTACCTTGTCTAATGAGACCAGTATTTCTGCAAAAATCGAACCACCGCCTCCAGTAGAATGGTCTGAGTCGGAAATGGATCCCTCTGTTTGTGTGTGTGTCAGAATGTCTGTGCGAGTGTTTGGATTCCCTGTCTCGTGCCATAAATGAAAAAAAAAAAAGTTTTTGTGTGTGTGTTTCCTGGGTTTGCGTGAACGAACGCGTGCATGAGAAAGGAAATGGATCCCAGTCTGTATGTGGAGTCATGCCGCTGTGTGTCTTTGTGTGTTTTCTGGCTCAGCAGTGGTTAAGTGTAGAGTAATGGGGGATGTCAGAGGACCCTGCTTCTTTGAACTCCCTCTGTCGGCATTGCCGCTAGCAGTGTGGTTCCCATAGACATCAGTGTGCATGTCTGTGTTTGTGCCTGCTTTGAATGCAGTTTTGATGTCTTGAAAAAGACTAGGGTATAAATGTGAAAAGTTTTATAACTTTCTGTAACTGATTGGAAATCACCTCTAGATTACAATTGCTCAAAGGTAAAAGTCGGATGTGTTTTTCACTATTTTCTGTTTGTCCACATTGATATTTTAGCTGTACAATGACAGGCAGTGCGGTAGCTCAGGCAGCTGTTCAATTATTTAGATGATTAGTACACTAGATTACTGGACTAAAAGGGAAGTCCCCATCATGTCAGACATACAGGCTCAGAGTGACTCCCTGCTCTGTGCAATGATAGCTTGACACTTCACTGTGGCTATGTGTTTGTGTTTCTTGCTGTCTTTGTGGCATATGGCTGCTTCAGTCCGGAAACGTCTGCACCCACTTCTTCTGATAGATACACAAGTGGGTATGAGGTAGAGTATATACTGTACACTGCGTTCCAAATCATTATGCAAATAGGATTTTAGTATCATAAACATTCAATTTTTTTTTGTTTTTCAATTAAACTCATGGATGGTATTGTGTCTCAGGGTTCTTTGGATCACTGATATCAATCTCAGATACCTGTCATAATTAGTTTGCCAGGTGATCCCAATTAAAGGAAAACTACCTAATGGCCCTTTCCCATTAGTCCCCACTAGGCCCTACTCGGCTCTACTCGGCCCGGTTTGTAGCCTTTTCCATTAGTACCTGGCACCAGGTACCAGGTACTATTTTAGTACTGACTCAAGGCCAGAGTACAGCCGGGCTGAGTCGAGCCGAAAATGTGACGTCAACAGACTGCAAGCCACTGATTGGTCAGGGCGTAACGTCACGAAAGCATCTGTCTTCTGAAGAATTGCCAAACCGCCATTTGCAAAAGTTCATGGAGTAAACTCGGTCACCGATATATTAATAGAGATGGTGTTGTAGGTTTCGCGGAAATCTACACCGTGGTCCAATGAAGAGGTGTGGAGTTTTCTGTGCTTGGTGGCAGATCCACAGTGAGAGGAGCGACCCGCACCAAAACAGATGGCAGCCCAGCATAGAACCGGACTATGGACAAGCTGAAGATGAAAGTGAGAGAACCATCGATGGTGAGTGCTTTGTGATATTGTGCATCTTTTCGCTTATTTATCCTGTTGGTAGTAAGCTCACTTTTTTTGAGCAATACAATGCCGTCCTGTGCTGGCTAACGAGTGTTAGCTAGTAGCTAGCAAGCTAGTAGCCAACTGCTGATTTGCGCTTGCTTTGTCTGAAGTACTCGCTTGTGAGAGCAAAACGATGAAATATGTTAATCCTGGTTAAAGTCCTGGTTTGTGTGTCTATTGCACTTTGGTGCTGTGCATTAAGTTGTGTGTATTTTCTTTCTAGAATCTGTTTCCACATGCCAGGGGTTAGCCGCCCTCGGGAGTGTTATGTTTTTTACAAGTCAAGTGGACCCCAGGATCCAAAATCTCAACATATACAAGTGCATCTTCAAACCAGTGATTTATAAAGTGATTCATGTAATTTTCTAAAGTGTCAGAATAGACCCAAACACCTATTCTGTGGATTTTCCAAAGAAGTGTTGGAACAGTGTTGTTGTGCTGTTTCTGTTCCACCATAAATCCCTGGATTGAAAATGTACTTGTACATGTACAGAGTGGATCCTGCAGTGCTCACTGGTCAGGGAAACGAAGCATTTTTGTCACATCCCACCACTGACTTTCACAAGTGTGTTTCCCTAATACAGGTACATCTCCAAAAATTAGAATATCATGAAAAAGTTCAATATTTTTTGTCACTCATTTCAGAAAGTGAAATCCATGTATTATATAGATTCATTACACAGACAGTGATATATTTCAAATGTTTATTTATTTTAATTTTGATGATTATGGCTTACAGCCCCTGAAAACCCTAAATTCTGTTTCGCAAAAAATTAGAATATTACAAAAATTTAATTTTAAAAAATAGTTTTTAAATAGAAATGTTGACCGTTGAAATGTTGGTTAACATGGACTGTAGCCATAATCATCAAAATTAAAATAAACACTTGCAATATATCACTGTCCATGTAATGAATCTATATATGGGTTTCACTTTCTGAAATGAGTGACAAAAATATTTAACTTTTTCATGATCTTCTAATTTTTTGAGATGTACCTGTATATGTGTTGAACTTGCTTGAACTAACCACCATCCATTTCTGTCTTTGGTCTAGGCAAGAGGAAAGGAAAAGCAGCCACCCCACAATGGACCTTGCCACTGTGGAAAGTACTGAAATCCTTTGCTTTTATAGGTAAAGTGCCAAAACCAAAGTAACACAGTTTCCACTTAATATAAAAGGGACTGAAATGAGATTTATTTGACTTTGTGAATATTAATTACAGAATAATTGAAAATGAATGGCATATCAACTGTAAAAAAAAAAAAAAAAAATGCTTGTTAATGTATTTATTTTTTTTGTCAGATCACTTGTGTGATCTTTTGTGAGTTATGTTCATAGCTGTATGTTGCACTTTGGGGAATGGGAGTTGTTCAGTCATCAATATAATTTAGTTTGTATGTGTAGTTTAGTCTATCATCAATAAACTAATGCAGTATTATAATAGCAGGACACATTACAAATATTTGAGACCCATTGTAGTGCATCCTTTTATATTTTAGCAATACAAGTACAAAACACCGCCCACACTTGAAGCCAGGGCAAGAGGAGACACAGCGGTGACAGAGCGGTGGCTCAACTTTTATTGATAAAAATTCCATATTTTGACTGAGCGACTCCATACTCGGTGATGCACACCCTCAGTTAAAGTACTATATTCCATTCAAGTGAATATATTAATTCATTCTGATTGCTGAGGCCACAGTAAAAACAAATGATTTTAAACATAACCCAGCCCTTGTAAAATCTACTTTACTGAAGCACAGCTACATGAAAATTGTGGTTAAATGCAACAACAAAGTACTTTTTTGTCACATTCCACCACTGGCTTTTAGCAACAAGTGTATTTCCCAAATATGTTTTAAACTTACATTAATTAACCACCACTCATTTCTGTCTTTTGTCTAGGCAAGAGGGAAACGATCCACCCCAAACCGGACCTTGCCTCACTATTTACAGAGATGCAGGCTGAAGATCTGCTGACTGGGATCAGCTTGAGTGGCACATCCCAGCTGCTTCTCAGTGAGGCAGCGTGGCCGGCGTGTGTGACCATTCTGGTTTTTTTTGTTTTTTTACAGTTTGAATTTTGCACATTCTGAATAATCTGGAATTTGCTGCTGATTGTAATTAACAATTTAGTGACTTATGTGTTTGCATCATGATTTTCTATTTTGTCTGTTAAGACACCGGTGGGAAAAGAGTCAACAGTACAAACCATTTATCAGTGACTTTGAAAATAATGGCTCATTTTTAAGAAAAAAATAACCAAAACAATTATTTTATTTACTGAAGACTGTATTGTTGGATGTGCCAGTGCAGAAGACCCTGCACACTTTAGTGACAGTACCAGTATATGGAGGAATTCTGGGCCATATTAGCATCTGTACTTTATCATAATGGGTTTGGGCAGGGGTGTCCAATCATGTGCCATGGAGGGCCAAGACCCTGCAGGCTTTACCTCCAAACAGTGTCTTCAACAGCAGATTCCACTGAATTTCATCCCACTGACTGCTGATCAGTGAGAACACCTGCTGAAGAGACTGGGTAGAGGAGAGAACCTGCAGGGTCTTGGCCCTCCATGACACATGATTGGACACCCCTGGGTTAGGGTTTAATGGGATTTAACATTTTAACACAAACTGCTTTATGGTTCATAATTCTGTTGACAGACTTAAACCAAACCAAAAGTGATTTCTCAAACTGCTGGATTGTTCTTAGACAGCTTTTCCAGTCTGTTAGTATTTAATTTATGTCACTTGGTGGTTTTTATTTATTTAGCGAATGCAAAGTCCTTAAGCCAAGCAGTTGCCTCCTGGTTTGCTGTATGGAGGGTGTGTAATCCTCCTTCCAGTCTTTGGAGCAGGCAAACCTCTATGATGTGTTCCATTGTTTGCTCCTCTCCACATGCACACAGTGGGCTAGGGCTACTGCCCCATCTGTGAAGGCTGGCCAAGCAGGGGCCATGTCCAGTCCTGAAGCGATTGAGTGTAGACCACTGTCTCCTTGGGAGGTTGGTGCCCGGGACCTGTTGGTTGGGGTTTATCACCAGCTGTTTGTTTGGGACCTCCTTGGTCTCCCATTCCTCTTGCCAAGCTGTCTGGATGGTAAAGTCAGCTGGGGGAGGGTTTTTCCAAATCGGCCGTCTGGATGAAAGTCGGGCAGTGGGTGGGGTGTAGATATCTGCATGGATTGGCAAGTGAGGAAAATCTTTAACTTTTTGGAGCATCCTTTGAGTTAATGCTGCTCGCCGGATGTGTGGAGGGGCTATGTTTGACAGTACAGAGAGCCAGGGGAGTGGTGTTGAGCGGATTGTTCCAGTTATAGTTCTCATTGTTGAGTTGAGCTGGGTGTCTACATGGTGTGAGTAAGATGACCTGGACCAGACAGGGGCACAATATTCTGCTACAGAGTATGAAAGGGCCAGTGCTGAGGTGCGCAGGGTGGAGACTGCCGCCCCCCATTTTGCACCAGCGAGCTTGCAGAGCAGGTTGTTTCGTACCTTCACCTTAGCAGCCGTCCCCTTTAGATGTTCCTTGAAGGATAAGGTCCTACCAAGGGTCACTCCAAGATAAGTTGGATTTGGGGCATGCTTAAGCTTGAGTCCGCTCAGGTGGATGTTTAGTTCTCTGGCAGCTTTTGCATTGTGGAGATGGAATACACTGGAGACGGTTTTTGCTGGGCTTGGTTTTAGGCGCCAGATTTTGCAGAACTGGTCCAGTTTGGCAAGATCTTCCGTGAGCACCCGTTCCAGTGGTTCAAAGTCTGGTGCTTGGAATGCCAAACAGATGTCATCTGCATAGATGAATTTGCGGGATTTTGTAGTAGGCAGGTCGTTTATGTAGAGGTTGAACAGAGTTGGAGCTAGAACTGAGCCTTGTGGGAGTCCGTTTTTCTGCATTCTCCATGCACTTGTGTTCTGACTGAGGTGGACTCTGAACCTTCGGTTGGTCAGCAGGGTTTTTATAATTGCTGTTGCCCAAGCAGGGATCGCCTTTATAAGTTTCAGGAGGAGGCCTTTGTGCCAAACCGTATCATAGGCGGCTGTAAGATCGAGAAACACAGCCCCTGTCTTCAGTCTGCTCTCGAAGCCATTTTCGATGAAGGTGGTTGGGGCCAGTACTTGTTCTCCTGTACTGCGGTCCTTGCGGAAACCTGCTTGATCCACACTTAGAATATCCTCTATTTCTGGGGAAATGCGTTGCAGTATTAGGCACTCCATGATTTTGTAAGGAACGCTGAGTAGGGAGATTGGGCGGTAGCTTGCTGGTAGTTTGTGGTCTTTGCCAGGTTTTGGGATGGCAATGACCTTTGCTGTCCGCCATTTCTTTGGGATCGAGTTTGTTTGTGTGATCCTTGTGTAAAATTGTGTCAACCAGGTTAGGGCTCGGGGGCCAAGATTTTTCATGAATTCTGGGAAGATGTTATCGTATCCTGCTGCCTTTCCACATTTCAGGCCCTGCAGGACTTTCTCCAGTTCAGCAGCCTCGAAGGGTTCAGGGTTCATTTCCTCTACAGGCATTTTTTGGTGTTTTTTTAGCTCAGTTGTAACTGCTCTTCTGGTGTCTTTGTCTTGGGGTGCTTTGGCGATAGTCAGTAGGTGGGATGCAACTTGGTTGGGTGTGACGGATGCTCGGCTTTGGCTAGGGGGCTTCTGTGCAGCTCCTAGGCGACGGATGAGGTTACTTGGTGGTAACCTTCACATATAAAACAAGAGACACATCTGCAAAAATTTCAAAGGTTTATTGTCGGTGCAATACTACATGAATACATGTATAGTACATTGTTGATGCATAGCATATATATTTCTACAGTACATGTATCTAGTAAATCAAGTATTTTCCATGTAGCCTTGTGATTGTATTATTTTAATTGCTTTTAATCCTAGATCAAGTTTGTTTTGACCTAAAATGCATCATAATTGTCAAATATATCTTATTATACCTAACTCAGTACTGTTTACCTTTTGAATATATATTTTGGGCTAATATAACTACAACCTGGTGATCAAGTTGTGTCAGCTGATCACTTTTTGCTATGACACCACCACAGACTCAGTGCTGCTGGAGCAGGTACATCCCATGATGTCTCAACAGTCTCACCATGATTTTCACTCAGATCAGAGTAATTTGTTGTACAGGAAGCT
This sequence comes from Pholidichthys leucotaenia, assembly GCA_020510985.1. Taxonomy (NCBI): domain Eukaryota; kingdom Metazoa; phylum Chordata; class Actinopteri; order Cichliformes; family Pholidichthyidae; genus Pholidichthys; species Pholidichthys leucotaenia. The sequence continues at coordinate 142,042,281 of CM035844.1, forward strand.
AAACGTTTCTACAGACATTCTTAAGCTCTATAACCACTGATCATTTGTGAAGCTGAGGTGACATCAGTGAGAGGCTGTCTTGAACGCCAGACCCACGGTTTGAAGCGGTAATTTTCCCACAACAGAGTCATCTGAAACACACATACACAGCATGCATATTTTAGTACCTAATAGCAATAACTTGCAGACACTACAGTGTAGTACGACATACTTAAAGCAAACTATCATTAGCAATCATTAGCTTACCTTCATATGTGATCTAGTTCATATCCTCACGTCTTCGGCTCTATGGCTTCCCAGACGCTCCAGTACTTTTCCAGAGTGTTTTGTCTCGCTGCCTGTACCCTTGTCTGGAGGTCCTTTTTTGGCCTTTACGGTGACAAAAAGCCAGAGACCGAGGAGTCGCCTTGTGCAGCCGCAATGTTATGTTTCACTTGGGTCACGTGTTTTGCGTCACGGGAGTGTGGTGCCGCCTTGCTGTAAAAAAATCCCACCCACCCCAGGCGTACCCAGCTGTAATGGAAACACAACCAAGCAGAACCGAGTAGAGCCGAGTAGTGTAGAGTAAGGCCGACTGGGTACTAGTGGAAAAGGGCCATAAGAAAGATGTTCCACATTATTAAGCATGCCACAGGATTCAAGCAATATGGGAAAGAAAAAAGATCTCTCTGCTGCCGTAAAGTGTCAAATAGTGCAATACCTTGGAAAAGGTATGAAAACATAAGATATTTCACGAAAACTTAAGCATGATCATCGTACTGTGAAGAAATTTGTGGCTAATTCACAGCACAGATGGGTTTGTGCAGCTAAAGGCATAATGAAGAAGGTTTCTGCCAGACAAATTCATCAGATTAAGAGAACAGCTGCTAAAATGCCAATACAAAGCAGTAATCAAGTACTTGAAGCTGCTGGTGCCTCTGGAGTCCCATAACCCATAATCGAAGCCCAGCTGCGAGGCCCAGCGGAGATACTACCAGGCAAGCGGCTATTTGTTGACGGGGCTCAGCAGAGATTTCACCCAGGCAGACGACGGTAGGTGGCGGTGCCTAGCGGAGGACTTACCGTGACCTCAGCGGAGCTCGGTGGCAGCGGCGGTGTGTGACGAGACTCGGTTGGAGGAGCGGGACGGGAGACCAGTTACGGCGACTATGAGCAACGAGACCAGCAACGGAAGGGGCTAGTTGGCTAGCTGAGGCCCAGCTGGATTCGAGGACGATCGGATCAGATTCTGGCGATATAAGCAGAATTTATTTTACTATCCACAGATTTTCTTTTTCCTTCTTTCCAAGAAAGACTGAAGATGGCTGCCACCGGATTAAAAAGTGGGCTGATGGGCACCACTAATAAGCCTTCTCTACTTCTCTACTTCCTCTTCGTTTTGTCTTTGTGTGTCTGGACCTGCAATAAGAAGGATTTTCCGACAAACTCAACCAAAGGTGAAGTTAAAAAGTTTTATCTGTATGGATTTGGGCTTGGACATCTCACCCTACACTCTATGTGGTCTTTAAAAGCCCTGAGCAAAAACTTCCAAATTAAGGCAAACATGGCTGTTAAGCAAAAATCACAATATGGCAGAGGATATACAATTAAAGTTCTGTTAGTTCTGCTACTTCTGGCAGGAGACATTCACCTTAACCCTGGACCTGCCACTATTAAACAGCAGACCACTGGGTTAGCACAAAACCGAGCTGTACAAAAGCAAAAACAACATTTATTTTTCCAAACTGTTAATCATGCACGAGTTCTTTGGGACACCAAGGCTAAACCAAAGGGGATCCTCGGCGGTCATTTAAACATACGGAGCATAATCCCCAAAAGAGATGAGATTTCGGTGTTGCTGTTGGACTCAAATCTGGACTACCTTTGTCTCTCAGAAAGCTGGCTACACAGGAACATAGACACTAATATGATCGATATTGTGGGCTACCAGTGTTTTAGAAAAGACAGGCAGGTAGGGAGGGGAGGAGGTGTTTTAATTTACATCAAAGAGAAATATAAATGTCAACTGGTTGATTTGAATACTTCACTTGAATGTTTAGCTGTTAATGTATGTCTCTCTCCGGTAATGAATTTCAACATTGCAGTAGTGTACAACCCACCGTCACACAACTCTTCCTTTTATAATGAATTAAGTGATCTGGTTAAACAACTTGAGAAGAACAGAGAAACGATAATTCATGGTGACTTTAATATCAACTGGTCTGATAAAAAAGACAAACAAAAACTGAAAAGCCTCATGACTAAATTTAATTACCAGCAAATCATCAAAGGACCCACCAGGATAACCAAACAATCCAGAACACTTATTGACATGGTATTTACTAATAAACCAGAACGAATAACCAGAACCTATAATCTTGTAACTGGTCTCTCAGATCATAACATGGTTCTTGCTGTCAGGAAACTTACTAAAAAGCGACTACAGTATTTTGGGGGAGTCGATATTGACAAATCAAATTTTATTATCCCCAAATCAAAAAATGAGGAGTTTGAACATTACTTAGAGAATCAAAATTGGGAGCAGCTCATGTCAACATGTGAAGTAGATGATTGTTGTAATTTTATAACTGCAACAATCACAAAGTCTATAGAAAAATTTTCAAAGCAAATTAAAAGTAGACAACAGAAGATTAGCCTACCATGGTTAAATAATGAAATAAGAAAACTTATGAAGAGGCGAGACTATGCACTGAAAACATCTCTAACCTCCAAACTACAAAATGATCACCTTGTGTACAAAAGTTTAAGAAATAAAGTGGTACATGAGCTGCGAAAATCAAAAATATCTTATTACAATAAACTGATAGATCATGCAAAGGGTAACAACAGTTCCCTATGGAGGCATTTAAATAACTTAACTAATAAAAAAAACGATCAGAAGGGGGTAAAGGAACTTAGAATCAATGGCAAGACCGTCAGTGACAAGGCTACTTTGGCAAATGAATTTAATTCACACTTTGTGGGCTCTGTGGAAGACTTAACAAAAAATTTTGTGCTGCCAAATGTGCTCAACAACACAAATTCCATACTTCCAACAGATACTTTTCACATCGATGAGGTAAATGAGAAGTTAATTGCTGGTATTGTTAAAACACTGTCAAACTCAAAAACTAATGATATCTACAATATGAGCACCTCCTTTCTCAAAATGCACAGCAAAATATTAATCAAACCACTGACTCATCTCATTAATCTCTCCATTAGGTCTTGTACATTTCCATCTGGCTGGAAAAAAGCTGTCGTCATACCAGTTCATAAATCAGGCAGTAAAGACGATATATGCAATTACCGCCCAATCTCTATTTTACCAGTCCTATCTAAGGTTCTTGAAAAAGTTGTAGCTACACAGCTGATAGACTACTTACAAGACAGTCAACTTCTTCATCCACATCAATTTGGTTTTAGACCAGGATACTCAACAGAAACAGCAAATTGTTGCCTTATTGAAAACGTCAAACAGTCCTTGGACAGGGGTAATGTGGTAGGAGCTGTTTTTCTAGATCTCAAAAAGGCTTTCGATACTGTAAACCACAGTTTGCTTTTATCCAAAATGGTATCTTTTAACTTCTCCCCAAATACATTAGAATGGTTTGCATCTTATCTCCAGAATAGAGAACAGTGTGTAAAAGTTCACCAGGATAAATCCTCATTTTTAAACAACCGCATGGGTATCCCACAAGGGTCCATTCTTGGTCCTTTACTTTTCAGCATTTTTATTAATGACTTGCCGTTACACTGCTCAGCTGCAACATGCCAACTTTATGCAGATGATGCAGTTATTTACACAGCTGCCAAGACTCCAGCACAGGCTGCAGATGTACTGTCTACAAGTATGGTTGATGTCCAAGAGTGGCTCCTCAAGAACCATCTATTGCTGAACCTTCAGAAAACAGTCTCAATGTGCTTTTCAATCAAAAAATGTAACCTGCAACATTTTAAAGTTAATATACATGATCATGACATCAGTTTAGCTACAGAATTCAAATACCTTGGCATTGTACTAGATCCTCAACTCAAATTTAATCTTCATATAAAGAAAATTTCAAAAACAGTAAAAAAAAATCTGAACTGCTTTAAATTAATTAGATATTACATACCTTACGAAGCAGCTGCACTGTATATGCATTCTATGGTTTTTTCTCATATATCATACTGTTTGACAGTCTGGGCTCAAGCAGCCCCTTCCACAATAAGACATATAGGTTCATTATATAATCAAACCCTAAAAATCTTGGACAAAAAGCCCATTAGGTGGCATCACTGTAATGTTTTAAAAAAATACAACCTATTGAGTTTTGAGAGCTTCATTGACCTCTGTCTTCTGAAATTAACGTTCAAATGTTTCCATAAATCAGCACCCGAGCCACTTGCTGGTTTCGTCCAAAGACAGGACAGCAGCAGAGCCACCAGGAGTTCTGTTAACAATAACTGTAAAATATTCCACCGCAGAACCACATTTGGACAAACAGCTTTCTCTATAAAGGGCAGTCACATCTGGAACACAATGCCAAATGAAATTAAAATAATAACGGACTTTAAAACATTCACTAAAAATGTTAAAAACTGGCTGAAAAATAAACAAGAATGTACTCATGTATGAATTAATTGTCTGCAAAGTGAGAGTGAATGAAGGGAAGGAATAAATGTGTTTGTTTATAGTGAGTGACGGAGGGAGGAAGGCCTGAAATAGGCAAATGTGAGTTATGTTATATGTGTTAAATGTGAGTCAGGCTGTTATATTTGTGTATTTATAATATTTATAATATTTATGTTAAATGTGAGTCAGGCTGTTATATTTGTGTATTTATAATATTTATAATTGTGTATTTATAATTTTTCTGCATTGATGTATGTGGTTATTGTGTATATTTTTTATCTTGATTCTTTTTTCTAAAGCCCATCCAGGGACAAGAGTTGCAAATTAGCTAATAGCTATACACTCTATGTGCAACACATCAGATTGATTGTCTTTGATTAATTGTCTATGTTTATTGCACTGTCCCTGTCAAATAAACTAATCTACTACTACTAAACCTCAAGGTGTAGGATCCTCCAGAGGCTTGCAGTTGTGCATAAACCTACTATTGGGCCACCCCTAACTAATGTTCAAAAGCAGAAATGGTTGCAGTTGGCCCCGAAATACATGAAGACTAATTTTCAGTCATGTTTACTGATAAGTGCCGTGCAACCCTGGATGGTCCAGATGGAGGCAGTAGTGGATGGTTGGTGGATAGCCACCATGACCCAACAAACAAGGCTGTGACATCAGCAAGGAGGTGGCGGAATCATGTTTTGGGCTGGAATCATGGGGAGAGAGCTGGTAGGCCCCTTTAGGGTCAGTGAAGGTGTGAAAATGACATTGGCAAAGTATATAGAGTTTCTGACTGACCACTTTCTTCCATGGTACAAAAAGAAGAATTGTGTCTTCTGTAGCAAACTTATCTTCATACATGCCAGTGCACCATCTCATGCTGCAAAGAATACCTCTGTGTCATTGGCTGCTATGGGAATAAAAGGAGAGAAACTCATGGTGTGGCCCCCATCCTCCCCTGACCTCAACCCTATTGAGAACCTTTGGAGCATCCTCAAGCAAAAGATCTATGAGGGTGGGAGGCAGGTCACATCAAAACAGCAGCTATGGGAGGCTATTCTGACATCTTGCAAAGAAATTCAAGAAGAAACGCTCCAAAAACTCTCAAGTTCAATGGATGAAAGAATTGTCAAAGAAGGGGTCCTATGTTAACATGTAACTTGGCCTGTTAAGATTTTTTTTTTTTGTTTGAAATAGTTTTTGATTTCAGTAAATATGACCTCCTAATGGAGCAAATTCAACAAATGACTATTTTCAGTTCTTTACAACCAATAAAATGTTTTGAAACTCTGTTGTGCGTAATAATTTGGAATAGTGCATTTTGAGTTTTTTTATTTTTGCAAAAAATAGTTATCATTGGAAGGTTTGTTCAATAAAATTTGAATTATGTTCTAATGGTAATTACTTACTGTAATTTGCATTGACTATTTAGGAAAATCAGAGCCAAATATTATTTGCATAATAATTTGGAATGCGGTGTAACCCAGTATGTGAGTATAGAGACAGAGGTGTTACCCTAAATTCTGGGACCAGCAGTTGGTAAGGTGGGTATCTTGTGGAACGTCGACTGCTGATGAACGTTGTGATTTTTGGGTTTTCACAGGGTTCGTAAAAGGTTGCAAAACAGTTTGCCAGCAGTTTTTAAGGTTGTAAACAGTTTTTCTTGCAAATGTATTTTTCCACAAACAGTTACAAACATTTGCAAAATAGTCGCATTTGCAAAGGGTTGTAACATGCTTTGTTCTCCAAGTAGTGAACACTAGCAGCTGTTTAAGAACCTTTACAAATGCTTGAAATCTGAATGCTGGGGACTGCTTGTTTGCCCTTTTTTTAGGGTTGGGTCCAGATTCACCTGGTATTTTACCTGGAGTTTGCAAAAGGTCACAAAGTCCCCAAACAATAGCAAAAGAGTGGAAAATATTTGCAAATCGCTGCAAACACTGTTGCTAACATTTGCTAGCAATCGCTAATGTTTGCCAACTGTCTTTCACAAACATTAGTGCGAATGTTGCTAATTGCCATCAAACATCGCTAAATGTCACAAATGACAGAATCATCAGAAAAGTTGGCAAATGCAAAAATCGGAACGCTCATCAGCATTAGCCACTTCATGAGTGCTTGTTTAAGTAGTAGTCAGGGATAAGGTCAAAATTCTAGGTCAAAAGCATGTATGACTTCTTTGGTGTCTAACTTTTTGTAACTTTTTAATTAAGAGGTTTACCAGACTGATCAAACTTTCCTGATAAATCGTTGATCTCAATTATTTTTTAATGATGTTCAGTTTTTTAAATCATTTTTCCCACTATCAGCTGTTAGAGAGTTTAACCACTTCTGAGCTCTACCTAAAATTTGTTCCACCATTATTTCCAGTTAGCCCCCCCCCATTTAAAGTGCTCAGTTCATTCTGTGCAAACTGCCTTGCTTTAACACATATTGTATTTCTGTATGTTGCAAAGAGTCACTTATGTCCATGTACTTGTGCATTTCTTTATTGTACAGTACGTACAGTGAATATAAAGTCTACACACCCCTGTTCAAATGCCAGGTTTTTGTGATGTAAAAAATGAGACCAAACTAAATCATTTCAAAACCTTTTCTACCTTTAATGTGACCTATAACCTGTACAACCATATTGAAAAACAAACTGAAATCTTTTAAAGGGAAAAATAAAAAAAATAAAAACTTACAATAAGCTGGTTGTGTAAATATGCACACCCTCTTATAACTGAGGATGTGGCTGTGTTCAGAATTAACCAATCCCATTCAAACTCATGTTAAATAGGAGTCAGCACACACCTGCCACCATTTAAATTGTATTTGATTAACCCCAAATAAAGTTTAGGTGTTCTAGTAGGCTTTTCCTGAAATTTCTGTAGTCACATCTTACAGCACAAGCCATGGTCCACAGAGAGCTTCCAAAGCATCAGAGGGATCTCATTGTTCGAAGGTATCAGTCAGTAGAAGGGTACAAAAGAATTTCCAAGGCAATAAATATACCATGGAACACAGTAAAGACAGTTATCATCAAGTGGAGAAAATGTGGCACACCAGTGACATTACCAAGAACTGGACGTCCCTCCAAAATTGATGAAAAGACAAGAAGAAAACTGGTCAAGGAGGCTGCCAAGAGGTTGACAGCACCATTGAAGGAGCTGCAGGAATTTCTGGCAAGTACTGGCTGTTTAGTACATGTAACAACAATCTCCTGTCTAGGCTGGCAAGACAGAAGCCTTATCTTACAAGGAAGAACATCCAAACCTGACTATATTTTGCAAAAACACATTTGAAATTTCCCAAACACATGTGGGAAAATGTGTTATGGTCCGATGAAACCAAGGTTGAACTTTTTGGCCATATTTCTAAAATGTATATTTGGTGCAAACACAACACTGCTCATCACAAAAAGAACACCATGCCTACAGTGAAGCATGGTAGTGGCACCATTGTGCTTTGGGGCTGTTTTTCTTCAGCTGGAACTGGGGCCTTAGTCAAAGTGGAGGGAATTATGAACAGTTCCAAATACCAGTCAGTGCTGGCACAAAAACTTCAGGCTTCTGCTAGAAAGCTGAAGATGAAAAGGAACTTCAACTTTCAGCATGACAATCACCCAAGGCGCACATCCAAATCAACCAAAAAATGGCTTCACCAGAAGAAGATTAAGGTTTTGGAGTGGCCCAGCCAGAGTCCAGATCTGAATCCGATCAAACATCAGTGGGGTGATCTGAAGAGGGCTGTGCATAGGAGATGCCCTCGCAATCTGACAGATTTGGAGTGTTTTTGCAAAGAAGAGTGGGCAAATATTGCCACATCAAGATGTGCCACACTGATAGACTCCTACCCAAAAAGACTGAATGCTGTAAAAAAAGCCAAAGGTGCTGCAACAAAGTATTCGTTTAAGGGTATGCATATTTATGCAACCAGGTTATTATAAGTTTTTTATTTTTTATTTTCCCCTTAAAAGATTTCAGTTTGTTTTTCAATTGGGTTGTATAGGTTATAGGTCACATTAATGGTGGGAAAAGATTTGAAATGATTTATCTTGGTCTCATATTTTTTACATCACAAAAACCCGGCATTTGTATAGGGGTGTGTAGACTTTTTATATCCACTGTACAGTATGTGTCAGTAAGTGGACCTTTTATAGTGGACTTGATGTGTGTGCCTCATTGTGTGTGTGTAATGAAAGAAAGACTTGAGGCTGTACGTGAATGTGGTCCATTAGCTGTGGTTCAAGGTGTTACAGTGTGAGCTAAAATTAGTCAGACAGGGCTCACTGTTTCTTCTTTAAATCTTTCTTTCACCTGCCATCTTCTGTATTTTTCTCTCTTCATATCTTCTTTTTCTTCCTCTCCTGTTCTCCATCTGTCTCTGCCCACGTCCTTGTTCTTCCTCTTCACCCTTAAAGTTGCTAATGTGAAAAATGAAAATCACAATATCTTAAATTGCATGCAGAACTGTGTTCTTTCCTCCTATTCATGATTGACTGAAAGAAGAGGAACATTTTGAACCTTGATAAACTGTGATGGGTTCACAAGCATGAGCTCACCATTGTCACTGTATAAATGTCACCATATCTTATTTCTTGGGAAGTACTTAATGCCATCAACTATCATTCTGTGGATGTGAAGTGGACTTAGTATTTACAAAGTTTAACTTGAAAACTGAGTTTTCAGAGAGTATTGAAAAGCCTAATTGAGTTATTTTTTGCTTTCTTCCAGTACAGCAACCAATATGTTCGATTTGTACCAAAGTTGCTGAAGATTTTTCTCACACTGACTTGGCTTCTGTTCAGGATCAAAAAGTCCTTGTCTGAAGTTGAAGTAATTCACAAGTGTTTGGCTAGGGCTGTTAGGGGTGAGCTCTGATACTTTATATATTTGATTAGTCATTGACTTTCCTTACACCCTTCCTAAACTTATTGCTCAATGAAAATGTTGGTTATTCAGTGATAAGGACCTGTACTTATACAGCACTTTTTCTAGTCACAAAGACCACTCAAAGCGCTTAACTAGTGGCTACACTAACCCTCTATTCTAAGGACCTATCAGAGGCAGATACCAAGGGACAATTTAGAGTCACCAATTAACCGAGCATGCATGTCTTTGGATTGTGGGAGGAAATCAGACCCCCTGTAGTAAACCCGCACAGCACAGGAAGGACATGCAAACTCCACACAGAAAAGTTCCCACTCCTGCCAGCCTGGGGATTTGAACCTGGAACCTTCAAGCTATGAGGCAACAGTGCTAACCACTGCACCACTGTGCTGCCCATTTGCTTATTTGCTTAAACGTAGTATATGGAAATTAACTCTGTGTTTTTCAACCTTTTTTGAGCCAAGGAACTCTTTTTACATTCAAAAAATCTCAGGCAGGGAACCCCACCAACCAAAAATGTTACAAAATGAAAAAAGCTCATGCACACAGGCCAGTACTTTGCTGTGTGACAATTATTGGACATCAATATGGAGCAATAAGGTTTTATGCTCCCCTCCCATTTCCTCACATAAAGATGTAAATATGCAGCTTATCGGACATCTTGTTTTTACAAAGTTTATCATCTGCACAACACCATACAACACAGGAGTGAGGTCTGCTGGTAAAGTCTTGCAAACAAGTGCCTCATGGTGCAAAAAACAGTACGTAACAACAAGATCTTGGTGTCTCTCTTTCACTCTGCTAATGAAGCCTTTGGCGCAACCAACCATGGCGGCTGCTCCATCAGTACAGGGCCCAGTTCAAAGTCTGAATCTTTCCTCTTCAAATATTTATCCATTGCCACTTTTCATCTAGTCATCACGATCTCTAGTACATCTTAACAAGGTAATTAACCTCAGTAAAGCACATGAAGAAGAAGGAGGTAGCCATTATTATTTTGTGCATACTGACATCTACTGGCATGGAAGAGCAACTACAGGCACCCATGCGCAACAATAACAAATTATTTGCATTTTTTTTATCAATAAAGAAATGATATTAAACAATTTCCCAAGGACCCCTGAACATTCTCTCAAGGAGAATGGGTCCTGGTTGAAAAAACAACACATTAACTAATGCTTTGACTAGTGAGGCTTTAGGCTACTGGGATCAACTTTAATTTTGGCATACACCACACATTATATTTGTCACCCCTCTCCTTCTAGAAGCAGTACAGTTTATTAAAATTCACCCCTGCAGTCAGTCTAGTTGATCCCAACCTCTGTGGAAAGAGGTCAAATTACTAATTAATATATACAGTGTGAGTTTATTAACAATGAGCTCAATTTAGAGCTCCTGAAACTGTGACAAAGACACCATTAAAGACAGCAGGCCAGCAGTAGATTGAATAAGTTCAATCCTTTAGCAGCTCAGTTGATTAGTTTGGACTTCCATTAATTCCCCATTAAACCGTTGGTTAATGAAGCTTTGCTGTTGAAATTCAGGATATCCTTTTGCAGTTCTTCTACACCCAAATAGAAATATTTTGGAATTAGTTTTAATATCATTACTTAATAAACATTCATCCTGTCTGCTGGCATCTCTCTCAGTTGTCTAGAGAATATATGATGGCCAGCAGGGTGGAGGATTACAGCATGGCTGATCACAGATCAGTTTCAGCTCTTTAATCTGTGTCTGGGACGAGGGGAGATGCTGACTTAGTGAACGGCACAGGAAAGTGTTCACGCTCCCTGTGCCACACACACACACACACACACACACACACACACACACACACACACGCATGGCGGCAGGCAGACAGAAAACATCAAATCTGATTTATAGATTTATCTGCTCAGCCAGCCCCCTACTATGCTTCTGTATTTCAGCAGCTTGGGTGATGGATAGAATACGTAAGCATTCCAGTTTCCACTGGTGTCCACCTCCAAGTACAAATGGATTTCTTAGTATGGGTATGTTCACATGTACCCCGTGAATATTTTTTGTACAGTTTTTCCGTGTCCCTGGGAGAATTCACAATCCCCCCCCAAAAAAGTAACATGCTGTCTTTCACTCATAGATTCACATAAATAGCACCGATGCATTGTGCATCAGCCGTCTCAGCTTTTTTCTAAAGAGGCAGAAAAATGTGCTATCGATTAACCGTGGGAGCAGAGGAAGGGTGAATGCTCCTTGGCATTCTTCAAAGGACACAGTGCAAAGCTCAGTGTGGGGTCTGATTCTGTGACTGAATGTGAATTCTGTAGATGTGTATTTAAGTCCGTAGAGTATCTGGCTTTCAAAGGCATTGATTGTTCAGCTTCATCACCAGCACAGCAGAATGGATTTAGTTTGAACATTATTTTGACAAGTTCTGCCCTACTGATCCCATCACCATTTCTGTATTGAAGAACCCTCTGCTTGGATTAACATTATCCTTACAATGCCTTATAAATGAAAGACTTCCGTTCAGCAGGTGCCTTTCTATGTGAAGTTTATAACATATCAAATGTTGACAAGTTCATATTTCTTAATATCAGCAGCCTTGTCTGCTGTTGTTGTGAACTGGAGCTATATAAATATAACTGAACTGAACACAATAGAATGAATTGCAGACAAAGTCAACATGATGAGGAATGTCTCGTGTGATCTGCCCTCACCTATCCTGCACTTGAACACAACAGTTCTGCACTGCATCTCACCATCTTTCTCTCTTAATAAAGTACTAAATATGTAATGGAGTTACCAGCATTTTAATGTGACTGTATGGCATTGTTTTGTAGTTGTATACAACTCTACAACTTATTGATCAACTTGTATTTTTCCATTCATTTTAGGGATTTAAAATGTGTATATTATGGGTTGCCGGGCAACAGGATTCCTTTGATGAAAGCATCCATTAAAGTGGAAATGTACAAGTTTTAAACTTTTGAACCCTCTCAAGTGCGGGAGCTTACTCTATCAACTGAATGCCCATTGAAAGTTCATTCTTGTGAGTGATGCATTTCTATCACCGCGGCGCTTTGGCTCCTCCAACAATAGGGCTCTTTGTCTTTTTGTGGGGTAAAATTTCCAAAGACGATTCAGTAGTTCCATCAGCTGCCATCACACAGGCATTTCTTACCCTATAAAATACAGAACTGTACAGTGATAGGCAGGCTTATGAGAAGCCAGCTCAAACACCAGTGGTTTGATTATATCAGGCAGCTACATTGTGTATTCCATCCATCCATCCATCTTCTTCCGCTTAATCCTTTTCGGGTTGTGGGGGGGCTGGAGCCTATCCCAGCATCTTTGGGCGAGAGGCAGGGTACACCCTGGACAGATCGCCAGTCCATCGCAGGGCCAACACAGAGAGACAGACAACCATTCACTCTCACATTCATACCTAAGGATAATTTAGAATCCCCAGTTGATGCCAATTAACCTAACTTGCATGTTTCTTGGCATGTGGGAGGAAACTGGAGAAATCCAGGAGTAAACCCACACAGACACTGGGAGAACATGCAAACTCCACACAGATCACTGTTGGTCGGGGGCTGGGATCGAACCCAGCATTCCCCGTCCAAGGGTGAGTTGCTGTGCTGCCGCAGTGCTAACCACTCTGCCGCCGCGCTGCCCTTACATTGTGTGTTAATTTTTCTACAAAAAAAGAAAATTTACACTCCCATTTTTCTTTCTTCAAACCATGTCCACAAATCATTCAGTGGACTGTTTGGACGGTTTGTATCGTGTGTTAAATTGGAAAATAATGCCGTCATCTTCGTCTCTGTGCGCCCTTTTTCTTCCACTCTTCTGGATTATGATTAAAATGAAATGATCTTACCCAGACACACCAATGAGTAATGAATCCAACCCTCTAATTTAATTTCCCAAATCAGTGTGGGGGTAGGAAAGATAAAAGGGGACGGTAGAGGAAGTATTGTGTTTATTCAGCAGTGTATCAGCTAATGGACAGACCTCAAACTGCCCCTGAGTAGGATCCAAAACCATTCGTAACTTATACAATTCAAAGACTGATGACGCTGGTGACACGGTGGAAGAATATCCTGAAGCTGTGTGTGTGTGTGTGTGTGTGTGTGTGTGTGTGTGTGTGTGTGTGTGTGTGTGTGTGTGTGTGTGTGTGTGTGTGTGTGGTTGCAGGCCTTCAGGGATTTCTGTGTTTGGGCGTGTTCCTACAGCTTCATCTCAGTGCTGTGGGTGCTTGTCCACACCATTCCACATGATATGAAACCGATATGCAGCTTGTGGCCTGAATGAATTCATTTTTCTCCACTCCATGGTATTTCTGCAAGTTTTTATGGTTGGAGATGTTCAATTTATAAAACTACACTCTTACAACTGCACTTTATTATATATACATTTGGCCATTATTAAGCATATAGATTCACATTTATCTAATTTTTATTAAGAAGATCACACATGTTAAGCTGGACCATTTATATATCAGCATAAGATTGTTAACAGCAGAAAGGTCACTGTGTTCATTTTAATCCCACCAAACAGCTACAGTAATGTAACTGATTAACATTTAGCTCATTAGAATATATGTAGCATAGACATTAATATAAATAACACCTAATAAACTTGATCATTTTTAAAAATCAGTCAATAAATTGCAAAAAACAGTCTGAACTCTGAAGACATGACAGGAAAAACTAGAGGGCACTCAGAGAAAGGATACCTCTGCCAAGGCTCCGTCCCTCCGTCCCTTTGTCCTCCCCCCGTCCCTTTGTCTGTCCATATTGCTGTCCATCTGTACATTGTGAGATAGGGCCTTGGCGGAGGTATGCACTCACTGATCACCTCCAACATCTGATGAGTTCATCTTTGAACTCACTGAGCCACCGCTCAGTTGGTAGAGCATCCGTCCCACACCCGGGAGGCAGGGGTTCAAATCCCGGCCGGGTCATGCCGAAGACCATATAAAAGTGGAACTTCCTGCCGTCCAGCTTGGTGCTCAGCAATAATGGTATGGAGGAGGGAAATCTGTGGCGGCGCCTTGCATGGCAGCGGCCCTCTGATTCTGCACTGGGGTGTGTGTGATTGACACTATAGATAGGTAAAGCACAATCTCGTTCTACTGTACATGATTGGCTGTACAGTTGAATGACAATAAGGGTGATTTTTTTTTTTTTTTTTTGGGCCAAGGGCCACCTCTGGTGAAAATGTCACCCAAATCCATCTAGGAGTTTTTGTGTGGTCCTGCTAACTAACTAACTAACCTGCACTTATATGACGCTTTTCAAGTCACAAATTGACCATACAATGGGGCTGGGCAATTCCACCTTAAGTCAGCATCGTGGCTTATTGAATCTTTCAGGTTGGTTTTCATTTTTTTCATCTTCTCTTCTCCATTACAGTTTACTGACAAGGTTCATAATTATTAAGCAATATTACACAACAGAGTACAATAGAATGGAATAGGCTTTATTGTCATTATACAGTTGTACAGTACAACGAAATCGTGGGTGCTCCACCAGGCTACTGCGCAATAAAGTAAGAGAGAAGAATTTGAAATAAAACAGTTACAGAACACTCTGTTAACCATACGACTGAAATGAAAATAAAAGTAAAAATAACGAATAGCCCATAGGTATATACACATTTGCGATAGTGGCTTCATGGGTGGAACTATGTACATAAGAGTGTGGCGTGCAGAACACATAATAGAGTAAAATGGCCCAAGGATTATGGAAAATATGTACAGTAGGGATTTCATGGATGGGTCAATATATATGAAAGTGTGGAGTGCAAAGACAGGTGAGTTATAGTGATAATTAGAAGATCCTCAGTTCTATGCATGTGAGCGCTCAGAGGGATGGGGGGTAAGGCCTCTGACTGTTTGCAGTCCAGATGGCCCAGGGGAAGAAACTGTTTGTCAGTTTGGAAGTGTGGGACCTGATCGGTCTGAACCGTCGTCCAGAGGGAAGCAGGTCAAACAGGTGGTGGGTGGGATGTGAGGGGTCTCCTGTGATGGCCTTGATCCTTCTGAGACAGGAGGATCTGGAGATGTCTTCCAGGGAGGGCAGAGGGCTGCCAATAATTTTGGGGGCGTTATTGATGACCTCCTGCACAGTCTTCCTGTTCTCAGCCATGGAGCTGGCGTACCACACATCCAGACAGTAGGTGAGCACGCGCTCCACTGAGCAGCAATAGAAGGCCAGCAGCAGCTTCTGGTCCAGGTTGTGCTTCCTCAGGACATGGAGGAAGTGCAGCTGCTGCTGGGCTTTCTTCACCAGGGCCTTGGTGTTGACAGTCCAGGAGAGGTCAGAGGAGATGTAGGTGCCCAGGAACCTGAAGGCAGGTACTTTTTCCACACGGTTGTCATTTATTGGGGGGGAGGGGGTCCTTTTATTCTTCCTGAAGTCCACAATGACTTTTTTGGTTTTTTTGGACATTCAGTTTCAGGTTGTTTCCTTGTCACCACAGCAGCAGATTCTCTACCTCCATCCTGTATGCCTTCTCATCGTCATCGGTGATGAGCCGAACCAAGGTGGTGTCGTCCGCGTATTTCACGATGATGGTGGTTGTGTGGGTTAGAATACAGTAAAAGGTGTACAGGGAATACAGAAGAGGACTTAGCATGCAGCCTTGGGGGGAGCCAGTGTTGAGGGACAGTGTGGAGGAGTGGTGGGGGCCAAGTCTGACTGTTTGTAGGCGGTTGATGAGAAAGTTCTTTATCCATGAGCAGGTGCATGTGTGTGTGTGTGTGTGGGAATTCTGAAGGAGGTGCAGTTTGTTGATCAGGCTGTCCGGGATGATGGTGTTAAAAGCTGAGCTGTAGTCCACAGTATGACATCATATCACTGCGGTGCATAGTAAACAAGCATAATAGAGCAGGCCTGTTGTGATTTCACAAACAAAAAAATTAAACATTGTCCAGTGCTGAAATTAAGTGCAAGTTATGTACCTGCGTCAGCATGGCGCAGCTATAACTGACTTCTTTTTTTCTCTGTGCAAAGATCTTATGAAAAGTTGCTTTTTCTTAACATTTATTAGCTGCACCTCCATTACAATCTGTTCTTGTCTGTCGCTGTTTCATAAACAAAAACACACGACAAACACAAATCACTCTACACATCAGCTGAAACCCATTTTGGCAACGGAACAATGCATTTCACCCAACACACAAGAAAAAAATTGCTGATCACTGCATCTGCAACGGACGTTGATAATGGAATTGATGTGATGCGAGTACATAAATCCCACTTTAGTGTGTTTACATATCATGTGGGTGAAGCGGCTTACAACAACATCCTCAGCTTGTCTGCCGGTTACGTCCGCAGGCACTCCAAACCCCGTCTTAAACCCCACCAGATGAAATAATGTCAATCATCACATACTATGTGGATGGAGACCACATATCTTATCATTCCAAGGCCTTTTACTTTTTCTGCAGTGTTTCCGGAGTATGGAGATGAGTGGCCCTATGGCGTGGCCAGCTGTGGGGAAGTACATGAAAAGCTCAATATTAATATATAAAATAATTCTCAAAAAAATTCCTGGATCTAGATTGTGATCCAGATCGCCACCAAAATCTAATCATCTGTTCCCCATGCTATTACACACCTTTCCTGAAAATTTCATCAAAATCCGTTAATAACGTTTGGAGTTATGTTGCTAACAGACAGACAACCAAACAAACCAACAAACCAACGCCGGTTAAAACCTTACCTCCTCCATTAGCAGAGGTAATAAATTTATAACAGATGTGAGTTTTTGTCCAGTATGATTTTGAGTCTGATATGATGCCTTAATAAACAGTCACAGACATCTGTCCTCATCACAGCTCAAATTCATTCATTCATTCATCTTCAACTGCTTAATCCTTTTTGGGTTGGGGGGGGGGGGCGGTGCTGGAGCCTATCCCAGCATCTCTGGGCGGGAGGCAGGGTACACCCTGGACAGGTCGCTTTTCTATCGCAAAAAACTATTCACCCTCACATTCATACCTAAGGACAATTTAGAATCCCCAGTTGATGCCATTTGATCTACCAGGGGGCCTGAAAAGCTCATTGTTGTCAAATTTGACAGTGTGGTTTATTTTTCAATATGGTCTCCCCTTCGGTCCACACACTTTTTCCATCGGTGTTGCAGCACTTGGAAAATAAACGACGTTTGGTCAAATTTGACCTCTGTGAACTTTTCAGCTCCCCCTTGTAATGTTCATGCTTTTGGCCTGTGGGAGGAAACTGGAGTACCCAGAGAAAACCCACACAGACAGAGGGAGAACATGCAAACTCCACACAGAAGGGTCACCGCTAGCCAGCAGGTGGGATTGAACCCACGACCTTCTTGCTGTTCTGCCCAGTGTTGGGTGTAACGCGTTACAAAGTAACGCGCTACAGTAATCTGATTACTGTTTGGTGTAACGCAGTAATGTAACACGATAAGTCTGATAAATGTAGTAATCCCATTACAGTTACTAATCCAAAAAGATCACGTTACTAGTGTTTCTTTTTAACAACTTACAAAATGGAAAAACAACTGCACCGCCAGTAAACAGTAGACGAAGAAGCAGTAGTGGCGCCCACTTCCGTTTCCACCACTACGTTCCTATAAATATCAGCGGGCACGTAAGTCCGGCCTCTTTCCGAATCCGATGCTCCTGCCTGGTGGCTGTATCTTGTGTGTTACCAATCCCTGCAATAAAGCTAAGTTCGACTGTGCAGCTGGCCTCGTCATTATACGGTAATTCCAGACATAACACAAACAGCACTTGCAGTGGCCGATGGGGAATCATACAAATGGAAGAGTTGAATAAATCGCCGTTTGGTGGCTGGAGATAAGCTTATTACTTCGAATATGTTGAGTGAAAGGACAAGAACATGACGGTAATGTGCAAACTTTGTCTGGGCAAACTTTTAAACTAAGTTACCCTGGTATCTTAGTTTAAAAGTATATTTAATAAGGCATGTTGTTTTCCTTAAAACTTTCATCATAACTTGACATTCAAGGGTAGTGTTTTATTTTTATTTCAAACAGTAATTTATGTTTACACTGGATGGCAGGAACTGCCCACTTTTTAAAGGTTTAATTCTTAAAATGTTGGAAAAATTAAGTTTGCACTTGGCCACAATATATAAAAGGGATATAGCTTTGTGCAATGTTTTCAAGCTTTTATTTTGTGAAATTTGCATACTCCCAGTACTGTTTTACATTTCTGTTAAGTGCCATCAGGGAGATTTTAATTTTACATTAAAGACAGAAGAGTAAAAAAGCTTCTTCTTTGTCTTATTTGTTAGTATAGGCTATAAAAATGTGTAGTTTGAACATATATAGTTTAACTTATGTGGAAATATGGTACATTTCACTGACACTATCTGAAAGTAATCCAGAAGTAATCTGTAATTGATTAGTTTTGACAATGAGTAATTAAGTAAAGTAAGGGATTACATTTTTAAAAAGTAACTAGTGATTGGTAATGGATTACTTTTATAAGTAACTACCCCAACACTGCTTCTGCCACAGTGCTAACCACTACACCACTGAGCTCAAATATAAAGTCTAATATAAAGTTTTCATCATTTGCTGTAACATTTGTTTATGACTGCAGAAATATCTCTGGAGAAATGCCTTCGGTATTAAGCCTGAACACAGGCATAAAAAACACGTTTTTTTAAAAAAAAATAATTTAATTACTTCCTAAATAATTAACAGCTCACCTCATCATCACAGCCATGGGAGATGTGTAAGCTTCTCTCAGATGTGTTTGAGATTACTTCAGAGTGTTTCACACAACATTTAGAACTACTGGGTGCTAGAGCCATAGTGGCTTTACCAGGTGCAAACCAACAAAGATGTTCATTCTGGCAAAAGTGTTCACTCTGTCAAGGCTACAAAGATTTTATGAAGAGGAAATATGCAGAGGGAATAAAATCAGTTTTCTATTTGTCTATAAGTCTTCCATTTCATTTATTTATTTATTTTCAATGAGGTTTTGTTTGCAATAATGATATTTAGTTTTCATCTGTTTTTTTTTAATCCTAAAAAAAAACAAAAAAACAGTTGTTTGCGTCCATCTTGTCTTAGACATTACATCTGTGACATGCAGACTGTTCACAGACCAGAGGTTGTATCTCACCACACGGAGAGAGGAAGAGCAAGAGAATGTCAGCAGTTTCAAAAGCTGTTCATTGGTTTATTTTATTTTTTAGTGGATTGTTTTATTTATTTATTTAGCTATTTATTTATTTGATTATTTTTTTTAATTAATTAATTTATTATTTTGCTCCCCGGTACTGATCCAGTCATTTTGCTTGGATCAAACCCGGTACCAATGCTAGATATCGGCCCTTTTCTGACAGAAAGGTGGTGGAGTTTTATCTAGTTTTTGGGTTGTTCTAAGGCTGGGCAATAAATCAATTTTAAATAAAAAATGCAAATTAAATTTCTTTTGACATTGTCAAAAACTGAAAATCATAAAGACTAATTTTCTCTTCCACTAACCTAATATGGCAGCCTCTCCACATATGGTGAAACGTAGCAGCGAGCATCACTGGGACGCTTTCATTTATTTTACGAAACACAAAAATGCACAATAGAACACTGAAATTAAAATTTGAATGAAATTCTAGGCATGGGGAAAATACCTGTTGTACACAATTTCTTATGCAAATATGCTTGTTCACATTTGTGTCATTGGATACTATTATTGGTGTAGAACTACAGCACACATTTACACATCATATTGCTGCACATACTAGAAGTAGCAGGTGTGTTCACAGGTTCTTTGACAGTGTTATATTTCCATCTGTTAAGCTGGAACAGTGTATGCATTCATTGTAGTTATTAAAGCTCTTTGGCATGTTATTTAATGAAAAATGTTTTTTTTTCTAATCAAGACAATGCACAGTCAAATTATTTTTGATGCATTAGCAGCAGGGTGTTTATTTTAATAATCTTCATGCTTAGGCACATGAATACATTTTAATTCTGTGTTTTAGCATGATTGGATCAGTAGTGTCATCTGATGCCTAAAACAAATATGTTCCTGTTTGTCTACCTGTTTTTCCACCATACATCTCCTGCACATTCTAATTACTTGTCTACACTGTAAAATGTAATATGACTCAGTCCTATTATCTATGTAATGTAGTATAGAAGGATAGATAGATAGATAGATAGATAGATCCCAAACTGGGAAATTACAGTGTAACAGCAGCATGACAGTTTACAACCAAACAACAGAAACACACTCATGACAGACAAAGGGATTACCCATGGAAAGTAAAAAACTAACACGACTATAGAACCTATATACATCATAGCTTAATATATGATGACCCGTATAAACACATGAATCATCCCATTGCACAAAGAAGGACTATCAGGAGTAGAGTGAAAATGTGAGGTACCAGTTAGTCTGTAAGGTGTAGTGTGGCAGCATAGCTATGCCAGAATACAACATCATAGTGAGTTATTGTACAGTGAAATTGCATGTGGCAGGAAAGATTTCCTGTACCTGGCTGTTCGACAATGAAGCTGCAGTAGTCTACTGGAGAAAGTGCTTCGCTGTCTATCTAGTGTGTGGTGGAGGGGGTGATCAGGATTGTCCATGATGGATCGCAGTTTATTTAGTGTTCTCCTCTCCATCACTGTCTCAAAGGTCTCCGGTCTGAGACCAATTACAGAACCAGCCCTCTTGATAATCTTGTCAAGTCTGTTGGTATCTCTGGCCCTAATACTGCTACCCCAACAGACAGCAGCAAAGAAGATGGCGCTGGTGACAACAGTCTGGTAGAAAAGCTCCAGCATCCTGCTGCACACGTTGAAGGATCTCAGCTTTGTCAGGAAGTAGAGTCTGCTCATCCCCTTCTTGTGCGCGGCATCGGTGTTGGATCTCCAGTCCAACCCGCAGCTGATCCTGACACCCAGATATTTGTAGTCCTCAACCACTCCAACATCCTCCCCCCTAATCTGCAGTGGCTGAGAAGGAGCCTTCCTCTTCCTGAAGTCAATCACCATCTCTCTGGTCTTGCTGACATTCAACCTCAGGTGATTCTGCTCCGTCCACTCCACAAATCTGTCTACCAGTGCCCTGTACTCCCCCTCCTCTCCTCCTCTTATACACCCCACAACAGCTGAGTCATCAGAGAATTTTTGCAGGTGGCATGACTCAGTGTTGTACTGAAAGTCAGTGGTGTATAAGGTAAAAAGAAAAGGAGAGAGCACAGTCCCCTGTGGAGCTCCCGTATCACTAGCCACCACTTCAGACAAGACACTGCCCAGCCTGATAAACTGTGGTCTGCCTGTCAGGTAGTCAGTAATCCAGGAGATCACAGAGCTGTCAACCCCCATCCCCCGCAGCTTCTCGCCCAGCAGCAGTGGCTGGATGGTGTTAAAGGCACTGGAGAAATCAAAAAAAGTGATTCTTACAGTATCTCCTCCACCATCCAGGTGCAGATGGGCTCATTGCAGCAGGTAGATGACAGCATCTTCAACTCCTAAATGGGGCTGATATGCAAACTGCAGAGGGTCCAGCCACGTCTTCACCTGTGGCCTCAGGTAGGCTAAGACCAGTCTCTCCAGGACCTTCATCACATGAGATGTGAGGGCAACTAGTCGGTAGTCATTCAAATCCGATGGAGATGACTTCTTGGGGACAGGAACCAGGCAGGATGTCTTCCACAGCACCGGTACTTTCTCCAGACTCAGGCTCAGGTTGTACAGGTGTTTCAGTACCGGAGCTAGTTGGTTGGCACAGGTCCTCAGGGTCCTTGTGGAGATGTCGTCAGTGCCCGAAGCCTTCCGCTGACAGAGTCTCTTCAGCTGTTTCTACACCTGATCTGTAGTCACCGTGAAGTGAGGGAGGGTCCTGGCGCACCCTGAGGAGGAGGGAGATGGAGAGAGGTTCTGCACGAGAGTGTGGGTGGGGAGGGGTGCGTGGGGGTCTGGTTGTGTTGCTTGGGTGACAGGCTGTGAGTTGAACCTATTAAAAAACAGATTCAGTTCCTCAGTTCTCTCCTGGCTCCCAGATGGCTGCCGGACTCTCCCCTTGTACCCAGTTATTTGTTTCATTCCCTCCCACACATCTTTAGTGTTGTTTTGCCTGAGTTTCTCTTCCAACTTCCTCCTATAATTGTCCTTGCACCTCCTCAGCATCTCTCTCAGCTCATGCTGCACTCCCCTCAGCTTCTCCTTGTCTCCAGCCTTAAAAGCTCTCTTCTTTTTGTTCAGAAGTGCTTTCAGGTCACTGGTGACCCATGGTCTGTTGTTGGAGAAGCAGTGTACAGTCTGAGCTGGCATGGTCATGTCTTCACAGAATCTAATGTATTCTGTGGTGCAGTTGGTCATATTGTCTATGTCCACCCCATGTGGTTCACAGAGTACGCTCCAGTCCGTCGTCTCGAAGCAGTCCTGTAGTGCATCAGCAGCCTGCTGTGTCCACCTCCTCACAGTCCGTGTATAAGCAGGCTGCCTTTGCACAAGCCGGGACATACTTGGGTGATAACATGACCATGCAGTGATCTGATTTACCAATGGGGGGTAGAGCTGTGGCACTATATGCATCCCTGACATTGGCATACAGTAAATCCAGTGTTTTGTTCTCTCTGGTGGGACAGTCAACAAACTGGTTAAAGTTTGGTAGTGTTTTTCCCACTGAGACATGGTTAGCATGTCTCACAAATCCTTCCAAAAATCATGTATACATAATGCAACTTCTTCTAGCTTTACTCCCACATTCTGGTGGGGTCGCTACGGCATACATTGACATAGCTTCCATATCCATAGGTTGGAGCTGAGTTTTATGCTGGATGCCCTTCCTGACACAACCCTGCCCATTTTTATCCGGGCTTGGGACCGGCACAGGGAGTACACTGGCTTGTGCACCCCTTGTGGCTGGGTAACCAACATTTCCCTTCACCGTTCCATTTTGCTGAGCACCAAGCTGGATGGCAGGAAGTTTCTTTTTTATATGGTGTTTGGTATGACCCGGCCGGGATTTGAACTCCGGCCTCCCGGTTGTGGGGTGGATGCTCTACCTCTAGGCCACCACTCCGGTGTATATATGCATATGTATGCATAATTCAACCATTTCTGAAAAAGAGACCATTCACCATGATTGATTTAGATATTCCTACAAGAATGTATGTACAGTGCATCCGAAAAGTATTCACAACGCTTCACTTTTTCCACATTTTGTTTTGTTACAGGCTTCTTCCAAAAGGGATTAAAATCATTTTTTTTTCATCAAAATTCTACACACAATACCCCATAATGACAATGTGATTTTTTTTTTAGATTTTTGCAAACTTATTAAAAAATAAAGCACTAAGAAATCACATGTACATAAGTATTCACAGTCTTTGCCATGCAGCTCAAAATTGAGCTAATGTGCATCCTGTTTCCACTGATCATCCTTGAGATGTTTCTACAGCTTAATTGGAGTCCAACTGTGGTAAATTCAGTTGATTGGACATGATTTGGAAAGGCACATACCTGTCTATATAAGGCCCCACAGTTGACGGTGCATGTCAGAGCACAAACCAAGCATGAAATCAAACGAACTGTCTGTAGACCTCCAAGACAGGGTTGTCTTGAGGCACAAATCTGAGGAAGGATACAGAAAAATTTCTGCTGCTTTGAAGGTCCCGGTGAGCACAGTGGCCTCTATCATCCGTAAATGGAAGAAGTTCAGAACCACCAGGACTCTTCCTAGAGCTGGTGGTTCCGAACATCTAAACTGACCGATCGGGGGAGAGGGGTCTTATTCAGGGAGGTGACCAAGAACCCGATGGTCACTCTGTCAGAGCTGCAGTGTTCCTCTGTGGAGAGAAGAGAACCTTCCAGAAGGACAACCATCTCTACAGCAATCCACCAGTCAGGCCTGTATGGTAGAGTGGCCAGATGGAAGATACTCCTTAGTAAAAGGCACATGACAGCCCAGCTAGAGTTTGCCAAAAGGCACCTGAAGGACTCTCAGACCATGAGAAACAAAGTTCTCTGGTCTGATGAGACAAAGATTGAACCCTTTGGCGTGAATGCCAGGCGTCATGTTTGGAGAAAACCAGGCACCGTTCATAACCATGCCAGTGTTGGTGGCAGCATCATGCTGTGGGGATGTTTTTCAGTGGCAGGAACAGGGAAACTAGTCAGGATAGAGGGAAATACAGTATGAATGCAGCAATGTACAGAGACATCCTGGATGAAAACCTGCTGCAGAGTGCTCCTGATCTCAGACTGGGGTGACGGTTCATCTTTCAGCAGGACAACAACCCTAAGCACACAGCCAAGATATTGAAGGAGTGGCTTCAGGGCAACTCTGTGAATGTCCTTGAGTGGCCCAGCCAGAGCCCAGACTTGAATCCAATTGAACATCTCTGGAGAGATCTGAAAATGGATGTACACCGACGCTTCCCATCCAACCTGATGGAGCTTGAGAGGTGCTGCAAAGATGAATGGGCCAAACTGCCCAAAGATAGGTGTGCCAAGCTTGTGGCATCATATTCAAAAAAACTTGATGCTGTAATTGGTGCCACAGGTGCATCAACAAAGTATTGAGCAAAGGCTGTGAATACTTATGTACATGTGATTTCTTAGTTTTTTTTATTTTTAATAAATTTGCAAAAATGTAAAAAAAAAAAACCACTTTTTTCAAATTGTCATTATTGGGTATTGTGTGTAGAATTTTGATGGGAAAAAATGAATTTAATCCCTTTTGGAATAAGGCTGTAACATAACAAAATGTGGAAAAAGTGAAGCGCTGTGAATACTTTCCAGATGCACTGTATGCCATGATGAAAAACATTTCACTTATGAATGATTTCCCTTTTGCAGATGGCCACCTTATCGTGGTGGAGGAGTTTGCAGGCCCTGGTTTTGTTGTAGGGTCTCCCAAGAAAAAACAGGTGTATTCATACCAAATGCAATGTAACTTTTATGCACAGCGCAAATACATTTAAATGTAAACATGCAGAAAACACACAGATTTGTGCATTCATATCTGAGGGAGTTGGTAGTGATAGCTTATCAGTTTTGAGATTCTGCTGTCACCGGAATAAAAGCATCAACACTGGAGCTCTGCAGCTGAAACGAAGTGGAGGGAGCTTATGCACCCACTACTCCTGCTACGGATATGCTAACAAGAACTAGCAGGCTAGTAGTGTAAACAAACAGCTGTTGTCTGGGTGCCGTCTCTCCAGGAGGCAGTGACGTTTTCCCAGCGGTGTGCCCCACCGGATAATGTTGTAAACATGACAGCATTTTGGAGATTTCTACAGCAGCTGCAGAAGCTATGAAGGAAACCCCACTCTTCTGTAACTCACGGCAGACACAAATTCACATTATTTTACATATTTACATTGAGTTAACATATAATCGTGCCACCCCAAAAAATCTGCATTTTCATGCTTAGTGTGGACACACCTTTAGAGTGGTCCAGTGGATCCCTACAAAAAAAGCCACATGAAGGACCCATGTACTCAAAGGAGCCACCACATGGGTCAGCCCTCTAGTGGCTCACCACCTGCAGGAGAGATCATGATGCTATGTGAACCGGGTTGGAGTCTGGGCTGCTCTGTTTGGACTGCTGCCCTTGTAACCCGGACCTCTGGATAAGTGGTAGAAGATGGGTGGATGGATGGATGAATGGATGGATGAAGTTATTTTGCAAATACATTAAATGATAAAACATACATTACATTATACTGTTAACAACATATTGGATGAACTGACAAATTTTAGAACTGTTACTTTCGCTGTCTGTAATTGTTTGGTTCTAGATAATGATATGAACAAGAACATATGTTTTATTTAAATAATGTAACCATATTTAAATATTCTTTTTTTTATCTTGGTTACCTCAGTGACAGGTCCTGCCTCAGGCTGTGCTGAAAAGGTCAAACAGTTTTACATGCACCTATACCACAAGAAGTCATTTCCATCAAGAGAAGCCTTTTTAACCCATGATCATTACTGCCTTTTGTCACTCAGCTAATTATAATTGACAAGAAATACTTCCCCCTGTAAGCCCCACACTGTATAGCAGTACATGCCAGAGTAATTTAAAGAAAACTCTGTATTTCCTTCCCAGTGATAGACAGTGAGTGGGACTGGTGGTATGACTGTGAACCATGGCCTGACTTAAATGGAAATAATTTGGATTGCATGAGTGACTACAATAAAAGTAGTAATTTTGCCACACTTAAGCCTGAGTCACTGACAGACTCAAGCTTTTGTCAAGCACTTTTCATTTTTTTTAGAAGATCAGTTGGTGTATTGTTAAAAAAAAATGTGGCAATATTCAAGATCATGCAGAGAATTTGCTTACCTTATCACACAGTCCGTAACATTTTTGAATCCATTGTATGGATATATTCTGATTTTGGCTTATATGATGGCATTTGAAGGAGAATGTGTGACACCGCTGAATTCAGGTCTTTACACGGCAGATAATTACTAGATATTCATGCCATGTGCTTGGAAAAACCTTATTTTTATTGTATACAGCTTTTGATAAGTGTCTTATATTTACAGTACTCACACTTAAATCTGTAATGTCTGCCTTTATCACAATTTACTATCCTATTATTGCTGTACTCCCAAATAACCTGCATATTGTATGATTAAAAAAACAACAATAACACAGTCCAAAAACACTCGCTCGCACACACATAGCTCACACATATCTTTTTTAAGTGACTACCGTTTCAAGTGCAGCATAACAGCAGTAGGTCTCCCTCTCAACAAAAGAGTGCCCCACTTGACAACCCTGGGAAAAAAAAAGAGGCCTGCCAGACAAATCCACTAAAATCCAAAGACCACTACAGCATCAACAATGAGATCTTTTTTTACTTTTTTATATCAAGGTAAAAACAAAATCTTCCACAAAACGCGCCCTCCTGATTCTACGTGGCGGTCCCCTTTAAACGGCCGTGGCCAGTCCACTCTCAGAGCGAGGGCTGCCCATGACTTGAGGAGACACGGGAGAATCAATCCTCGGCAAGCGGGCGCATACGGTTCCAGAGGTAGGGGTCCTAACAACTGCGCCATGTCATTTATTTTTTTACTGTACAAAGATATGTTTTGTCCACAGCCAAGTATGCCCGGGGCCATTTCTCCACACCTGAGAGAAGTGTGAATGAAATTATACATGGTTGTAAATATTGATGCACTGAGAATGGTACAGGACAGAGGGGGAAAAGTTTGAAGAATTATGATTGCATGGAGGAGTGTGCACTGCATGGCGAGTTTTTATGCAAAATGCAGTGAGCTTGAGTTTGTATGATGTGTTTTGCGGTTTCTAAACTAGTAGAAAGGCAAGTCAGGCAGACTCTCTTCAATCACAATGGGTGGCTGCAGGTACTACCTTCTCACTGAGGTTTTTTTGTTTAATAATGTAACACATCAGCTTGTTCTGTATAGTATACTGTCTCTCCTTTTTTTCTTTTTTTACCTTATCCATTTTAATACAAGCTGGATTTGACCAACCACTAGTAGCCTTCTTGAATTAGCCCTTTCACTAGCCAAGAGGTCAGTATTATTAATAATAAGCAAGTTTTTCTGACGTTCTCTTTTCTTTCCTTTTTCATTTGAAATTGCAACTTATTTTATTTCTACCTTTATTTGTACAGCACCTTTTGCAGACACAGGTCACAAGGGCCTTACATATAATAAAACAGAGAGTCAAGAGGTTTGAGGACAGAGATTTACAAACACTATGAATACATGACAAAGAAAAGCAATAAAATAAAAATAAAATGAAAAACATAAAGGAAAAAGCAAATAAAACATAAAATAAATTACATGAAAGCCTGTCTAAACAACAGTGTTTTCATTTGCCTCCTAAAAGTGACTTCAGAGTCAGTCGAACAGACTGAAGGGGGTACAAAGTTCCACAATTTGGGTGCTACAGCTTGAAAAGCTAGGTCACCATAGGTTTTAAAATAAGTCAGAGGTACCTCTAATAAAAGCTGATCAGAGGACCTGAAGGGCCGAGAAGAGGAGTACAGCTGAATGGGGACTATATAGGGAGGTGTCAGACCATGCAGGACTCTTAAAAGTTAAAACTAGGATTTTAAACTGGACTCTAAAATTAACAGGGAGCCTGTGAAGACCTGATAAAATATGGATAATGTGAGACCTCTCATTAGCTTTAGCTAAAAGCTTTGCAGCAGCATTTTAAACCAACTGTAGCCAATTTAAAGATGTTTTATTAAGGACATTAAAAAGTAATCTAAACAAGAAGAAATAAAAGCAGTGATGACCATTTCCAGCTCAGCTTTCAGCACCATACTGGAGTGGTGGCCTAGAGGTAGAACATCCACCCCACAACCGGGAGGTCGGGGTTGAGATCCCGGCCGGGTCATGCCAAAGACCATATAAAAGTAGGACTTCCTGCTGTCCAAGTTGGTGCTCAGCAAAAATGGAATAGAAAAGGGAAATGTGGGCGGCAGTGGCTCAGGCGGTAGAGCAGGTCATCCAATAACCGAAGGGTTGGTGGTTCAAATCCCGCTCTCCCTAGACATCCTGTCGCTGTATCCCTGGGCAAGACACTTTACCCACCTTGCCTGCAGTGTCCATCACCCTGGGTATGAATGTGTATAAATGTTTGGTAGTGGTCGGAGAGGCCAATGGCATGGATTGGCAGACATGTGTCCGTCAGTCTCTCAGGGCAGCTGTGGCTACAGTAGTAGCTTACCACTACCATTGTCTGTGGAGGGAATGAATAATGCATCCATTGTATAGTGTCTATGAAAAGCCCTATATAAATCTGATGCATTATTATTATACCTCTTAGTTCAGCGATGTTTGTCAAGTGGACAAAAGCAGAGTGAGTCAGCCGAGTAACATGAGCATAAACAAAAGCCTTGCAGCATTTATTTGTTTTTCTTCTATTTATTTATTTTTCTTCTTGTAAATTGGTGACTGTCTTGATGTGCTTGCATTGAATGCTTCTGTATATTCATGTTATTATTTCAGAGTTTTTTTTAACTGAAGACCCCAGGAAGAATAGCAACTGTTTGGGCCGAAGCTATTGGGGATCCTAATAAATAAACAAACATCTAGAAATAAAGAGATGTCAAGTAGTACACCAAGATTACTTACAGAAGGCTTGACAGAAGAACTGAGTGACCGAGGGATTCTTTGATTGTAGGGATCAGGAGTGATAATTAAGAGTCTTTGTTTTATCATCATTTAAACTGTGAAAAGTTTGCAGATAGCCATTTCTTGACAGCTGTTATACAGTCTGCTAAAACTGAAAGTTTATCGAGTTCTTGTGGTCTAAAAGAAAAATAAGGCTGAATATCACCAGCATAAAAATGATAAATATCATTCAATGTAGCAAACTGACCAAGTGGAAGCACCTATAGGGAAAATAAAACAGGACCCAGAACTGAGCCCTGAGGAAACCCACGTGACAAGGCTGCAACATCAGACATGGTTTACAGAGATATAATAACATCTGTCTGTTAGATATGAGCATAACCAGCCCAAAGCTATCCCACTAACATTGATTGAGTGGTGCAGTCTATCAATAAGAATTTTATGTCCTACTTATTTATACTAATGATGCCTCTTTTTTAAAATTTTGTATATTAAATTTGAGCCCCAATCCCCCTCTGAAATTAGCCACTTTTGTGTAAATTTGTGTCTTTTTTAAAATTTGTGACTTTTTCCTTACAAATTTGTAGGATTTTCCAACATAAATTTTCAACATTTTCATTGTAAATTTGTGACATTTTATTACATTTTTCCACTCCTAAGCATGTTATCTTTCTCATAAATTAATGAACTTTTCTTCGTCTCAGATTTGAATCCGTTTGTGTTGTAAATTTGTGACTTGATTATGGCAAATTTATGACTTTATTGTTAATTTACATCTTTTTCTAACATGACTTATAAATTATGACTTTTTTGTGTAAATTTGTTTTTTTTTCTGTTTAATTTTATTCCTAGCTTAAGGTTCATCTGTGTCCTTTTTGTAATAAATTGGTGATTTCTTCAACACAATACCTGGCAAACTGGGGGTCAGAGTGACTGAGCTACAGGCTAAGAGCCAAATACTAGGGGGGTTCCATTGATTTAGCTGGTTATGTCAAGCTGTATGCCTGTCAGTGAGCTGCCCTTTACTTTCCTCCCTCTCATGCTATTTTTTACTCATTACTCTTTTTTTTTACTCATGATACTGATTCATAGAATTTGATTCTCAGTTCATAAGCACTGTCCTCATCTTTGGATCCATCACTGTCATCAAATCAACCACCATTTTATTGCCTGGCCTTGTTATTGAGTTAAAAACCTTCATATTTCTCTGAGCCTCTGTGATTTATTTTTCTTTAAACCCTCTTCAAAATTTTCTTTTGTAAAGCAACCCACTCACTGCCGCTCAGTGCAGCCTCTCTCCACACATGCAGCTCTCTTTTCTCTAATTTCCCCTTGATTCCTCTGCTCTGTTCATCGTCTTTAAACCACCTCTTTTTGTCTTCCATCTTTTTTCTACCTGCCACTGTCACGAGTACAAAGCGCACATAAAAACAGTCACACTTGTGATCTTCTGCATGCACATGCCCTAAAACCCACATACAGAACATATTTAAACAGACGAGAAATAAAATCTTCAGCTGGAGTGGAGATACATTGGAAAACGAGAGAAGCTTACATTTGTATGAAGGGCAATAATTTCAGATGTATTGATATTTGCTCTTTCATAGTCTTCTTTCATATTATTTGGTTCACATTTTTAATTCTTGACAGCTCCACAACCAATATGACACTCTTTAGAAAGAGAAGAAGCTTAGAACAAAGTGAGTAAGGGTTGAAAAGAGTGAGACAGTGAGACAGATTGAGAACAAGCAAAATGGAAACAGGCAACAATAAAATGAGAAATGTATGCAGAGAGTGGGAATAGCTCCTCACAGAAAAAATACAAGTATAGACAGAGGAGGATGCACCATGAATCTTTGAAGGTTGATGTTTTTCCCTCTCTTAAATTCCACTGCAAACACAAGTGCCACTCACGAGGTTAAAAGTAAATAGTTGCTTTTGTGTTTCTGTGCGATGTCCTCCTTTGTTGAGTGGAGTTTGGAGAATCAAATAAAGTGTTTTTATTATGTTGAAATAAATGTGCAATCTGTGTAGTGTGCTCAGTTAAAGTAAGCATTTTCATAAGTTGTGGGGAAACAACTTGTGGATTTTTACACCTACCGTACCTTCATGTGATTTTCCTTTAATTTGCACACATATTTGCACTTCAGTAGAAAGTTAACACATACTTACAGTACTTATTAAACCCCCTTTACACAGGGGTGGACATCATTGAGATATTGCTGAGAGATTTGGCCAGTTGTTGATCTATCAATGATCTTCAGCGATCTCCACAGTCACGCGGTCTTCTCAAAGTTTTGACTCAGTCCAAAACACACAAAGATCTCCCAAATGACCCCAAGGATCAAAAATCGGCCCAGTCTCTCAGTGATCTCTGTGCTGTGTAAAAGGGCCCTTACTTAAGCCGTTTGCCTCACGATGAGCACAGGCCACTGACATCTCCCTGCCAGTGCACTCAACTCTGGAGTGGTGCCCACTTTTCTGCCTTGCAGCCTCAGTGTCCCTTTGCTGTGTCTTCCTCGGTCTTCCTCTCTTTTTCTTTCCCTGTAGTTTCCAAATCAAGACCTGCTAAATGATGTTATTGGTAGGTTTCCTGGGGGTTTGGCCAGTCAAATTCCACTTTCTTATTAGAAACTGTACAGCTACCGGTGCCTGGTTTGTTCCTGTCCTGAGTATCATCTTGAGTACAGATGTAAAAATAGAACGACATACACACAAACTGGTATGTAACGCATCCATTTATTATTCAACAATGGCATCTGTTTTTTTATTTTTAAACCCAGAGGTGATAAACAATTTACTTATTTTTTGAGAGCAGGATAATGATCCTGAGCTTTCCATGTCTTTCTTTCTCTGTTTGTGTTTGTTCAAAGGATCATTTAGGGATTTATTGTATATGTTTATCTCCCCATTACTTTTCAGTATCATTATCTTACATTTCCTTAGTCTGTGCATACTTGTGGTCTATGTCTTGCAGTTGCACATTTATTTGTATTTATCCTGCAAATATCAGGGGTCTGGGTTGTGTTCTCATCTCATTCGTTGTTAGAACAAATTGAGGGTGCTGTGCTGTCATGCGTGGACATAGTTTTCACCTGCATAATCAAAAGCAGATCGATTTTATTCAGATAAAGTTAGAGGCTGCTGTGAGCCAAATTAATTCCTAAAAGGTTTGGAAATAATGAAGCAGAGTATATGAGGAAGACAGAGAAGATAGTGTTGTATCTTATCTACTACTCTATACAGTAGGTGCAGCATCTTTCCCATTATATAGATGTTATTAAATATGGAAGAGGAACTTAGTTGACAGTACATACTGTATATTATGAGAATTGCTAAGTTTTGTGATGTTTGTGCAACAGGTTTAGTGTGCAATGATAATGGGAATCACAAGAAACTTGTTGAACACCCAGTGTTTTAATAGATTCTTTCATGGCTTCTCTGAAAATTTAATTTTTGAAATGTATGTTCTTAATATTTATTTATTTATTACATTTACATTAGTTATTGCAATTGACCAGCAATGTCTCTTCATATTTAAAGGCTGAATGAACGAATGGATGAATTCCTTTATTGTAAATGTAAGCATAATGAAATTAGGAAGTCTAACCATTTTTTAAAGAAACAAAAAAGAAAACCTTTATACAGTATATATGAGGATTGTTCATTAAAGATTTCCCCTGACTCATTTCCCACAGGCTGAGAAGAAGCAAAACTGACACAGTTATTAGTCTTTCTCTACATAGGTACCACCAAGGGTCACACGCTTCTCCCATCATTTTATGCAGCTATGGAAACTTTGTCTTTAAAAGTCTGTAGGTTGCATCAGAAGCCCGACTTGACCTTGCCCTTCAAAAATGACTTCATGGTTGAAAAGAGGTGGAAGTCAGATAGTGCGAGGTCGGGAGAGTAAGGGGGTGAGGAAGGATTTCATAGCTGCTGGACCGTGCTTCCATCTGGGCAATGTGTGAGTTGTGAACTGGGGTGTTGTCTTGCCGGAGGCAGACAACTTTGGTCAGCATGCCTCATCTCTCGGTTTTGATGGCCTTCTGTAATTCCTGCAGCAGTGAAGCGTAGTAAGTCCCAGCTAATTGCGGTACCCTTTTCGAGGAAATCCATCATCAGTTCTCCATGCTGGTCCCAAAAGACCATGAACTTGACCTTGCCTGCCAAGGGTTGGACACACACTTTCTTCTGAGGTGGGGAGTCATAATGCTTCCATTGCTTCAACTGTGCTTTAGTCTCTGGATCATAGTGACTGAAACATGTTTCATACTGCATGGTTAGTCTTTTGAAGAAGTCCTCCTGGTTTTCTTGGCACATAGCCATAAGAGCGTGGGAGCAGACTCGTTCCTGTTGTTGGACCAGTTGTTTAATCCATCATGTAGACAGCTTCCTCATGTGCAAATGGTCATGAATGATTTTTTCCATAGACTCCACCCTGATCTTAACATCTAGGGCTATTTGGTGAACAGTTTTGCTGTGATTCTCAAAAATGGTGCACTCCACTTGTTGGATGGTGTCTTCATCAATGCCACATTGTGGTCACCTGGGAATGGGTGCCATTTCCACCCATGTCCGATCACACCTGAACTGTCGATGCTAGTGCTTGACTTTGTCATGTAATGGGGCATTCTCCCCATAAGTCGCTTTCATGTCATTGAACATCTCCTGTGGTGTGCAGCCTCTCATGTACAGGAACCTGATGACAACTCTTCATTCAACTGGCTCCACTATCACACCTTACTCCACCTTAGCACCTGGAATAGAGAAACTGTAAGGATCAAGACATGGGCTGTGCCCATGTCTTTGTTTTGGGTAATGTTTTGTGTAATTCTGTCAAGATCGGAACATGGGCTGAGCCCATATCCTCACCTTGAGTTATTATTAATACTTTCTTTGTTATTATTCTTATCATGGCGATGTATTGTATTAGTTCTGTCTTGATCTTGGTTTTGGTTTGGATTTATTTTGACGGTGTCTTTTCGTTATTTCCGGTTTTGTGTAGTAGGTCCTTGTTTTTTTTATTATTCTTAATTGTTCACGGCTGTTCTTTACTGATGGTTCACGGGTGTTCCTCATTTGCTGGTTATTATTTATACACACCGTGCTCTGCTTTCGGTGTAGTGTGCTAGAATTTCCAACCTAATGTTTTCAAGCCTTGCCACGATATTCATGTCTTTGCCTATTGTTCTCAAGCCAAATAGTTTTATCTGCTGTTTGGCTTTATCTTGAGTTTTTTCCAGCCCACAAGCTGTGTTTATTTTCGTTTTAAATAAATCATGCCAAGAAACCTCCCAGGTTTTGAATCCTGTTCTATGCCCCGGAGGGGCCATCTTGACAGAAACTCTTAGGAGTTCAGAGCTGCAAATTACCATGTTACCTATAGAAATATGTATTATTATAATACATGTGCACTTTCAGCCTCCTACAATAACCTTAAGTGGGTCAGGGGAAATCTTTATTGAGCAGCCCTCCTATAAAAACACCAAACTTATACATTTATATGGTGTACATGATGGAAATATATACATGGATACTTTCACATATCCATACATGCATGCTGCACCCACAGGATCACATACAAATACCTATAATATATTCCTATGCAAATACATATATAAAACTAGTATGTATACATGCACACACAATGTACACTGTATGTACACATACCTACAGTTGTGTATGCACACTTAAGTAACCTACTGTAAACACTGCAAGTAGTTAAAGTTTGGGAACCTGCTCCATTTCTCAAAAACACTCATGATAACATGTAAAGTCAATCAAAGACTGTACCTTTTCCAGGATTTCCACTCGTGTTCTTTTTAATTGTGCTTTGTGTAATTGCTTAAAAACCCTCTGGCAGCTTTGCCCATGTACCACTTATTCACTTTACTATCCTGTGAGTACCTCCATCTATAGCTTCAGCTTTGGGTTCTCCTGCTATTTGTTGCTGCTCGAATGTAAGTGTTTAATTGTATGGAGAGGATGCTGTAGGAGAAATGCGTGATGCATTCAGCTGGCTCATCCGTAGCTTGTAGATTCCCAGAACCACTCTCGGTGGTAAACAAGCTGAACCATCCTGAATCTAATCTAATTTGCAACATTACCCGGTGATATCTGAATGTCTCTCTTTCTGCTTTGGGAGACAATTCACACAGCTGAGTGCGACACTGAAGGCAAAGAGTAAATGTGGTGATGACAAACGTGTGGGTTTTTGTGT
Organism: Pholidichthys leucotaenia; assembly: GCA_020510985.1. NCBI lineage: Eukaryota > Metazoa > Chordata > Actinopteri > Cichliformes > Pholidichthyidae > Pholidichthys > Pholidichthys leucotaenia. The sequence continues at coordinate 142,078,060 of CM035844.1, forward strand.
GCTTTTGACGCTCGCTTTGCTGTAATGAGATCACACTCAGGTCATGAAGGAAAGCAGTTCACTAGATTTGGCTGCAAACGGATGGCATCAACAATGTCAGAGTCTGCAGTTTGAAGGTTTCACTAACAGCTATCCAAAAAAAAGTGTTTGCATTATTTAAACTGTGAGATGACGGAACACATATGCAGCTCTTTGTAAGCCCGTCTTCTTTCTTCATCTTCTTTTGTTCTTTTTTTTTTTATTATGCCTCTTTGGTGTTTTCTTGTTTCCTTGATTTCTAGTGTCTCATGATGTCTGTGCACATAACTTTAATCAACTTTAATCATTCCAACCTTCTTGCAGCCACTTAGTCACTGTTAGAACTGTAATCCCAAAATCTCCGTTCATCTTCAAAGGGTGTCTGAGTCTGTGAAGGCGCGATGGCCTGTCTAAACCCAGGCTTTATCACTTTCTCTTCATGTCTGTCAACACCTCTACCCTCGCTCTCTCACTGCTGGCCATCACGAGTGTGCACATCAGTCTGGCTTTTCAAAATGATCACCTCACCTACATTAACTGACAGCCAGTTATTTGCATTGCATTCCAGTGCATCTTGTAGCCTTTATTTTCACTGGACACATTTTTTTCCCCAAATTTTTTGCTTCTTTTTGTGCTTTTCTCTGTGAGTGCTCTGTTAAATCCAGTCTGAACCGTTGCCATGGCACTGAGACTGTCAGGCCAAGGTTGATGAGCAGGAAGATGCTCATTCGTGTGTGTGTGTGTGTGTGTGTGTGTGTGTGTGTGTGTGTGTGTGATACTAAGATGATTGGGTGAGAGCAGAGAGTCGGGTGAGTGGTGATTGAAGCTCTGAATTTCGTAAGGTGAGCCTTTCTTTTCTCTCTGTCTCCTTGCGCTCTCTTCACCATTCTGTCACTCACCTGCTGTCTCATCTGTCTCATTATTTGGATCTTGTATCAGTATATTTCGCTCTGATGTCCAACTCCATTGCTTTATCTTTGTTTTGGGCTCCCCCTATTAGCCCCTCTACCCTTTGCTTTCCAGTTTGCTGTCTTATTGAGTATGCACATTTTGTTTGAGTTGTATCTCCTTGAAACTTTCAATAAAATCCCTCACACATACTGTAGATGCAGAAAATGCACTCTCTCTGAGCGTACTTTGTGTGAGATATGTGTATAGGCCTTGAGTACGAGCAATTATTTTCTTTTGCTTGTGACAAATTGAAAGCAAATGGAGAGTTATTGCCAGAAGCTTTGGAGGTTTGTGCCTCCTCTGAATGCTCGCCCTGTTATTAGCGGCGCCGTCTCTTGTTAGTCACTCCATTCCTTTTGGAGATGGCTGTAACTGAGACGAATATCATATTTTCTTTCTCGTTTTTCATCATAGCTATTGGTCTTTAGTTCTTTGCAGGAGATGCATCCAGTGACAGCCGTGTAATGATGCACGGAGAGAAAAGAAAACAAACCTACGGGTCCAAACTAAACAATCTGCCACGTGCTTTTTTGTTGAATGCGTCCATATCTAGTGGAAGCTTAACAGCTTGATTATTAATGAAAAACATGCATGTCCTTATTCTATTTAGTGTATAGAGCAGTGGTACCCCAATCACCAGGTCACAAACCACTTGGTACCATGTCGCCGGATGTTCTGTCTCTTCCCATGCGTCGTGTCTGTCCATCTGTCCCATCGTCTACCTTGTGGTGGTTGTGCTCAGGAGTTGAACCCTGCGGGCCGGCCGGCCAGTTTGACAGGCTGGTTTGGGCCTTCCTTCTTCTGGCTGCTGTGTGGTCACCTGTCTTTGCCTTCAGGAGAGTTTGAGCGTTGCTTCGCGACTGCGGGGAACCTGTGGCCTGTCATGGCCGTAAACCTGGCATAAAAGAGGTGGACGAGGATGCTGCACTGGAACTGGGCTTGATTGTAGAACGGCCAACAGAACACTACATGTAGTAACACGTGGAGTCGTCCGGGCAAGAGAGCCTCTAATTGTGGATGCGCCCTATTATATAGCGGTGTGATGACACAACCGGAAGGCGGCGTCATCACACTGCACTTCACAATAAAATCCCATCAATACGCCCCCCTTTACAAAAATCTCAAAACACACCGAATTAAGACCCTCCCATTATGGTAAAACAAAACCCCAATAAACACACAAACTAAAATAGTAAGCACCAAAACACAAGAATCTTGAACAAACAACAAACTAAAACTAGGGCCCGTGGGTAGGCTACCACAAAGCCCAACACGGCTAAGTGGGATATTCTGCCACTTAACGTCCAGCTGTGCTCCTAACTAAACAGTTTTTAACTTCTTTTTCACAGTCTCCCATAGTAAGGGAGGGTCAACTGGGGGGCCCCTGCAGCAGCCCTGCAGCGGATGTGCCCCTGGAGACAGAAGGCCCCTGGGTCAAAGGCCAGATCTTCATGACACTGGAGCCCGGATCCCACACCACCTTCGCCGACTCCTGCGTAGCCTTGTCACCCGGAGCATCCACCTGTAAATTCCGCAGCTGGTTCGCATGACGAATCAAGCTCTCCGTCAGCCGCAAACATAGTGCTCCCAACTTTGCCACAATCCTCAGCAGTGACCGATGTTTCGCCAGCTGTGGTTAGGCTGGTTGTCGCCCTGGTCATTCATCGGCACGAACCCGAACCCAGTCCATGACCCGGAGTGGTACCTTGCTTGGCTTGATGTGCTGCTGTGCTTTTGGCAACTCCGTGCTCTCCTTACATCTGGCACTGTCGTAACACTACAGTGGTACAGCAGTCACCGTTGTCGCAGCGGACCCCTCACCCATCGTTGGACAAAACTCAGTTTGAGCACTGAAGGTGTCCGGTGGCTTCCTGGTGTCGCTCATCAGAACGGACCCTCCACCCGCTAACTTAATCGCTCCCACTGCAGCTGACCAAGCACGGGAACTTTAGCTGTTCGGTTCCTCCACTGAGCGGCTCTCCTCCCGAGTGCATGAGGCGTACGCTTTGGTGTTGGTACCATCTGGAAGTACCTTGTCCCACACCACGAAGTCGTCCACCGGGTCCGGCGAGCTCCAGCGTCCACACCCAGACCATTCGGACCCAGTGCTGTCCCTGATGACAAAACCCAGTCCGTAGAACAGGTTGCACCCCATGATGTTATCGCCATGTGCCGCCACTTGGAGCGTGAAGTCATGTACAGCTTCGGTCTTATAGTGAACAGTCAACTCCACAGTTCTGACGTTGCACAGTCTGTTACCACCATATCTGTACAGCGGCGCTGGGTTACTCCTGATTCTGTGATGTGAGAAAAACTTTATCACAGTGGCCCAGTTCAGCATCGACCGCACCGCCGCCGTGTCGAGCAACAATGGCAACGCTACACTGTCCAGTTCCACCGTGCAACAGAAATACCAGTTGGCTTTGGGACTCACCGAGCGGCTGGTCATTGTAAGTGGGCGGGCTTGCTTACTTGGCGGGCTGAAGACCAGCATACCCTGGCGAAATGGTTCATGCGCCCACACTTGCTGCACTGCTTCCCTCTTGCCGGGCACACTCGCACTTTAAACTGGTGGGTAAGGGCCCCACAACCCCCACAGATGGGGCTTTTCAAAGCAGACCTAAGGCTCATCGCATTAGCTTCATAGTCATCTGCCATGTTCCCTTCATCCTCCGAGTCCACTGCATTTGCTTACCTCATCTCTTCCGGCGTCTTCTGTGACTGGCGCCAATTTAACTCCAAGGCTAGCTTATCTGCGGCTTCCAACTGAAGAGCTAGCTCCACTGCTCTAGCTAATATTAAGTCATTAGGTGCCGTTAGCAACCTAGCTTGTAGCCCAGCACTACACGTGTGTTCGGCCAATTGGTCCCACACCATCTCGTCCTCCAATGGCCCAAAATGGCACACAATAGCTAACTGTCTTAGGTCAGTGATGAACTGTTGAATTGGCTCACCGACTCTTTGGTGTCTCTGGTGAAAGCAAATCCGTCATACCGTGACGCTGTCTGGTGTGATGAAATGGTTAGCTAGCAGCTCCACGATGTCCTTGTACAAGTCCATTGCGCCGAGCATCCGGGGAACTCTTTGGCCCTCAATTCTCAGGTTGTGGACAAGTAGCGATCACGTCCTCACCTTATCCAGCTTCCCCAGGTCCAACGCTGTGATGTAGGTTTCAAAAGATTCCAACCAGCGTGGTCATGAGACCGGCGGCTCCCCGGGCAGCTCCAGGAAAGGCTGCTGTGGTGTTACGCACGCCTCCATGAGATAATCCTCAGTCGCCAAATGTTATGTCCATAAACCTGGCATAAGAGATGGACGAGGATGCTGCACTGGAACTGGGCTTTATTGTAGAACGGCCAACAGTACACTACAGCTCCTTTTCCACTAGTCCCCACTTGGCCCTACACACTATGACTCGGCCCGGTTTATAGCCTTTTCCATTATACCCAGCACCGGTTAACAGGTCCTATTTTCGTACCTATTCGAGGCCAGGGTGCAACCGTGCTGAGTCGAGCCGAGATGTGACGTCAAAAGACTGCGAGCCACTGATCAGGGCGTAACGTCATAAAAGCGTCCGTCTTCTGTGAAATCTACACAACCGCCATTTGCAATAGTTCACGCACTAAACTTGGTCACCGAGTAAATATGATATTAATAGAGATGGCATTGTAGGTTTCGCAGAAATCTACACTGTGGCCCAACGAAGAGGTGCGGAGTTTTCTGTGCTTGGTGGCGGATCTACAGTGAGGGGAGCGACCCGCACCGATACAGATGGCAGCCCAGCATAGAACCGGACTACGGACAAGCTGAAGATGAACGTGAGAGAACCATCGATGGTGAGTGATTTGTAATATTGTGCATCTGTTCACTTATTTTTCCTGTTGGTGGTAAGCTCACTTTTTTTGAGCGATACAGCGCCGTCCTGTCCTGGCTAACGAGTGTTAGCTAGTAGCTAGCTAGTAGCCAACTGCTGATTCGCACTTGTTTTGTCTTAAGTATTTGCTTGTGAGAGCAAAACGATGAAATATGTTAATCCTGGTTAAAGTCCTTGTTTGTGTACGTGTTGCACTTTGGTGCTGTGCATTAAGTTGTGTGTAATTTCTTTCTAGAATCTGTTTCCACATGCCAGGGGTCCGCCACCCTCAGCATGTTGTGTTTATATTTTGGATACAGGTCAAGAGGACCCCAGGATCCGAAATCTCAACATATACAAGTGCATTTTCAAACCAGTGATTTATAAAGTAATTCATATAATTTTCTAAAGCGTCAGAATAGACCCAAACACCTATTCTGTGGATTTTCCATAAAAGGTGTTGGAACAGTGTTGTTGTGCTGTTCCACCATAAATCCCTGGATTGATAATGTATTTGTACATGTACAGAGTGGATCCTGCGGTGCTCACTGGTCAGGGAAACGAAGCATTTTTGTCACATCCCACCACTGACTTTCATAAGTGTATTTCCCTAATACAGATACATCTCCAAAAATTAGAATATCATGAAAAAGTTCAATATTTTTTGTCACTCATTTCAGAAAGTGAAATCCGTATATTATATAGATTCATTACACAGACAGTGATATATTTCAAGCGTTTATTTATTTTAATTTGGATGATTATGGCTTACAGCCCCTGAAAACCCCAAATTCAGTTTGGCAAAAAATTAGATTATATAAAATTAATTTTAAAAAAAGTTTTTAAATAGAAATGTTGGCCGCTGAAATGTTGGTTAACATGGGCTGTAGCCGTAATCATCAAAATTAAAATAAACACTTGCAATATATCACTGTCCATGTAATGAATCTATATATGGGTTTCACTTTCTGAAATGAGTGACAAAAAATATTGAACTTTTTCATGATATTCTAATTTTTTGAGATGTACCTGTATATGTTTTGAACTTGCTTGAACTAACCACCATCCATTTCTGTCTTTCGTCTAGGCAAGAGGAAGGGAAAAGCAGCCACCCCACAACGGACCTTGCCACTGTGGAAAATACTGAAATCCTTTGCTTTTATAGGTAAAGTGCCAAAACCAAAGTAGCACAATTTCCACTTAATATAAAAGTGACTGAACTGAGATTTATTTGATTGTGTGAATATTAATTACAGAATAAATGAAAATGACTGGCACATCAACTATAAAATAAACCGCTTGTTAATGTATTTATTTTTTTTGTCAAATCACTTGTGTGATCCTTTGTGAGTTATATTCATAACTGTATGTTGCACTTTGGGGAATGGGAGTTGTTCAGCCATCAATATAATTTAGTTTATATATTTAGTTTATAGTCTATCAATAAACTCATGCAGTAACAGGACACATTACAAATATTTGAGACCCATTGTAGTGCTTCCTTTTATATTTTAGCAATACAAGTACAAAACACCGCCCACACTTGAAGCCAGGGCAAGAAGAGACACAGCGGTGACAGAGCGTTGGCTCAACTTTTATTGATTAAAAATTCCATATTTTGACTGAGCAACTCCATTCTCGGTGATGCACACCCTCAGTTAAAGTACTAGATTCCATTCAAGTGAATGTATTAATTCATTCTGATTGCTGAGGCCACAGTAAAAACAGATGATTTTTAAATGTAACCCAGCCCTTGTAAAATCTACTTTACTGAAGCGCAGCTACATGAAAATTGTGGTTAAATACAACAACGAAGTACTTTATTGTCACATTCAAATTGTAATCGCTCCCGTTTTGTTTTTCTTTTGAATTCTTGGATGGAATATGGGTGGGCAATATAAGCTGCGGCTTCAGCCATCACCCATTTCGGATAACCTATGTTGAACTGTATAATCAGAGGGGTTATTGTTTAATTGTTATATTTTTCTGTTTTCTTTTAATCTTTACTTTTAATCTATCCAAAATAAAGACTCATTCATTCATTCACACTCCATCACTGGCTTTTAGCAACAAGTGTATTTCCCAAATATGTTTTAAACTTGCTTTAATTAACCACCACCCATTTCTGTCTTTTGTCTAGGCAAGAGGGAAACGATCCACCCAAACTGGACCTTGCCTCACTATTTACAGAGATGCAGGCTGAAGATCTGCTGAACTGGGACCAGTGTGAGCGGCACATCCCAGCTGCTTCTCAGTGAGGCAGTGCGGCCGGCGTGTGTGACCCATTCTAAGTTGTTTTTTTTGTTTTGTTTTGTTTTTTTTACATGTTGAATTTTGCACATTCTGAATAATCTGGAATTTGCTGCTGATTGTAATAAACAATTTAGTGACTTATGTGTTTGCATCATGATTTTCTATTTTGTCTGTTAAGATACCGGTGGGAAAAGAGTCAACAGTACAAACCATTTATCAGTGACTTTGAAAATAATGGCTCATTTTTAAGAAAAAGTAACCAAAACAATTATTTTAACTGGACTGTATTGTTGGATGTGCCACCACAGAAGACCCTGCACACTTTGGTGACAGTACCAGTATATGGAGGAATTCTGGGCCATATTAGCATCTGTACTTTATCATAATGGGTTTGGGCAGGGGTGTCCAATCATGTGCCATGGAGGGCCAAGACCCTGCAAGCTTTACCTCCAACCAGTGTCTTCAACAGCAGATTCCACTGAATTTCTTCCACTGACTGCTGATCAGTGAGAACACCTGCCGAAGAGACTGGGTAGAAGAAAGAACCTGCAGGGTCTTGGCCCTCTATGACACATGATTGGAAACCCCCGGGTTAGGGTTTAATGGGATTTAACATTTTAACACAAACTGCTTTATGGTTCATAATTCTGTTGACAGACTTACACCAAACCAAAAGTGATTTCTCAAACTGCTGGATTGTTCTTAGACAGCTTTTCCAATCTGTTAGTATTTAATTTGAGCCACTTGATGGTAACCTTCACATATAAAAAAAGAGACATCTGCAAAAACTTCAAAGGTTTATTGTCAGTGCAATTCCCAGTGCAATACTACATGAATGCATGTATAGTACATTGTTGATGCAGAGAATATATATTTCTACAGTACATGTATCTAGTAAATCAAGTATTTTCCATGTAACCTTGTGACTGCATTATTTTAATTGCTTTTAGTCCTAGATCAAGTTTGTTTTGGCCTAAAATGTATCATAATAGTCAAATATATCTTATTATACTTAACTCAGTACTGTTTACTTTTTGAATATATAATTTGTGGTTGATATAACCCCATAACTACAACATGGCAATCAAGTTGTATCAGCTGATCACTTTTTGCTATGACACCACCACAGACTCAGTGCTGCTGGAGCAGGTACGTCCCATCATGTCTCAACAGTCTCCATGATTTTCACGCAGATCAGAGCAATTTGTTGCACAGGAAGTTAAACGTTTCTACAGACATTCTTAAGCTCTATAACCACTGATTGTTTGTGAAGCTGGGGTGACATCAGTGACAGGCTGTGTTGACATCAGTGACAGGCTGTGTTGAACGCCCAGACCGACCGTTTGAAGCGGTAATTTTCCCACAACAGAGCCATCTGAAACACACACATACAGTATACATATTTTAGTATCTAACAGCGATAACTTGCAGACATTACAGTGTAGTACGACGTACTTAAAGCAAACTAGCATTAGCAACCATTAGCTTACCGTCATATATGATCTAGTTTGTATCCTCACGTCTTTGGCTCTCCCAGAAGCTGCAGTACTATTCAAGAATGTTTCGTCTTGCTGCCTGTACCCTTGTCTGGCGGTCCTTTTTGGCATTTATGGTGACAAAAAGCCACAGACCGAGGAATCACCTTGTACAGCCGCCATGTTATGTTTTGCTTGGGTCGCGTGTTTTACATCACGGGAGTGTGGCGCCGCCTTGCTATAAAGAAAATTCTGCCCACCCCAGGCGTACCCAGCTGCAATGGAAACACAACCGAGGCCGAAACGAATAGTGGCAAGTAGTGTAGAGTAAGGCCGACTGGGGCTAGTGGAAAAGGGCCATACATGTAGTAACACACGGAGTCGTTCGGGCAAGAGAGCCTCTAATGGTGGACGCTCCCCATTATATGGTGATGTGATGATGCAACCGGAAGGCAGCGTCATCACACCACACTTCACAATAAAATCCCTTCATTACATGGCCCACCTTGTGGGCTGGCCCCACACGTACAGGAAGACTGGCCACAAGTGACAGCGGACCCGAAGTCGCACCTGGGGGGACCGAAGCCAGGGTAGAACATCCCAAGATGGAAGCACTGCAGGTCCCACTCACGTGCAGTGAAGGTGAGGATTTTAATCACCACAACAACGCCACCCAGCTGAGCAGACCATCCTGATCCCAGTCCTCCAAACAGGACTTTCTTATTACTTGTGATTGATCAGCTCAACAGACCTTTACCCAATCAGATAAGTCACTCATTAATATTATGATCAGGCTAAAAAAAAAACCTGGCTGTTTTAGAGAGAACTTAAAAGACAGCTCCTCTTTCTTTTTGATGATTTATAAAACAACACATAAATTATTGAGGATGTCAAAACTTCAGGTTAACCTCTCTCACAATGTGGGACCTGTAAATGCTCTTAACCTATTGATAAATATCTGATAGTGAAAATCTAGCTCAGAAAACACAGTACTCTTAAATCAACTGATATCTGAGGCTTTTAACAATCAGATAAGCATGGGCTTCACTTAATGGCATGTTAGAACAGTTTATTGTTGTGAATCTAATTAATAAGCCACTTATAAACGCTTTGTAAATCCTTTATTAGGGTAGTCGTATTGTAAAGACGTGCCATACAGACTGAGGAAGTTAAACAGGATATTTTTCTCTGCAAATGAGTACAACAAGTTATTTAATGACCATAGAAACTGTTAACACTTGGACACATGCTGTATGTTTTTTTAATACCAAATTGAAAACCAGAACTTAACAAATGTCCAATTATTAAATTAGGCATTCATGAGAAATTACAAACATTGCCACAGTTTTTCTTCTGCTGCATTTTACCATCTGTGTGACAGTTGTACTTCATCACTGAGTCATCCAATAGCCCTTTTCACTACAACTTTTGTCTCCAGAATTTCCCTATTTTGTTTTTTTCTTTTCTTTTCATCCCTCCTCCACGGATGTGAGATTTTATTTCACTGGGTTTAATCATGCTAAAACTAGAAATTGTACAGGCAGACTGAGGCTTCAAATTCAGTTTATTGTGATGTTTTAAAGCCTAGTTCTCTAAAATTAATCTATCTACCAAAGGTCTGCACTAAGTCACTATTAAAACAATATGACAGATTAAATGCTGGATAATAATATATTGCAAATGAGTATAAATTATCCTGTCCATCAGAGTCATGGATGATGAGAAAGTCTCGCACAGCCTCTAAGAAACTTATAGGAAATACACTGTAGTCAGAAAGTTTGTTTTTTTCCCTTCAATATTTTTTCTTCTCTCTTTGCAGAAGTTTCATCATCTCTGGTCTCATGTCTTACTCTTTTTATCTGCTCCCATAGTCCCATATTGCTCTCTTGTCCTCTCCAGTGTTGTTTCTTGCTTTTGCAGCTGATGTCCTCAGAGAATACTTTTGCATGCTTCTCCATTTTGCACCAACTCCGCATGAACTTTGATGAGAGGTGCTCAGCAACCAAAGTACACTAAATGGGTGACGGGGTGAACATTTATGGACCCCCGCCCCCGCCCCCTCAAGAAAAGGATCTATATTTCTATTTATTTCCGTGAACGTGCAAACCGTAAATGTTTGCGTGCCTGTGTGTGTCTGTGTATTTGTCCATGCTTGCACTCGTGCACCCTTCTCTGTTCTCCGTTGAACTTCCCTTGTGGCAAATGGAAAGGGTGGTGCAGAGTTCAACTCTGAACCCCTGCTGTAGTCTCTCAAAGCTAAATGGACTCCTGTTGTTAACAGGTTTCTAGTGTTGTAGCGAGGCTCATATAACAGGGGTCAGATACAGAGCACACCACTCTTGCTCTTACTTCTCTCTGTCTGCTCCTCTATTCTGATATTTCATTGTTTTTTTCGTTTTGTGTCACCAATCTCTCATTGTCCCATCACTTCAGTTATAGATAGATAGATAGATAGATAGATAGATAGATAGATAGATAGATAGATACAGTGTGGCAAAAAAGTATTTAGTCAGCCACCAATTGTGCAAGTTCTTCCACTTAAAAGATGAGAGAGGTCTCCAATTTTCATCATAGGTATACCTCAACTATGAGAGACAAAATGAGGGGAAAAAAATCCAGAAAATCACAATGAAGGATTTTTAATGAATTAATTGGTAAATTCCTCGGTAAAATAAGTATTTGGTCAATAACAAAAGTTCATCTCAATACTTTGTTATATACCCTTTGTTGGCAATGACAGAGGTCAAACGTTTTCTGTAAGTCTTCACAAGGTTTTCACACACTGTTGCTGGTATTTTGGACCATTCCTCCATGCAGATCTCCTCTAGAGCAGTGATGTTTTGGGGCTGTTGCTGGGCAACACGGACTTTCAACTCCCTCCAAAGATTTTCTATGGGGTTGAGATCTGGAGACTGGCTAGGCCACTCCAGGACCTTGAAATGCTTCTTACGAAGCCACTCCTTCGTTGCCCGGGCGGTGTGTTTGGGATCATTGTCATGCTGAAAGACCCAGCCACGTTTCATCTTCAATGCCCTTGCTGATGAAAGGAGGTTTTCACTCAAAATCTCACGATACATGGCCCCATTCATTCTTTCCTTTACACGGATCAGTCGTCCTGGTCCCTTTGCAGAAAAACAGCCCCAAAGCATGATGTTTCCACCCCCATGCTTTGCAGTAGGTATGGTGTTCTTTCTCCTCCAAACACAACAAGTTGAGTTTTTACAATAAAGTTCTATTTTGGTTTCATCTGACCATATGACATTCTTCCAATCTTCCTCTGGATCATCCAAATGCTCTTTAGCAAACTTCAGACGGGCCTGGACATGTACTGGCTTAAGCAGGGGGACACGTCTGGCACTGCAGGATTTGAGTCCCTGGCGGCGTAGTGTGTTACTGATGGTAGCCTTTGTTACTTTGGTCCCAGCTCTCTGCAGGTCATTCACTAGGTCCCGCCATGTGGTTCTGGGATTTTTGCTCACCGTTCTCGTGATCATTTTGACCCCACGGGGTGAGCTCCCTGCGTGGAGCCTCAGATCAAGGGAGATTATCAGTGGTCTTGTATGTCTTCCATTTTCTAATAATTGCTCCCACAGTTGATTTCTTCACACCAAGCTGCTTACCTATTGCAGATTCAGTCTTCCCAGCCTGGTGCAGGTCTACAATTTTGTTTCTGGTGTCCTTTGACAGCTCTTTGGTCTTGGCCATAGTGGAGTTTGGAGTCTGACTGTTTGAGGTTGTGGACAGGTGTCTTTTATACTGATAACGAGTTCAAACAGGTGCCATTAATACAGGTAACAAGTGGAGGACAGAGGAGCCTTTTAAAGAAGAAGTTACAGGTCTGTGGGAGCCAGAAATCTTGCTTGTTTGTAGGTGACCAAATATTTATTTTACTGAGGAATTTACCAATTAATTCATTAAAAATCCTTCAATGTGATTTTCTGGATTTTTTTTTCTCATTTTGTCTCTCATAGTTGAGGTATACCTATGATGAAAATTGGAGACCTCTCTCATCTTTTAAGTGGGAGAACTTGCACAATTGGTGGCTGACTAAATGCTTTTTTACCCCACTGTAGATAGATAGATAGATAGATAGATAGATAATGTTTGGTTTTCAAGCAGAGTGAGTGTCCTCAGTAAGACCTAGTGAACGGCTGGATTAAGCCCATCATCTGGATTCGTTTTGGATTTAAGTCCCTTCTGACATACTCTCGTGCGCACACCCATGCACACAGGGCCAGCTGTCACCCCCTCCCCCACATAGCATTCATAGATGCAGAATAAAAATGGACACATAGGGTTAAGCTGTTAAAATTAATGCTTTACAGTGGCCAGTTGGTTTTTAACTTTTGCATATTAATGCACATGTCAAAAGAGGTTAATTGTGGCTCAGGCGTCATCTCACAAAAAAGTATGCTGATAATGTGGCTGAGTCCACAGCTCGGGCTTGAAGTTATTATTGCAAAATTATCATAACAAGAAAACTCAGATTTAATGCTGTAAAAAGAGGAACTTGTAGACCTAGCCACCATGGCAATAATCAGCATATATCTCCATAATATCAGCACATGTTACTCCTTCGTGGATCGTCACATTATCGTGGTGGAGAGGTGTGTGTGACTTTGTGATCCCAGGAACTATGTTGTAGTGGGGAAGGGGGACAGCTTGGTAGGGTCTCCCATGGCAAACCGGTCCTGGGTGAAGGGCCAGAACAGGAACAGTCCAGTGGATCCCCATAGAAAATGTAAACCAAGGACATAGTGTACCCAACAATCCATCCTCCAGTGGCCTCACCACCTGCAGGAGGGATGATGGGGTCATGGTGCCGTGTGAGCTGGATGGCAGCCTGTCTTCTCTGCTTGTACTGCTACCCCCACAGTCCTGACCCTCGGATAAAGCTATGGTTACAAACACCCTTATGAACAGCTGCGGACACCATACGAACAATTTTTGGACCAGTTCATATGGCCTTCTTAAGGTAGCCACAGGAGAATCTAGCGTTTGTAGACCGTTTGTAAGTTTGTAGCCAGGTTGATGGTCTTGTCCAAGATTTCTATGAACACCCCACGAAAACCTCTCATCGTAGCATGGCTGTACGAATGCCTTAGGAACAATGTAAGAACTATGCAAGATGTTGGCCCTAAGTATGCCTCAAGAACACCTTAAGTTGTTCTTGAGAACACCTTACAGCTGTTGTAGGAAATGTCGATTCGTACAGTGTGTGTAAGCCAATAGTAAGGCACTCCTAAGGTAGAAGTACCTCATTTGTGTGATATTTGTGCAGACACAATGTACCGAAAGCCATAAGATCACCTACCAACAACTTGAGAGTGCCGTGAGTTGCACAAAAATGTTCATAAGATGGCAGTAAGTATGTCATAGGAAGATCCCAAGGCATCATTACAAAGAGGATAAGAACTCTACAGCCATCGTACGACAGAGAAGCACCTCATTTCTCAAGAACGCCTCAAGTTGCTCTTGCGAATTGAACAGCAGCCGTAAGAAACTACGCCCCCCACCCCCTCCATGAATGTCTGCAAACTCCAGAATTTGTGGGAACTGGGAGATGCTTACGAACCCATCATTCATAAGACTCTTTGTGACTGTAGCTTAAGGAGTCAATGATGGATGGATGGAGGGATGGATGGATGGACAGTACATGGTAACACAGCATGTGAAGACAAGGAAATTGGCTGTCATTTTCCCACAGTGTTTAAAATGAAATATATTTACTGTAGATCTCTAATTGTGTTTACAATCATCATGTCATTACTGGCTTAAGGCAGCACACTTTGGTATGATAACCGCAATAATCACAATGCGATGAAAAAACAAAAGAAGAAGAGCATACTCTATGGCCGAACACCAACCAGATAAGAAAAACTAATGTTAAAGCGTTCATGTCTAAGGCCAAAAATGCACAGCATAAATCAAAAATATATTTTTGGGGAGCAGACTGCTCAGATTTGGCCTTGAGCATATCTACATGTGAGAACCTTTCTTAAAATGAGACCAACTGTTGTCACTGGGAGCCATAATTGGGGGTGCGACACATGCAAAGTGCAAATTTATGCACAATATCTCAATAATAAGAAACAGCCCCAGGAACTTCATTCTCCTTCTCATGTCACCATATACTGTATCAGGGCGTATATTTGATATATTCTCACAGAAAGCACAGACGCGTCCATTTGGACTCTTTGCTTTGTAGGCACACGTGATAAATGTGTCCATATGCATGAGCCTGGTGTAGCATACGTGTGTGCGTGCGTGCCGGCGGAATGCAAAACAGTCACATAACCAAAGCAGCAGGCGTCTGACAGAGGCCTTCCTTTGAATGCTGTTCCGACATGTGTGTTTGGCGGAGTGGTGGAACCGCTCCTGATGTTCCGCATCAAAGGGAACTGGCACATGCGCTGCTTCTTGTCACAGAGTGGAGCTGGTGAGGGAGGCTTGCCAAATGGAGGGAGAAAAAAACGTTTAAAAAAAGAAGTTTGTTTCATTTTTAATAGGAGTAATAAATAATGTTTCATGTATGTTTGCATGTGCATTTGGAAGCAAGACTATGGATATTTGCACAGCAATTGGTGCTTTTTCAGTGATGTGTGTTGAAGATGCGGAACAGAGGTCGCCATCTTGATTGGCAAGTTAGTCAGTCATCTGTCACTGTTGGAGTCCAATACAGCTGTAAATCATATATTTCTATCAAAACAATTCTGTCTAGGTAGCATTTTTTCTAAGCAAAGACTAAACTAGGACAGCTGTTGAAAAATGCATCTGCTTTTTATCTCTGTTCTCAATTGTCAAACAAGTTTTTTGGTACCAAAATCTGTAGTCTTTTCACAGTTAGCCTTGCAAGAATAATTAAGCATTATGTACAGTAGCTTACAGTCCCTCAGTCATTCCTGGGAAGTGCACCGACACTTGCAAAGTAGCCACCTATACAGGTTTGGCCTGTATTACTCTGTCAGTCTTTAAGTGCTAATTAAACTTTTACTCTTTAATCAGGTGTTGTAAAAAAAAAAATTCTCAGTAAAACATTAGCAAAGTGCCTCATACTTCTTTGTTTTATAAGGTATGCAAGAGTGGTGTTCAAGCACTTGTTTTGCTAGGTTTTCTTGCGACAGACGACTATAACAATTTCAAAAATAAGGGGGCATAATAAGGGGAGTGGGAAGTTCTATAGACCCTTGTTTATTCAATGTTGTCTCATAAAAATGTACACTATATACAGGGACAGTGGCAAAGTTCCTGCAGTCCAAACGTGCCCACTCATCCCCATGCCCTCTGTCTAAACGCGCACCCTCCTTTTCCCTCCATCTTTTGAGCCACCCACAGCCCCACTCTAATTCCCCAGCAGGTTCACTCTCATCGGGGTGGGATTAGGAAACCTCTTCCCCTTCATGCAGGGAGGCTCCGGGCTATTTCTCTGTATGTTTATGCATGCATCCCTGTGCTAAGAGTGTGTGTGTGCAGGTGTGCATGTGAAAGAAATAGACAGTGAGTAAGAGATGCAAGGAGGCGGATGTGGAAGGAGACAGAAAGATATACAGACAAAAAACAGAGAAAGAGAAAGGAAGAGGCGTGGCTGCAGAGGTATAAATCACTGTGTCAGAGGAAGGACAAAAACATCTCCAGCAGCCCTCTGGGGCAGAAACTAAATGATCATATAAGGCTGGAGATACAACGACTCAGGGGAGGAGAGACATGGAGGAGGTATGAAGTTGAATATTGAAGGCACAGTTCATGGTAATAGATAAACACACAGAGGAATTTAGAGTTACTTAGGGCTCTTTTACACAGATGGAGCTCATTGAGTGACCACTGAGTGGTCAAAAAATTGGTCCATATCCCCCAATGATCTCCTAAAGCCTCAAAAAAGCTATTCCTCTGTAAATGTTTGGGAGATCGTTGTGCGTTTTTCATGGTGATCTATAGAGATTTTGAAAGGTCTTTGAGAGATCACTGAGAGACCAGAAGAGCTCAATGAGAGATCATTGAGAGTTTCTTGGGTGACAAAGGAGGTATGTATGAGAGGTTTCTAATGCTCTTCTATCGTCTTTACACAGGGGTGGAGATTGTTGAAAATCTTTGAAAGATGAAAAAATGAGCTTTCAATGATCTTTTACCAATCGCCAAGATCTCTCAATGATCTCTCAATGATCTTCATGGTCACCACAGTCTCTCAAGGAGCACTCAAGGATCGCATCCATCTCCCAGCAATCTCTTAGTGGTCTTTCAGTTAACTTTGGTCTTTGCCCCTTGAGCACTCCTTGATCAATGAACTTTCAATGAACACCAAATTTTTCCCCCACAAAGGAAGAGATGACTGAGACATCAGTGAGTGATCACTCAGTGTTCGATGAAATACAAATAGAGTTCAATGAAAGATCACTGAGAGATAATTGGGAGATCGATGAGTTTGTTGAGCACTCCTTGAGAGATCATTGGGAGTTCATTCAGATATCACTTCCCTTTGGTGATCATTGAAAGATTGTTTTGGACTGAGTGTGGCGATCACTGAAAAAAGTCATTGAGAGATCTGGCCATTTTTCATCACTCAACAATACCCACCCTTGTGCAAAAGGAGGGTTAAACATGCTGATTTCACATTCTAAGTTTACTCTTCTGAGGCAGTAGTTCGAGTCAATAGCTGGTTCTAATATTCTACTTATAAATGGAATAACAGCATAAGCAGAATAGAAATGAATCATGTCAACACAGTCTAAACAGACGGGCCCTGTCTAAAGAGATGTTCAGTCAGAATGAGAGGACTGGTACAAGCATTCATATTTTGATCAATAGTAAACATCACCCATGTGACCACTCATTCTCAAAGTTTTCCCTTTTTCGCACATGCTTGACCCATGTTGGTGTTGAAACATGGTGGCAGCAAAGCAAAACTGGTCCATGGCTAATAAAACTTTTTTTTTGTTTAATTTTTAAAGAATGTAGGGTTATTTAAAGGCTCATATTAACAGACATTCAAACAGGTGTATGATGATGATTCTGTACATGACATATCAGTTCTTTTTTGTTGATGGCTCACATGCAGACAAATGCATATGAGCTGTCAACGGGTCCGAGATGCTGCTGTAACATCAGAATCACCCTTTTCTTCTTCCGGTGGAACATTATGTCACCTTGGACGTGTCAATCAATCATTCAATCAATCAATCAATCAATCAATTCTGGACATGTAAACTCGTGTTCAGATTCGCTCCCCTATGAGAGCTCCTAAGTAGTGCCACAAATAGCAAAAATTGCACAAATTATACCAATTTACAAATGAGGTGATAAGAATGATTTGACTAATCATTGTCCAATATCCATTCTGCCGACTCTCTCAAAGGTTCTGGAAAGAGTAGTTCATAACAGACTGAGCAGTTACCTTGATAAGCTCAGCATTATTATCCCATCTCAGTATGTCTTCAAAAAAAAACACACTACCTACATGGCAATACTTGACCTAACTGAAAAATCGGTGATGCAATTGAAAGAGGCAACTATGGTATTGGCATTTATTTAGACCTGTCTAAAGCAGCTGATACCATTAACCATGGCATCCTAATTAATAAATTACTACATTACGGTATCAGAGGCCTAGCATTAGATTGGTGTATTAGTTATCTGTTTGGAAGACACGGGGAGAACATGCAAACTCCTCACAGATCACTGTTGGTCGGGGGCTGGGATCGAACCCAGGATCCCCTGGCCAAGGATGAGTTGCTGTGCTGCTGCAGTGCTAACCACTCTGCCACCGCGCTGCCCACCGTGCCTGCATGGGTTTACTCCAGGATTTCTCCAGTTTCTTCCCACATGCCAAAAACATGCAGGTTAGGTTAATTGGCATCAAACTGGGGATTCTAAATTGTCCTTAGGTATGAATGTGAGAGTGAATAGTTGTCTGTCTCTCTGTGTTGGCCCTGAGATGGACTGGCGATCTGTCCAGGGTGTACCCTGCCTCTCGCCCAAAGATGCTGGGATAGGCTCCAGCCACCCCGCGACCCAAAAAGGATTAAGCGGAAGAAGATGGATGGATGGATGGATGGATGTTTGGAAGACTTCATGTTTATACAAAAAACCACAAGTCATCATACAAATCCATCGATCATGGGGTTCCCCAGGGTTCCATTTTAGGACCAGTTCTATTCATTCTGTATATAAATGACATTGCTAACGTCTCGTGCTCTACTACATAAAGTACTGTTTGCTGATGACAATAATTTATTTTTTGTTCACCAGAATCCAAACGAACTTGAACAGATAATAAATAGTGAACTATTGAAAATAGACACCTGGTTACAGTGTAACAAACCTTCTCTTAATATCAGTAAAACTTATTGTAATATTGTATTCTGTTCGAATAAAAAGCCAGACACCAAGCAACTTTGCCCCAAAATTAATAGACAGAATATTACAAGAGTTAGCTCTATAAAATTCTTGGGGGTCCTCATCAACAAATTTCTCAATTTCAAATGTCACATCGATGATCTAACCAAGAAACTGGCCAAATACGCTGCTTTGTTTTATAAAGTGAGACATTTTCTACCACTTTCAGCACTTCTCACTCTATATAAAACTTTATTTGAGCCTCACTTACATTACTGCTATATCATATGGTGTAACACATTTCCAACTCACCTAAAAAAGCTAGAAATTCTCCAGAAGAAACTTATACACGCCTTATCATGGTCTGAATATACTGTAATTCTCCTACTAGTCATCTTTTCCATCGTTATAATCTTCTAAGACTTGCTGAGCATAATTACTTCCAGAATGCCTGTATAATGTATCACGTTGTCCAAAAACTCAACTATAAATTATATGAACTCATTCCAATCTTCCTTCCCATACACACCTATACCACTAGAAATAAAAACCAAATTACTGGGAAAAAACAAAGACTAAAATCCCCCAGGTTTAGTATTGTGTGCAGAGAACCACAGATTTGGAATGAGCTTGATGAGAATCTAAAAATGTCACCTTCCATCTCCATCTTCAAGAAAAAACTAAAAATGCAACTCCTATCATTATATAATTAATCTGTTATTTGTTACACAAAATTTGCTTCCTGATGAGTTGTCACCCCATTGTAATTGTGTTTTATATGTCGATATCACTCCATTCATTCATTCATTCATTCATCTTCTTCCGCTTAATCCTTTTTGGGTCGTGGGGGCGGGGGCGGGGGGGGGGGGGGGGCTGGAGCCTATCCCAGCATCTTTGGGCGAGAGGCAGGGTACACCCTGGACAGATTGCCAGTCCACCGCAGGGCCAACACAGAGAGACAGACAACCATTCACTCTCACAGTCATACCTAAGGACAATTTAGAATCCCCAGTTTTGACGCCAGTTAACCTAACTTGCATGTTTTTGGCATGTGGGAGGAAACTGGAGAAATCCCAGAGTAAACCCACGCAGACACGGGGAGAACATGCAAACTCCACACAGATCACTGTTGGTCGGGGGCTGGGATCGAACCCAGGATCCCCCGGCCAAGGGTGAGTTGCTGTGCTGCCGCAGTGCTAACCACTCCGCCACCGCGCCGCCCGATATCACTCCAATAGTATATAATAACTTGACTATGTATCTTGAACTCATCTACTAATTCAATGTAAACAAATGCTGGGATTCTGTGCTATATGTCTGTTATATGTTTGTTTCTTCCTGTACACAAAGACATCAGACTGATTTCCGTCATCATTTTATTGTTAATTTTATTGTTAATAAACTGTTAAACTGTAAACTATCACAATACGTATACCATCCGTTGTGTATTGTGTGTATTGTAATAAACGGCTAAGCTGAAACCAGTAATCAGAAGGATTTCTGTCACGTTGAAGAAACATTGTCTGTGCAACCACCGCTATCATCTGCTCTGAGTTTCAAACTCTTGTGCAGCTGTCGGAATAGAAACATTTTCCCATGTTTTTCATTTAAAATACCAACGCATTTTAATTGAAATTATGTGTAAAATGCAGCTGCTGTTTCTGTTCCTTTGCAGCACTGTTCCTATTTACATTCTACCAAATGTCCCAAGACAGCATTTCCCCCTAATGTCATAATGATGGAGGGCCTAGTCCTCCATTATGCCAGCAATGATTAACATTGATCTTTACCATTAGCATTTGAAGGGATGCCAGGAATGTCTCCCATTATAGAGGCGCCTTCACACGGGGACTTTGAACTAATGAGTCACTTTGATTTTATTAACCATTCATGGTCATTTAAAATAGTGTGGTGTACCATGCAAAATTTTGGGGCACAACACTGGGGCCTCCTGTTATTCTGTGCTCATACCCTACATCTGAAACCATCTCAATTTTGCAGTATATACTGTATTTCTACTGTTTCTATTCTGAGATATTTTAACAATGTTGTCGGCCAGCAGTCACTTACAATCTGCTGCAGTCACTGCTAAAAGTCAGATTTCATAACAATATCTTCAGTCAACGTCACCCTAAACTGAATTTAGAGAAATCTATTTATATGTACAACTGTCATGTGGGAGAAAAGTTAGTTCACACGACTGTCTCACTCATGTCTCTGTCAGCTGCAATGAATGGACGGTGCTACTAGTGGCAGAGAGAGGTGATGAGGTGGAAAAAAGTAGTTGTATATTGTTTTTTTTTTTAAAAAAAACAGAAGAACATACAAGTGAGATGGGTTTGCTAATAATAGATGATAAGTACAAACATTGATAAATTAGTGTCATTTCCTGTTGAAACATTCTTATACACAACGATGATGGCGTGTTGGCACTGGGGCATCCACTAAAGGGGTCAACAGTGTGCCTTTGGAAGCTCTTCTGTTAATACTTTCTCCACTGCTTGTTGTCATGTAATTTCCCCTTCATGTATGTGGACACTAAATAAACATTTTAATGAATTCAGTATCAAAAACCGTACTGTGTCACAATGAGAAATGGAGCAATAATCAGCTGATATTTAAATGAGTCTCTCCATCAGAGAGAATCTGCAGCAGCAGCAGCAGCAGCGCCGTCTAGACGACCTCTGGCTCTTTTCCCCTCATCTTTATCCTGCTAAAGCCAAACATGCTCATGCTAGGCGAGCAGAAAATCAATTGCAGTGAGTGGTTTAGTGTTAGCATTAGCTGCCTCAGCTTCACAATCTGAATTTAAAATCATGATCTAGGGTAAGCCTGACACAAAGTTGCAATTTTTTTTTCTACAGTTATGACATAAATGTGGTTAATATGGGGTTATTTCACACAAATATCATCTACAGTATATTACACACCTGTAGTGTACAAATCAAAGTATTTTTTTATCCCACTGCCGGGGAAAGTTGTTGTATGTATTAGGGTAAGTTGTTAAAGTAGGTAGTATGTTGATAAATTCACAAGACAAAGTACTTTTCTCTATGTTTTTTCTATAGTTTTTATTCAAACTGTACAACATGCTTATACTTTGGTGCCATGCTTTATACCTGAAATAAAATGTGAATGCAGTGCATCAGTCCACACAGATAAAGATGTCACACTGCTTCCTAAATATGGCTTGAAGTCAAAATGTTTGCTGAAAACTGGAGGAAAGGAGTACAAATCCACCTTGGAATGTTTAAGTCATACCTCACTGAGGTAGGGTATACAGTATCAAACAAATTAAAATATTAAGCATACAGTATATTATAATGATTATTCATGTAAATAAATAATTCATTTGATCACACCTAAAACATGTATAAGCTTTTTTTAATAATTACACCATGCTGTAAAATATTAACTTGACAGTAATCCACAATGCCATAGAGTAGTTACATGATAACAATGTGCCCCTGGCCTCTGCAACAACTTGCCCCACCATTGCCATTTAGTTTTGACCAGGAATGAGCCCTGTACTAGCATGAATACAGATGTGTGCCCATGTGGGTGAGATCACTCTAGTCTGACTACTATGAAGAAGACAACAGATTTTCAGAAATTTACTCAGAGGGCTCGAAATTCATTTACCTGTCTTCTCTCATGTACAAAGATCCAAATGCATGGCTCATGTGCAGCGGGGAAACATAGAGTATGTTGCGCTTGCACTGAGTCTAAGATTGGAAAGGCCACACATGTGCAACATAGGCAGCAGGGGGTGTACTGGAACAGCCTGCCCCATGTAACTTTTTGCCCCGGCTTACACCACTCGTGCATAAAGCAAAGAGGACCCACAGAAAAAGGGACCACACTCCTTTGAGTTGTCCATAGTCAGATCAAGTTTTCGAAGTTACTGGGGGAGGACAAAGATCAATTCGGTGATGGATCGTGATACTTGACAGGACCGACGACATGCCAATCCCTAAACACATGGATTGATCTTTTATTAATTATATACAGTAGATATTCATGTAAACGTTGCATACGCTCTTGGGTATTCAAGCAGTTGCGTTTTCAGTCCATTAGATGGGGCCGAGCAAACACCAAGTCAAGTGAAGTTATAGCTTGTCTGGACGAGATTTGCAGCCAGCTTTGAAAGTTAGGAAGCAGTGAGCTCAAAGTTAGTTCAGATGTTATAACAACGATGGAAGGAAAGACCTTGACATGACACACAACCCAAAAGAAGCGTTTTTGGTGACACATGGGGAGTGCATAATTGTATAGCACCTTAGACAAGAACAAAGAGCAGAGGTTCCCTGGGAGATAACAGAGAGGTGTGAAGGATGAATGCAGTGTGACCTTTTGTGTGTTAGAAACTTCTAGAAGAATGTTAAAGGATTAAGGAAGTGAATGCAATGTGACCTTTTGTGTGTTAGAAGCTTCTAGAGGAATGCCATGCTTTTTAAGAGGAGAGTCTCTGCTGAGTATTCATTCTGTCTATGCTTCTTGTGTGAGATGTGTGATAAACTGTCTGAGTCAAATCCGCCTCGTTATTTACACGCTCTACACGCTGCACGAAAAAAAAAACCCTTGGAACACAGCGGGCCAGCACACGTCTTGGAGCAGCATTAGCAGCGGCTAAGCTAATGAGACACCAACATGGAGCTTTTTCTCCGATCGCCAAGTGAGTAAAGTTTAGTTATGAAGCACTTTTCACAGATATACAGTCACAAAGTGCTGCACAATAAAATGGAATAAAAGGAAGTTGATAGATTAAAAAAATAATTTTAAAAATACAAAAACAAGTTAATTTAAAAATATCAGACTTACCATTAAAAAGCAGCTGAAACTAACGGAAATCCTCGTTAAACAAAAATGTTTTCAGCTGCTTTTTAAGAGTACCCAGAGTCATCTAGACATATCTGAATTGGGAGTCAATTCCAAACACCATCCACCGTTCTCCTTGTGTGCAGACACACGTCTCTGCGGAAAATGAAGCCCCGAGAATGCTTTATTATATGGAAGAGATGTCAACAGTTTTAGTTTGGGACATGATTTGAGGTTGAGCAAGGTGAAAAAATTTGAGATACATGGGATTGTGATACTTGATGGTGCAATATCGTGATTGTTGTTGAATCATGATAGGATCATATCGTGACCCAAGTATCGTGATGTGAATCGAATCACAACCACTAGAAGCTACTAGGTCACCGACTGTTATTCCATATAGAACAAAACTAACTGTAGAACTGTAGACATAATTTCACAATTTAGATCAAATCAAGAACAGGGAAAAGAAAGTTAATCTGATTCAAACACTGTCATAGCTTTGTGGAAGAAAACATGCTGTAACACAACATGAAGCCATACTGAGAGTGACTCTTATTTTGGGAAAAAAAAAGGTCTTTTTCTCTGGCTGGGCCTCAATTTCATGCTCCGTCTCTGCTTTCCTTCCTTGACTCATCTCTCCATTTCCCGCCAGCCTTTGTCTTCGTCACTGCACCATCACTCTCTTTCTTGTCTTCCTCCCACTTTCTATCTCAATCCCCCCCTTTCCCACGTGAACCCACACAACTTGAGTCAGCAGTATTTACTCCCTCGGAGTGCAACTCTCTTCCACTCATGCTGACGCGCCTCATGCTGTCAGATCCATTACAGGAAGTGAACCATGCTGGTCAATAACAATCAGGAGTTGTGTTTCACATGACGTTGTACCTGTCAGTTCTGTTTTTTGTTGTTTTGTTTTTTTTAAATAAGTTAACAGTGAAGTTCTTCATATCTCAATTGCTGGTTACAAAATCAGACTTTCACATTTGTCTATGTGTTTGTTTTGCGTGTTGGCGTGCCCAGGCACACTCCAGCACGCCCTGTTGAGAGCACAGGTGCCACCTTTGCTGTCCGACTGTGTATTGTAATTGGTAGCCTCCTGTTTCCCTTAACTAGCCAGAATTCAGGTCCATTCAGCTTCTACTGTGCAGTGACACACGTAACGATATAATCAGCAGCAGATTTACACCTCAGTAGCAGCAGCAGAAATCATGGATGTGTTTGAAATGTCCAGTCATTCCCTTATTCTACTATGTAGGAATTTCAAATGTAGGAGATTATTTAGTGAACTCAGTGGAGCAATGGAAATTTGTTCTTTTGCTCATTACTTGGCTTTTCTTTCTCAGCTCTTCTAATTAAATCATTATGGTAATGCCCCCTTTACACAGGGGTGGAGATTGTTGAAAATGGTCAGATCTCTCAAGGATCTTTCAATGAATGTTTTGAACCGAGTCAAAACTTTGAGGAGACCATGGTGATCACCAGAAAATCATTGAGAGATCTTGGTGATCGCTGGGTGCTCACTGAAAGATCGTTAAGAGATCTGGCCATTTTTTCATCTCCCAATGATCTCTCAACAATCAGTGTAAAGGGAGTAGAAGAGCATTCGAAACCTCTCAGATATAAACCTAGAGGCTCCATGTTGCCCAAGAAATGTTCAGCAACCTCCTTAGTCACCCAAAAACTCTCCATGATCCCTTGGTGATCTCTCTTGGTCTCTCAATGATCTTTCAAGGATCTTTCAAAGATCTCTATAGAATCCCATGAAAGTTACCAAAAATTACATTTTTGACTGCACTAGAATCTTACAAATATGTACACAGAAACTGATCAATCAGTGGTCACCTCTGTGTAAAGGGGCCCTTACTCAATGAAACATAACTGAATAATTTCTTTAAAGACTGAATACCTACATGTTGTACATACATATTGTTAAAAAATCTATTTTACTTGATTAATAAAGGAAAATACTCTAAGGCAGTTGATTGTCTGATGCCAGGCACTCCTCTCACTGTTCTTTTGGCTGTGCATTGCAATATGGGTTTATGTTGGCAAATGTAGTGATCATCAGTTGGATACTACTTTTCAAAATGCATTGTGGGCTATTTTAATGCACTATATAGTGAATTGAATTTTCAGTTCAAACACAGCCCAGGTTTGTGTTGACTAATTTCGTAGAATAATACCACTTAACTGTATATTGCAGGGAACAAAGTTTACATAAACTTTTATTTTAACACTATAAATAGTAGTAATAATAGCAGTGCAATACAATCAACAGCAGAGCAAAGCATTATTCATTTGATGGGAACAGGATTGATATACATGTTGCTCATACAAAACTTTTTTTAAAAAAATAATGTGGCATCAAAGGCAGCATAAGCTCAATAAATCAGTTTCTTCTTCTTCTTCTTCTTCTTCTTCTTCTTTGTGAGAGGAGTGTGAGTCGAAGAGTAGAAATGCTGAGAGTTTGCGCTATATTTTTATCTTTTCTGTACTTTTGTCACAACTGGTGGTTTATATTACTTTGGGTTTGTTAAGTTAATGGTGTTTGTCTGGTTTAGTTTTTTGTGTTTTGTTTTTTTTTTTTTTGTCAGCCAGGGTCCGTGGCACTGGCCGGCGTTTCAGGCGTTATGGCCTTCTCCAGGCTGACGTGGAAGCATGGCATCAAAACTGGTGTCGGCTCACTGCACAGCGTGAAGGAGGTTGCACTTGCTGTTGGGGGAATTATCGGGCATGACGCCGTTAAATCTGCGGCCCGCATGAGCAGGGTTGTTGTGTTGTTTGTGGAAAGGGTGGACCAGATAAACACTTTGATTGAAAGTGGAATCACAATAAATGTGACGTTTGAATCAATCGCTGTCACAGCCGGCTACGAAAATAACACTCTCTAACGTTCCCCTGTTTATTAGTGATGACCTTCTTGTTAGAGAGCTGTCAAAGTTTGGAAAAGTGGTGTCACCCATTCGAAAAGTTCTGTCAGGCTGCAAGTCTCCCCTGCTGAGACACATCATGTCCCACTGCAGGCAGCTCTTTATGATCCCCAACAATAAGGTGGAGGAGTTTAATTGTGTGTTTCAGGTGCAGATGGGTGGTTTTCTTCCAAGATGGCGCCCACAGTGGTCGACATGGTGCTACGCTGCCCTTTAATTTGTTTAATTTGTTTGTTTTTGTTCGTCGATTGTGTGTCTGCCAGCTCTTATACTCGTGAAGAGCTATTAAATATCAGGACTCTCACTCCTACGGACCTTCTCCCAGTTTTTTTAGCTCCTGCCGCCGATCTGATTCATTGTTTGGCTCAAAGAGTAAGACGGCGAAAAAGAGGAAAGCGAGGGGGGATTCTCGCTCGGCTGCGAAGGAGAGGCACGCGAACAGCCTTGCCTGGCATATTTCTATCCAATGCCAATTCTCTCTTGAACAAGGTAGAAGAATTAAGACTGCTGATGCGATTTAAAGACCTCGCTTCCTCGTCTGTCATCTGTTTCTCTGAGACCTGGCTTAAAAGGAGCATACCGGACAGCGCAATCAGCCTCGAGGGATTTCAGCTGTTTCGTGCTGATCGCGTCACAGAGCTCTCCGGTAAGTCTATTGGAGGAGGAGTGTGCTTCTACATTAACAGCAGCTGGTGCTCTGATGTAACGGTGGTTTCACAACACTGTTCTACCAATCTAGAATTTCTCTCTGTTAACTGCAAGCCATTTTATTCCCCGCGGGTGTTCGCATCATTTGTTTTGATCGCTGTGTACGCCCCTCCCGACGCAGACGCGCGCGAGGCCCAGCGCGCGCTCGCAGATCACGTCCTACATGCGGAGCGGAATTTTCCAAACTCCCTGGTTATTGTGGTAGGCGACTTTAACCAGAGCAATCTGAGTCACGAGCTCCCCCGATACAGACAGTTTATTAAATGTCCAACCAGAGGAAAAAACACGCTGGATCACTGTTACTCTACAGTGAAGGACGCATATCGCGCTGTTCCCCGTGCTGCACTCGGACTATCTGATCACGTGATGGTCCACCTCATTCCCACATACAGACAGAGACTGAAACTCACTAAACCTGTTGTGACCACCACGAAGAAATTGACCAGTGAAGCTGGAGAGAAACTGAACACATGCATGGAAATAACTGACTGGGACATGTTTAAAGGAGCCACACATGATCTTAATGAGTACACTGAGGCGGCATGAAAAAATAAGCAGCAGTGCTGTGGTTTTAAGCAGGTTTTATTATATCATGTCGCCTTCACGGGATCCCCTCTCCGGTGCATAGTGGAGCAGCCCGGAGCGGGATCCCTAAGCTCTCAGAGAAGGAGGGACACCAGTGTGTCTACCAGTTGCAGGATCAGAGTGAGAGAAGAAGAGAGAGATTGCGTTACAGAGTTGCACCTTAAATACTTGATCATAACAATACATCAAAAAGACATACCCCACAGTCTAGAATGATCAAAGGGACAACAGAACAGGCAGGAGGTATTTGCATTTGTAAGCCATACATCACAATGGGCAGATTAGCTAGACCTCGCTCTAAGTGCAAGACAAAGAGGCTAACAAGCACATCTACATATTGATCTGAGTCTCTAGGTCACAGTAAGGACAGGATGCATGAGTACAAAGGATGAAAGGCATCGATTAACATCACATAGGTGAGACAGAAGAAACTCGTCTACCTGTAGACATTAATACACCAAAGCACATCTAAGATGCTCAGAAAAAGCATAGTAAGGACAAGCCATATGCACACTATACAGAATGGCGCATTACATCACAACACATGCATGTTTGCATCACAAATACATGAATGGCACATTGCTTCTCAGTAATGCAGCAGAAAAACAGAAAAGAGGGCTGAGTGTCCTTAGTCTGTTGTGGGGTTAAAACGAACCGCCACACACGCTCCCCCCCAGAGGACGCGGCAGGGGGTCGCGACCTCGATAATCCATCTGTGTGAGCGAGCTGTGGGAGAAGCTCGCTGCAGGCGGAGGGGGAGGGAGGGGAGGGGTAGTAAGTGCCGGCAGGAGCTGTGAAATCGTCCTGAGCCGTGCAAAAATTGCTTGCTGCTCCGTGACGTCGAGGGCTTGTCCCGTTGCACGTGCGGAGATCACAAGAAGAAAAATTAGTCTCTGACTCCTCTTGTGGCCATGAAGAAAAGCAGGAGCGGCTGTAAGAGAAAAAGTAAACAAAGCATAGGGACTGTTGGCTTTGGGTGCTGAAGAAACCCCAAAGCTCCTGGGAACAGCTGACGGCTGAAATCCCGTTGTGCCGTGGCTAAGACCATTAAAAAATCCAGTGGCGAGCTGCGTGCTTGCTTCAGGTGAACGAGCAACCCTGAAGGTTCTGTGGGCAGCGGTGGAGGACGATGGCGGTCTGTGGCGTGGTTGAGACTGTTAACAAATCCTTCCAGTATGCTGCATGCGTGCCTCAGGTGAGCGAGCAGCCCTGAAAGGCAGCGGCGAAGGAGGAAGGCAGTCTGTGGAGCCATTACTTGTCCCATGCGTGATGCGCCGTCCTTGTAACTCCCCGATGCGTGCGCGGGGGTTCAGTGCGTGGGTGGGCCGCTGGAGTGGTGAGTCAGGGTGCAGAAACTTGGTGGAGAACGGCGCAGACGGCGCCGGTAAAATCCAGGTTGAGCTGTGGCTGTAGATTGCCCATGGTGCGTTGGAGCGGTGAGAAGAAATAGACGATCTTTAGTCCCTCAGGCCCGTGCAGAGGCGTTGGAGCGGCGGGAGGGAATAGACGATCTTTTGTTCCTCAGGCTCATGCAGCTGCGTTGGGGCGGTGTGAGGAAGTAGACGATCTCCGTCCCTCGGGCTCGTGGAGGCACGTTGGAGCAGTGCGAGGCAATAGACGATCTTTGTGCCCCGGGCTCGTGCAGCTGCTTTGGAGCGGTGAGAGGGAGGAGACGATCGTTGTCGCTCGTGCGGCCATGGTGCGTTCAGTTCCACGCGCTGCGCTCCCCGTCGGCCCTGGAGGTTGCCGTCTGGGGAGAGGACGAGGTGCGTGCGCTCTCTGTGAGAGCGGCCGGTCCAGCGTGGTTGTGCAGATCTCAGGCGAGGGTCGCGCCATGACGTTTTCTGCAGTTTACCCGGTCGTGGGTGATGTCCGGAGAACGGCTCGCCTGTGTTGGCTCCGCGTCGAAGTCTCCCTGAAGCCGCAGGGAGGGGGAACCAGTAGGCCGCTGCGACGGAGCATTCATGCCCGGGTGTTGCGTTCGCTGGCCGCTCGTTTTTTTCAGCGTCGGTTCGCCAGCGTGGCCATCCAAAACAGAAGGCTGCGTTGCACAAACGTGTGCGTCTTCAAGGGGCCACCAACGCAGCTGTGTGGTTGTCCAGCTCGGAAGGTTGCTTTCGCACAAAACGTGTGCGTGTTCGAGGGGTCACCAGTGAGGCGGCATGAAAAAATAAGCAGCAGTGCTGTGGTTTTAAGCAGGTTTTATTATATCATGTCGCCTTCACGGGATCCCCTCTCCGGTGCATAGTGGAGCAGCCCGGAGCGGGATCCCTAAGCTCTCAGAGAAGGAGGGACACCAGTGTGTCTACCAGTTGCAGGATCAGAGTGAGAGAAGAAGAGAGAGATTGCGTTACAGAGTTGCACCTTAAATACTTGATCATAACAATACATCAAAAAGACATACCCCACAGTCTAGAATGATCAAAGGGACAACAGAACAGGCAGGAGGTATTTGCATTTGTAAGCCATACATCACAATGGGCAGATTAGCTAGACCTCGCTCTAAGTGCAAGACAAAGAGGCTAACAAGCACATCTACATATTGATCTGAGTCTCTAGGTCACAGTAAGGACAGGATGCATGAGTACAAAGGATGAAAGGCATCGATTAACATCACATAGGTGAGACAGAAGAAACTCGTCTACCTGTAGACATTAATACACCAAAGCACATCTAAGATGCTCAGAAAAAGCATAGTAAGGACAAGCCATATGCACACTATACAGAATGGCGCATTACATCACAACACATGCATGTTTGCATCACAAATACATGAATGGCACATTGCTTCTCAGTAATGCAGCAGAAAAACAGAAAAGAGGGCTGAGTGTCCTTAGTCTGTTGTGGGGTTAAAACGAACCGCCACAACACAGACACTGTGAACTCCTATATCAACTTTTGTGAGGAGAGCATTCTCCCATCGCGCACCAGGGTGAGGTACTCTAATGATAAGCCCTGGTTCACCGCTAAGCTCAGACAGATCAGAAAGGAGAAGGAAGCTGCGTTGAAAAGTGGAGACAGAGACTGCTACAGAGAGGTTAAATATCGGTTTAACAGAGAGCTGAGGAGAGCTAAATCTGTGTATTCTGAGAGACTCCAGCAGCAGTTCACTGCTAATGACTCGGCTTCTGTGTGGAGAGGACTGAGGCAAATCGCCAACTATCAGCCTCAGGCTTCTAAAGGTCAGGATGACAAAGCCCTTTGTCAAAAACTGTCCCAACATTACGCCCGTTTTGACACCTCGTCAGCTGTGTCCAACTCCCCGACTCCACCCAGCTCCACTGCCTCCTCGGCCCCTAATTCATCAAAAGCGGTCTCCCCCTCCTCCTCCTCCCCCCCTGCCCTTGTCATCAGTGAGCAGGACGTGCACAGACAATTCTCCAGACTGAACCCGCGCAAGGCCCCCGGGCCGGACGGTGTGTCTCCCTCCACCCTGAGACACTGTGCGAAAGAGCTGGCTCCTGTCTTCAGACATTTTTAACACCTCCCTTAAGCTATGCCACGTGCCGACCTGCCTCAAATCCTCCACCATCATCCCTGTCCCCAAGAAGCCACGGATTACTGGACTTAACGACTACAGACCTGTAGCGCTCACCTCTGTAGTCATGAAGTCCTTTGAGCGCCTGGTCCTGTCTCACCTCAAGTCCATCACCACACCCCTCCTGGACCCGCTGCAGTTTGCCTACCGTGCCAACAGGTCTGTGGACGACGCAGTCAACCTGGCCCTCCACTCCATCCTGCAGCACCTGGACTCCCCGGGAACCTACGCCAGGATCCTGTTTGTGGACTTCAGCTCTGCATTCAACACCATCCGCCCCGCTCTGCTCCAGGACAAGCTGTCCCTGCTCGGCGTGCCTGACTCCCTCTGCAGGTGGATCACCGACTTCCTGACGGACCGGAGGCAGCATGTGCGGCTGGGGAAGTCTGTCTCGGACTCTGTTAGCATCAGCATCGGATCACCCCAGGGCTGTGTACTTTCCCCCCTACTCTTCTCCCTTTGTACCAACTCCTGCACCTCCTCCCACCAGTCTGTTAAGCTGATCAAGTTTGCGGACGACACCACCCTCATCGGGCTCATCTCCAATGGTGACGAGTCCGTCTACAGGAAAGAGGTGGCCCAGCTGGTGTCCTGGTGCAGCCACAACAACCTGCAGCTGAACACTCTGAAGAAAGCGGAGATGATTGTGGACTTCAGGAAAGTCACAACCCCCCTGCCCCCCCTCACCATCACAGGCTCTCCCATCACCATTGCAGATTCCTTCCGCTTCTTGGGCACCACCATCACCCGGGACCTCAAATGGGAGCCAACCATCAGCTCCCTCATCAAAAAGGCCCAGCAGAGGATGTTCTTTCTGCGGCAGCTGAGGAAGCTCAAGCTACCCACCAAGATGTTAGTGCAGTTCTACACGGCCATCATCGAGTCCATCCTCACCTCCTCCATAACCGTGTGGTACGCAGGAGCCACTGCCAGGGACAGACTAAGGCTGCAGCGCGTCGTGCGCACTGCTGAGAAGGTGATCGGCTGCAAGCTCCCATCTCTCCAGGACCTGTACATCTCCAGGACCCGGAGGCGTGCAGGCCGGATCATAGCCGATCCTTCACACCCTGGTCACGTACTGTTTGCCCCCCTCCCCTCAGGTAGAAGACTTCGGTCCATTCAGACTAAAACCTCCCGGCACATGAACAGCTTTTTCCCCTCTGCCATCAGACTGCTGAACATTAAGTGACTTATTGACTCTCGTGCACTATATACAGCAGCTCATGTCGTTCATCACTGTTTTTCTGTTGCATTATCGACTGCACTGTGGTACCTCATATTATCTGCTACTTGCTAATTTATTTAAATCTGCCTTGACTAGTATTACTCATTATTATTATTATTATTATTATTATTATTACTTATTATTCTACACTTATTGCATGCTTTTAGTCTTCTAGTTTTTTAGTTTATCTCTTTATCTCATCATGTTTTTAATGTTGCAGCATGGCACCGAGACAAATTCCTAGTTCGTGTACTACATGAACAATGGCAATAAATCTGATTCTGATTCTGATTCTGATTTTGATTATGTTCTTTTTGCAACGTCCGCCATGTTAAAATGTTTTGGGTGTGGTGAAGAGGGGCATCTGGTGAAGGTCTGTCCGAACTGTGCTGGCCCTGCTCCAAGGGATGCCGCCGGGACTACCGCCGGTGGTGGTGGGGCGCTCGTGTTGAGCAGTAGGCGGCTGCCGCCACCGACTGGCCCACGTCAGGACCGAGGTTGGCCTCCACCGAGCAGCACGGCGTCTTTGTGCAGGTTGAAGATGCCAGCATTACAGCTGAGGAGCTGCTGGGAGTGAGACAGAGTCTGGACGAGAACAGCACTGTTGTGAGGGATGAGAGGGAAAAGGGTGTGGACGAAGCAGGTGAAGGGACTGGAGGAACGTGTGAGGTAGAAAATAAAGTGGGTGAGGTGGTTGATAGTGTTGTGGGTGAGGAGAAAGGGGTTTTGAGTGATGAGAGGAAAAAGGGTCTGGGTGAAGCAGGTGAGGGGATTGGGGAAACAGGCAAGGTGGAGAGTAAAGTGGGTGAGGTGGTGGACAATGTTGTGGGTGAGAAAACAGGTGATCTGAGTGATGAAACAGTTGAGGCAGGTGGGATCACGGGTGAGCTGGGAAAAGTTGGTGCTTTGAATGGTGAAATGAGAGATGTGGGTGAGGGAAATAAAATAAGTGGAGAGCTGTGTGAAGAAGCTAAGGTGGCTGGTGAATTGTGTGTGACTGGTGGAGGAACAAGTGGACAGTGTGGGGCAGGTGAAGCATCAGGAGGTCTGTGTGAGGATGGTGCTGCAGCTGACATGGAAGATATGGAGGCGTGTGAATCCGGACAGGTTTCTCTTAAGCGCTATAGAAACAGAGCTCCACCTATGTCTGCAGGTGGTAAAGCTGGTCGGCTGATGGTCCAACAGAATGCTGTGAATAGTGGGGCTCTGTCTGACAACAGTGACAGTGAGGCCTGTTTGTCTGACAGCAGTGTGTTTTCTCACAATAGCACAGAGCTGCCTGTTAGCCAGGAGGACATCATTTATCCTGCAAAAATGTTTAAATTGTTTTAACAGCAGACCAAGGGCATGAAGGGGGTGGATATACAGCAATATTTTCCTGATAAGCAGGCTTTTTATAACTCTGCCAGGCAGCTTATAAAAACCAGAGGTGAAACAGACCTCACAGATCAGGAAATTTATAGACTGAGAAAACAAATGAATAAAGTAAGAAAACTGTCATGACCCGAGCACTATGCCTTGGTGCTCGGGTTATTCTTGTCAGGGTTTGACAGCGGCGTTATGATTCTAGCTCTCCGAGCTCTTATTGTGATAGTGCTCGGGGAGGCTTCCGCCCAGCTGTCAAACCCTCAACAGCTGTGCTGCATTTGTGGTCGTTAGCACTCAGGCTATTTTAACCCACGCTGGCGATCGCATCCTCGCAGCAGTGTCTGTTCACTTTCCCAGTTCACTCTCCGTCATGCTACAGATGCCTGGACTAATTCATACCACGCCTGCTTTTGGTTTGACCGTCGTTCCCTGGAACTAGTAAGTGTGCTGTATTAGCCTTATTCCTCCCGGTGTGAATTGATCTCTGTGAGTCTCTGCCTTAGCAGCCTGTGTATCATTATTATTTTCAACAACCAAGCCTGCCTGTGTATGACCGTCTCCTGCTATGGACCTGTGGAGCTGTTAGCCTTACACCTCCTGTTGTTTGTAGACGGAAGTGTCTTTGTCTCAGCAGACTGTGTTATCACTATATTTTCACCGTTAATAAAACTCACTGAACTCACTGGTGACTGTGTGGCATCTTATGGTGGCTCGCGAGAGCCACCCATGACAGTACACTGCTGCCAAAACGGCGTTTACGGTGACGCCAACCCGAGACGCAATTCACCAGTGAGTTTGAGTTTTTGGACAGTTGCTGTTTCCGTCTGGGTACTGTGTGTGTGTGTGTGAGGAATGCCATCGCGGAGGAGCCGCGCTTGGAGTCCGAGCCACGAGCTGATGGGAGTTCTGGAAGTTGTGGATGAGTTGCTCATCTCCGCTTCCCTGTTGGACTACCATCACGGCATACACTGGTACCTAGACGCTGCTGAAGACGTTCTTCGTCATCTCTCTCCCCGCTGGGCCGACCACCCGGAAGTCGACGCGAGAAGGGAGGATATCGTCGCGCAACGCGAGATATTCCTGATGCTGGAGGAGGAACGCGACGTAAAGCAGGAGGAGAGGCACTCCTGCCCATGGCCTACGGATCCTGATCCAGTCCTGGAGTTCGCACCACCGGGAGGCCGGTGGAAGCGCCGACGCCGAGGTCAAGTACGTCTTCAGCAAGCTCCTGTTCCGGATCCAGTTCCGGGCCACCGGAGTGACCCACTCAATCAGCCAGCTGCTGAGAGTGATCTGAGTCCTGCGCCGGTGAGCTCCTTCCATGGGTCGTGTGTTACCATCCAGCGAGCGAGGGAAGGAGCAATGTCCTCTACAGCTGGCACCATCTTCCCTTCGGGAGACAGGCAAGTTCAATTTCACTTTACTATTAATCATAGTGATCTGTCTTGTCTGACTCCTGGGGGTGAAGCTCGGGGTTTGCAGCTCCCCGAGTTTCCTTCTCCAGCTGTAGCTAATTATACTGAACCTGCTGCCTCTGTGTTTCCTCCCGCTGAGCGGTCCTCGGCGTCAGTTCCACGCCGTCGGACGAGGGGGAGGCCTGCTGCTCTGGGAGATATCCCGGCCCTGCAGCATTGTGTTGGACAGAGGAGGAGAACGGACTGCGGTGAGGAGCCAGAGCCGACGAGTGAGCGTCCCCAGGGTTCCTCAGAGATGCATCCCAAGTCAGCAGGTCGAGGGTCCCCCGTCTCCACACCGTGCGGGTTATCGGTGTGGACAGCGACGCGAGGGAATCCAGCTGCAGAAATCATCAGGCCAGCTGTGGCACTCGACGCAGCCGAGTGGGAGCCCGACGACAAGCGTCTACCTGAACCCGGATCGACGAAGTCCTGGACGGCTCCAGAGCCTGAGCGCAGGCAAGTGCTCTTCTTTGTTTACCTTTGTGGTGTGTTAGAGCACTTTTGCCTGCCTCATGGGGAGGCGAGCGAGGGGCAGCCGTCTGCTGCACCCGAGCTCGTCTCGCTGGGCTCTGGCGCTGCCGGTGGAACTGATCCCGGTCCTCTCCTGTTCTCTGAGCCCCTCCACAGCGTTACCGGTCTGGAGTCTGTCAAGGTCATAGGACTGGGGGTCCCAGGTTCAGGGATGGAGGTTGTCGCCGGTGCAGTTCCGACCCAGTCGGGGTCTGACGCGTGGGCCGAGGTGACCCAGTCGGGGTCCGACGCGTGGGCCGAGGTGACCCAGTCGGGGTCCAACGTGGGTGCAGCGGTGACCCAATTGGGGTCCGTCCTGACCCCGTCGGGGTCCGACGCATGGGCTGAGGTGACCCAGTCGGGGTCCAACGTGGGTGCAGCGGTGACCCAATCGGGGTCCGTCCTGACCCAGTCGGGGTCCGACGAGGTCCAGTGGGGGTCCAGCGCAGGTGCGGCTGCGACCCAATCAGGATTCGAGGGGGTCCAATTTCGTGATTGTTCCCCTCTCAGGAGCCACCAGCTGGGGGCCGTTGGAGGGTTTTGTCTGGCAGACTGGCGCCCTCATGTCTGGTCTTTATTAGGCGGGCGGCTGCATGCTAACCCTCCACAGTCCTGGTGGTTGTGGGATGCGGGTCGGCCACCCAAGGAACTGCTTTGTGCGTTCGGCATCTTGGGTTGGTCACCCGATAAACTGTGTCTGCTACTGGGTGGCCTGGTTCGGCCACCAGAGGACTTGTTTCTGGGGGCCTGGGACTGGGGCAGGCCGCCTGATCATGTACTGTTTTGTGGGACTATCCGTGGGCCATCGGAAGCAGGGAGGTCGCCGGAGCTCTGCCTGGGGGGCGTTGGATCTCCGCCGATCATCTTTTGTTTTGGCCCATACGGTGTCAGGTTTTTGTCAGTCATGTAAAGCAATCTAGTTTGTCTCATGTGTTTTGTAATCCATAGTCTAGTTAAGTCAGGTAAAGCAATCTAGTTTGCCTCATGTGTTTTGTAATCCATAGTCTAGTTAAGTCAGGTAAAGCAAGCTACATTGCCCCATGTGTGTTTTGCAATCCATAGTCTGGTTTTGGTTTTTTTGTTCTGTCCTCCCCTCTTTTTTTTTGAGGGGCTATAGTATGGGGGTTTTGTCTATCGTTACTGGGTGTTTGCATATATTTCTGGCTTCGTTTGTGGTTTTTTTTTTTGTTTTTCATAGTCACCGGGTGTTTGCATATACTTCTGGCTTCATTTGTGGGTTTTTTTTGTTTGTTTTTTCATAGTCACCGTGTTTAGCATGTATTTCTTTTGTTTCCATAGTTACAGTCATGTATTTCTTTCCTTTTTTCCAGAGTCATGTGTTTGCATTTATTTCTTGTTTTGTTTCTATAGTTACTGTGTGTTTGGGTGTATTTCTTTGGCTAGGTTATGTACACTGGAGTTAGACGGGTTGTCTGTAGTCTCGGTGGGAAAACTTTCAGGGTCAGATGTTGTTTGCTGTTTATGATTGTTTTTTCCCTTGTAGTCATGTCTTGTGTTGTTTTTTTTTCTCGGGTTTGTTTTTTTTTTTCTCGTCATTGTTCTGGGGGGAAATTGATTGGATATGTCGGGTGATGTATTCTTTTCCCTTTCTGTTTTAGGTCTTGTTAGGTTTTGTTTGGTTCCCTCCTTGCCTGTCCCTCAATCCGCTCGCCTGTGGTTGGGGGGGGGGGGGGGTAGGTGTTACTAGACGTTTGGAGCCCGTCATGGGAGGGGGGCCTACTGTCATGACCCGAGCACTATGCCTTGGTGCTTGGGTTATTCTTGTCAGGGTTTGACAGCGGCGTTATGATTCTAGCTCTCCGAGCTCTTATTGTGATAGTGCTCGGGGAGGCTTCCGCCCAGCTGTCAAACCCTCAACAGCTGTGCTGCATTTGTGGTCGTTAGCACTCAGGCTATTTTAACCCACGCTGGCGATTGCATCCTCGCAGCAGTGTTTGTTCACTTTCCCAGTTCACTCTCCGTCATGCTACGGATGCCTGGACTAATTCATACCACGCCTGCTTTTGGTTTGACCGTCGTTCCCCGGAACTAGTAAGTGTGCTGTATTAGCCTTATTCCTCCCGGTGTGAATTGATCTCTGTGAGTCTCTGCCTTAGCAGCCTGTGTATCGTTATTATTTTCAACAACCAAGCCTGCCTGTGTATGACCGTCTCCTGCTATGGACCTATAGAGCTGTTAGCCTTACACCTCCTGTTGTTTGTAGACGGAAGTGTCTTTGTCTCAGCAGACTGTGTTATCACTATATTTTCACCATTAATAAAACTCACTGAACTCACTGGTGACTGTGTGGCGTCTTATGGTGGCTCGCGAGAGCCACCCATGACAAAAACAAATTGGCTTTTAATGAAGAATATAGTGTTTTCTCTTTTACTTTTCTGCTTAATTGTTTTTTACTCTGGTTTTAATACTCCACTAATTATGGATTTTTTTAAGGTGGGGAGTTTAAATGTAAATGGTTCCAGAGAACCAAAGAAAAGGGCACTGGTTTTTGAAACAGCAAAAATGAATCACACTGATGTATTGTTTTTACAGGAAACGCACAGTGATCCGAGCATAGAGGCAGACTGGAGTAGAGAGTGGGAAGGAGAACTGATTTTAAGTCACAACAACACAACCAGTGGAGGGGTGGGCTTTTTATTCTCCAGGAAGGTTGCTCCAACGTCTCTGGAGGTTGAGCATTTTATCAAATGCAGATGTCTTTTAATTTAAGCCCGTTTTGGACATTTTACTGTGCTTCTTGTCAACATCTATGCTCTAACCAATGGTATTGAGAAGAAGAGTTTTTTTTTTACAAAAAATTAATGATAAATTAAACGGTTGCAGCTCGGAGGATTTTTTGTTGTTGGGAGGGGATTTTAATTGTACTGAAAATGAGTTTTTAGATCGAAACCACACAGAGCTGCATCCAGGTTACCAACAGGCTCTGAGATAGCTGGTCTATTCTTGTAGCCTGGTGGAAGTGTGGAGAAGGACGCACACTGACTGCCGACAGTACACATGGTCCCACCTCAAAGAGGACAGGATTTCTTTAGCCAGACTGGATTGATTGTATTGTTTCAAGCACCACTGTAATGTTTTTAAGTCCTGTAAAATTTTACCAGTTGGTTTTACTGATCATGCTTTTGTTGTTTTTCAGGTTTTAGAAAAGAATTTTTCCCCTAAGAGCGCATATTGGCATTTTAACTCAGTTCTAACATTTGATAAAGGTTTCAAAGAGGCTTTAAGATTTTTCTGGACTGCTTTTAGACAAAGGAAGCAAGATTTTACATGTCTTAGGCAATGGTGGGACCATGGTAAGACTGAAATTAAACTATTGTGTCAGCAGTATACATTTAATGTCACACATGACACCTGTAGATCTATCAGAGACCTGGAGATAGATATTGTGGAGTTAGAAACCATTCGTGAGTCCAAAGGAAATTGAGGATGTGTTTCAAATCCCCAAAAAAGACCTTAGTCAAGCTGTTGGACACTAAAGTACAAGGCGCCCTAGTCCGGTCCCAAATTCAGAGCATCACTAAGATGGATGCTCCCTCTAGCTTCTTCTTCAGTCTGGAGAAGAAGCATGGGCAAAAAAGGTAATCCACTCCCTGGTCTCCAACACAGGACAGGAACTGATTGAGCCTGAACAGATCAGAAAGCATGCCGTTGAGTTCTGTTCCTCTCTGTACCTCAGTGACTACAGGGAGGACAATGGCCTGGTCGAGGGGTTCTGCAGTGGACTACCTCAGGTCGCTGAGGAGACCAACTCACAGTTAGACTGGCCTCTTCAGTTACCCAAATTGTCTGCTGCCCTTCAGAGCATGAAGGAGAGGAAGGCTCCGGGAAGAGATGGCCTCACTGAGGAGTTTTTTAAAGCTTTCTGGGACATTTTAGCACCTGACATTTTAGAGGTTTTTAATGAAAGTTTCTGTTCAGGCTCTCTGCCGACATCCTGCTGCAGGGCTGTTGTTACCCTCCTGCCAAAAAAGGAGAGTTACAGGACATAAAAATCTGGTGGCCTGTATCTCTCCTCTGCATGGATTACAAGATTTTGTCCAAGGCTTTGGCTAACAGGCTGAGAGAAGCTATGGAGCAGGTCATCCATTGAGACCAGATGTACTGTGTACCGGGCAGGTCCATGGTAGACAATGTCTACCTAATTTGAGATGTTTTGGAAGTTTCCAGCTCATTGGGTATACACACTCTGATTTCTCTAGATCAGGAAAAGGCTTTTGACCGCATTGACCATGACTTCCTCTGGAAGGTCATGGAGAGATGTGGGTTCAGTGCTGGTTTCATAGCCAAGATCCAGGTGTTATATGCTGATGTTGAGAATATACTGAAAATCAATGGCAGTTTGTGTGCTCCTTTCAGAGTGCATAGAGGCATCCAGCAGGGCTGTGCTCTGTTTGGTATGCTCTATGCACTCTCCCTAGAACCCCTCCTCCATAAAATATGCACAAGCATTGATGGCCTTGCCTTTCCTGGTTTTAATAGAAAGATTGTTTTATCCGCCTATGCGGATGATGAAATTATTTTTTATTAAAAATCAGATTGACGTTAATGTTTTAATTGATTTTACTGGTGCTTTTACCCTTTTATCAACAGCAAGGGTGAATTGGAGAAAAAGTGAAGCCCTTACTGTTGGCATTTGGCTTGGTGGTCTCCCAGTTCTGCCACAGGACATGGCATGGGAAAAAGATGGCATAAAACACCTGGGGGGTTTTCTTGGCAATGATGTCATGGTCCAGAGGAGCTGGGAGAATGTGGATGAGAAAATTGAAGGCAAAATGAATAACTGGAGATGGCTGCTCCCTCAGATGTCCTACAGACGGAGGGTGCTTGTGCTAAATAACCTTGTTGCCTCCCTGCTTTGGCACCAATTAACCTGCCTAGATCCCCCATCAGGTTTACTGTCCCAGATCCAGACAAAAATTGTGAACTTTTTCTGGGATAATTTACACTGGGTGCCACAGGGGGTGCTGTTTTTACCCAGAGAGGAGGGGGGACAGGGCCTCATTTACCTGGCCAGCAGAACTGCCACCTTTAAGTTACAGTTTGTGCAGAGGTTTCTGACGGGGCCGGCAGATCTAGTGTGGAGAGAAATGGCCAGCTGCATCTTCAAGCGTGTGAGTAATCTGGGATGAGATTATGCGCTGTTTTTAATTAATTCAAAATGTTTAAATTTAAGTGGGTTGCCTTCGTTTTATCATAGTGTTTTTAAGTCCTGGAACCTTTTTAATGCTAAATGATGTAAAAACTCTGACTCTGTTTTTTGGCTCTTGAGGGAGCCGTTGATTCATGGAGCAAGGTTGGATGTCTGCACTGAGCCTACTCCTGGGCTGATGGCAGCACTCCTAAGAACAAAGACTGTGACTCTTCAACAACTGGTGAATGCAGCAGGACCAACACTAATGGACTCCCTGCCTGTAGCTACCTTACTGGGTATCCGGTCTGCCAGAGTGGCTCAGAGGCTCCTGGAACTTTGGAGGCAAAGACGGCTTCTGGTGGACCACAGCAGAGGAGTAACTGAACCCAACCACAGTGACCCTTTCCCAGAAATCTCCATGAGCCCTGATCTTGGTCATCTAACTAGACATTTGTTAAAAACACACAACTCCAGATAGCTGACCTTGTGCAATGCTGACAAAAAAAAATGCCGTACATCAATTGTGCTAAGGCAGGGGTGTCCAATCATGTGCCATGGAGGGCCAAGACCCTGCAGGCTTTACCTCCAACCAGTGTCTTCAGCAGCAGATTCCACCGAACTTCTTCCCACTGATTGCTGATCAGTGAAAACACCTGCTGAAGAGACTGGGTAGAAGAGAAAACCTGCAGGGTCTTGGCCCTCCATGGCACATGATTGGACACACCTGTGCTAAGGTCATCAACAGAACAGGACTGCACAGCAGACCCCTCACTGTGTGGACTGAGAAGTTGATCGGGGAAGGAGTGAGCCCGCAGTGCAGAGTTTTGTACAAACCTCCAATCAAAGAAATGACAGCTGATCTCCAGTGGAGAATTTTACATGGAGCAACTGCCTCAAATGCTTTTATTTCTGTTCTTAACCCCACTGTTTCAAACCAGTGCCCTTTCTGCAGTCTCCAAGAGACTGTGTTTCATGTTTTCAGTGAGTGTAAGAGGCTGACAGTGCTCTTCACTCTTTTAACAAACGTTTTTAATTTATTTGGTGAAACATTTTCTGTGGGTCATTTTATTCATGGTGCAGGATACAAAAAAATAAGGAAGAAAAAGTGGCAACTGCTGAATTTTATTACTGGTGAAGTCAAGCTGGCAATACATGTAAGCAGAAGAAATAAAGTCCAAGGTAAACCAGTTCAAGAATCGGCCTCAGTGTGGCGCAGCAACATCCGGTCCAGACTGAGACTGGAGTTCAGCTTTTTTAAGATGACTGGGAACTTGGATGGCTTTAGGCAGATATGATGTTATAAAGATGTCCTTTGTAGTGTATGTGACGATGAACTGTGTGTTGCACATTTTTTAGTTGGCTGATTTATGTGTTCAGCATGTTTTAAAAATTATGTATGCACTTAGTAGCACTTTTACTTTACTATTGTCTTGATGTCCTTGTAAATTTGCAAATAAAGTGTTTTTGTAAAAATCTAATTTTCTTCTTCTTTTGGTTGCTCCCTTTAGGGGTCGCCACAGCAGATCATCTGCCTCCATCTCACCCCATCCCTTGCATCTTCCTCTGTAACACCAACCCTCTCCATGTCCTCCTTCACTACATCCATGAATCTTCTCTGTGGTCTTCCTCTTTTCCTCCTGCCTGGCAGCTCCATCTTCAACATCCTTTGTCCAATATATCCACTATATCTCCTTTGCACATGTCCAAACCATCTCAACCTTGCGTCTCTTACTTTGTCTCCAAACCGCTCAACCTGAGCTGTTCCTCTGATATACCCATTTCTAATCCTGTCTCTCCTAGTCTCTCCCAATGAAAATCTTAGCATCTTCAACTCTGCCACCTCCAGCTCCACCTCCTGTCTTTTTGTCAGTGCCACCGTCTCCAAATCATACATCATAGCAGGTCTCACTACCGTCTTGTAAATCTTCCCTTTCACTCTTGCTGCTACCCTTCTGTCACATATCACCCCTGACACTCGTCTCCACCCACTCCACCCTGCCTGCACTCTCTTCTTCACCTCTCTTGCACATTTTCCATTGCTTTGGATGGTTGACCCCAGGTATTTAAACTCTCTACTTTCACTACCTCTACTCCTTGCATCTTCACCATTATATCTGCCTCCCTCTCAGTCACACACATGTATTCTGTCTCGCTTCTACTGACTTTCATTCCTCTTCTCTCCAGAGCATACCTCCACCTCTCCAGGTTCTCTTCCACCTGCTCCCTACTCTCACTACAGCTCACAATGTCGTCTGCCAACATCATGGTCCACGGAGACTCCTGCCTGACCTCGTCTGTCAGTCTGTCCATCATCATGGCAAACAAGAAGGGGCTCAGAGCCGATCCCTGATGTAACCCCACCCCTACCTTGAACCCATCTACCACTACTACAGCATACCTCACCACCGTCTCGCTATCCTCATACATGTCCTGCACCACCCTCACATACTTCTCTGCCACTCGTAACTTTCTCATGCAGTACCACACTTCCTCTCTTGGCACCCTTTCATATGCTTTCTCTAGATCCACAAAGACACAGTGCAACTCCTTCTGACCTTCTCTATACTTCTCCATCAGCACTCTTAGACCAAACATTGCATCTGTAGTACTCTTTCTTGGCATGAAACTGTACTGCTGCTCACTGATTGTCACCTCTCCTCTTAATCTGGCTTCAATAAATCAGTTTCTATAGCCTATTATTCTACCTTTGCACCTTTGAGCCAGTACTGTGATTTTCAGGAGCAAATTTTGGTGATACATAGAAGTTTCTGCAGTGCGGCTTGGTGTTGGACTTTCTACCAGTTTGACTTTATCGTGTCATTTACTCAATATTATAAGCATAAATATCCACTTGTCTGTTATCTTCAAGCTCTTTAAGGTATCTGCTGCCGCCTTGACAGATGACAAAAGAAAGTTCACCAGTGCAGGCAAGTACTGCAAGGAATTTGTAAAGATTTCCAAAAGTGGATT
Organism: Pholidichthys leucotaenia; assembly: GCA_020510985.1. Taxonomy (NCBI): domain Eukaryota; kingdom Metazoa; phylum Chordata; class Actinopteri; order Cichliformes; family Pholidichthyidae; genus Pholidichthys; species Pholidichthys leucotaenia. The sequence continues at coordinate 142,122,203 of CM035844.1, forward strand.
TAATTTCAAACAATCAGAGTTTTATTCAGGGCCTGTCTCACAAATTAATTAACATAATAGAAAACTGTTTCATATTGCAATAAATCTTTAACAGCCCAAGAGTTTTAAGATTTGAGGAAAAAAAGCTCAAAATTAGCAAAAAACAAAATTTACCACTATAAATTGATTTAAAAAAAACTAACACAAATCTTCCAAAATTCTTAACTCCCCTATATGTGAAGAATGTTATATGTATTTTCATTTTAGTGATAAGAAAAGTTTCTTTTTATCATTTTTTGTCAGAAATTTCCAAAGGATGTTCTCATGATTCTCTCATGCATTCATGCATTTTTAAACAATAGCTCAAACCTGTAGAAATGCAAATAGATTGTAAACAAACTGAGGCATCTGTCATGGGATGGCTGGATAATACAGCTTAAATAACAACATGCAGATAAATTCAGCCGTGGTATTCATAGGTTATACCCTTTAGCCGACAGTCCCAAGCAGATCATTATCTGTAGACCTCCATGGTCTACCAATCTACAGTAAACTTGACCAGTTTATTTCTGTGGGTCAAGCATGTAGATGTAGTGTATTATGTTCTGTCAGTGTGTCAGCATATATCGTATAAGCATGAAGTTGGTGCTTAGTGACCTGATTAAATGATAACTGATCTTCAGGAACCAATCAAGTTCTAGTTGTTAGCGCTCCCCCACATTAGCTATTAAATTGTAGTAATACACCGTTTTAGTGGCTTTGTAGCCTCCAAAATGTTCATCTGTAACTCAAATCTTACTTTTTACTTTGACTTTTTGTGGTTGCTACATATTTGTACGTACTGAATGAAAGAATAACTGACCAACAACCAAAACAAGTGAAGTTTTCCCCAAACTAGATTTAGAGCATAAAGTAGGAAGAGATGATTGATTAAAAATGTCTTATTATTACTGATACAACAGACATGCAATAACTAAAACAATAAAGAGATGGGAATTTAAGGAAACTGGGAAAGCATAGGTTTCCAAATCCAAGTTTGCATCATGTGAGAAAATCAGAGTTGAGATTGTGATTAGAATTGTGGTTTGACTTGAGAAAAAAAGATTACAATAACATAATGAGGTTTTCCACTGATGACAGTGTGAAGTTTTATTCCTAAAACTATATCTATGGCTAAACAGAGGTAAAAAAAGAGAAAATATTGAAGTTCAGAGAGAATGGGCGAGGGACTGGTGGGAATAATGGGAGATGGGTTGAAGTGAGGATTGAAGCTGTGGATGATGACATGTGAGTTGATTTTTATCTAAAGGGAGCAGTGGTGGCCTAATGGTCAGGGATGTGGACAGGTGAGCAGAAGGTCATCGGTTCAATCCCTGGACTGGCAGGATCAGATCTGGGTGGGACAGAAAACATAGCAGTGTTTGCCCCACCCTCCTTAACCCCACTGTGGTGGCCCCACTTGTGGTGCCCACTGAGCAGCTCCAGTGGAGGTGAGCCTGTGGTTGTACCGGTCAGCTTCCAAGTGTGAATGTGAACAGAGCGTCCTTGAAAAAGAGAGGTTGCCTTTCAGTGAAACTCCCCTGTATAAATAAAGGCTAAACAAAGGCTGCCGATGTGAACGGTGAGTAAAATTTTTGTCTAAAACTCTCCTGCTGTACCACCTGGCTTACAGGCAGCTAAGCTCCACTGGCTTCCAACAGTCTGTCTGATTTATCTTCTACCAGTCCATGAACCATTTGGTACTGGGATGCAGAGAAATAATAAATTATTTAATCTATTCCACTTCATTCACTATTGAAGTCTAAAGGGTGTTTTATCTTGAACTTTGACCAGATTCAGATTGCTCTGACTGAATGTGTCATGATGGATCATGGCCCATCCTTGAATATTTGAATTCTATTGTTTGGACTTCTGTTTTGCAGTATTTTTTATCTTTGGTTATTCTTTAATTTGAATTAACTCTGGATTTATTTTGAAAACACTTCCTGTGCAGTTCATGCTTAGTTTTATTTAATTTGTTCCGACTTTTATTTTGGTGATACTTCCTCTTTAGTTTTATTTTATGTTCTTCCATTTTACGGTTGGGTTTGATTCATGTGTTTCCCCAGTAGATTGGGCGTCACTTGTTCCCTTGGTTTTTCTAGTGTGTTTTAGGTTATGTTTCTTTCTTGTTTCTGTCATGTATCTCAGTATCAGTTAGTCTGGCCCTGTCCCCTGAACTCCTTGTGTGTCTGTCTCCTTGTTTAATTATTCCCTCCTTGGTTGTTGTTTTCTTTCCTCCCTTGTTTGTGTTGTTGCCCTCACCTGCCTGATTGTCCTCACCCTCTGATTGTCTCCATCCTTACATATTTTGTTCAGTTTGTCTTTTCCCCGTCGTGTCAACAATGTCACCCCAGTGTTTCTACCGTGACTGTCTCCATGTTCCCACTCCTCATCCCTTGCCTGGTTAGTATTTTGGTTATTGTGCAGCTTTTAGTTTGCATTTTCAGTCTATTGTTTGTTTACAGTAGTTATCCTCCGGCCCTCTCGGTTTTATTTTAGTAGTATCTCCGTGTTGGCTTATCTCTGCCTTAGTATCTCAACTTTGGTTTGTTTAAGTTAATAAAATCCTCACTTGCCATGACTCCTAGCTGCAATTGAGTCCTTCCTCTTCTGCCTGCCTCAGCGTTCCATGATAGAATGGCTAATTGATATGCCTTTGAAATGAGAAGGATTGCCAAACACAACACACCCCAGCCTTCCTATGCCTGACTTCCTGCCCATGACATCTGTCTATGCCTGCTGACAAATATTACCTATGTATCATGCCCGAAAATTAAGCCAAAAGACTTGCTAAAATGAGTGAAATACAATCGCCTCTGGAGGCTTTCTTTGGAAATGAAAAAAAGCCCAACTCAGCTCTTGAGAAATAAGTTCAGCTCTGCCAATATTCTGGATTAAAATCACTGCTGAATATCCTGAGATCCTCACAAAACATCCCACTAATTCTGGAGAAGAAAGGTTTGTCAACAAAGGCTATAAGAGACACCACATAGCCCCTTCTTTTTTTCTCTAACTCATCTATTCACTCTTTCATATATGCTCGTTTCCATTTAATTCACACTGCACCTTATGCTAACTACAGTGCGTGTGCATACTCAAGCTTTCACTTCATGCAGTGTTTGCAACTAATTTCTTGTGTTTTCACACACTGTGTCTGCATTTTTGTCTCATCTTTGCTAAACGGATTTATATGAGGCAGTAAAATTAAATGGCTCTGTGTTTGTGTGAATGTTTTCAAATGCATATATTATCCGAACTTGGATTTACATCAAGAAAACATCAGCTTAATGTAGAATTAGAAGTCTGATACTGTGAAATATTACATATCTGTGAGTGACAAAAGTTTGTGAACCTTTGATATCAATATCTGGTGTGACCCCCTTTGCTGCAATTACTGCAACAAAATGTTTCTGGTAACTGTTGATAAGTCCTGCACATTGGTTTGCAGGAAATTTTAGCCCATTGCTCTGTACAGAACAGCTTCAACTCTGGGATGCTGGTGGGTTTCCTTACATGAACTGCTCACTTCAGGTCCTTCCACAACATCTCAGTTGGATTAACTTCGGGACTTTGACTCGGCCATTCCGAAACATTAACTTTATTCTTCTTTAATCATTCTTTGGTAGATGACTTGTGTGCTTGGGATTGATGTCTTGTTGCATGACTTACTTTCTCTCGAGATTGAGTTCATGGAGAGATGCCCTGACATTTTCATTTAGTATTTGCTGGTATAACTCAGAATTCATTGTTGCATCAGTAATGGCAAGCCGTCCTGGCCCAGATACAGCAAAACAGGCCCAAACCATGATATTACCACCACCATGTTTCCAGATGGAATTCGGTTCTTATACTGAAATTCAGTGTGTTCCTTTTTCCAAACATAACGCTTCTCATTCAAACCAAAAAGTTCTATTTTGATCTCATCTGTCCACAAGGCATTTTTCCAGTAGCCTTCAGGCTTGTCCACATAATCTTTACCAAACAGCAGATGAGCAGCAATGCTCTTTTTGGAGAGCAGTGGATTTCTCCTTACAACCCTGCCATGCACACCATTATTGTTCAGTGTTCTCCTGATGGAGGACTCACAAACATTAACATTAGCCAGTGCAAGAGAGACCTTCAGTTGTTTAGACATAACCCTGGGGTCCTTTGTGATCATGCCTTGGTCTTGGAGTGATCTTAGCTGTTGGACCACTCCTGTGGATGGTAACAATGGTCTTAAATTCCCTCCATTTGTACACAATCAGTCTTACTGTGGACTGGTGGAGTCTAAACTCTAGAGAGATTTTGTAACATTTTCTAGCCTCATGAGCATCAACAACCCTTTTTCTGAGGTCCACAGTAATCTTCTTTGTTTGCTCTATCACACACTTCCACAAATTTGTGTTGACACTTTGTTAGATCGTCAAATTAAAGATTCTTTAAATAAAACAGGGTGTCAACTCACACCTGATTGTCATCCCATTGATTGAAAACACCTGATTCTAATTTTACCTTCAAATTACCTGCTAATCCTAGAGGTTCACAAACTTTTGCCACTCAGATATGTAATATTAGATTACTTTCTTCAGTAAATAAAAGAAAAGGTAAAATATTTATTTAACTGGGTTCTCTTTATCTCCTTTTAGGACTTGTGTGAAAATTGATGATGTTTTAGGTCATATTATGCAGAAATGTAAAAAATTCTAAAGGGTTCACAAATTTTTAAGAACCACTTTATGTCTTGGTTCATTGTCATTATGTTCAAAAAGTCCCTGCGGACCAATAAAGTGCAATTTCAAGTAAATCACAAAATAAAATGATGAAAATTTTGGGGTGTTTCTTCCACTTCTTAATTTCTATATTCAGTCGCTGTAGGAATACCCATTACCCATCCTTAAAACTCAAAGTTGTTTACTCATTGGAGGGTAGAGTAGCCAGAAACTGCACTCAAGAAAAAGCAGTGTTGCCTTGTGATAATTATTCATGCATATGCAGTAACTAAAAGAAAAGAAAGAGAGTAAGAATCCAGTAAAAAAAAAAAAAAAAAAAAAAAAAAAAACGTATAGTAAAAAACAGTGAGTATCATCATGAGATTTTTCTCCAAATTTTGTGATTGTTTTCTCATATATTTGGAACATTTTTCTCATAAATGTACAACTTTTTTCCATCTAAATTAGCCCTGTTCCCACTACCAGGAACCAGGAACCAATTGAGGGGCCCAGACTACAAACAGCCTGAGCCTTGCTTCTCCACTGTGTTTGTCCAGTGCATACGTGGTTGCGTGTGATATACAATTTGTTCGGCCATTCAGCTCCACAATCATGGTGGTATTAACTTTTAAATTTTTAGACATTATTTTAGGTATTACAAGTATGCATTACAGATATGCAAGCACACCATGAGGAGCTTCAGTGGAGACTTGCAGTTTGCCTTTGGCTGGCTGTATGGGCTCACCTTCTCCAGAAAGGACAGTGGTAGCGGCTGTACTGTTCCACTGTAATACCCATGCTCTCCACATATACCAAATAGTCATTTAAACCCTCTTCAATCATGGCAGCATTGTATTATAATTTTGTAAGGGTTTACTGCTTTCTTCTTCTGGTCAGATTTGTCACTTTTCATTTCTTTGTTTCGTTGAAGAAGCCAGGGCCACATAAAGTGCTTTGGCCAAGTTCTTTAAATTCAGCACAGAGCCAAACCTAAACCCCACTCAGCAGTTTTCTGGACTACTCTGAAGTATACTCACTGCCAATGAAAAGGCAACATAATTTTTGCATAAATATTTTGGGTTCATCCTATCTGAGCTTGATAGGTTTGTATGACTCAAAATGCATCTAGAACTCATTTTCAGTGGTTGTACTCAGTGTCACGACTCACTGCCTTTCCATATTGAACTATGTTTTTAAAAAAAGATGTTCTGTTGTGATTTTGGAAAGTCAGGGTGCTTCTGTTTTATTCAATTTTGAAAATTGTTGTCACATAGATTTTCACTTGTCGATTTCTGATATTGTTTTGAAGATGTCTAAAAATAATTTGTATTCTTTAATTTACCATTTCTATAAAAATTAGTAAAACTATCAAACTTTTCTAGAGTGGTGTGTGTTCATTGGCAGTGAATATACCTAGGCCTAACCAGGCCCGCTAAAGGTTCCTGAAAACTCCTCCTTACAGGAAGGTCCCTGGTGGTGGAGGCGCACATGGGGGAAGTTCCTGCAAAATGACCAAAGATGCAATCATTTCTAATGCGAATAAGTTGTTGTACTATAAGCAAACAAATTTCTAACCAGTTTTCAAATCTGTGAAATCAGAAGTCACTCAGAGAGAGTACAACCAAATCTACTTGGGTAAAAGTGCTTTTTTCCTCAGAAATGTAGTCAGGAGTGAAATGTATTCAGCAGTAAAAGCACTCATTTATAAAAAATTTTGTACCAAAGTTACATAAGGACCAGAGGTTGTGCTAGGATTTATTGAGTTCTGTCAAAATGATGGATAGGGTTGTAAAAATTCTGTCATGATAATCCGTCATTAAAAATATATATGTATACAGATATGTGTGTGTGTGTGTGTGTGTGTGTGTGTGTGTGTGTGTGTGTGTGTGTTTGTGGTGTGTGCGTGCGGTGTGTGTGTGGTGTGTTTTAAGTCCTTATTACACTCAAAGTTGCCAACTAGCAAAATAAAGTTAATGTTGTATTTAAATAATTATTTTTGGTGTATTTTTAAAAGAAAATGTAACGTAAATCACCACAGGAGCAGTGTCAGCACTGAATTACAACTACCTTCAGCTATTTAATTAATAAAATGACAATATCTGATACAAATGAAATTATTTAATGATATTATTTTAATATATTTTTCTAACAAAAAAGAGTGTTTTTCTAATGAAATAAATACTGATGAATACCGAAAAAAAAAAATGTTCAGAAAACACGCAGGACTCACCTGGAGTGGGGATTAATTTCAGTCATACAGAGAAAAACAGTTCTCAGAAGGGAGAATTTTATCTGTTTATTCTGGCAATTTGGCCCGGATTCATCCCGGTTTGTGCTGGGTCAGAGCAGCTGTAGAAGGCTGAGTGCACGCAGCAGCAGTAGCAGGTTCCACAATTTTTTCCTGCAATGGACAAGGTGCTGGGGTTGGATCCTCTGATCCGAGCCAACAACAGGTACCAGCCAGGAGTCAGCAGGGTCCACTGAGCACCGCTAAGCAAAGAGGATAGGGACCGATCCGTGTTACGATGGAAGCCAGACAAACAGGCCCTCTGCCTCCCTGCTTGCATATCCTGGCCTAGAAGATAAGCTTGTGTTATTTAAGATACTAGCAGGGGCAAAGATCCTTGTCTTTCGTGATCAGAGTGAATCTAAGTCAGCAGACAGATGAAGCTCCAAAGATACAAGGATGTGCAGTTAGGAGTTAAATCACAATCCGTCAAAATGACAGATGGCCTTGACAATTTTCTGTCACTGCTAAAAATAATCAGTCAGTGAAGGAGAATTCTCGGTTAACATGGCCACTGTTGAGGACATGTACTTGAGTAAACACAACTAGTTACTACTCATCTCTGAAAACACCAGGGTCCTCATGTACAAAGGGTACTTACGCACAAAAACATGGCGCACATCCTTTTGCATGGAAAATTCCAGATGTATCAAGAATGAAATGACCATGAAAATATGTGCAACCCCACGCCAACTTCATGGCTGGGGTACGTACGTTTCTACTGTTATTGATCTGTTGGTAATACATAGAGGTGATGTTGGGAGACTGATAATGACGTGAAAATTATTGTACACACCAGAGACACATAATGAACAAACATCCAAGTTTGCGCAATTAGATGAGTGGATATAAAAGCAAGCGCAAAGAAGTGCAGAAAATGCCTCTAACAACAATGGCGTTAGCATTATTAGAGAATATTGCAAATTGTGCAGTGAGAAGAGAAAGGCTATTTAGAGACAGAGAAGATTTTCTGGCTCAGGATGATAACTGGCTTGTCAGCCGGTTTAGGTTTCCACAGGCAGTCCTCGTGGAATTGTGTTCAGAGCTACAGCCACTCTTGGAGTGTGACATGGCGATAAGCCGGGTGCTGCCCTTCCTAGTGCAGCTGCTGACAACTCTGGGGTTTCTGAAAACAGGGGCACTCCAGAGGGAGCTGGTAAAGCGATCTGGAATTTCCCAGTCGAGCCTGAGCCAAGCTATGCCAGCTATGTGGGATGGCATTATCCGGCTGTCACCCAGGTACATCATATTCCCATATAATGCAGTTGAACAGGCCAACATCAAAGCACAATTTGCAGCAAGAGCCAGTTTTCCTAATGATTTTAATGAACAGCATTGTTGGGAACAAACTACAAGCTGGCACTGTACGGATGGGTGACTTCTTGGTGAGTAAATTCATGTAATTGTCCTAATAATAACCCACCTCATAGAACGCACCTGTGCACCTCCAAATATCAACCTATCTTCAAGGCTTCATTACAACTCAGTGATTTGAGTAAGTGACTTTCATTTTTTGCTGATTAAACTACAGTTTGACAGCATTCTACCAAGCCCCCAATCACATCTGTGTGTACCGTAATTATGTCAATAAACACATGCGTAATGTTTCAAATGCAATAGTCTCACCCTTTCCCTGGCACACTTCATTTATTTACAGTAGCAGTGTGTGTAATCCATGTAAGTTGTACATAGCTATAAAGGATGAGATTTGCATTTTGGACATAAGATATGTACTTGTCGAGTCTAATATGATCTGCTTTCAACTGACAGGTGACCTTGGCTGCCCACTAAATACAGTAGGTTCATATTGTCTTCTTTTTTGTGACTGTTTTCCTTTAATTCAACCAGCTGATCCACCCATTTGGTCACAAATTGATTGATTGATACATCGTTTAAAATAACATTGTATCAAAGATACAACATATATTTAAAAACAATGGGATGACTCAAGAAAGTGCGCACACTTATTTCTATTGTGGTCCATAAAACAGATTGCAGCTGGTCTCATACCTGGAACCTTCTGCTTTGAAATCTGGCACTTAACTACTGAGCTATACACGCTCCAATCTGCAGTGATCAGCTGACGCTTCTGAGGAAGACTGCAGACATCAGTCAAAACATGTCAAAGTTAAATAAACATCTCCTTCTCATTCCAGTCTGAATAAAGGAAACAAACTAATCTTATAGGGCTGTGAGCAGGCTATTTAATTACCTGTCTCTGGCACTAATGCCGGAGGACACCGTGCCAAACAAAATGTTTTTACATGCCTCTGCATCATTCAGGAGTGCCTCCAACTCACAGTCCATGAAAATCCATTAAATCCATTATTTTTGATCATGGATACAGGAGAATCAAAGGTGCGGCGCTTGTATACATCTATTTGCATATCTATTTGCATCTAATTGCATATTCAAATAGAGGCGTGTCAAGGGAGGAGTCTGGTATTTTCTCACATGCGTTCAATTTCAAGTAGATTGGGATGTACAAAGGAAATGGATTCCTGTGTACGCACTGTTTCATACATCTGGATTTTTTTTTTTTTGCTTATGGTGTTTTCTTGACTTAAACGTACATCATCTTTCAGTAGGAAATCCACACAATCTTTGTACATGAGGCTTTGTACATTTTTTTGCCTAAGCAAAAAAAAAAAAAATCCAAATGTATGAAACTGTCGGTACACAGAAATCCAAGCACATTTCCTTTGTACATGCCGAACTGCTTGAAATTGAACGCACGTGAGGAAATACTGGACTCGTCCCTTGCCACGCCTCAATTTGAATATGCAATTAGATGCAAATAGGTATGCAAATAGATAAATACAAGCCCAGCACGTTTTATTTTCCTGTATCCACAATCAAAAACTAGAAAAGCACTCGGAGACCGCAGACCTCCGCCAAGCGCCACAGTTCCCCCCATACAGTGTTTGTGTGTACGTTTTCAGATTCCTTGACCATGAAAACATATGACTAACAATTAGATTGACAATGATAGGATTAGTGGTTCAGTAGTTATTCAGGAAAATGACATTTTCCGTAATGGCGGCCATAGTTCCCCCCATATGGTGTTTGTGTGTACGTTTTCAGATTCCGTGACCATGAAAACATATGACTAGCAATTGGATTGACAATGATAGGATTAGTAGTTCAGTAGTTATTCACGAAAATGGCATTTTCCGTAATGGCGGCCACAGTTCCCCCCATACAGTGTTTGTGTGTACGTTTTCAGATTCCTTGACCATGAAAACATATGACAAGCAATTGGATTGACAATGATAGGATTAGTGGTTCAGTAGTTATTCACAAAAATGGCATTTTCCGTAATGGCGGTTTTCTTCTGGACGGTGATCCGGATCACCACCAAAATGTAATCATTTGTAGGATACCCCATTTCTGACAATCTGTGAAAATTTCATGAAAATCCGTCCATAAGTTTTTGAGTTATCTTGCTAACAAACAAACAGACAAACAGACAGACAGACAGACAAACCAACACCGATGATCACATAACTTCCTTGGCGGAGGTAATAATGGAATTTCATGGAACGTGTTGGAGATGCTCCTGAATGAGGTAGAGGCTCATAAAAACATTTTGTTTGGCACGTTGTCCTCCAGCATTAGCACTGGATACAGGTAATTCAATAGCTTGCTCACAGCCTTATAAGATTAGTTTATAGGGGTGGCATTGGCTCAGGAGGTAGCGCAGGTCGTCCAATAACCAGATGGTTGGCGGTTCAAATCCCATTCTCCAAAGATATCCTGCCATTATGTCCCTGGGCAAAGATACTTTACCCACCTTGCCTCCAGTGTCCATAACACTGGATATGAATGTGTATAAATGTTCAGTGGTGGCTAGAGAGGCTGTTGGCGTGGATTGGCAGCCACATTTCCAGCAGCTGTGGCTACAGTAGTAGTTAGCCTCTGTCTGGAGTGAATGAATAATGTATGTATTTGTAAAAGCACTATATAAATCTGATGCATTACTGTTGTTTCATTTATTCAGACAGGGATAAGGAGGAGATGTTTATTTACAGTGGGGCAAAAAAGTATTTAGTCAGCCACCAATTGTGCAAGTTCTCCCACTTAAAAGATGAGAGAGGTCTCCAATTTTCATCATAGGTATACCTCAACTATGAGAGACAAAATGAGAAAAAAAAATCCAGAAAATCACAATGAAGGATTTTTAATGAATTAATTGGTAAATTCCTCGGTAAAATAAGTATTTGGTCAATAACAAAAGTTCATCTCAATACTTTGTTATATACCCTTCGTTGGCAATGACAGAGGTCAAACGTTTTCTGTAAGTCTTCACAAGGTTTTCACACACTGTTGCTGGTATTTTGGCCCATTCCTCCATGCAGATCTCCTCTAGAGCAATGATGTTTTGGGGCTGTCGCTGGGCAACACAGACTTTCAACTCCCTCCAAAGATTTTCTATGGGGTTGAGATCTGGAGACTGGCTAGGCCACTCCGGGACCTTGAAATGCTTCTTACAAAACCACTCCTTCGTTGCCCAGGTGGTGTGTTTGGGATCATTGTCATGCTGAAAGACCCAGCCACGTTTCATCTTCAATGCCCTTGCTGGTGGAAGGAGGTTTTCATTCAAAATCTCACGATACATGGCCCCATTCATTCTTTCCTTTACACGGATCAGTCGTCCTGGTCCCTTTGCAGAAAAACAGCCCCAAAGCATGATGTTTCCACCCCCATGCTTCACAGTAGGTATGGTGTTCTTTCTCCTTCAAACACGACAAGTTGAGTTTTTACCAAAAAGTTCTATTTTGGTTTCATCTGACCATATGACATTCTCCCAATCCTCTTCTGGATCATCCAAATGCTCTCTAGCAAACTTCAGACGAGCCTGGACATGTACTGGCTTAAGCAGGGGGACACGTCAGGCACTGCAGGATTTGAGTCCCTGGCGGCGTAGTGTGTTACTGATGGTAGCCTTTGTTACTTTGGTCCCAGCTCTCTGCAGGTCATTCACTAGGTCCCCCCATGTGGTTCTGGGATTTTTGCTCACCGTTCTCGTGATCATTTTGTCCCCACGGGGTGAGATCTTGCGTGGAGCCCCAGATCGAGGGAGATTATCAGTGGTCTTGTATGTCTTCCATTTTCTAATAATTGCTCCCACAGTTGATTTCTTCACACCAAGCTGCTTACCTATTGCAGATTCAGTCTTCCCAGCCTGGTGCAGGTCTACAATTTTGTTTCTGGTGTCCTTTGACAGCTCTTTGGTCTTGGCCATAGTGGAGTTTGGAGTCTGACAGTTTGAGGTTGTGGACAGGTGTCTTTTATACTGGTAACGAGTTCAAACAGGTGCCATTAATACAGGTAATGAGTGGAGGACAGAGGAGCCTCTTAAAGAAGAAGTTACAGGTCTGTGAGAGCCAGAAATCTTGCTTGTTTGTAGGTGACCAAATACTTATTTTACTGAGGAATTTACCAATTAATTCATTAAAAATCCTTCAATGTGATTTTCTGGATTTTTTTTTCTCATTTTGTCTCTCATAATTGAGGTATACCTATGATGAAAATTGGAGACCTCTCTCATCTTTTAAGTGGGAGAACTTGCACAACTGGTGGCTGAATAAATACTTTTTTTCCCCACTGTAACTTTGACATATTTAGACTGACATCTGCAGTCGTCCTCAGAAGTATCAACTGATCACTGTAGTCTGGAGTGTGTATAGCTCAGTGATTATAGTGCAACATTTCAAAGCGAAAGGTTGCAGATACAAAATTAGCTGCAATCTTTTAGGGACCACAATGGAAATAAGTGTGTGCACTATCTTGTGCCATCCCATTATTTTTAGATGTGTGTTGTATCTTTTATACAATGTTATTTTAAACAATCAATCAAGTCAATCAATCAATCAAGTTGTGACCAGCCCGGTCGATCAGCTGGTTGAATAAAGGAAAACAGTCACAAAAAAGAAGACAATATGAATCTATTTAGTGGGCAGCCAAGGTCACCTGTCAGTTGAAAGCAGATCATATTAGACTCGGCAAGTACATATTTTATGTCCAAAATGCAAATCTCATCCTTTATAGTTATTTACAACTTACGTGGATTACACACACACTACTGAAAATGAATGAAGTGCGGCGGGGAACGGGTGACACTGTTGCATTTCAAACTTTATGCATGTGTTTATTGACATAACTACTGTACACAGAGGTAGTTGGGGGCTTGGTAGAATGCTGTCAAACTGTAGTTTAATCAGCAAAAAGAAAAAAAAAGTCACTTACTCAAATCACTGAGTTGTAATGAAACCTTGAAGACAGGATGATATTTGCGGGCGCACAGGCACGTTCCACAAGGACTGCCCATGAAAACCTAAACCGGCTGACAAGCCAGTTATCATCCTGAGCCAGAAAATCTTCTGTCCCTAAAATACCCTTTCTCTTCTCACTGCGCGATTTGCAATATCCTCTAATCCTCTGTTGTTTGAGGCATTTTCTGCACTTCTTTGCACTTGCTTTTATATCCACTCATCTAATTGCGCATGCTTGCATGTTTGTTTATCATGTGTCTCTAGTGTGTACAATAATTTTCACATCACTATCAGTCTCCCAACATCACCTCCAAGTGTCACCAACTGACCAATAACAGTAGAAACGTATGTACGCCAGCCATGAAGTTGGCGTGGGGCTGTGCATATTTCCAAGGTCATTTCATTCTTGATACATCTGAAATTTTCCTGGAAAAGGACGTACGCCATGTTTTTGTGCATAAGTACCCTTTGTACATGAGGCCTCAGGTGATTAACATCTTTACAGATTTCCAGAAACTTGCTGTATCTGTTTCAGTGTTGGGCAAGTTACTAAAAAATGGTAACTAATTACAGCTACTAGTTACTTATTTTTAAACGTAATTGAGTTCCTTTACCAATTACTGCATGATTAAAGTAACTAGTAACTTGGAAAAGTAACTTTCACGTTATTTTTAAATGCATATTTAAATCACCTTGCACATATAGCAAGATAATTTAATGAATGGATTACATTACGGGCTTAAGTTAAAAGTGCCTCCTTTTTTACACAAGCAAGCACAGAGACACAGCTGTTTTGTTCGATGTTCTTTTTTTTCTCTTCCCCTCTTGGTTTCTCTTCTCCGGGGTTCTTTTGTGCTTCCAAACTCTGCATCAAGGAATAGAAAAGCCTGTGATTTCTGAGGGTCTTATTTAGTATGACTCATGGCTTTATCTCCAACCACTTATGCACAAAGGCCCGTGAGTTAGCATCTATGCACACACACTTTTTTTTTTTTTGTGCGGTGGCTGCCAGAAATCAGAAAGCCATTCAAATAGGGAACCCTGCTGACTCAGCCTATATGTGGCGTAGCATGTGCTGGGAAATGAGCAGATAAGTGCATGAGGGTGGCCAGAGGATGTGAAGCCCAATGTAAAAAAACAAAACAAAAACAAAACAAAACAGGAAAAACGAGGGTGAAGTTGACTAGATTAAAGCACAATGCAACTGCCATTTAGAGTCTTGTATTGTCAGTCAGAGAAATGTGTATACTATATATTCCTGTTGCACTTGACTGCTTGGAATACCAACAGAAACACTGGCAGATCCACATGTCCATTAATAATTATCTTTTCTTTTTTTTTCTTGACGTAAGAAACAGCTTTCCTTCTGTAACCTTTACTGGTCTTTACATTGTGATGTTCCAATATGCATGGGTTTGTTGGCCACAGTTTTAATCTTATATTCTCCTGAGTCTATCCCAGTTTTTTTCTTTCTGTGTAGCTTCCTCTTGACCCTAGCCTTTCTTCAGTTGTATTTCCTTTCAAACAGTGTATTTTCTCCAGCAGCTACATGCTTTATATTTTCCTAGTTGATGTGAGTGTGCATGTGGCTGTGTGCATAGATGCGACTGTGCATATGTGCGAGTGTGTGATTGTGTTTGTGGCCTAAATGCCAGTGTCTAAAAGAGCAACTGCTGAGTTAAATGCTAATTTGAGCAAATGTTTTACATCCACTTGATTTCAACACATACTCCTTCCAAGCATCTACATAAATATTGTATAAAGGTGTATAAAAAGATGCAAGATGATAGGCTGAAAAGTTAAGAAAAGCCTCTAAACTCTGGTATTTCATTCCTTTTGATGAGCGATGTTTCCTGAGGGTTGGAAATAAGAAAGGTGTCATGATTCCTCGTGCGCCGCATAATGGCGCACGAGGGAGGAAATGAGAAGCCCAAGAGCGAGAGTAGAATGTGCACTTTTATTAACAAAACCCATGAAAATAACAAGTCCAGTTTTTACCACAAATACAGAGAATTGTTGTGATGAGAAAATGGCCACCAGACATACAGGGCGCCTCCCGGATGCTCTACAGCCCGGCGACGAGAAAGCCTAGTGCCGCAGAACAGCTGTCGGCACAGGGAAAAAAGGCAATGACTTACGGAACTGGAGCGATCTGGAGCTTCTTGTGTAGTCTGGCGGATGAGGGAGACAAGCTGGGTCAGCCGTGAACATCCAGGGATTGAACGTCTGAAAATGTTGGGCTGAATGTGTGAAGGAAACAATACAACACTCAAGGAGAACTCGCTGCCACGGATGAGGACGAATGCTGCGGCAAGCTCTTCCTACTAACTCCTCGCTTAAATAATAATAAACTCAACGAGGGAAGAGATCGCCAGTTTGGAAATGCGTGGGCTGGACAAATGAACCCCAGGTGTGCATGAGTGAGTGTCTGCTCATGTGAATGAGAATGAATGGAGTGTGTGTGTGTGTGTATGTGTGTGAAACACCCAGTGACGGAGCACAGCTGATGGCACTTGACAGGAGAAGGGGGTGTGCCCGAGCTGCCAGGAAGTGAAGGCCAAAAGCTCCCTGACGCGCCTGATGGAAAAGATGGCAAATAAATAATAAGTCAGAACTGGGTTTGCAACAGCCAAACCCAGATTCATGACAAAAGGGGGAAAAGAACTCAGAACTCAGAAAAGATTTATTGCCAAGTACATTAACAGATATGACAACTGATAACATACGAGGGATTTGACTTGACACAGAAAACGACCTGCATTTCCGGTGACACGGCAGCATCTGTGAACGCGCCTGTCATCAGATGGGTACAGGATGCATAGGGAAGAAAGGATAATACAATAGGAAGGAGCAAAAAAACCACTGATTGTCAGAATACTGGTCATATATGATCAATATTATGATTACAAGAAAAAAAAGCCCTCAATGCACAGTTAGCAGACAAAAAAGTTCACAAGGACACAGAGAGAGCAGTGAGTGAGTAATCTTTTTCATCAGTTTTTTGAGTCAGTGTGGATGTAGTGTTGAGTGTAGGTGTTTGTATCAGTTAAGAACAACAAGGTCTCTTTGGCAGGAGATGTTTTGTCTAGCTGCTGGCATTGTCCTTGGGCCATGCAGCTGGCTGTCCGTGAAGGCCGTGAAGCTCAATGTTTTGAAAACAAAAAACTGCAGATAATCTGGAGGATTTATGTGAGGGGAGTCAGATTAGTCGAATAGTACTGATCCCAGAGAGAAAAAAACTTTATATTCTCTTACAGATTCAGTACTTAATCCTTCATTGCTGGACGTTGAATCCTTCATGGACGGCTCTCAGCGTAATCATGATGTAATCCACCTTCCTAGACAGTTCTCCATTTGCCGCTGTCAGAGTCCTCTCCATTTTTTTCAATTTGATGGTTAAACCTCGCTTAGCCAGCATTTTGATAGGTTGTGTCCATCTTCATCAATTTACGGTACACCAGGACAATCCCAGATCCAATCAAAACGATCCCAATCACCATTACTACGAAGACGTACAAATCTTCTACATCTTCGATGGAAAGATCAGACAGGCACAAGAGTTTCCAATTACTTGTGTCCCTCAAATAGCCCGCAGCAGCCGTTCCTGCGGGGCAAACAACCCCGGAAGACAGACAGGACAGGAAGGAGTCAAGGAGACAAAGATAAATGAACACATACAGTATGGGCTCTTAATCCAGTGAAAATACCAGCCATTTGAGAGTTGGGTTTTTTTGGGTAATGTTTGATGCATCATGTTATGATGATATGGCTGAATAATTTCATTTTGGCCCCCACAATGCTTCCCTGTGTTTGCCTATAATCATTATCTAGCCATGGCTACATGTGTTGCATCTGTTGTAAATTTGGATGTTGAGAGATGTGAGACTTTTTGAAATGAACCTCATTTTTTGTATGAATCCCAAATTGTCCCTGTCTATTCTTACAAATGTATATATGTATGTATGTATATACAGTAGCATTTCCTTTTCTTATAATTTATTCAATAATTATTTTAGCTGGTTGAGTAATAAACTTAAAAAAAAATAGAGATTTGAGTTTGGAATGGGATAACCTTTTACTTGGGACATTCTCCGGTATTTTTTTCATGTGTCAACATCATCATACTAAAAATTTAAAGGCAGTCTAATAATTTTCATTTTTGTTAATCAAATAGATCTGTCACTTCTGAGATGAAAATGCCTTTGTGTAAGTAAGCAAGATGCAGTCACTTATTTTCCTCTGTTGCCTCTATCACCTTCTGTTGTGATTTTATTTAGAGGGCCCTTGGCAGGTTATTCTGCAAAAAATGGCATACCATGCCCACTCCTGCTAGTCTTTCTGAAATGGCTGTCCATTCCTCAGAACAGGACTGACACAGAAGTTGCTGTTTTACTTATAGATGAAGCCTAACTTGGGGGAGCAATTTTGGCATGCTAACCCAAAGCTTATTAACTTTGTTATGACCCACTTTCTGGGCCAAGGCCAGAATTGCCTACTAATCCTGGGATCACAAAACCCATTTTGACCGTCAGTCAAGGTGGACAGACCTAAGTCATTTTTTTACCACACAGGCAAGGAAGACTAGCACCTAATAAGTCTTTTCCACACTTATGCAAGGTAGACTTAACACCTACAGATATCCCAGGCTGAGTCTCAAACCCATGACACCATGATCTGAAAACCTCTACCACCGAGCCAAAGAGGAATTCCTCACTAGCTCTCGGCTAGTAACGGAGGTGCACTCTAATGTGTCAGGGACTGCACCACTGACAAATTACCTATGGAGGGGTGCGTAACAGCTTATACAGCAAAATAAATAATCAAATAAATGAGTACATAAATAAATATTTCTCTCCATATCACAGCCAGGTGAATTTCAAAAGGTAAACATGTGTGCAGTATAATAAAGGAGAAAAAAGAAGCCAGATTCTCCAGGAAAATCACAAACCTAGCAACACAATGCTCTGCTCTGGCAGTATCCAGGGAGTAGTCAAGTATATTTGAATATATTTCCCATCATGCCCCCTTGTAATTAAACCTTTGAGAAAAGGCACCTTTTAGAATATAGAATAGAATAGTAAATAAAAATATGCTTGCAGCTGGCACCTTTTAGTATAAAACCTCTTTCTCTCTCTAGGTGCCATATCCTAAGATTTGGTCAATCACAGACTGCCACAGCTCTCTGTCCTTGGCGATCTCAATCAGCTTCACTTCCTAATGTTTTACACCTCTCTCATTTAACCACTCATTCAGACTCGGCATCCACAGCATCTACTTCCTTCCTCTGCTCCTTTTCCCTTCAAACTTCCCAGTCATTACAAAGTTTACCAAGCCATCCTTTCTCCGTACATGTCCCAGAAATCTTATCTGTTTGGTTCTTATCTCACAGATTAGCTTCCAATCAGTTAAACCTCTTCGTAGCACCTCATTATTACTTGCTTTATTTGTCCAAGGAATCCTCAACATTTGTCTTAAGAACCACATTTCACAACTCAATCCAAATGCTTTTTCATGTCAGATGTTATTGACCAAGATTCACTTCTATACAACAACACGGGATAAACATAGCAATTGAGTACAGGTATCCTGGTCTTCATACTTAGTGTTCCATTCCTGAGAATGTTCTCCAGTTCCAAGAAAGCTGATTTGGCTGGTGAAATCTTTCTCTTGATCTCATTCCCACTTCTAGAGTCTTCTGTGATAGTACTACCAAGATAATTGAAAGAAGACAACTGCTTGATGACTCAATCTTTCATTTTCAGGTTACTTGTTGGAGATTCCACCTTCTTTGAAATAACCATATATTCTTTTTTCTTACAGTTTATTGATAATTCCTTCCTCTCACTCTCTGTAGCCACTACACCGAGGAGCCTCTGAAGGTCCTCTGCTAATTCAGCCAGTAAAACAGTATTGTCTGCATATTGCAAGTTTGTGATGTTTTGCCCTCCAACTTTTAAACCTTTTTCTTCTTCCAGTGCTCTGAGGATCAGTTTGCTGTAATAGTTAAAAGCTCTGGAGACATTACACAACCCCGCCTTGCTCCCCTTTCTTATATCTATAAAATCACAACAGTCTCCATCTATCCTTATACATGCAGGCTTGCTCTAATACAAGCTTGGCAGCAAACAGAGATCTTTACCATACATATCCAGTTTGCCAAGTTCTTCAAACAGGTCCCTATGTCTCACTTTATCAAAGGCTTTTGTATAATCGTTAAAACTCATGTAGACATTGCTCTGCATTTCCACTGCTCTCTCTGTTATGGCTCTCAAAACAAAAATGGCATTCCTGCTGCCTGCGTCTTCTACAAATCCAGACTGTTCTTTTCCAATCACAGGTGTTATCCTACTTGAAGCTCTCAGTAGCAAAATTCTGAGGATATCTTTGCAGTCCTTGTGTTTTCACCAGGAACACTCTAATAATAATGGATTAGATTTATATGGCACTTTACATGTCAAGTGGCATCTCAAAGTGCATCCATTATTCATTCACTCCAGACAGACATTGATAGTGGTAAGCTGTTTCTTTAGCCACAGCTGCCCTGGGGCAGACTAACGGAAACATGGCTGCTAATCCGTGTCAACCACTACCAAACATTTGTACACATTCATGCCCAGTGTCATGGACACTGGAGGCAAGGTGAGTAAAGTGTCTTGCCCAGGGACACAATAGCAGGATGGCTTGGAAGAGCGGAGTTTGACCCACCAACCCTCTGGTTATTGGACGAGCCGCTCTACCTCCTGAGCCACTGCTACCCACATTTCTCCCCTCCATCTCATTTTTACCGAGCTGGATGGCAGGAAGTTCCATTTTTATATGGTCTTTGGCATGACCAGGCCGGGACTTGAACCCCGACCTCCAGGTTGTGGGGCGGATGCTCTACTTCTAGGCCACCACTCCAGTCTCTATCACTCAAACTCCAGTAACTGAGGACACATTTTGAAATGTCAAGGTCCATTAACAATCCAACACCTCTTGCATGTTTGTCAGCTCCTCCATAGATCATTTTGAAAGCATCTATCGTGAAATCTCCACTGTTTGGCCACCTTCTTTCATTTAATGCTAAGTATGTTGATGTTGAGTCATTCTGGCCCCTCTTTCACATTCTCTAATTTACCAATTTGGTACAGTGTCCTTACATTTCAAATTCCAATCCTGATGGTACTTCTATTGCTTACAGTAGTTTGATGATGGTCAGGATCCTCCTGTAGTACATAAGAAATCCTACCAGCCGAGGAACCTCCTTCACATGATGAATAAGCCCCTTTCACGCTATTAGCTTCAGACTTTGAATTGTGACTTTCCATGATGTTTGTGGGGTAAAATAGCGAAGTGGTTTTCTGCTGCCTTCTTCACTGCAGTCAGCTTGCTAGAACTGGGATCACCAGCACTCCCGTCAGCATCACTGAGGTCTGCCATTTTCCGAAACATCAGTTCTTCCGCCGAGACTCCTGTACTGCATCACTGCTGCCTAATGGAGGGTAGGGCTACGCTTATTTAAAAGGTGGCCTAAACTCACCTTTATCACATTATGTCCTTGGGGACATGTCGCTTTTAATGGCCCTGTAGGTGCCACCCGACAGCTTCCAGTCCCCTGCTGTTACTTTGGTCCACCTTTTTTGACATACGAAGCTTACGTGATGGGGGGGGGGTAGTCTTTGACGGACCCCACCCCTAGGCCCCAGAAGAATTGACAGTACTTGCAGTTAAAATGTAATCCATGAAGAAATCATACAGTGAATACACTTGGCTTTCTTTCAAACAGACACACCATCACTACGTAGTGCAAATTGGATAAGAAGCCCAATTGCTTGACAGGAGTAGGAGGAGGATTTTTTTTTTTTGGGGGGGGGGGGTGTTCCAAAGGTAAGTATACTTGTGACAGACAGTGAGAACATTGGCATGACGTTTGATTGGGCAGCAGGTTGACGGGTGATAAACGAAAAAAAAACGTGTGTCACCTGGCAGGGGCGTGAGACTTGGCAGCCCTGTATTAACATCGGATGTGATGCTATAAGTTAGCTGTGCTGGCTAAGGCTACCTGTTGTGGCTGACATCAGCTCCTTTCTCTACCAGCTTTAAATGTTTCCGACATCAGCTACTTACTGTACCATCATCACAGCTTCTTCTTGCTGATCTTGGACACATGTTGTCCATTAATAGTGGTGTTTACTGTATAAAACTGAATTTTTTTAAGCAATTCTGTTGCCATCAAAATCTATAAGGACATTTTTCCACACATGCCCCACAGTGGTGTTTATATGCTTGTACAACCCTGGTCTGTCTGATCAAATTAATTTTCCCGGTTTTTTTTTTCTTCTTCTTGACAAAAATCCATACTTGGTGTGAACTAGCCTGACTATAATTTTGTCCGACCAGCTATTCCATCACAAACACAATGCAGCATAAATGATAAAGGAGTGCTGTTACACTGCTTCTCACTCTTAAACAACAGAGGAGTCTAAGCATGTGTGCCATCATGAACAGGTAGTTTGGTTTGTAGTTTCCTTTTTGAACACGTGGGTCTAGCATGTTTGAAACTTCACATACAGTAGGTCTTCTTTAACTTCACTTTTTGACCTTTGACTCCATGTTATCTCAAATGTCTCCTTCATATGATGCAGAATTCAGGTCTTTTTCACACCAGTAAACATTTTATCTGTCCTTATCTTCTGTGAACATAGGAACAAATGGCTTACTTTTATATCATTTTTTTATTGTTGTTAGCAGTGTTTTTGTTTTGTTTTTTTTTACAACAGAAAATCAAGATTTATGGACAATTTGATCTATGTTTGAAATGTGCCCTTGACCAGAAAATATATCATCCACAGCCTATTGTGGATTTTGGAATAATGACATACTCCTCAATGTTGCAAAGAGAGCCGCAGAGCCTTCCTGTCAGAGACATAAAAAAGACAAGATCCACCTGTCTCTGTCCATTCCCAATCTTTAGTCCATCCATCCATCCATCTGTCTTTTACCACTTTTCCGGAGGTCCGTGTCGTGGAGGCAGCAGTTCAAGCAGAGAATCCCAGACTTCCCTCTCCCCAGCCACCTGCTCCAGCAATTCAGAGAGGGTACCTAGGCGTTCCCAGACCAACTGGGAGACGTAGGCTCTCCAATGAGTCCTGGATCTGCCCCAGGGTCTCCTCCCAGTGGGACATGCCTGAAACACCTCAAGTGGGAGGCGTCTAGGAAGCATCTTGATTAGATGCCCAAACCACCTCCACTGGCTCCTTTCAATGTGGAGGAGCAGCGGTTCTACTCTGAGCCTCTCCCGGATGACTGAGTTCCTCACCCTGTCTCTAAAGGTGAGTCCAGCAATCCTAGGAATAAAGCTCATTTCAGCCGCTTGTATCCACAATCTCATTCTTTCGGTCATTACCTAAAGCTCATGACCATAGGTGAGGGTAGGACCGTAGATTGACCGGTAAATCAACAGCTTTGCCTTAGAGCTCAGCTCCCTCTTCACCACAACAGACCGGCACAACGTCCACATCACTGCAGATGTTGCAGTGATGTGACAACCTTTAGTCATCAGTTCTAATTTGACAGAATTAAAAGTGTCTTAATTGTATCAATGTGCCATTTCATTGAGTATATCACCTTTGATAAAGAAGCATCCTTGAAGTTTCAGATATTTGCTAATTCTAGAATGTTATAAGATGAAGAAATGTCTCTGCATGTGAGCTGTAGATCTTTTCTGAGATTGTGGGGTCTTTACCTTGCAATCCAAAGAGGTATGAGATGACTTTGAATCGATGCTATATAAAGCTGAAGTGAGATGAATTTAATTGTAAGGGTGTTACATTTCCTAGCAAAAGTCACATGCAATATTAACATACCCAGTTTTGGGTAATGTGAATTAGACATGCACCAGCATTAATGGATTTTCCAGCACCTGTGATTCATTATTCTTTCACTGAGTTTAATACAATTCTGCATTGTTGTTTTTCTTTTTCTATACACTTTATGAGAAGATAAACACACCGCCAGCCTTAACTGTGGGGGAGAAATATTAAGGATTGCAGGCACTCTGCATTGCAAAAAGACTACAGGAGTTATACTAAAGCTCTTATGGATTAATTAAACTGACAAGTGGCTGCAGTCTTGAGTGTTTGTCGACTTGTTCTCTTGAAATTAAGGTACTGTGTTTATTTTGTATATCATATACATGCTATATAATTATATGTTGCCTTTACAATTTTACTTTTATTCTTTAAATGTGTTAGTTCTTTTCGACTGTTGAATTATAGTTTGACATAAACCACTACCTGAAGAAAATAAGGAAGTAGCAGCAGGGTTCAGATAGTGAAAGAAATTACTTCTTATTGTAGCAATAGAATATTTTTTAATAACTAAGATCTGCTCCATGCTTTCTTGTGCATCCCAGTGCGAACCCAAAGCAGTACAGTCAAACTTAGTGAATAGCTATCATCAGTGGCCCAATTTAAGTCTGATGGTGGGGCCAACAGGGAGGAATTACCACAGTGTGTGCCTTGTGGGAGGGAGAGGGTTGGGAATAGACCAGAGAAAAGCAAGGCTTTGTTTGGAGCTACAGTGGCAGAGTTTAAAGTGAGGGAATGAGAGATGGGAGGAAAAAAGAGACAAGGGAACAGAGAGAAAGATTTGGAGTAACCAAGAGGGTGTGCAGGGCTGTGATGAAAGTTCACACGCAAGTGGAGTAGGTGTTGGAAGGCCGACTGTGTGAAAACAGGTGAGACCTGTACTTACAAGAGGACAATGGAGTGTTATTTTGAAGAGAAAGAGTGCAATGAAGATGGTCAGTTTCCACTGAAGTCCAGTCTTTGAATTCAGAGAGCGCATCCGCCTTTGGTCCTTCATGATTTCCTTCTTTCAGTGTGTGAGTGTGTCCGTCTGGGCGCACTGGAATACTTTTAGTGCAAATGGGGACAATACCCCCCACATTGCTGACCCCTACCACATATAGTTCACTTACACATTAAAAATTGGCTTTACTATGTATTCGTTTTGTCATGTAATATGCAAATTGAGCTCTCCAATAATCATTATTAAGAATAATGTTAAAGGGGTGACAGCTGCTTAGTTACTTTTGTTGGAAAATGAGGCACATTTGGTAAAATTACTTTGGCTTCAGAGATGGGAAAGAATACCCATCAGACTAATTTTACTTTGGCTGACAGTAGCTGATACAAACTGTTATAGTTCCCCCTTAGTCTACTTCAAAATGTTCATTCATTCCCGGCTTAACTGGATTTTTGGCAAAACACTGTTTTTGGCAAAAGCACAGTCCCACACACAGACGCATTGAAAACACACTGAAACCAGCCTGTGTTTCTTGGACGAATATTTACACCAAGGTGCAGATTATTGTTTGTTGTTTACCAAGGCTGATCTATCAGACAAATTTAAACCAAGTACCTGAAGTCCCAGTGGAGCTGCTCCTGACTGGATGACACTCTTGCTCATGGTGGGGTGTTTGTAGATTTCTGGATTGTCCAACTTTCTCTGACATCTCAAAAACAAAACATCAAAAAATGTTTTTAAAACCTAGTTTTTCAGTCAGGGGTCTGAGGATGCCAGGGTGTCCCTGAGAGAATATTCAGGGGTCATGGGTAAATTGTTTAATGCCACTTCTTAATTGGTCCAAAAATAGCAAATACTTTGCCATTGTTGTGTATGGGTCAATATAGTGGCTCTTCCATGTCAGTAGGTGGCAGTATAAATACAGTAATAATGGCTACCAGCTTCTTCTTCATTCTCTTATCCATATTGCATTTTATGGAGGTTAATGACCTTGTTAAGTCGTGCTAGAGGTTGCAGTGAGTAGATGGAAAACAGTGATGGATGAATATTTGAAGAGGAAAGATTCAGACTGAACTGAACTGTGCCCCTGTACTGATGTAGCAGCCTCCATGGTTGGACACACCAAAGGCTTTGGTAGCAGAGTGAAAGAGAAACATAGATGTTGTTATGGACTTTTTTGCATCATGAGGCAGTTGTTGATAAGATTTTACCAGAAGACCTAGCTCCTGTGTTGGATGATGTCTTGTGGACTTAAGCTTTTTAAAGACAAGACCCTGAAATGCTGCATATTGTCATCTTTAGAATAGAATAGAATAGAATAGAATAGGCTTTATTGTCATAGTACAGTTGTACAGCACAACAAAATTGTGGGTGTTCCACGAGGCTACTGCGCAATAAAGTATGAGAGAAGGATTAGATAAAACACAGTCACAGAACATGCAATTAAACACATGACTGAAACAAGATAGCTCACGATTCTGGAAATATACACAGGTATGGTAGTGGCTTCACGGATGGAGCTACAGTATGTACACAAGAGTGCAGACTGCAGAACACACAATTGAACACACAATTCAGTAAAATGGCCCAAGGATTATGGAAAATATGCATAGTAGTGGTTTCACAGATGGGTCAATATTCATGAAAGTGCAGAGTGCAAAGACATGTGTGGTGTTATTGTGATAATTAGAAGGTCCTCAGTTCTGAGCATGTGAGTGTTCCGGGGGGGGGGGGGGGGGGGGGCTCTGACTGTTTTCAGTTCTGATGGCCCAGGGGAAGAAACTGTTTGTCAGTCTGGAGGTGTGGGACCTGATTGATCTGAACCATCATCCAGAGGGGAGCAGGTCAAACAGGTGGTGGGCGGGATGTGAGGGGTCTCCTGTGATGGCCTTGATCCTTCTGACACAGGAGGTTCTGGAGATGTTCTCCAGGGAGGACAGAAGACTGACAATGATTTTTTGGGCAGTGTTGATGACTCTCTGCACAGCATTCCTGTTCTCAGCCATGGAGCTGGCATACCACACACCCAGACAGTAAGTGAGCACGCTCTCCACTGAGCAGCGGTCGA
Organism: Pholidichthys leucotaenia; assembly: GCA_020510985.1. Taxonomy (NCBI): domain Eukaryota; kingdom Metazoa; phylum Chordata; class Actinopteri; order Cichliformes; family Pholidichthyidae; genus Pholidichthys; species Pholidichthys leucotaenia. Next base: position 142,148,333 of record CM035844.1, read on the forward strand.
AGGCCAGCAGCGGCTCCTGGCCCAAGTTGTTCTTTCTCGGGACACAGAGGAAGTGCAGCCGCTGCTGGGCTTTCTTCACCAGGGCCTTGATGTTGACAGTCCAGGAGAGGTCAGAGGAGATGTGGGTGCCCAGGAACCTGAAGGTGGGGACGGCTTCCACGCGATCGCCATTTATGAGGAGGGGGCTGTGGTCTTGTCTGTTCTTTCTGAAGTCCAGTATGACTTCTTTGATTTTTTGGACATTCAGTTTCAAATTGTTCGCTTGGCACCACAGCAGCAGATTCTCTACCTCCATCCTGTATTTCTTCTCATCGTCATCAGTCATCATCAGAGCCCAACCAAGGTGGTATCGTCCGCGTACTTCACGATGACGGTGGTTGGGTGGGTTGTAATACAGTCAGAGGTGTACAGAAAGTACAGTAGAGGGCTTAGCACACAGCCCTTGAGGGAGCCAGTGCAGTGAGACAGTGTGGAAGAGTGGTGGGAGCCAAGTCTGACTGTTTGTGGCTGGTTGGTGAGAAAGATTTTTATCCAGGAGCAGGTGGGGAGGGGTGGGTCTGGAGGAGGTTCAGTTTACTGATCAGGATGTCTGGGATGATAGTGTTGAAAGCTGAGCTGTAGTCCACAAAGAGCATCATCACGTAGCTCCTTAGGTTCTCCAGGTGGCTGAGCACTCTGTGAAATGTGGTGGCGATGGCATCTTCCATAGACTGGTTTTCCCTGTAGGCGAACTGGTCGGGGTCAGAGGAGGGGGGAAGACAGTCCCTGATGTGCTGGGACACCAGTCGCTCAAAACACTTCATGACTACAGATGTGAGTGCTATGGGTCTGTAGTCATTCAGGCTGTCAATTGCAAACTTTTTGGGGGTGGGGATGATGGTGGAGGCCTTGAGGCAGGAGGGCCTGGACCTCACTGGTCATCCAGGGTTTCCAGTTTGGAAAGACCTGGATGTGTTTAGTGACTGTCACATTTTCTACACAGCATTTAATGTAGAAGAGGACAGACTCGGTGTAGGAGTCCAGGTCCTGCTGTTCAAAGATGTTCCAATCTGTGCAGCTAAAGCAGCCCTGTAGCTGGAGGAGAGCATTTTCAGGCCAGGTTTGTTGTTTGTTTGGTTGGGGGGGAATTCTTCCTAAGGGGGGTGTAAGCAGGTATTAGAAGCAGGAAGAGATGGTCTGATTGTCCAAGGTGAGGGAGGGGGGTGGCTCTTAGGCATGCTTAGTATTGCTGTAAACATGATCCAGTGTTCTTTCCCTCTCATATGGGGCATGTTGGTGGAATTTGGGGAGTACAATCTTTAAGCATGCTTTGTTAAAATCCCCTTCAATAATATGGATTGCGTCAGGGTGATCTTTCTGTTGTCTGCTAACGATGTGCTGGAGGTGGCTGACTAAGGTAACACTAGCATCTGGAGGAATGTAAACAGCTGTTACAATTACTGCCATTAGCTTGCAGGGTAGATAGAAGGGCCTACACAGAAAGGACATGTCCTCTAAATCCGGTGAACAGTGGCTTTGAATTATTATGCTGTTATTACACCAAGTCTGAAGCACAAAAACACAGAGCCCAAAACCTCTGCCCTTACCAGAGTTGGTGTTGCGGTCGAAGCGGCATGTAGTTCAGCCGAGTAATTCCACAGTGGCGTCTGGGATGAGCGGGTGGAGTCAAGACTCGGTCACAATCAGAATACCACAGTCCCGGATGTAGCGATTGTAGGCGATCTCCAATCACAGCTCAACCATTTTGCTGGTGAGGGATCTGGCATTGGTGAGGAAAATTGAAGGTAATGGTGGTTTGGTGCGTTGTTTGCGCAACTGGGCACGGAGGCCAGCCCTGCAGCCTCATTTCTTCTTTCTCTCTCTGCTCCATCTGCACCTCTTGCTGGGCCTGATAACAATACATGGAGCACCCGGAGGTCTGGCGATCTCCTCAGTGATGTGGTATTGATTACTGGAATAAACGCTAGAGATGTCAGAGTTAAGTTGGCGGTCAATGCCTAGAAGTTCCTGGCGACTGTAGGTAATTAATCCGTCGCAGAAGGAGGACAACAAAAGGCAAGAAAAACACAAAAACAAGCGCAGTAGTATGGAGTGTCTAGTTGCAGCGTGTGGACCCACAGCCATCTTGCTATAGATATGTGAGGAAAGGGGAGCGGAGCATAAAACCTTATCAGTCCATACAGAGGTCCAATGGTTGTCGCGCCCCAAAGTGCTGGCATGTGTGTATGAACTCTGTGAGGAGCTAAAAGTGTTTTTGACTTATAAGAGGTGGAAAGCTGATTGTAAGTGATGAGTGGTGTGCAAGGCTGGCATATCTGGTAAATATATTTCAGCATCTGTATGAACTGAATATTTGAATGGAAGGCAGAGATGAAAACCTGCACACAAGCACAGACAAGATAAATGGATTCCATTCAAAGGTACACCTCTGGCAAAAAAAAAAATCTGGAAAGTGCCAATCCTGGCATGTTCTTGCCAGGATATCAGCTTTATGTTCATTTAAACAGCCAAGTTTCTCATTGAGATGGTATAAATCAATTACATGACTAAATTGTCATTACATATGCTTTAATAGACTACCATGTGTCATTTTGTAACATTTTTGGTTGGTGGGGTTCCCCAAGACATTTTGAGCATAAAAAAGATTTCTTGGTGCAAAAAAACATTGAAAAACACTGTATTGAAACATTTGAGGGAAGAAATAGGCTTTTTTGTTTTTATTTGACATGAAAAACTGCTGGTTGAAAAATTATAAGTTGTCTGTACAGCAAATACTAGAATTTACTGTAAAGCATGAGACTACTGGGGGGAACCACAGCTCCAGATGACATGTAAAATGAATGCACAGCCAGAGTGCTCACAGGTGGGCAGATAAACAGGTAAATGTAATTAGGCTGTCCAATCAGTGCACTTGTCCTACTGCAGTGATTGGCTGACCTTTTTATATGACTGTGGTGCCTCCACAGGATGGATTTTTTTTTTCATGCAACTCTTAGTTGTCTCTGGAATGGATTACATACAGGAGCTCTAACAGTGATTAATTTCTGAGCACTAGGAGCATATAGTATGTAGCATGTTTTAAATTGGAGCATTAGCATGTTCAGCTGTGATATATTGTGCCCAGAGATCTCCAATAGAACCTTGCATTCTAATAAGTTCATGGCTCTTTATTTGTGTGTTAATACATATGGTATGCGTGTCTTCTGTAGGGCCGGAATTCAACAAGCTATTGTCTCTGAAGCATGCATATTCATACTTATTTGTGAAAGGCTACTTGAATTCTGTCTTTCACACAAAGACTCAAAAGAAAGGCTCAAAAATGGAGAATAAAAAAATCACACTGACTCTGATTATGAAATATAAGGTTATACAGGTTGTAAAAGGTTTTAAATAAAATAAAAAAAACCCACTAGTTTCAACTGCTGATTTTTAATTTTTTTATTCCTTTCGTAATGAAAGCACCAAGTGTTGTGTCATAATAATTGAGGACGGAGAACTCTCTCTGTTGAACACTGAACTCCTTTGTTGAACTTCACATTCCCATTTATATCGCAGCCGTAGCCCGCCTGACGTCACTCACCCCCCAACCCCGGCTGAGCTATGGCAAGCCCCAGAGTACAATTACCATATGTAGCATCTCCCCCCACCCCCACAAAGTTCGAGGTCCCAGTACAATAACCCAACAAACACAGAACATAGTGCACAAGTATCACCATTCTTCTTCTTCTTCTTTTTTTTTGAACATATGTACATGAAAACTATAAACAGATGAACCCTCACCTGGGCATCTGGGTAGACTGCCAGAACACCCCGCCTGGTTGGAGCAGATTATTTTGCCGCTAGTCCCAACCGGCGTCAACCCAAACAGTCTTTGCCGCAAAGTCCTCCAGGTACCCAGGCCTCCGATGAATTGTAGCCGGGCGTCCCCTTGAAGGGGACCCTGCACCTGCCACTGTTGGCCTAGCCTGTGGGTCCACATCAGACAGGACCCCCCAGTCCCAGCAATCACTGAAACGTCCAGCTGTAGTTTCAGTCCTCTGCATCGGCGGCGACCTTCTCCCATGCGTGCTACACACGCTCGTCCAGTGCCTCTGGGCTCCGCTATCATTAGGCTAGGAGACAAAGAGTCCGCTCTGCTACGTGGATTCATCTTCCCCTTCTTCTTCTTAGCTCGTCTGCATGGCCTAGTTAGCATGCTAACCGTAGCATTCGGCAGGAAGCCACCAGCAGCTGACTCCTCACTAGCTGGTGACAATAGCCTCTGCAGTGTAGCAGATTCCCTCTGCTTCACTAAGTCCAGCACACCTTCCAGTGACAGAAGTTTCCGAGTTAGCCTTAGCATGCATCCCAGCCCTGAGTCAGTGGTGCTGTGAGTTAGCTTATCTCTTATTAGCTCCTCTGCCATAGGCCCAAAGGCGCACTCCCTCACTAGGCTGCGTAGCTCCATGATAAACTCCTGCGTGGACTCACCCGCTCGCTGCCTTCGGTCGAAGAATCCAAACCTTTTTTCGGTGATGGTGGACTGGTCACCGAAGGTATTGTCCATAAGCGCCAACCCGTCTTCCAGTGAGCCATCGCCACACAGCCCGAAAAAACACTTTGCCCTTCAGCGCCGAGGTACAGTAATGTAAAAGCAGGCTCCTCCATCTCTCCTCGCTGATGCTATCGAATCCGGCTGCTGTCATATACACCTCGAACATGTTCCTCCAGCGAGCCCATGGTATATCTAGTGCACCCTGATACTGAAGGAATGGAGGTGGCTTCCTGATGCACGTGCCTATTTTTCCTCGTCGCCAAATGTTATGTCAGAATAATGGAGGACGGAGAACTCTCTCTGTCGAACAATGAACTCCTTTATTGAACTTCACATTCCCATTTATATCCCAGCCGTAGCCTGCTTGACGTCACTCACCCTCCCAACCCTGGCTGAGCTACGGCAAGCCCCAGAGTACAATTCCCATATGTAACACCAAGGTGTTGATGGGTTGGTGTCTGTGGCATGGTGGCATTAGGGGCTGTAAAAAAGTCTCACTGCCACTGCTGCTGGCTTGACATAGTTATTACAATACCTTTTTTCACAGCTGGATTGATGGTAAAGGTGAGTTAAACTTGTGTTTATTTTGAAAACAAAGCCTTATCTGGAAATTGTGCCAAATTAAAAGTCGAAAAAATATGGCGATACAATGATACAAGCGTTTAGTTCCAGTTGATTTTGAGCGGGTGAGCTGAAAAGCTGGTAACAGACAGACAGGCATACTACACAGACACATGGAGTGATTACCATATGCCTACGTTGCCTTTGCACCAAGGCATAAAAATACAGAAGCACAAGAATAAAATTAGGATCACAAAGAAAAAATGCTGGAGTAACAGATTTTATTAATTGAATGCAAGCATAGTTACACGATGCTGTGCAATAGCAGGTAAACATATCAAAATTTCCAAAAGTAAAAGCATAACTATGAATATTAAATCAGAACAGTCTGGAATGTTTCACACTTATGTGTAATGAATATTGAGAGTTTCTTAAATAATCTTGCAAAAAACGACGTTTTTCCAAACATTAATTTATTGAAATACAGTAGCAGTTTCTGGTATAAACAGTAAACATGTAATATTCTTATTTAGCTTCCAGCCTGTTATCTTCACAGCTGCTCTGACTGCTGACCCTCAGGTTCACCACCGTGGACCTCAGAGAGACAAAGAGGAAAGAAAAACAGCATAAAAATGTGATTATTGTTACAGATGTGATATATACAGTGGGGTAAAAAAGTATTTAGTCAGCCACCAATTGTGCAAGTTCTCCCACTTAAAAGATGAGAGAGGTCTCCAATTTTCATCATAGGTATACCTCAACTATGAGAAACAAAATAAGAAAAGAAAATCCAGAAAATCACATTGAAGGATTTTTAATGAATTAATTGGTAAATTCCTCGGTAAAATAAGTATTTGGTCAATAACAAAAGTTCATCTCAATACTTTGTTATATACCCTTTGTTGGCAATGACAGAGGTCAAACGTTTTCTGTAAGTTTTCACAAGGTTTTCACACACTGTTGCTGGTATTTTGGCCCATTCCTCCATGCAGATCTCCTCTAGAGCAGTGATGTTTTGGGGCTGTCGCTGGGCAACACAGACTTTCAACTCCCTCCAAAGATTTTCTATGGGGTTAAGATCTGGGGACTGGCTAGGCCACTCCAGGACCTTGAAATGCTTCTTACGAAGCCACTCCTTCGTTGCCCGGGTGGTGTGTTTGGGATCATTGTCATGCTGAAAGACCCAGCCACATTTCATCTTCAATGCCCTTGCTGGTGGAAGGAGGTTTTTACTCAAAATCTCACAATACATGGCCCCATTCATTCTTTCCTTTACACGGATCAGTCGTCCTGGTCCCTTTGCAGAAAAACAGCCCCAAAGTATGATGTTTCCACCCCCATGCTTCACAGTAGGTATGGTGTTCTTTCTCCTCCAAACACAAGTTGAGTTTTTACCAAAAAGTTCTATTTTGGTTTCACCTGACCATATGACATTCTCCCAATCCTCTTCTGGATCATCCAAATGCTCTCTAGCAAGCTTCAGACGGGCCTGGACATGTACTGGCTTAAGCAGGGGGACACGTCTGGCACTTCAGGATTTGAGTCCCTGGCGGCATAGTGTGTTACTGATGTAGCCTTTGTTACTTTGGTCCCAGCTCTCTGCAGGTCATTCACTAGGTCCCCCCATGTGGTTCTGGGATTTTTGCTCACCGTTCTCGTGATAATTTTGACCCCACGGGGTGAGATCTTGCCTGGAGCCCCAGATCGAGGGAGATTATCAGTGGTCTTGTATGTCTTCCATTTTCTAATAATTGCTCCCACAGTTGATTTCTTCACACCAAGCTGCTTACCTATTGCAGATTCAGTCTTCCCAGCCTGGTGCAGGTCTACTATTTTGTTTCTGGTGTCCTTTGACAGCTCTTTGGTCTTGGCCATAGTGGAGTTTGGAGTCTGACTGTTTGAGGTTGTGGACAGGTGTCTTTTATACTGATAACAAGTTCAAACAGGTGCCATTAATACAGGTAACGAGTGGAGGACAGAGGAGCCTTTTAAAGAAGAAGTTACAGGTCTGTGAGAGCCAGAAATCTTGCTTGTTTGTAGGTGACCAAATACTTATTTTACTGAGGAATTTACCAATTAATTCATTAAAAATCCTTCAATGTGATTTTCTGGATTTTTTTTTTCTCATTTTGTCTCTCATAGTTGAGGTATACCTATGATGAAAATTGGAGACCTTTCTCATCTTTTAAGTGAGAGAACTTGCACAATTGGTGGCTGACTAAATACTTTTTTGCCCCACTGTATATATATATATATATATATATATATATAAAATACAGATGTAACGTTTCTTCTCAGCTAATAAATTTTGTTTTGTGAGTGAATCATTTTAATACAGATGTAACGTTTCTTCTCAGCTAATAAATTTTGTTTTGTGAGTGAATCATTTTAAAGTGAGTGAATGAAGCATGACACACTGTGGTGTTTTTAAATTCCTGACATTAGTATTAAGACTTACAAAAATCAGCTGAACTTCAGAGAAAACGATTTAACAGGTTAAATGAATGTAACCAAGCAGTCCCCATATGGAAAGAAATGGGACATTGGGGGGAAAAATGTGACATAGCATAAACTTTAAGATTTAAATATTGCAGTTGTAGGAGTTATTAGTATTTTAATATTGAAATTGCTGCATAATTTAAGCACAAATCTTACTTTTAAATGTTTTTTGCTTCGTTCAGGCCTCCACTGTGGTCTGCCATGTTTTTGAGGCAAGGAATGTTGGGACTTGTAGTTTTTACTGATGAACTGAAAACTCCAGGAAGAAAATCCCTCGTCCTTCCTCTGCAAAACTTAACAGCAAAACCAGTGTGAAAACAATTGATGTGATGAATAAATGGTGTAATTGCTGAATACGTGTTTTTTTTTTTCAGTAACAACCGGTATTTTATAACAGTTCAGTGAGAGAGCAACTGTGACAGGAAGTCGCCGTGTGCTGTAAAAAAGTCACACTGCCACCTCTACTGGCCCGACATAGTAATTACAATACCTTTTTTCTCCAGCTCCATTACACAGCAATGGTGAGTTAAGTTTGTGTTTATTTTAAAGACAAAGCCTTAGCTCAAAATTCTGGCAAATTTATAGTCGAGAAAATATGGCCATACAATTATACAAGCCTTTAGTTGCACTTAATTTTGACTGGGTGAACTGAAAAGGTGGTAACAGACAGACAAACAGACAGACAGACAGACAGACACACACACACACACACACACACACACACACACACAGAAACACACACACTGACTGATTACCGTATGCCTCCGTTTTCACCGAGGTATAAAAATGGTACCACTGGAGAACAAGAAAGTATAAAGTAAGTAGTACTCTTCTGTATTGCATTTGAGGTAATTACTAAAGCCACTGTGCTCCCACCTTTGAGCCACAAGATAATTAACATAGAACCATGAAACAAATAATGTTGCGTTGTTCTTAATAAGCACACTCTCACTGCCTCATGGTTTCTTTACTACCACTTCCTCTCTCACATTCAGTCTTTTCTATTCTTTCTTTCTTCAGTCTTTTTTCCTTTTATTAACTTTTTACATTATGGCCCGCATGGGATTGGCAGCATCTATAACGCAGGTCAGAGGTGATTGGTAGCTTTTATCACCACTCCAAAGCCTTTTAGCTGTTTGTGCTTTTGCTAATGTGGCAACCTCACATTGATAAATAAAGACTTTGACCTGAACTTTGCCCAAGTTGAAATAAGTGATGGTTAAAAAGAGAAATTTAGAACTAGAGTTCATGCCTGATTAACCACAGGTCAAACAGCTTGGATGTTGCCTCAGTTGCCATAGAAACTAAATGATATAGAAGATTTCTTAGATACAATGTATAGCTTAACCTTATTTCCAAAGATTACAAAACCTATGAGAATAACGACACACTGTGCTACCCTGATAGACAGCATTTTTACCAATATTATTGAATATAATATGGTGAGTGGTATACTAATAAATGACATTAGTGACCACTTGCCTGTATTTGTTTCTTTAGACGTTAATTATGGGGTTAATGAGAGTAATAATAATAAACCATGTAAAAAGGTTATTTATAAAAGAATACAAACAAAAGATACAATCAGTGCTTTAAAAGATGACTTAATGTTACAGAATTGGGATGTTATCTATAGAGAGAAAGAAGTGGACTTGGTATAAGATAAATTTATTGATATATTTAAATCATTATATGATTAAAAACTGTCCAATTAAAGAAATTAATAAAAAACATAAATACAAAAATTGTCCGTGGTTAACCAGGGGGCTACAAAATGCTTGTAAAAAGAAAAATTATTTCTATAAAAATTTCATTAAATTAAGAACTAAAGAATCTGAAAAAGATATAAAATATATAAAAATAAATTAACTGAAATAATCTGAACTAGTAAAAAATTATACTATAGGAAAATGTTAAATGAAAATAAAAATAGTATAAAAGGAGTCTGGGACATATTAAATAAATTAAGGAAAAATGGAACTAAGAAAACAATATATCCAGAGTATTTTACTGATAATTGTGGTGATAATTATGATAAGAACATGGTAGTAAATAGAATGAATAATTATTTTTGTAAATATTGGGACAGAGTTGGTAGCAAAAATTACAAACCAAGGAAGAGACACTGTGAGTGAAACATTGATTGGAAATAACCCTTAGTCAATCTTTCTCTCGGCGGTAGATGAACTAGAGGTAAAATCTGTTGTTGAAAAGTGTAAAAATAAATTATCTACTGATTGGAATGGTATTGATATGGCACTAGTAAAAAGAACTGTTGATGGCATATTAAAACCATTCACATATACAGTTAGGCCCAAAAATATTTGGACAGTGATACAAGTTTTGTTATTTTAGCTGTTTTCAAAAACATATTCAGGATACAATTATATAATCAATATGGGCTTAAAGTGCAGACTCTCAGCTGTAATTTGAGAGTATTCACATCCAAATTGGAGCAAGGGTTTAGGAATTACAACTCTTTAATACGTAGCCGCCTCTTTTTCAAGGGACCAAAAGTAATTGGACAATTGACTCAGAAGGCTGCAAAAAAAAAAATAACAAGGCTGCATGGGCTCTTCTCTCGTTAACCTGTCATCAATTAAGCAGTTAAAAGGTCTGGAGTTGATTCCAGGTGTGGCGTTTGCATTTGGAAGCTGTTGCTGTGAACACACAACATGGGGTCAAAGGAGCTCTCAATGGAGGTGAAACAGACCATCCTGAGGCTGAAAAAAAAGAAGAAATCCATCAGAGAGAGAGCAGAAATGTTAGGAGTGGCCAAATCAACAGTTTGGTACATTCTGAGAAAAAAAGAGTGCACTGGTGAGCTTGGGAACTCAAAAAGGCCTGGACGTCCACGGAAGACAACAGTGGTGGATGATCGCAGAATCCTTTCACAACCCCTTCACAACATCCACTCAAGTGAAGAACACTCTCCAGGAAGTAGGTGTATCAGTATCTAATTCTACCATAAAGAGAAGACTTCATGAGAGTAAATACAAAGGATTCACCACAAGGTGCAAAACATTAATCAACCTCAAAAATAGAAAGGCCAGAATTGACTTTGCCAAAAAACACCTAAAGAAACCAGCCCAGTTCTGGAACAGCATTCTTTGGACAGATGAGACTAAGATCAACCTGTACCAGAATGATGGGAAGAAGAAAGTTTGGAGAAGTATTGGAACAGCTCAGGATCCAAAGCACGACGTACATCTTCTGTAAAACATGGTGGAGGCAGTGTGATGACATGGGCATGCATGGCTTCCAATGGCACTGGGTCACTTGTGTTTATTGATGATGTGACAAAAGACAGAAGCAGCCGGATGAATTCTGAAGTGTATAGGGATATACTTTCTGCTCAGATTCAGCTAAATGCAGCAAAGTTGATTGGACAGCGCTTCACCAATGATCCAAAACATACTGCAAAAGCAACCCAGGAGTTTTTTAAAGCAAAGAAGTAGAATATTCTGCAATGGCCGAGTCAATCACCAGATCTCAACTCAATCGAGCATGCATTTCACTTGCTCAAGACAAAACTTAAGGCAGAAAGACCCACAAACAAGCAACAACTGAAGACAGCTGCAGTAAAGGCCTGGCAAAGCATCACAGAGGAGGAAACCCAGCGTTTGGTGATGTCCATGGGTTCCAGACTTCAGGCAGTCATTGCCTGCAAAGGATTCTCAACAAAATATTGAAAAGTAACATTTTACTTAGGGTTATGTTTATTTGTCCAATTACTTTTGAGCCCCTGAAATGAGGAGCGTTTGTATAAAAATAGCTACAATTCCTACATGTTTAATCATATATTTTTGTTCAACCCCTTGAATTAAACCTTAAAGTCTGCACTTCAATTCCATTGTAGTTGTTTCATTTCAAATCCAATGTGGTGGCATGCAGAGCCCAAATCATGAAGATTGTGTCACTGTCCAAGTATTTTTGGGCCTAACTGTATTTGAAATCTATCATTTCAAACTGGCTCATTCCCGCAGAAAATGAAAATAGCAAAAGTAATACCATTATCCAAGCAAGGAAATAAACACCACTACACAAACTACAGACCAGTATTGCTCCTCCCACAATTTTCAAAGATTCTGGAAAAACTTTTCAACAACAGAGTAGAGGACTTTTTAAATAAACATGATCTGCTTAATCAGAATCAATATGGATTTAGAGCAAAGAGTACAACATCACTGACAATAATGGAAGCAACAGAGGAAATAATAAATGCATTAGATCAAGGAAAATATGCAATTGGTGTATTTATAGGTTTTAGAAAAGTATTTGATACAATAAATCATTCAATATTTCTTGATAAACTGCAAATGTATGGTATTAGGGGAGTGGCACTGAATTGGGATACAAGTTATTTATCTGAGAAACACCCGTTTGTGAAGATGGGAGAATATCTGTCTGGGTGTATGGGAATTGCCTGTGGGGTCCCCCAGGAGTCAGTATTGGGCCCCAAATTATTTAAAATATATATAAATAATATATTCCAAGTTTCTAAATTATTAAAACTAATATTATTTGCTGATGATACTAATATATTTTATTCTGGAAATAATTATAATCAACTAATCCATACTCTAAATAATGAATTAAATAAGCTTAAAAAATGATGGGTAGTAATAAATTATCACTAAATATAGATAAGACTAAGGTAATGATATTTGGTAATTGTAAAAATAAAGAAGATATACATATTTATATAGATAATGTAATTATTGAAAATGTTAAGGAGATCAAATTTTGGGGTGTAATACTAGATGATAAAATTAGTTGGAAACCACACGTCAGATACATAAAGTCGCAAAAAATATTGCAATTATTAATAAAATTAAGCAAGTCCTTGATTACAAATCGCTTCATATCTTGTATTGCTCATTAGTACTTCCATACTTGACCTATTGTATAGAGGTCTGGGGTAACAATTATAAAAGTACACTTAATTCATTGCTAATATTACACAAAAGGTCAGTCCGTGTTATACACAAAGTCGAGTATCTTGAACATACTAATTTATTGTTTTTACATTCAAAGTTATTGAAATTACAGGATCTGGTTGATTATTATACAGCACAGTTAATGTTTAAAGTCAGTAAAAACTTTTTGCCACACAATATACACACGTGGACAAAATTGTTGGTACCCCTCTGTTAATAAGATAAGATAAGATAAGCCTTTATTAGTCCCACAACGGGGAAATTCCAGGATTGCAACAGCACAGGGATAGCAACACTCAGAGCAACAATCACAAGGCAAGAGAAAAAGCAAGCAAGCAAGAGCAGCTAATATACTGTACATATGTACATATTACTAAAAATATACAGTATATATATACACTACCGTTCAAAAGTTTGGGGTCACCCAGACAATTATTTTGTGTTTTCCACGAAAAGTCACACTTATTTACCACCATGAGTTGTAAAATGAATAGAAAATATAGTCAAGACATTGACAAGATTAGAAATAAGGATTTGTATTTGAAATAATAATTTTTTCCTTCAAACTTTGCTTTCGTCAAAGAATCCTCCATTTGCAGCAATTACAGCATTGCAGACCTAACATGATTGCACAAGGGTTTTCTAATCATCCATTAGCCTTCTGACGCAATGAGCAAACACATTGTACCATTAGAACACTGGAGTGATAGTTGCTGGAAATGAGCCTCTATACACCTATGTAGATATTGCACCAAAAACCAGACATTTGCAGCTATAATAGTCATTTACCACATTAGCAATGTATAGAGTGTATTTCTGATTAGTTTAAAGTTATCTTCACTGAAAAAAAGTACTTTTCGTTCAAAAATAAGGAAATTTCTAAGTGACCCCAAACTTTTGAACGGTAGTGTATATATATATACACACACACAGACACACAGTGCAGAGCATTGTAGCTGGATGGAATAAATATATGAGTATATAAACACACAGTGCGGAGCATTGTAGCTAGATGGAATAAATATGTAGATATATAAACACCCACAGTACGGAGCATTGCAGCTAGGTGGAATAAATATGTAAATATATAAACACACACAGTGCGGAGCAATGTAGCTAGATGGAATAATATGTAGATATATAAACACACAGTGCGGAGCATTGTAGCTAGATGGAATAAATATATAGATATATAAATATAAACACACCCAGTGCGGAGCATTGTAGCTAGATGGAATAAATATGTAAATATATAAACACACACAGTGCAGAGCATTGTTGCTAGATGGGATGAAACAGCACAACCGTCTACTTAGTTATCCCACATGGTATGATTATGTGCCCACACATATTCTCACCCTCCATAGTGACCGGTATTTTCCTAGTTGTATGCCGGAGGGGACCATTGTGTAAGTCTGTTGCATCTTTTGCATTCAAAAAACTTTTAGTTTGTTACGTCTTTTTGCTATCTCTGCGAGCAGCCCTGCTTAGATTGTACAGTCTGACAGCCGTTGGTAGGAAGGACCTGCGAAACCTCTCAGTTGTGCACCTGGGATGATGTAGTCTGCTGCTAAATGAGCTCCTCAGTGCATTCAGTATGTCCTGCATAGGGTGGAACTCGGACTCCAGCAGAGATGACAGTTTAGCCACCGTCCTTCTCTCTCCTATCTCCTCCACCGGATCAAGGCGCTGCCCCAGGACAGAGCTAGCTTTCTTAATCAGTTTGTTCAGTCTCTTCCTATCGGCTGCAGTAATGCCACTGCCCCAGCAGACCACTCCAAAAGTGGTGGCTGATGCCACCACCGTGTCATAGAATGTCTTCAGCAGCGCCCCTTGTACACCAAAAGACCTGAGTCTCCTCAGTAGGAACAGCCTGCGCTGTCCCTTCTTGTAGAGTGCGTCAGTATTGTGTGACCAGTCTAGTTTATTGTTCAGATGAACACCCAGGTACTTATAGGATGTCACCATCTCAATGTCTGTTCCCTGTATATTTACTGGTGCTGTGAGGAGTTGTCCATGCCTGCGGCAGTCCACCACCAGCTCCTTAGTTTTCCTCGCATTGATCTGGAGGCAGTTCCGATGGCACCAGTCCACGAAGTCCTGGATAAGCCCTCTGTACTCAGCTTCATCTCCATTGGAGATGAGGCCAACGATCGCAGAGTCATCAGAGAACTTCTGTAGATGGCAGTGTGTTGTGTTGTGTGAGAAGTCCGCAGTATAAAGAGTGAACAGGAAGGGAGCCAACACCGTTCCCTGGGGGGCCCCCGTGCTACCGATGATCGTGTCGGACACACAGTCCCGGGTTCTCACAAACTGAGGCCGGTTCGTGAGGTAGTCCAGGATCCATGATGACAGGTGCTGGTCCACCCCTGCGTGCAGCAGCTTGTCCTTCAGGATCATCGGTTGGATGGTGTTGAAAGCACTGGATAAGTCAAAGAACATGATCCTCACCACATTCCCGGGCTTCTCCAGGTGGGACAGAGAACGGTGAAGGAGGAAGATCACCGCATCCTCCACCCCAATGCCATGCTGGTAGGCGAACTGGAGTGGATCCATTGCTGGTTCCACCAGGGGGCGGAGGTGAGCAAGGAGCAGTCTCTCCAGGGTCTTCATCAAGTGGGACGTCAAGGCCACCGGTCTGTAGCTGTTCAGGTCTTTGGGGTGGGAAGTCTTTGGTACAGGTACCACACAAGATGTTTTCCACAGCTGTGGTACCCTCCCCAGCTTCAGGCTCAGGTTGAAGATGTACGTCACAATCCCACACAGCTGGTCTGCACAGGACTTGAGGAGCTTTGCGCTGATGCCGTCCGGTCCCGACGCCTTCCTCACCTTGATCTTCCTCAGCTCCATCCTCACCTGGGTCCTGGTCAGGGTCAGGATGGGGGGCTGTGTGTTGGGAGTGGGGGGGTGTTGGTGGAGTGGGGAGTGGGCAGCAGGACTTGATTTCTTTAGAGGCAGCAGTGGTTGTTGTGCAGTCAGGGGGGAGGGCGGTTGGTCAAACCTATTGAAAAACAGATTCAGGTTGTTCGCCCACTCCCTGCCCCCCGTGGCCTGGGGGGAGGTATTCTGGAGCCCAGAGATGGTTTTGAGGTTCCTCCAGACCCCGCTGATGTCGCTCTGTTGCAGCTTGTCCTCCATCTTCTTCCTGAAGCTGTCCTTGCCTTCTCTGATCTTTCTCCTCAGCTCCCTCTGTACGGACTTCAGCATCTCCCTATTCCCCGACCTGAAGATCCTCTTCTTCTCTCTCAGAAGTGTTTTTATCTCAGGGTTGATCCAGGGTTTGTTGTTTGAGCAACACCGTATGGTCTTGGTGGGAACGGATTTGTCCACACAGAAGCTGAGGTAGTCCGTGAAGGTGTGAGTGAGACCATCGATGTCCTCACCATGTGGATCGCAGAGCTGCTTCCAGGCGGTGGCTTCAAAACAGCCCTTTAGAGTGTCCATTGCCTCCTCAGACCATAACTTCACTGTGCGCATGGCCGGAGGTTGTCTGTGCACTAGGAGTTTGTACACCGGCCGGAGATGAACCAAGTTGTGATCCGATCTCCCGAGTGGGGGGAGTTGTGATGAGGTGTATGCCTCCTTAGTGTTTGCGTAGAATAAGTCCAGTGTTTTATTGTCTCTAGTGTGGCATGTGACATACTGGGTAAACGTGGGTAGAATGGGAGATAGTGAAACATGGTTGAAATCGCCTGAGATGAGGAGAAGAGCATCTGGGTGTTCTGTCTGCAGCCTGCTGGTTACTGAATGGATGACGTCACGCGCTGTCCCAGTGTTCGCCGTCGGATTTGCATAAACAACAATGCAGATCACGTGTGAGTGTTCTCTCGGGAGATATGTAGGCCACATGCTAACAGCTAGCAACTCAATGTCTTTGCTGCAGTGTCGTTGTTTAACAGTGATATGTCCCGGTCTGCACCAGTTGTTGTTAACATACATTATCACTCCACCACCCCTTGCTTTGCCACTGTCTGGTGTTCGGTCAGCCCGTATCAAGTGGAAGCCCTCCAGCTCAATGTTAGCATCTGCTGCTAGTTCAGTTAGCCACGTCTCAGTAAACAAAAGGAGAGAGCACTCCCGGTATGTGCTATCGTAACGGCAAATAGCCGCTAGCTCACCTACCTTTCCCAGTAACGACCGTACATTTGCCATGACAATAGATGGAAGGGAGGGTCTGTACCTTATATTTTTTGTCCTCCGCCTTACTCCAGCCCGGCAGCCGCGGCGTTTTCGCCTCAGTTCTCTCGGTATGTCGAGTTTTTCCAATGGGACCGGGTGGCGGTTGAATGCTAGCTGCTCTTCCCTGCTGTATCGTATCCTGCTATAAACAGTGGCTTCGTCCACCGGCTCAGGAGACATTTGGGACAATCTGTGTGTCCGTGATATAAGTGGAGTGAAAAAATGACGGATCAAAAGAGAGAGGAAGGGAAAAAAGACTCGGAATCGAGCCGCTGTTGCAAAGGGCGGCCGACTCGTGTGGCGCCGGGAGAGAAAAAAAAAAAAAATGAAAGAAAAACCCACAATGGTCACAGAAATAACTTGAATCTTACAAAAGTGGTAATAAATAAAAATTCTTTGAAAATTAACCTATGAGAATCAGACAATGCTTCTGAATTGTGGTTCAACAGAATTATTTTAAAAAACAAACTCATGAAACAGACCTGGACAAAAATGATGGTACCCCTAGAAAAGATTGAAACTAATGTGACCATAGGGACATGTTCAACCAAGATGTGTCCTCTAATTAACATCACAGGTGTCTGCAAACTTGTAATCAGTCAGTCGGCCTATTTAAAGGGTAACAAGTAGTCACTGTGTTGTTTGGTTACATGGTGTGTACCACACTAAACATGGACCAGAGGAAGCAAAGGAGAGAATTGTCTCAGGAGATTAGAAAGAAAATTATAGACAAGCATGTTAAAGGTAAAGGCTATAAGACCATCTCCAAGCATCTTGATGTTCCTGTGACTACAGTTGCCCATGTTATTCAGAAATTTAAGATCCACGGGACTATAGCCAACCTCCCTGGACATGGCCGTGGGAGGAAACTTGATGAAAAATGGAAGAGATGGATAATACGAATGGTAACAAAAGAGCCCAGAACAACCTCTAAACACATTCATGGTGAACTCCAAGGTCAAGGTACATCAGTGTCAGATCGCACCATCCATCATTGTTTGAGCCAAAGTGGACTTCATGGGAGACGACCAAGGAGGACACCACTGTTGAAAACAAATCATAAACAAGCCAGACTGGAATTTGCCAAACTGCATGTTGACAAGCCACAAAGCTTCTGGGAGAATGTCGTATGGACAGACGAGACAAAACTGGAACTTTTTGGCAAGGCACATCAGCGCTATGTTCACAGACGCAAAAATGAAGCATACCAAGAAAAGAACACTGTCCCTACTGTGAAACATGGAGGAGGTTCTGTTATGTTCTGGGGCTGTTTTGCTGCATCTGGCACAGGGTGTCTTGAATCTGTGCAGGGTACAATGAAATCTCAAGACTATCAAGGTATTGTAGATAGAAATGTGCTGCCCAGTGTCAGACAGCTTGGTCTCAGTCGCAGGTCATGGGTCTTGCAACAGGATAATGACCCAAAAAACACAGCTAAAAACACCCAAGAATGGCTAAGAGCAAAACAATGGACTATTCTAAAGTGGCCTTCTATGAGCCCTGATCTAAATCCTATTGAACATCTGTGGAAGGAGCTGAAACATACCATGTGGCGAAGGCACCCTTCAAACCTGAGACAAGTGGAGCAGTTTGCTCATGAGGAGTGGGCCAAAATACCTGCTGAGAGGTGCAGAAATCTCATTGACAGTTACAGAAACCGTTTGATTGCAATGATTGCCTCAAAAGGTTGTGCAACAAAATATTAAGGGTACCATCATTTTTGTCCAGGCCTGTTTCATGAGTTTGTTTTTTAAAATAAATCTGTTGAACCACAATTCAAAAGCATTGTCTGATTTTCATTGGTTAATTTTCATAAAATTTTTTATTTATTACCACTTTTGTCAGATTCAAGTTATTTCTGTGACCATTGTGGGTTTTTCTTTCATTAACAGAGGGGTGTTGCTGTTCGCAGACGATGCTGCAATTGCAACCCACACACAGCAGGAGCTTCAGACCCTTATGGACCGCTTCTCCCAGGCATGCAAGGACTTCGGGCTTACCATCAGCCTGAAGAAGACTAACGTCTTGGCGCAAGGCACGGAAGCACCACCAACCATCACCATTGACGACTACGAGCTGGAGGTCATGAATCAGTTCACGTACCTGGGGTCCACGATCAGCAACAACCTCTCCCTTGATACAGAGATCAACAAGAGGATTGGAAAATCAGCCTTCACACTCGCTCGCCTCACCACACGAGTGTGGGAGAATCCCAAACTCTCTGTCAAGACGAAGATGGCAGTGTACAACGCCTGCGTCATCAGCACACTGCTCTATGGGAGTGAGACGTGGACAACATACGCCCGGCAGGAAAAGAGACTCAACTCCTTCCACTTGCGCTGCATTTGCCACATCCTGGACATATCCTGGCAGAACAAAGTGCCCAACACAGAAGTTCTGTCCCGCGCCGGCCTTCCCTCCATGTTCACTCTACTCAGACAGCGCAGGCTCCGCTGGCTAGGCCACGTTCACCGTATGGAGGATGGCAGAATCCCCAAAGACGTCCTCTATGGAGAACTGGCAACTGGCAAGAGAGACGTTGGCCGCCCACAGCTGCGCTTTAGAGACGTCTGCAAGAGAGACATGAAGGCCCTGGAGATCAACACAGAGCGCTGGGCGGACCTTGCAACGGACCGCTCCAAATGGAGAGGCACCCTGACCAGACAGCTCAAGGCGGGTGAAGAGAGACTGACTGCTGCTGCAGATGAAAAAAGGACCCGCAGGAAGAACCGCCACAGACCCAGCAGCACGGAGACCACCCACAAGTGTGACCTGTGTGACAGGGACTGCCATTCGCGCATCGGCCTTTTCAGCCACAGGCGGTGCTGTTCCAGCAGAGTAGACGTTTAGGATTCTCTTCCATGGTCATCATAGACCGACGGAGGCCGACGACAACAGAGGGGTACCAACAATTTTGTCCACGGCAAAATCTTTTCAGTGAGAGAGATGGGAAATACAGTTTACAGGGGAATACAAAATTTAAAATGCACCTAGTAAGATCTACTAGGAAAAGTTTTTGTGTGTCTGTGTGTGAGGTAAAATTGTGGAATGGGTTGGGGGAGAAACACAGGCAATGTCCAAACATCCATATATTTAAATCAACATATAAAGAAATGATTTTTGAGCAATATAAAAATAAAGGACAGTAATATTACAATGTGTCTTCAATGAAGAAAGGTTATTATTGTTGAATACATATGCTGAGTACCATTATTATTGATATCATTATTACTAGAATATTACAACGGTATTATAGTATTATGATTGTTGTCAGGATGGAATTATTTGAAGTATTACATAGGCCAGGTGGTATTATTATTATTATTATTACTAGTACATACCCGTCCATGCCCGTAGAAACCAAGTATAAGCAAGTATTTCTGCATGCCCGTTGCTGAAGGGTCTCCTCCTGTCTCAGATGGCTGTGTTGTTCACAGTCATGCCTGCAGCGTACTGCTGGAACCTGAGATGTTTCATGTTCACAGCATCTTTTCTGATGTGCAGCAGTTCTCCTCATTCTATTGCTCTCCATCTGGTGGGTCTTCTTCTTCTTCGTTCAGACCACTGGTTGAGGGATAGGTGCGTCGTAATTCCAGTTCATGGGCAAGATCATGAAAATAGATCTTAGCAAAAAGTGGCTTTCGACCCTGTTCAGGAAGGCCCGTGCATGCCCGTAGAAACCAAGAAACCAGAGCACCCGGAGAAAATTAGTGCTTTGCTTGGCATTTTACACATTTGTAGTGTAGACTGGCATTCTCCAAGGTTACACATTTTTACTGTGTCAGCACCTCTTTAAAAACGACATTGCTGAGAAAGTGACGCTTTTGCTTAGTTTCTTCATCTTGAGCAAGAATACGAAGACTGCTTGATCTGGCAACTCTGCTCGCGGCAACATAGAATTGGCCATGGCTGCAGAAATCTGTTGTGCAGAAAACACGAATGCACTGAGACGACATTGCTGAGAAAGCAACGCTTTTACTAAGAAACACGAACGTGCTGTAAAGACTGGCCCTGCGACTTATTCACCTTGCCAATTTTGAGCCATATGACATCATAAAGACACATTAGTCTAGGCATCGTGAGTGATGGTCTATATGACATCATAAAGACACATTTGTCTATGTGCCGTCATATAGACATCATATCATGCCTTTATGACAGCATTGCAAGTCCTATGATGCCTGAGTTCAGAGGCACTGAACTATAAACCACTACTTATCTTGATTGGGTTTGGAGCAGAGGGCATTAAGCAATGTTCAGGAATAATAGCACACTACATCAGAGATGGTGGCTTTATCAAGGCAATTACTGTATATTTTAATGTCTTAAAATTTTAGCAAATTGAAGAACCATTTAGGCCCCCCAAAACAGCTTTTAAGGTCAGAGGCATAATTTGGTTGGTCTCTTATTGAGCATAAAAAAGAGATTACAATAAATGTAAAGTATTGTTTGCCAATATGGCTCAGCACGGTGTCTTTTAGATCTGCAATGATCAAAATGCAGAGCCAAATAGAGCTGCTGAGAAAAACCAAAAAACAACAGCCTCCATCACAACATCTCTGGGATTCTGAGACGGAGATGCATTTGTGTCCCTGTTTGTGTGGTTGTGTGTATCTCTGTGAGTGTAGGTTGTCAGACCACAGCAATGTCCTTATAACCCGGTCTCATTTTGGGTGTGTAATATGTATTGCAGTTCAGGCAGGGTCCGTCTGCCTCAAAGGACTGGTGTAGAGCGTTCTAGTCGACAGGTGTTGCATGAAAGGTGGAGGGGTTTTGCTTGAAAAGTTACAGTTGTGAAGGGGCATGTTTAAAGTCACCCCACATCTCCTCCAAACCTAACCAAGTAATTTTAGTACCTTACTCTAACAATAATCCTAACCCCAAAGAAGCAGTTTTAATGCATAAACCCAAGAAAGTATTTATTCAGTGCCTAAAGTAATGAACTAGTCAAAATGTAAGGGAAATAGGATCATTCATAGATTGGGAAAAGGGCAACTATGCCAAGAGTTTGTTTCATCCATCACTTCTCACACCTAGAGGAGGGCCCGAGGCAAGAATTCACAAGGAGCCCCTCCAACCAGAGTTCATCATCTTTATAAAACCCTTACAAAAATGTGAAATGTATGGGGGGTTTTTTAATTTCAAAAGTACACATTAGTATCTTTTCAAAATAAGAATATAAACATTAAACTCAAAACTAGAATTCTGAAGAGCTATAAAAAGCAGATCAAAACCAGGAACAATAAAAATCTGCTCTTAGCTAAATTAACTACTGTATTATTTGCACTACTTACCACTGTCTTGCTTTCTTTTCACCTCTTCCTCTTTGTTTCTTCTTTCTTTTGTCACTGCCAGACTGACAATGTGGCTTCATTTTGACACAGCCACTCTCACTTCTTTGTTTACATAAGATGCACACCCATACTTGCAAGAATGAAAGGTGGGGGTGGAACTCCTTAAGGGAGTTCTGCACTGGCCTACCACTGTCACTGCAGACTCTCCACATTGTCATTGCTGTAGTGATTCAAAGGTGGTCAGTCCTTGGGGGCCTTCTTCTGGCCTGGGACCCCAACCATTTGCCTGCCGGCATGCAGAGCCTCTACTCCCACCTCCATATGAGAACTTTGTGGCTCTTTGAAACATTAATTTTCAGCACCCTCTTCAAACTGAATTTTAAGACTTTAAAGACTTTAAACTACAGTCTTCTTATCACATTTTTTTATTTTACCCAACATATTTTCAGTGTTAAATTTTAGGTTTACTTGAACTCCTGAATAACTCAGAGCCAAGCCTGCATTGCTACCGCTTACTCAAGGCAAGCTTCTTCCTGTTGTTGTACATACTGCTTCATTCAACCCAGTGAATCACACTGCCATGTATTTTCTATGACTAAAAGTGTCCTTTTAGTCATTTTTCATGTGCACTCCATCTCCACCTACTCAAGCAAATTCTTGATGATTTGATAAACTCCCCGGTGTGGAACGCTCAGATGTCCTCCCACAGGTTTTTTGCTTCAGCTCCAGATTTTGATTGGGCCAGAGTATATTTTGAATAATTTGTGTATCGTCTCTTCTCGTTGAGTTTCATGTTGGCTTTCTTTTCCCCCTCTGTCTATGTTAGATTTGACATGTGCCCCCTCACATTGCCCATATCTCCATCCATCTGACAGACAGGCAACATCAATCAATATGATTCCCATCTTGCTTAGATTGAATCATAGTAATGGAACTTTTACACGGTATAGCCCTTATCTTGTGATCTGTAAAGGAAATAATGTCTAGCAATGTCCGATTTCTAGATATAGATGTGGCAAACTCATGCAAGAATCAAGGTGAGTAAGTGTGTGTGCACCACACTTGTGTATTTGTCAGAAAATGGTATGAATACAAATGAAAAAGAGTCAATATGTGAACATCAAAGGAGTGCTGCCTTCAAAGTAGAAATGACTGTCATGTAATACATGTTAATTTAATTGGCTTTCATTTTTCTGTTTTTAGAGAAAATAGTCAATCAAGACTTCTGTGCCAACTGAGTCCTCATTTGCAGTACAAACACAGCTTCACACAGCTCAATTAGGCCCATAGGTGCCTCAGACTGATGTGAGCAGGTAAGAAAAAGGGGATTTGATATTAAAAAAAGGAACAGATTAGATATGCATACATATCCACAAACATGGGCCATGGCACACACAGTTGTCATAAATGGGATATGAATGACCTTTCTTAGTTAAATATTTGATTTATTTTCCATCTGAAGATTGGACTAATTAAAATTCAGTATTTTAGAAAACCCTTTAAATGGAGTGGTAATAGACATTTAAAGCTCCAAAGCTATTCATAAAATTCACATCTATATTTCAAGATGTCAGAAGATTGTATTTGAGATACAAGAGCAGCTTCTGTCAGTGAGAGCATGCAGTGTAATTCAGTTATAATTGTTGGCCTTTGTTTTTACTCCACTTTCCATTTCTAATACAACTTCAGCAAATGAAAGTATGTACCTGAAGAAAAATAATTATTTAAGAGGTAAAAGTCCTTGTAGAAAATCAGTGAGCAGCAGCAGTGCCCATGGACTTTGTTCTGTATGAAAGTTAAGTACATAAAAGCATTGTAGTTTTCACATAGGACACAAATTATAGCAATTTAAACAGTCATCTTTACTAATGTTGATGACTATGTCTGTTCCGTTGTGACCACACCCTATAATTCTGTCATGGGTTATATCACAGATCTCACCTGGAAACAATTTCTGTCACATGACAATACGCTGGCAATACTGAGTGCAATGTTGCAGAGTTGGATGTTGGCCACCAAACTGCAAAGATCCACCCTCTCTGAGAAATATTTCCAGCATGAATGCCATGAATAATGAAATGAAAGCAGATCTAACTCAGCAACGGCAAGGTGTATTTTATAACGCTGCTGCTGAGCTCCATGGCTGTTAAACATCAATAATTGTCAAGTGATCAGCCAGATGAATGCTTCACAGTGGAAGGAACTGATATTTTATTCTCCTCTTGCAACCAAGGTCATGTAGATATTTAAAGAGAATTTTATACCTCTGTATGTAAAGTGGTGTGAAAAAGTGTTTGCCCCCTTCCTGATTTCTCATTTTTTGGTATGTTTCTCACACTTAAATGTTTCAGATCATCAAACAAATTTAAATATTAGACAAAAATAACACAAGCAAACACAAAATGCAGTTTTTAAATGAAGGTGTTTATTATTAAGGGTAAAAAAAATCCAAACCTACATGGCCCTGTGTGAAAAAGTGATTGCCCCCTAAACCGAATAACTGGTTGGACCACCCTTAGCAGCAACAACTGCAGTCAAACATTTGTGATAACTGGCAATGAGTCTTTTACAGTGCTGTAGAGGAATTTTGTCTCACTCATCTTTGCAAAAGTATTGTAATTCAGCCACATTGGAGAGTTTTCAAGCATGAGCCGCCTTTTTAAGGTCATGCCACAGCATCTCAATCGGATTCAGGTGAGGACTTTAATTAGGCGTCTCCAAAGTTTTCATTTTGTTTTTCTTAAACCATTCAGAAGTGGACTTGCTGGTGTGTTTTGGATCATTGTCCTGCTGCAGAACCCAAGTGCACTTCAGCTTGAGGTTACGAATAGATGGCCGGACATTCTCCTTCAGGATTTTTTGGTAGACGGCAGAATTCATGGCTCCATTTACCACAGCAAATCTTCCAGGTCCTGAAGCAGCAAAACAGTTCCAGACCATCACACTACCACCGCCATATATTACTGTTGGTATGATGTTCCTTTTCTAAAATGCTGTGTTACTTTTACGCTGGATGTAATAGGACACACATTTTCCTAAAAGTTCAACTTTTGTCTCGTCAGTCCACAGAGTATTTTCCCAAAAGTCTTGGGGATGATCAAGATGTTTTCTGGCAAAACTGAGACGAGGCTTTATGTTTTTTTTGCTTAGCAGTGGTTTTCGTCTTGGAACTCTGTCATGCAGGCCATTTCTGCCCAGTCTCTTTCTTATGGTGGAGTCATGAACACCGACCTTAACAGAGGCAAGTGAGGTCTGCAGTTCTTTGGATGTTGTTGTGGGGTCTTTTGTGACCTCTTGGATGAGTCGTCGCTGCACTCTTGGGGTAATATTGGTGGCTGGCCACTCCTGGGAAGGTTCAAAACTGTTCCATGTTTTTGCCATTAGTGGATAATGGCTCTCACTGTGGTTTGCTTGAGTCCCAAAGCTTTAGAAATGACTTTCAATTTCAATTACTTTGTTTCTCATTTGTTCCTGAATTTCTTTGGATTGCAGCATGATGTCTAGCTTTTGAGGATCTTTTGGTCTTCTTCACATTGTCAGGCAGGTCCTATTTAAGTGGCTTCTTGATTGAGAACAGGTCTGGCAGTAATCAGGCCTGGGTGTGGCTAAAGAAATTGAACTCAGCTTTCCAAAGATGTGATAAACCACAGTTAATTTATGTTTTAACGGGGGGCAATCACTTTTTCACACAGGGCCATGTAGGTTTGGATTTTTTTTTACCCTTATTAATAAAAACATTCATTTAAAAACTGCATTTTGTGTTTACCTGTGTTATCTTTGTCTAATATTTATTTGTTTTTGTTTTTTTTTGGCAAGGTGGAGCCCACCGTTGGTGAACGTCTTTGCTCATTCCACTCCCGAATGCTGACTTTTCTCCTTTTTTTGCATAGTTGCTATTCTTTCTACAGTGCATGGAGGTCATGCACTGCTAACATACGACCGACAGACACTACTGGATATCGCGAAGTCATATAGCCACACAGAGTTTACTGGCTTTACACCACCCAACCTGCAATACATCGTCCGCCCCCACGGTGACCATCAGCACTCCCAGGAAGGCCCCGAAGCACCGAGCACGCGTGAGCATGCTGACCCCAAGAGAGTGTGTCGGAGGTGGGGCCGAAGGCACCGAAGGCAAGGCAAGAGAGGAGGGCTATATGCTAGACTAAAGGCTCATTCCAACCGGCCACCACTACCCAGTCTTTTAATGGCAAATGTACAGTCTTTGGAAAATAAGCTAGACGAACTAAGAGCAAGGATTGAAGACCAGCGGGAGACAAGAGAATGCTGTGCCCTCATTTTTTGTGAGACCTGGCTTTCAGACAGAGTCCTGGAGAGCGCTATTCAGCTACAGACGCACTTAACACACTGGGCAGACAGAACAGGAAACTCTGGTAAGACAAGGGGTGGGGGGTGGGGTATTTATTAACCATTTGTGGTGCGGAGATGTACAAACCGTCTACAAGCACTGCTTGCCCGATGTGGAGTTTTTACTGCTGAAATGCCATCCCTATTATCTACCAAGGAAATTTACCGCTGTGTTTTTGGCCACTGTATACATTTGTCCACAGAGCAACTACACAGTAGCGCTAAACAAACTCCATGACGTCATCAACGCAGTAGAGATGAAACATCCCGATGCTGTGTTTATTGTTGCTGGCAACTTTAACCAGTGCAATTTACGGACTGTACTCCCCAAATATTACCAGCATGTAGACATTCCCACCTATGATAAAAGCAAATTGGATCATGTTTATTCCAACATACGTGGTGCCTACAGAGCGGCACCCTGCCCCCACTTCGGACAGTCAGATCACATCTCACTGTTTATGTACCCAGCCCACAGACAAAAGCTGAAACAAACTTTTATTAAGCATATTAAGTGCTGGACTCCAGAGACTGAGAGCACCTTGCAAGATTGTTTTGCCTGCACAGAATGGGATGTGTTTAAAGCTGCAGCCACCCGAGAGGACTCTTCTGTAAACATATAGGATTATGCTGAATACGTGACTGGGTACATCAGCACGTGCATTGATACCACAGTACCCATCATACAGATCAGGAAGTTCCCCAACCAGAAGCCCCAGATCAACAATCTACATCAGATGCTGTGTGCTCACTCTCGTGCATTTAAATCAGACTGTGAGGTCGAGTACAAAGCTGCAAAGAATGGACTGAGAAAGGCTATAACAACAGCCAAGAGGCAGTACAGAGAAAAGCTGGACAGCCTCTACTCCACTCCTGACCCGGGGAGCATGTGGCAAGGCCTGCAACAGATCACAGACTACAAGAGGACCAACAGCAGCACCACTAGCCCTACAGACAGCCTGCCAGACGATCTCAACATGTTTTACACCCGCTTCGAGACCACCAGGCACAGCACAGAGAAGAGACACCCACTCACGAACCCCCCCCCCCCCCCCCACACACACACACATTAAGGGTCTCACCAGGCCAGGTAAACAAAACACTGAGGAATATAAACCCCTGCAAGGCAGCAGGACCAGACAACATACCTGGATGGGCCCTCAGAGCATGCACTGCCGAGCTGACCGACGTTCTCACAGCAATCTTCAACCTCTCCCTCAACCAGAACATAGTCCCCTCTTGCTTCAAAATGACAACCATCATCACCGTCCCCAAAAGGAGCCCGCCGACCTGTCTGAATGATTATAGACCGGAAACACTCACTCCAGCCATCATGAAGTGCTTCGAGAGAGTGGTGCTGCCCCTCATTCAGGACAGCATACCGGGCACCCTTGACCCCCTGCAGTACGCCTACTGGCCCAACAGGTCCACCTCAGATGCCATCGCTGCAGCACTCCATTATTCTCTCTCCCACCTGGAAGATAAAGACTCCTACATTAGGATGTTCTTTGTTGACTACAACTCCGCCTTCAAAAGGGTCATCCCCAACAAACCCATCGACAAACTGTCTTCATTTGGCCTGCACCCTACCCTCTGCAACTGACTACTGGACTTTCTAACTGGCAGGCCCCAGTCTGTCAGGATGGGTAACAAGACCTCAGCCAGCATCATCACTAACACAGGTGTCCCACAGGGTTGTGTTCTCGGCCCCATCCTCTACAGCTTCTTCATCCATGACTGTGTTGCCTCCCACAAGGACAATATCATCCTAAAGTTTGCGGATGACACAGCAGTGATAGGACGCATCACTGGTGATGACGAAGCGTCCTGCAGGAGGGAGATGGCCAACCTGGTGTCATGGTGTGAGGACAACAACCTCATCCTCAACACGGACAATACAAAGGAGATGATCATGGACATGAGGAAAGGGAGGAGGAGACCCCATCGGCCGCTGTTCATCCGGAAGCTTGAGGTGGAGAAGGTGAGCAGCTTTAAATACCTGGGCATCCACATCAGCAAGGACCTTAAGTGGACACACAACACCACAGTGTTGGTTAAGAGAGCTCAACAGTGACTGTACTTTCTGAGGAGGCTAAAGAAGTTTGGCATGTCTTACAGGATCCTCAACAATTTCTACAGCTACATCATCGAGACCATCCTGACCAACTGCATCACTGTGTGGTACAGCACCACCACTGCCCTGGACTGCAAATGCCTGCAGAGAGTGGTAAAGACAGCGGAGAAGATCATCAGGACTCCACTCCCCTCTCTGCAGAGCATCTACCACTGCAGAGTCCAAAGGATAGCTGACGCCAACCTTCGGGACCCCACCCACTCCCAGCACAGACTGTTCACACTTCTACCCTCAGGCCGGAGGTACAGAAGTGTGAAATGCAGGACAACCAGACTGAAGAGCTTCTTCTTTCCCACTGCCATCAGACTCCTGAACAGATTACTCCCAAAACTCTGTAACACAGCTTTCCATATAAGAACTCACCAGCTGCTAAATTTGCACACTGCTCACCTGTACAGTAGATATAGCCTCACCCGTCTGATGTCCATATCATCTCTGCTGCTAATTAGCACCTCTGCTGCTTCTTATCATGCACAGTCTACTGGTACTACCGTTACAGAAATTAGCACCAGATACTAATTTGTAATTATGCACTGCTCGTTGCACAATGCTCATTTGCACACTGTACATAGGTCTGTGGCATCTCAGGTTCACATCAGGTTGCACAATGCTCATTTACACACTGTACATAGTGTTATTAGTATTCATTAGTTTTAGTATTTAGTATCAAGGTGTGCTTTAGGAGTCCTAACTGCCTAACTGTGTGTTGGTGTGCGTGTTATTAGCATCCATTAGTATTAGGATTGAGCTACTGTGTTAGTGTGTCATGACCTTATTAGCACAGCAACTCACCCTTGGCCGGTGAATCCTGGGTTCATTCCAAGCCCTCGACCAACAGTGATCTGTGTGGAGTTTGCATGTTCTCCCCGTGTCTGCGTGGGTTTACTCCGGGATTTCTACGGTTTCCTCCCACATGCCAAAAACATGCAAGTTAGGTTAATTGGCATCAAACTGGGGATTCTAAATTGTCCTTAGGTATGACTGTGAGAGTGAATGGTTGTCTGTCTCTCTGTGTTGGCCCTGCGATGGACTGGCGATCTGTCCAGAGTGTACCCTGCCTCTCGCCCAAAGATGCTGAGATAGGCTGCAGCCCCCTCGACCCGAAAAGGATTAAGCGGAAGAAGATGGATGGATAGAATTGTTGTTTCTGTTCCTATTACCTTGGCATTCGTTCGGAGAGCAAAATAAGAATTTCATTGCTCAGGAAATGTAGCATTTCTTAACTGTGCACATGATAATAAAGACTTTGAATCTTGAATCTTGTTTAATGATCTCAAACATTTAAGTTTGACAAACGTACAAAAAGTGAGAAATCAGGAAGGGGCAAACACTTTTTCACACCACTGTAGTTGTTTTTAAAGCATTTCCTTCCTTTTTGTACTCTTTAGTGTTAATTATCAGTAATTGTAAAATATCTTTGAGCTTGTTTATCTGTACCTCTCACTGGATAGTTTATTGTGTGGAAAGTGCACCAACTTGACTGAGAGGCAGTTTAATCTTGCACAAGGAATTTCAGTCTGCCATGTTCAACAAGTAAAAGGCACCCTGCCTTAGATAAAGAGAACAAACGTTTTAAATGTCTCCAGTAAAAACGAAATGTACTTGCCTGCTTAAACCTTTTCAAATATACACATAGCCAACACACTTAGGTGCCATATCATTAAGAATACATTACCTGTGAACTTTGCAGTCTCAGGGAAGGTTGTACATTCTTTTTCTTTCTATAAATGTTTGATTAACCATGGGTAGCTTTATAAAACCAATGTGAAAAACTGGCACAGGGAATATTTACTAATTTATCTTGTTTCTGTCTCTTTTTGGTTGATTTGTTTCTTTTGGATACGCTGCATACATTCATCTATATGATATGTACTGGTACCTCAGCCAGGTTTGTGTGTATTTCTCCCATCTGCTCCACAAAAGATTTATGTCTGCATAGCAATAGTTGTCGAACTCCAACCTGTGTTTAGAATTTCAATTGACTTTGACCTGACACCCTTTGGCATCTCACCGACATTCACTGCACTGGAAGTAGCCGAGGGTGTTGAAGTTGAATACTGTTTCAGCCTAGAGAAGGCATTCACTGTGGATACAATGCCTGTCATTGGCTTCATTTTAGTGTCCTTGACTTTAAATCATAGTTTGCTATCTGAATTTAATCAATTATTTGTCTGTGTGCTTTTGTTTGTGTTCCCTCTGGTCTTCTCTTGGTGCTCTGAGGATGTCAGCTATAGGGCACATTGGGATATGACAGCATTGCCCTGAGGGTTTTTTTCTTGCCTACTGCATTCGTTTGCTCAGCCTCAAACTGGGACTTTGTGATGCTAAGAACATGGAGCCTCTTTCTAGTCTAGCTGAAACACGTCATGATTAATGGCTGATGTTGTCTTTCATCTTGTGGAGTCATGACTCGTGAAATTCTTCGTCACCCATGTTCAAGCTGAGTCAAGGTGTGTGTAGGGCATTTTTTCTGCCTATCTGTTTCTCTTCCTGTGTCATATATGCCCCTACGGGGCAGAGAGGAAAAACCCACATGCTGGATGGTGCTGTGCATTTATTAACAAAAAGAAAGTAACAGTGCAAAAATGGTGCTGTACATACAAAAATTATTGAATAAGAATAAACTTACAACTGGCGTCTCTGGGCCGGCATCACCCAGTGGACACAAGAGGAGAGTAGGAGAATAGCTGACGGGAACCAGTTTGACATTCAATGTAGTGACAGTAACAAAGTGAACAAACTGAGCTTAAATAGTAAATGTAAAATTACAAGAGTGATCACAGGTGTAGGATCACCTGTGCAGGGGGAAGGGTAACAACAACACAATGGTCCTCTCCGGCATACAACTAGGAACATACCGGTCGCTATGGAGGGTGAGAATATGTATGGGCACATAATCATACCATGTAGGATAACTAAGTAGACGGTTATGCTGTTTCATTCCATCTAGCAACAATGCTCTGCACTGTGTGTGTTTATATATTTGCATATTTATTCCATCTAGCTACAATGCTCCGTACTGTGGGTGTTTATATATTTATATATCTACATATTATTCCATCTAGCTACATTGCTCCGCACTGTGTGTGTTTATATACTTGCATATTTATTCCACCTAGCTGCAATGCTCCGTACTGTGGGTGTTTATATATTTACATATTTATTCCATCTAGCTACAATGCTCTGCACTGTGTGTTCATATATTCATATATTTATTCCATCCAGCTACAATGCTCTGCACTGTGTGTCTGTGTGTGTGTGTATATATATATATTTTATAGTAATACGTACATATGTTTATTAGCTGCTCTTGCTTGCTTGTTTTTTTTCTTGCCTTCTGATTGTTGCTCTGAGTGTTGCTATCCCTGTGCTGTTGCAATCCTGGAATTTCCCCGTTGTGGGACTAATAAAGGCTTATCTTATCTTATCTTATCTTAACTAATAATTAGAATCAGCTGGAGATAATGAGAGGGAGGAATGGCTGACAGCTTTGGCAGGCGGCGTCAAAACAACCCCGGAAAACGTCACCTCCCAGCTGCCAGCCCACAGAAATAAATATAAACAAAGCTCAATACAGGCTAAAGAATAACTACAAATAAAGCAAGAGGTAATCAAAACAACCTGAAACATAAACAGACAAATAAAAGGCAGGAACAACTCAAAAAGTGAACCCCCCAAAAAATACAACAGGTAGATATACAGACAGAGAAAAGCCATGAACCTGAGTTTGGAAGAAAATCCAAACTCAGTTCATGACATCCTGTTCATGTAACTCAAGATCCCATGAAGAATCATCAAATTTGGCCAGTCCCAGTGGCTGTTTTTGCGGCCAGATGGTCAGACGTCAAGATTACATGGCTATAACCAAGAACCAAGCAGACCGCCCGTAAAATCTACTGGAGGAAGAAGCCCCCCAGGAGACAGCTAGCCACCAGGGCTGCTCGGAGAGGCGCTCCGGCCACCGGCAGAGTGAAGAGGCCTCGCCGTCACAGGCCCGTGGCTCTGAGAGAGATCCGTCACTACCAGAAATCCACGGAGCTGCTCATCCGTAAGCTGCCCGTCCAGCGCCTGGTGAGGGAGATCGCTCAGGACTTCAAGACCGTCCTGCGTTTCCTGAGCTTCGCCGTCATGGCTCTGCAGGAGACCAGCGAGGCCCACCTGGTGGTCTCCTCTTCGCTAAGGGGGTCACCATCATGCCCAAAGACTTCCAGCTGGCCCGCCGCATCCGCGGAGAGAGAGCTTAGACTTTCTGCTGCACATTCACCAACCAACCATAATGCTCTGCACTGTGTGTCTATATACTGTATATACATTTATAGTAATATGGACATATGTTTACTAGATGTTGTTTTTTCTTGCCTTCTGATTGTTGCTCTGAGTGTTGCTATCCCTGTGCTGTTGCAATCCTGGAATTTCCCCATTGTGGGACTAATAAAGGCTTATCTTATCTTATCTTATAACCAGTTACTTTATTATAAGAGGGTTGGTGACGAAACTTGGTACAAAGGTTGACCTTTGACTAATCAAATGGTGAAAATCACAAGGTCATCCAGATTCTAAGTCCAGAGCAAATGAAGGCTGGGTCACCACAGTTGGGCCATCAATGGTGCTTTTGGTTTTGGTGTCAATGTCATAATGTCATGACCCTGGAAAGCCAACATGGACATGGAATATATCTCTGATGCATAACATTGCACTATCTAAACAAGAAAGAGATGGTGGCCCTAATCAGAGCTGCTGATAGAAAATGCACAGGAGAGGTGTGGGTCTGCATCTCTGCGTGCAATTCTGGTTGTAGATAAAAGCTGTAGGCCAAAGCTTCTTTTCAGAGACAGAGAGTTGGAGGGGTTCTGGAATATAAATGAGCTCTGTAGCACAGTATATATGGCCTGTACAATACAATAGGATACAGTAGAAATAAAACAGTCTATGTTTTAGCATCTACCGATATCCAAGATAATCAGTCAGTCAATCAAACTTTATTTGCATAGCACTTTTCAAACATTAGATGCTGCGCAAAGTGCTTTATATAGATAAAAACAGTAGACACATTTAGTTACACATATTTACACGATACATCCCCACCCCTTCCAACCCTCCCATAAACACACACACACACACACACACACACACACACACACACACACACACACACACACACACACACACACAGAAGCACATACACCACCCCCTACTCTTACCCATATATAAAATAAAAGAGACATTGTTCGGCACCATGGGAATTTGCAACCATCCTGTGGAGCCCCCCCCCCCCCCACACACACACACCCAAGCTAGAGTGAACCACGAGACCAACACCCCTGCAGATGGGCCAAGCAGCATCCGGCATGAGGGTCTCCACTGAGGAAACACTGGAGCTAAAACACATAAAATACAAGATAAAACTGAGAACACATAAAACAAAGGGAACTAAAAACCCATATATAATAACAAGACATGCCTAAACAACTGAAGCTCTTCAACCAATTAATAAGTTTTGCAATATTATAACAATCAAACATCTAATATCTTGGGGGGGGGGGGGTGAAAAACCTTGGAAATAAAGTGCTTATTTTCTCAAACTAGTTCCCATTAAGATAAAAATACAAGAGGCACGTACTCAAACAAATAAACACAGTAAGTGACACTGCCAGTACAGCAGTCATAATGCACAAATTGAATGGATTCACATATTGAATTATTACACCCTTGTGTTTCATCCTTGCTCTAGCAATTTCAATTTCTTTCCCACCACATTTGAACAGACAAATCTCATATTTATTATTTTTTCTGATCATATCATTATAAATCCCACTTTCACTCCATTTCATTCAAATTTTATGGGCTGGCATGCCTGTGAATCATTCAGCCATAAATATATCCCTCAAATTCTTTTATTTTTCACTACCATGGTTGCTGTCGAGACTTTATTGTTTATTGTGTCTTCTGCTCCCCTCCTTGTGCTGTTCCCCTTCTACTTCCTCATCTCCTCATCAGCAGGAGTGACATTGTTTGCATTATTTTTTATATCATTGTTTAGGAAAGTGTAAATGCATTCCAGTCTTTCTGTGTGCCTGTCATGAATATTTGTGAGCATAAATGAACAAAAGTGCCAGCGACACTTTTTTTTACACTTGCGCAGATGCACAGTTTTCCAGCAACTTATTCTGCGAAGTGATAGATGTAATTAGTTGTCTCGGTGAAGCCCTGAAGCTGACAGAGAAAGATGGAGTGGCAGAACATGAAAAAAGAGATAAGAATGTATAATGAGCATGAGGAGAAAAGTGGTGAGTAGTTTCTCACAAAGAAGCATTTGTCTCCTAATTCCCTGTACATGCTTGTGTTATTCCTTCCAACATTGTTGATATAATAATTCATTTTTACTTTGCCCCAAGAGAGGGAGAAGCTCTACACTGAGCTTCACCGGTGTGTCTGTGACTGGGTCTACCTATGCCGCGTTGCATCCACACCCTTCTCCATCTGAGCCAATCCACTAAGAACAGGCCAAATTACACCAGGATGTTGTGAGCGGGGGAAGTCTCCCAGGACGGTGTCCCAGCCTGTGAGTCACTGATTCTCACTCCAGCCCAAACCTGAATAATAATCCCAAATTTTGCATAATTATTTTCACTTTACATTAATATTACATGTGACAAACTGACAGCTTGAGCTTGTTTTTTAAGCACTTTCTCAGATTTTCAAAGCAACTTTTTTGTTGCGTATGGCTGTCTCTGACTGCCTTGTTATGCCTGTGTTCTGCCTGTTTCTTCCATCAGCCGTTCCCTTTTTAATGATCTCATTGGTATGTGCGAGCAGCATGGCGGTGTAGCGGTTAGCGGTGTTGGGGTCCTGGGTTAAAATCAAACCGGCAGCCAGTTGAGGCCTTTTTGTGAGAATTTGACATGTTTTCAGGCTTCCTTCCTCAACCCAAAGACATGCGTGTTAGCTGAGGTTAATGGGAGTGGGGGGGGGGGGGGGCTGTTAACTGGGGAATCTAAATTGGCTGTAGACGTGAATGTGCAAGCGAATGGTTGGTTGTCTCTCTGCAGTGCCCCTGTGATGGACTGTCTGGGTTGTACGCCTCCTCTTGCCCGGAGAAGCTGAGATGGGCTCCAGAAATGAGTACGGATGAATATATTCTGTATAGTCTTTCTCCTCCTGATGAATTTCAAATTTTCTGCTCCATATATCTATTCTTGGACTCTGTTAAAATTTCTCAGTGACTGCTTTATCTAGAGCACAGAATAATGACTGTGCAGGTGCCTTAGATGACCATATAAAGGGTCTTTGCTCTTATCAGCAGGATTCAAGGGAACACAAAGCTGCTACATTCAGCCTTTAGAAGCCTCGCTTTCTGATACTAATTATCTAGGACCTCACTGACTTAATTTGGGCATTTGCAGTTGTAACAATAAACATATACCCAGTATATCCAGAACATTAGATTGTATATCTACTATTATGCCAGAATTACAAGTATTAAGACAATAAAAATGCCTTTAAATACTGCAAAACCATACGCACAAAGGTATTTTGGGGTCACTGGTAATTTTCACATTCAAAAAACACAAAAAGTAAAGATTATGCTTTTAATCTTTCTTAGCCCTGCGTGTCCTCACTAATGAGCACTTTACTGTTCCCTGGATGCTGAGTAAATACTGGCTCTCTCCTCAGTGGCAGCCACTATAGCAAAGTGCTACTTTTCTCCCCAAGGAGGAGGACAAACATATTTGTTGTGGTTGATTTTTTTTCCCCCTCTGGAAAAATTAACATTACATCTCCCCCTGTTGGAGAAGAACAGCCTTTAAAAAAGTGTCTCAAAGATTTCATCGTCTCCTGTTTCACTGATTAATTTCCTCTTTTTCTATTTAGAGAAAGACCTTTAGTGACTCCTTTTCACCTCTTCTCTATTTGCCAAATTTACACACAAGTGAAGGTAATGTCAAATGTAATTAGAACGGCATCAAAGCACAAATTACATCAATCTTGATCTGTGATCTGCATAGTTTGCAGCAGATTGTCGTGATACTGCACGGAACCTGTGGAGCTGTAATTGATGCAAATGAGATAATGGCATTTTCTAATAACAGTCTATTACATTACGTTGTTATGTTTGCTTAATTGGCTCTCAGATAAACCCTTAACCCGCCCCGTTTGAAATCAGTTTCTTAAAGGATGTTACTGGGTGACGGTTAATTTGATTCTGTTTGATGAGAGTGGGAGACAGTGTGTGAAGTTCAGCTGGAGGTCACGGAGTACACTTTATGGGAGAAAACAGAGCAAACACACACAGCATGCATAACCCACAGCAAAGTCCAATAAGACAAACTACGTGTCCACTCTCATATACACCTATGTGTACTTATGCACATCCTATACATAAAACCGGCTCTGTGTGCAAGTGCGTGCCTGACTGCGCGTCACTTACCACCTCTGCTCGTCAAAGGTGAACTGAAGTGAAGCCCGGTCGTTTGCGAGATGGTAATTGATGCATAGAGCTCAGTAGGATACAAGGTTTAATTTCTCAGTGTTAACGAACAATAAATCACACATCATGCACATGTGCACGCTGACACAAACCCGGCGCGAAGGAGGCATAAATCAAAAGCTAAGGGGCCTGCCACTGGCTGCCGCGCTGCGGTGACAACATCATACCACCTTTTCCTCCCTCTGTTTTACCTTCCCCCATTTTCCTTTCAATCCCCGTTAATCCCCTTCCACCTCCAACGGCAGTGCCACTATCGGCGCGCGTATCCCATCTCTCTCTCTTTTTCTCTTACCCTCAGTTCATTTCTACTTTGACTGCAATTACAAAATCACAGCACCGCCGGTCTCCCCCCCCCCCCACACACACACACACACAAACACACTCTGACTTTCTCTCTTGCCATCAATCCCTCTCAAGCCTTCATCGAACAACAGATGGTCACCTCATCCCTCCCACAGAAAGAGGGATAGAGGGATACAGAGAAAGGGCTGATGGGGGAGGAAGCAGGGAAAGTGGAGCAAATGACTGAATGTGTGTCTCTGAGAGTGAGAGACGGAGAGAGAGAGAATGAGAGAGAGAGAGAGAGATGGGTGTCTTCAGAGGGCACATACATAAACACAGAAAACACACAGCATAAACTACCCCCTTGCGGGGGAATTCAGATTAGATCGTGAATACACATGGCATGCAAAAAGGCGTTTGAGGATCTGCTGGCACAGACTGCGTCCTTATCCCACCTGATGGCACTAGGTCAGAGAATTATTTTAGGCATCATTTACATTTGAATTAACGCTAAGAGATTTGGGGTGTAAAGTAGGCATGGGGGGGGGGGTGCCGAGAGGAGAAATAATAAAAAAAAAAATGAGAAAAGAGAGGTGTTGAAAAGATGAGGAAGAGTCATAGTGGCAGATTGAAGTGCAGCGTAGTGTAGGATGAGATGGAGGTGACGCAAGGTGAATTACAGCAGCACCGGGGAGGGGAAACCAGGCCAAACTTCTGTCGCTCTTGATTTTGCTGGCTGGAGCATTTCTGACCCTACCCCACCAAAAAAAACAAACAAAAAAAAAAACCCTTCTTTCATCCTCCCTATCTCCACCTTAAATTGGTGTTCATGGTCTATTGTGGTCACAACATAATTGAGCCACTACTGGCGAGAAGAGTGGCTGAAAAGCATTGCACTATAAAGTGTAACATACTGGGGGGGGGGGGGGGGGGGGTAATACTAGAAGTCACCTCCGAAATGATTTTGACCCCAGAAACACTATTTGGTGAAGTTAAACCATTGCTGTGGAAAAGCTTCAGTGACCGGTAATAAGTTGATCCTTAACTAGATACTGTACCTTAATGGATGAGTGGAGACAAAGCTGCCTGTTACAGAACCCAGGTAAACTGAGCGGCCTGCTCATTCAGGCTACATTTGCTCCCCTCTGTCAAGCAACCTCTTCTGGCTGTGCACCTCATTATAGAACTGGTAATAAAGTGAATGGCAAGCAAGCGGAGGAAACTTGAAATTTCCCTTTCAGGGAGAACAGTGAAGTAGAATAAGATTAATATCCCTATATACTTTTGTGCCAGTTGAACCCCAGACTACTGTACTTCGAGGGAAATAATCATAATGAAACATAATGAAGGATGTAATGAAAGGCCATTCTGTATCTCTTGTGCATCAAAATAGCATCGGAAATAAGTGACACCTTTCTCATACTTGTCATCACTGAGGTAAACAGCTGCAGGGATTAATTTTTAAGTCCCATAGCTGTCAGTTTTCCTTGTTGATAGAAAGAGAATTTATTTTTGCCATCCTTAAGATGAACATTGTAAGTTTAATTTGCTATGCCTGCAGCTGAAGTATGATGACTTGTGGAGAGGACTTAGTATTTACAGGAGGTATACGTGGCTGTCACCTACAGGTTCTTGTACATTGTGAATACGTATATCATCTGGTTACAGCAACGCTGTTGTAGGTACAGATTGAAACGTCAATACACAGTAATGCAAAACAGTGATGACAAGTCTTAAATGTAAAGAATATTTAGTGCATTAGTTTGTTATATTTTATTAATGCCAGAGGGAAATTTAAGGGGCATCCATTGTGCAATGCTAACTCCTTCACCATTCACACCTAGGGCCACTTTAGAATCATAAATTAAGTTACAGTATGTTGCATGTTTTTGGAATGTGGGAGAAAAAAAAGCCGGAGTAAAGCCACACAGGCATGAGGAGAACATGCAAACTGCACACTGACAGGTCCTGCGGGCTAGATGATTTGAACCCGCAGCCTTCTAATTGTGAGGCAACAGTGTTGTGTTGTTATGGGGACATATTATTGTGTGACACAGGTGGTGGCTCCAACTTTCCTGTTCCGCTGCCACCCAGGGTATAAGAGGGCTGTGAGGAAGAGGGGCGTTCTCCTTGGCCTCCTCTCAGCCTGATGGCAGCGTTTGTATTGTGAGAGTGAGTCACAAATAAAGTCGTGTTCAGTTCAACGCTCGGTCTCGTCCTTGGCCTCCTTTTACCGACATAACATTTGGTGACGAGGGTAAAAAGTATGGACGTGGGGGTTACTACTATCTGGCCATTTTTGGAGCTTCCTGGTGAGCCGCCAGTCCCTTGGGCGAGGTGGTTCGCCGCCTTTCAAAATTACTTGGTAGCATTGGATCTTGGAAGACTGGAGAAGTTGTGAGCACGGGCACTGTTGGTTCACAACTTGGGAATGGAAGGGCAACGTATCCTTAGTACCTTCGGTGAAGGTGATAGCTTTGAAGAAGTGATTGAGCTAATGGCGTGACATTTTCACGCCCCGGAAAACATCACTGTCCAGAGGATCCAGTTTCGGCAGCTCCGCCAGCAGACTGGCGAGTCAGTGCAGCGGTATGTAGCAGACCTATGTCAGCTGGCGAGGAACTGTCAGTTTGGAGCATTAGAGGAAGAGATGGTCCGTGACCAGTTGGCGGAACATACTCTTTGCCCGGAAACAAGGTCAAAGCTCCTCACACACTCGGGCGAGCTGATGTTAGCCATATCCATCGAGTTAGCTCAACAGTTTGAGGCGGCAGACAAGCTATCACGGGAGTTCGGTGAGAGAGCGTCACACCGCCATTTTGAACCACAGTCGATGGTGCAGGCAGTGGACCTGGACAGTGACAATAGTGTGGAGAATGATGAAGAGTACTCTAATGCTGTAAAGATGAGGTCCGCCCCGGGATCGCCCAGGTGTTTGGGTTGTGGGTCCACCAAGTACCGTTATAAGGCTAGAGAGTGTCCGGCAAGAGGAAGATGCTGCGGCAAGGGCGGACTCCTGCATCATTTTGCCAGGTGGTGTTATAGGTTCGAGCGAGGGGGCCTGAGACACAACAAGGACCCCCCTCTCCAAATCCCACGGTCATTCACACCGTATCCCTAAGTACCGATGGTCGTTCCTATTGTATGGTGGAACTGGACAGGGTAACAGCACTGTTACTGAATGACACGGGTGCGGTGAGATCTGTGTTGACTTGGTCTACCGTGAGGAGTTTCTTCCCACATTACCGAGTGAGAGGTCATTCAGCGCTGCTGTGTGGATTTGGTGGAGGAAGATTGGCCACAGTGGGATCAGTGAAACTGATGGCTAGGTACAAGTCGGTGGAGGTGTCCAGCTTGAAGTTCATCATGACTGCCTGTGCAGAGAATATTATGGGGTGTGATCTCTTTTACGGATTGGGCTTCGCCATCACCAGCAGCATTGGGGAAGAGTGGTCGGGCTGTGGTTTGTGAGACTGGCCAGTTCCGCAAATGGTGGACGAAGCTGTGTGGGACGAACCTTTGCCTAGTATTCTGGGTGATGAGCAGGACCAACCCCACCTAGGGCCATCGCGGGAGGGTCCCGGTGCCAGTACCCAAGTAACCCTAGCTGAGGGAACTGGGCAGTGCGGTGGGATGCCCATGACGGCGGGTGGAGCCGAGTGGATGACCCATTCTACTCCCGGAATTCAGCTGGAAAGTACTGGTGAGCAGGGGGTCACAACGGCTTTGCCAGCAGCATAAATGACAGAGATCGGGGCAGAACCGGCTGGCACGGTGAAACAACATGCCAAACAGAGACACTGGAAGCCAAGTAGGGCCCCTCTGGGGGTCACGGATTTGGTCCGACCCAGAGAGGTGTTCGGGGCTAACGCTGATGAGAAGATGACCAGGGGTGGCTACAGGTGGTGGCTGTTGGGGAGGACGGCTACCTCCAGCTATCTAATGGCTCGTGGAGGCATCCTAATGAGCTGCGGCACGCCCAAGAGGAGAAGGAGGTGTTTGGGCTTTGACGTGGGTCATCCCCAGGAATGAAGAAAAGAAGGTGCACCG
This sequence comes from Pholidichthys leucotaenia, assembly GCA_020510985.1. Classification (NCBI taxonomy): domain Eukaryota; kingdom Metazoa; phylum Chordata; class Actinopteri; order Cichliformes; family Pholidichthyidae; genus Pholidichthys; species Pholidichthys leucotaenia. The sequence continues at coordinate 142,189,662 of CM035844.1, forward strand.
GAGGGGAGCCATCTGACGGTTTTCTGGGGGCTGGTTCCTCTACTGGGACAGACTGATGGTTGGGCAATGCACATGATGCATGGTGATGGAAATAGGGGGTAACCGAGTTGTATATTAGTTATGTTAAGGGGATTATTTTGTGTTTCATATTATTTTAGGAACACGGCAGTATTTTAGTTTTATATGGACTGTTTTATTTAGCTCAGACGGCAGAATAATCTGTCTTGTCGTGTGGGGGTGGGACAGTAGTCCACCTGTTCCCCCAGTTTTAGTTGTTTTTAGTGAATGTGAATGTGTGAATTGTTTAGGTTTTTCTGTTTAGTTTTTTTAGTGCATGATTCGGGTTCCAAATTGGGGAGGGTTTCAATTGTATGTGTGTGTTGTATGCGTGTGTTTGGACCATTTTTTTGAAGGGGGGGCTGTTGTGTTGTTATGGGGACATATTATTGTGTGACACGGGTGGTGGCTCCACCTTTCTGGTTCCGCTGCCACCCGGGGTATAAGAGGGCTGTGAGGAAGAGGGGCGGTCTCTTTGGCCTGACGGCAGCGCTTGTATCGCGAGAGTGAGTCACAAATAAAGTCGTGTTCAGTTCAACGCTCGGTCTGGTCCTTGGCCTCCTTTTACTGACATAACAAATAGTACAAAGCGCTACATCAGATTCCAGTTTTGTCTACCAAGTTAAGCTCATGGGTCATGGTGGCAGTTTAGAGTGTTGCTATTCTCTTTTCCTTCAGTCTCAGTGAACTGTTAGCTATAAGATAGATAGATGTACTTTATTGATCCCAAACTGGGAAATTGCAGATAAGGTGAGTTAATGAGTGAATGACTTAGTATATAACCTTCTGTATTCCTACTAAACAGTCGAGGCTCTTAACCTCACCCACACTGAGCTGTTAACATCCTATTTAGAATCAGCAGTTACACTAGCATGACTTTGGGTTGTGGGAGGAAACCTGAGCACCTAGAGGAAATCCACATAGTTGCGTGAAGAAGGTGCAGATTCCACACAGAAATGGGATCATTCTTGCAGTGTTGTGACAGTGCAGATGTTTTTTGTCCAGAAAAGTTAGTATTTGTTCTTTGCCCATTGAAAACTCCCGACTCAGTGGTCATTGATTCACACTGTAAGTATCTTAGAAGAGAAACTGTGGACTCATAAGCAGCGTTTTTGCTGGCCATGTTTGTGCAGGGGGGCACTTGCGAAAGGTAGCATCATTGCTGTTGATCTTTTTTTTTGTAATCTGAATGAAAGTGTTAAAGATCAGTCTCCACAGGCATCACGGCTAGAACTTAGAAAGTCAGCTAAGAATTAATAATCAATTCTTGCAAAGTCAATACCAGTAATGATTATTAGTTTCCAAGTAGATTATAAGCCAAAATTGGCAAAGGGTATAAGGAAGAATAAAAACCTTGCTGTCAAAATACGTTTATATTTTAATTCATAATGTTACTTTGTTAATATGGGTAGTGGGGGAACCTGTCATTCATTCATTCATTTGTGGTTGCTATAGCTGAGCTTGTACATGTTGTTGTAGTCTGGAGTATTGGATATGCCACCTTTTTTTTCCTCAGCCCAGCATGCCTTAATGGTCCATTAACAAAACAGCTCAAGTGTGTAATGACTAATGAATTAAACATAACTACATATTTGTCCTTCCCTCCTTATTCTTTAAAGCAGGACTTGGTATTTTGTTAAAATTGTCATTTACGTCATTGCAGTCTACTCAGGATGTAAAAATATTAACTGATAGCTGAAAAAAACGCAGATAAAATGTATCTTCCAAGAACACATCAACACTGCTTTGCTTAAATACAGTTGCTGCAAAAGAATTGGTTTACCCTCTTGCAAATGCAGCGGTATATTGAAAATATTTGTGAAATTGCGTTTAAAGTGTTGAGCGCCACCCAGCCTTTGGAAAATTACTGCAGTCTACTATGGTTCACATCAGTCCACATTTGATCAGCAGAAATTACTTTATTGCTGATGTCAGTTTTTGAGTTATTGCCACCTGATTGTGTTCAATAAAGGATCTATAGGGACTAATTGCATTGGGCTGAGATTAGTTATTGGCAGTGCTTTGCACCTAATGATGTGAGGGAATTCATGAGTTTGCGCGTGCATGTTGGGAAGATGCAGGGGCCGTCCTCAACTGTCTAAACTCTGTGACATCACGCTTGTAGGCGTGTCTGCCTTTTTCCCCCCCGTGTAGTTTAAATGATTGGGGGTTTCTGCGTCCAACCCTGATGATGGACAGTTGGAAGTGAAAAAGGGCCAGCTTTAATTTGCTGCTTGGATACCCTCCTCAGCTCTCCCTGGGACTCGTTGCTTACCGCCGCTCCTGTTAAAGTAACACACAACTAACACACTCTCATACTTGCACACACACACACACACTGACACGGAGAAAATCATGCAAATGTACTGTATGCACAGCAGCTCCACAGTGACACACACACACGTGGCAGAATGCAAATGTCTGTTTGTACACACTTGCACACAGGTGGAGGGATCTCATGAGGTGCCCTGTTAAGATTAAATGAGTCACAGAGATCTCATTACTACTGTCTAGACTTCATATCCTTTTAAAAGAATATGCTCTGCTTTAGAGTGTGTGAACAAAGATTGAGACACAGGCGGTGAAAGACAGAGAGGAAGCTAGATGAGGGAGACGAGAAGCGGAGATACAACGCCGGGGCCAGAAGCAAGACTGACAGTGGACGAGACGTAATGAGAAAACCAAACTCACTAGGCGGGATAGACAGTAAGGGAGCTTCGCAGCATAGATTAAACAGTCCTCTGTCAACATGTCTGCTTTTAACGGGCTTCTCTCCACATTTGTCCTAGCATCACCGTGGCGGGCTTATCTGGCCTGATCTGAAGACATGCCAGACCATATAGATGCAGTGATGTACGCTGAAGCATCCTGATCTCCTGTACAAACAATAATGAGTAAAATAAACACAGGGGAGCAATGGCAAACAATTCCCAAACAGCTGTAGTGTCTGCAATTTACTTCCATGGTGTAGCTGACATTTCTAATACAGCACTACTTGTTTTCTAAAAATGTGTCTGACAGTGATGAGTCCCAGCCTATATGAAGCCTGCAAAAAATTTGGTAGAACAGCTTTAGAGTAACACTGACAACTTCTCTCAGCTAACTTGGAGTTTGTGTTTGAGTACAAGCTGTGGAAGCAAAATTAAAACTTCTTAAATTAGATTTTTCAATAGTCAGTAAACAGCAAATTATCTTATTTTGGAGACATACTTTGTGTTGTATGGATTAATGGGCGTTCAAATTGCATTTTCTTCTTGATATACAGTTAAAACATGTTTGCACACTTTGTATAAAAACACAGATAACCTTTTTATCTTCACAGTCTGACATTAAATAAGACTAAACTTGGGTCAGTTAGGATGACCAAAATTATTTCTATTTGCTAAATATTTTTTAGAGAATTTTTTAATACATTCTTCAAAGTCAGATGTTCACATACACTACAATTACTATGTCTTTAAAAAATGGGAAAGCCCAGATAATGATGTCATTGCTTTGGAAGTTTCTTATAGGTTAATTGACAACATTTGAGTTAATTGGAGGCACACCTGTGGATGTAGCTTAAGACACACCATAACACACTGCTTCCTTGTGTGGCATCATGGGAAAATCAAAAGAAATCAGCAGATATCAGGGAGAGAATTGTGGACCTCCACAAATCTGATTCATCCTTGGATACAATTTCCAAATGCCTGAAGATGCCACGTCCATCTGTTCAAACAATCATACACACGTATAAACACCAGTTGATTTTCTGTTGGTAATGCTGTCATAAATCACAATTATTTCTGCTCAAGATCCATTATTGCACCAAACAGAAACTACACAAGACCTAGCCTTATACACGGTGTAAATTTACCACAAAAAATGCACAGATTTTTATAAAGACAGTGTTTTATATAGCAGATCTGTGTTGTAAATCTGTCTTTGGGAGAAACAGTTAATTGCTAGAATTATTTGTCTTGTATAATGTTTGATACTTTGACTTAAGAATTTCTACCAACTCCACTCATAGCTGTGAGGGCTGCTCATTAAAGATTTTCTCTAACTCATTTCTCATGGACTGAAAAGAACCAAACTTGGCACAGTTATTAGTCTTTCTCTACATGGGTACCACCAAGGGTCATACACTTCTCCCATCACTTTATGCAGCTGTAGAGACCTCGCCTGTAGAAATCTGCAAGTTGCATCAGAAGCCATGATTTGACCTTGGAAATCAATGTTCCATCGTCTTGGCGAGTGCTTGCTATTCAAAAATGACTTCATGGTTGGAAAGAGGTTGAAGTCAGATAATGCGAGAACTTCCACATGTGCAAATGGCCAAGGATGATTTTTTTTTTTTTTTCCCACGGACGTCACACTGATCATGACAGCTTGGGCTGGGTGATGAACGGTTATGCGGTGCCAGATGGTGTCTTCATCAGTGGTGGCCAGGAATGGGTGCCCTTCCCACCGATGTCCGACCACGCTTGAACTGTTGATGCCAGTGCTTGACTACATCACACGATGGGGAATCCTCGCCATAAGTGGAGTTTGAGGAAATTCAAACTCTGAAAATATGCCATTATGCTGAACATAAACCACAAGAGATGGAGAATGATATTGATCCTGATAACCACTTTTTCAATAATATTCATAACCACTGTGAATATTACACTGAAAAGCAATTCAAAAGTCAAGTGCAATTAGATGGTAAACTGTCAATAATACACTTCAATAGCAGAAGTCTTAACAAAAACTTTCCACAGATTCAGGACTGTTTAAAACAGCTAAACAGAAAATTCACAGCTATTGCAGTCTCTGAAACCTGGCTTAATGAAGTACAGGCTCCCCTGATGGCAAATAATAAAGAACTGGTGAAAAACAAAGACAATATTAAAAATACATGGACAATACTCAACAGTATCCTTGGAAATAAAAGCAGAAATACAAGCTACCCAACTAATATTCCAAAAAATAATAAAACGACTCAGAGTGTGAATATAGCTTCACCTGCAGATGAATTTAATAATTTTTTTGTTAACATTGGACCTAAACTGGCCCGAGAAATACCCACTACGGTGCCTACAAGTGATACAATATGCAATAACACTGCTGTAAAAGACTCCATCTTCATAAAGAACACAGACGAAAGAGAGGTCATTGAAATTGTTAAATCGTTCAAAAGTAAAACATCTACTGACTGTGATGATATTGACATGCTACTAGTCAAAACTGTTATCGAATGCATAGTAAAACCACTGACGTATATCTGCAACCTGTCTCTCCAATCAGGTATATTTCCCGATGCAATGAAAATAGCTAAAGTAATTCCGATATACAAGACGGGCGACAGAGGGGAACTCTCAAACTATAGACCAATTTGACTATTACCGCAATTTTCCAAGATACTTGAAAAAATATTCTATGAGAGAATTGACAACTTCATACTGAAGAATGATTTATTGTGTGAGCAGCAATATGGGTTCAGACACAAGAGGACAACTGCACATGCCCTAATGGAATTTACAGAAAAAATATCAACAGCCATTGAAAATAAAGAGTATTCAGTTGGAGTATTCCTAGATCTTAAAAAAGCATTTTATACACTAGATCATAATTTATTATTAAAGAAACTACAAAATTGTGGTATTAGAGGGGTAGCACTGTCCTGGTTAAGAAGTTACTTAAAGAATAGATATCAGTATGTATGTGTTAGCAACAAAAACTCAGAGTTACTGAAGGTGACCTGTGGAGTCCCACAGGGTTCAGTTTTGGGACCATTATTATTCAATATGTATATAAACGATATATGTAAAGTTTCAGAAAAAATGGACTTAATATTGTTTGCCGATGACACTAATCTGCTATGCAGTGGAAACAATTTGGAACAACTTCTGGATACACTCGGAAAGGAATTAGGAAAGCTTAAACTGTGGTTTGATTCAAACAAATTAACGCTCAATTTAAGTAAGACAAAATTCATAGTCTTCAACAACCATCACAACAACCCAGTACCCAAACTCAGTGTAAATGGTGTAGAGATTGAAAGGGTATCTGAAACCAAATTCCTTGGAGTAATAATTGATAACAAACTGTGTTGGAAGTCACATATTAATTATATTAAAGGTAAAGTATCCAAATCAATTGCAATATTACACAGAGTGAAATATTTGCTGAATCAACCCACACTATACACCTTGTATCATTCATTAATACTCCCATACATGACATATTGTAATGAAGTATGGGGAAATACATATAAAACAAACATATATCCACTCTTTATGCTTCAAAAGAGAGCTATTAGAATAATAAACAAAGCAGCTTACAGAGAATCAACAAACCCACTTTTTCTTAAACAAAAAACTCTCAAGTTGAGAGATCTGGTTGACTTTAAAACCGCAATAATAATGTTCAAAGTGAAGAATTTATCACTGCCCGCAAATATCCAAAAGTTGTTCCAAACAAGGGAGAAACGATATCACTTCAGAGGAACATGTATATTTCAAAAGCCTACAGTGAGAACTACCACCAAGCAACACTGTATTTCAGTGCAAGGAGTCAGATTATGGAACGATTATGGACCTGAATTAAAATCATGTACAACGCTTGGACAATTTAAACAAAAACTAAAGGAAGAAATACTCCAAACATATTTACAAGACGACATGTAAACTCACATAAGGATTGACATTTCCAGCCTGTGTTGTGTTGTAGCTTAGTTTTTTTTTTCCTCTGTGACATCTTGTCTTAGATTTGTTTTTGAATAGTAACCGCTTAACTTAGCCTAGCTTAGTTTTCTTTTTTCTCTCAGTCATATTTTGTCTTAGCTTCGTTTTAAATTGTAATCACTCTTGTCTTGTTTTCTCTTTTTCTCTTCTGAATTCTTGGATGGAATATGGGTGGGCAATATAAGCTGTGGCTTCAGCCATCACCCATTTCGGATAACTCACGTGGAATTGTATAGTAGAAGGAGTCTTTGTCTAATTTGACCTTGTTGTCATATTATACAGTTTCTATTAACCTGTACTGTACTATCCGAAATAAATAAATTCATTCATTCATTCATTCAAGTCTCTTTCATCACACCAAACGTCTCCTGTGGTGTTCGGCCTCTCAGCTACAGCAGCCTGATGACCACGCTGCGTTCAGCTGGCTCCATTATCACACCTAACTCCACCTTAGCACCTGTGAAAGAGAAACTCTTCAGAGTTCAGAGCTGCAAATTAAACTGTGACCTATAGAGATATGTATGATTTTACATGTGCAGTTTCAGCCTCCTACAATAACTGGACGTGGGCAGGGGAAATCTTTAAGGGGCCGCCCTCATATGAGACCCCAACAGTGTGACTGGTTAGTGGCGATTGTGATATTGTATTCAAGGTCTTAGGTGCTAAACTTGGGGCTTGTTGGTTTGTGACATCAAAAAACCAGGAAGTGGAATCCTCTCACTTCTTTAAGAGCTGAACTAAATAAAGGCAGTCAGTATTTATTTGTGAAGTGAGCAGTGTTAATATTTTAAGAGTGTGCATATGGTCCATAGGTGATAAAAACCCACTAAAACATCATTTCCACACCATGGACCTTTAAACAACACTGGGCGCTGCGATATACCAGATACTTTTCCTCAGCACTTCCACAACAGATATTGCTGCTACTAGCAGTACTTGCATGGTTCTGTGCAGCTTTTGTGTACTTTTTTTTTGTTTGTTTTCAATTTCATCCAAGGTTTCTCTAACTCACATGACACTGCTCTTTTATTGGAGCAGCTATAGGCCAACTGTTTCCTGGAGGACCGCGCACAGCTCCAGTCCCTGCTGCACATGTCTTTTCTGGCTTCATCACCGTGGAGAGCTCCTTTGGTTGTTCACTAAAGACTCATTCAGTCCCTCACTTATCCTGCCTCAGTGACACTTTTCTCTCATAATTACATTCTCACACCTTCTCTCCATCTTGATTCATTTCACTTCCTCTCCCCTCCATTTTCTGCATTTTCCCCCCCCATGCTTCCCAAAGGGGCCCAGAGTGGTGGTGCAGCATTCAAAAGCAGCGCAATGTTGGCACAAGCGTATTTACAGTGATGCACGATTAAAATGCAAGGCACAGTAGCTTGGGTATGCAGCAATGAGCAACATCACAGGCAGTTTTTGGTATGCTGGCTTTGCAGTTAAAAAACAAAAAAAAGACTGAGAAAGGTCATGAGTTTTATGCCATCAGATGGCAAAATAGCAGAAATGGTTTGAATGATTTAAATACCTCCAACACAAACCATGGGGGTTTATCATACTCCAATCACTCACCTCACCATTCTCCATTGACGAAGAAGGTATTTGGAATTCATCATACACAGCAGAGAAGCTTGTATTCACGTTTGCCTTCAAGAACAGCAATGAAGTTTTTCAACTGAAAGAAAAGTTAATTTTGTTGTGTCACAAATTCCTGCTGACTGAGATTGTTCTCATAGCATAGCTAATAGCCCTGCAAAACATTCTGATCCTTAAAATGAAGGTAAAACAACCAAGTTAGTGGCCTGTTAACATTAGGAATAGAGGAGGTTTTTTTTCCACTTTAGCATGCTACTTTTCTCTTATAAATTCTGATTTTTTTGTAGATTTTCAGTGACTCTACAGTAGTTTTTCTTTTAATTTTCAAGGTTCTTTTCTTGAAAATTGGTCGTTCAGTTAAATTTCCAACCTCTTTCTCTTAAATATTTTGCTTTTTTTAAATAGTTTTCAACTTTTTACATATATAAATTTGCATATTTTCCAGTGCAAATTAGCAAGTTTATATTAGTTTTTCATCAAGGCCACATTGAGCTGCTGTCACTTTTGCACCCAAACAGAAAGCTCAAGACACGACAGAACTTAATTGGTTCGGGGAAAAGAACAGATGTGAGGATTGAAACACAAAGTTGGAGGTAGACACATTGAAGATGAAAGGCAGAGACATTATGATTTAGACGTCGAGAGCTATAAACACATGCAGATGGAGAGATTGAAAAGGAGACAGCGCGAAAGGCCTGGAGATTGAGAGATTACGGAGATAAAGGTGTGAGGAGTTGAGAATTTAGAAGAAAGTGCTTTGAGGGTAAACCCAGGCAAGCTGGTGAAGGGTGTCACGTTGAAAGCAAGACAAGCTCTCCTCCATTTCCTGCTTTAACCCCTCAGTTTATCTGTTGATGCACTTGTTTCTCTCTGTTTGCTCCTGACTCTTTGACTCGCATTGTGATGTCTTGCACAAACTTTCATCAATCTCTCGCTGTGCTCTGGTCTCTGTTCCCCTTTGAACCCCTCCCCCACTTCCCCCACCCCACACTGTACAAACGACACAACTTGAAGGCATGGACGGATGCACATACAAGTGTGCACTGTTTCTAACAGTGCTGCCCCTCCCTCGCCAGATGAAATTCCAAGTATCCTTTTGCACGGGGCTTGCATCATGCCTAGCCTCCTGTAACTTAAGGTTTTCCCAGCACCGCACCCACAGCATGGGCAAAGCCTTGATGAGCACCCTCCGGACTTAAAGGTGCCTAAGCATGGGAGGGAAAACCATGTCTAATTGGCACAGTTAAGACTTTGAAATCTTGTCGGAAGATTAATGCGGAAAAGAAAAAAAAATGGTTTTATGTTCCCAGTGGTTGACTGTTTTAAGGGAGGCTGGTTTTATTCATAGTTTTATTTGGTGAGAAGATAAAAAAGCAAGAGACCAGCAGTTCCATAAAATCCTTTTCTGTATTGCTTTGCCAAGAAGTGAATAGCTGTCTTTGTTGCAATTATGAAGTCCCAAATTGATTTATCAATGAAATGTCTGGCGACAGCGTTCTTCTTTGTATCCATCCAAACTATTGTGACATTTTGTGAAAAACAAATATTTTGTTGAAGTCCTGTGGTCTTTTGTCCCACAATATGAAAGAATGCATGTCATTTATTTCTGAAAGGAGAGTACACAAACAAGGTTTACAAAAACAATTAGAAAAAAAACCTCTTATTCAAGGACACATCAGTGGACCATCAGTGGACTGCATGTACAGTGGCAAAAAAAAAAAAAAATGTATGTAAACCCTTTGGAATGACCAAACCATTATAATATTTAATGTTTTTATTAGGCATATCCATTGAACATTCACAGTGCTGGTGGAAAACAATAAGTGAACCCTTGGATTTAATAACTGCTCAAACCTGCTTTGGCACCAATAACCTCCAGCAAAAACTTCCGGTAGCTGCTGAGCACTCTTGCACAACATTCAGAAAGAATTTTGGGCCATTGTTCCTTGCAGAACTTTGTGGGTTTGCTCACATGAAGCATCTGCTGATGTGAACCATACCTCAGAAAAGAGGTCTCTGTAGACCTGTGATCAAGAATTGCTGATGTGCATAAAACTGCCAAGGATTACAAAATGATCTCCAAGACTTTATTTAGTCACCAGTCCACAGTTAGACAAATTATCTTCAACTGGAGATGATTTAGTACTGTGACTACTCTCCCAAGAAGTGGGTGCCCAGCAAAGTTGACTCCAAAGGCACAATGTAGAATGTGTAATGAGGTAAAAAAGAACTCTAGAGTTAACAGCTAAAGGCTTGAAGAAATCATTGGAGCTGGTTAACATCTCGGTTTATGAGTCTGCCATATGCAAATCATTTAATAGGTATGTGTCCATGGCAGGACACCACAGAGGCAGCTGTGTCTTTCCAAAAAAGCATCACTCTATGCCTGAAGTTTGCCAAAGAGCACCTTGACACGCCACAGAACTACTGAGAAAATGTTTTGTGGACTGATGAAAGTAAGGCTGAACTGTTCGGCAAGAACATGTAGCGCTATGTATGGTATAAAAAGGGAACAGCATACCAACATGGAAACATCATCTCACCGGTAAAATTTGGTGGCGGGAGCATCATGATTTGGGGCTGCTTTGCTGTCTCAGGGCCTGGACTGCCTGCCATCATCGAGGGGGAAAATAATTCTCAGATTTATCAAGGCACCCTACAGAATAATGGTGGGGTGGCTGTCTGCCAGCTGAAGCTCAGTAGAAGTTGAGTGATGTAACAGGACAATGACCATAAGCATTAAAGTAAACCTGCTACAGAATGGCTTCAAAACAAGAAAATCCACCTTTTGGAGAGGCCCAGTCAGAGTCCAGACCTAAATTCAATAGAGATGCTGTGGAATGACCTCAAGAGAGCCCTAGACATCCTAATACAGCTGAGCTGAAGCAGTTCTGTAAGGAAGAATGGTCCAGTGAACATTGTGCGGGTCTGATCAACAGCTACCAGAAGTGGTTGCTGGAGGTTATTGCTGCTAAAGGAGATTTAACCAGTCATTAAATTCAAGGGTTCATTACTTATTCCACCAGCAATGGGAATGTTCAATGGATGTGTGCAATAAAGACACAAAATATTATAATAGTTTGTGTGGTATTAAGCACATTGTTTTTGTCTATACTTGGGACTTAGATGTAGATCTGTTCACATTTTATGGCCAGTTAATGCAGAGAACCAGGTAATTCCAAAGGGTTCACATAATTGTTCCTGATGCTGTGCATTTCCACCCCTTCAAAATAAAGTTCAATAGCTTTAAAAATTGGAGTTCTAAAAGCTTACAAAGCCCCACCACTTTTTTTTTAGGACATTAAGATCTTTTCCAGTTCTACTGCATAATTTTTTTTCCAATGTGCTGTTTCCAGATGCACAGAGGTCAAGATGAGAGAGGGATTTGAATTTGACAAAGGGTTGGAATTAGGATTGGAAAGTGTATCTGTGATGTTCAACCGTGATCTTAAGAGAGTTCACCAGATCTAAAGCAGCAAGGCCAGGGGAATATCAAAGTCTTTTGATGTGAGAGTCACTGCTGTAATTTTCCAGCAATTGGATCCATTAGACCCTTTCCCTTTCATATATGACTCGATAAAGAACTCGGCCTCACAGCGTAATACTTTCATCCAAACTATCCCTGCTTTACCATTGTTCTCCTACTAATGAAGGGTAACTTCAATCAGGCCTGGGCCATTACTCTGTCAAAGTGGGATTGACTGTAAGCTTACGGGTGGAGGGCGGAACAAAGGCGCACATGAACTTATTGTTGGTGTTCATGTACATGCTCAAACATCAGCTCATCCTAGGATTTATTCACACACACTGGACCATTCTCTATCTTTTGTCTACGTGCAAAATATAGCTGGGGTTTGGGCTGCATGTTTTGGGAAATAAGAAAACATTTAGACTCTTGTATTGCTATTCTAACCCTGATTTCAGCTGTCAAACTTTAAAGACTAGGCTTCATAAAGTAAGTGTGTCCTCTTCACCTTCTGTCAGGCTGGGTCTCCCCGACAACCCAAATACTCTTATGTTATTATCATTTTTAGCAGACAACCAGATAGAAGGCTCTCAACCTGGCTTTCCATTTTCATTATGTACACACAGTTTCCCTGCATGGTGAAGATCCACAAAGATTGCTTCTGTGTCTGTGTGCTACTGTATTTTGATGTATTTTGCATATGTTATCGCTTTGTGGAAAGAGGGCATAAATACCATTGATAGCTTAAACCCTGTCAGTATCGCTCGATAAACATTTACATACACATTTTAAAAATGATTTGGCCAAAAGTGACAGTCTGCCAAAGCCTTTTTTCTTGGATTATGGTGGGAAGGAAGTTTTAGACCTACATAGTAGGGTTGCTCATTACAGATTTTGACATGGTTTCAGACCCAATGAGCAGACACGACTAGAGAATAAACACAATTATCTTTTATTGAAGGAAATGTATGTGTGGGTGCGTGCATGTGTGTATGTATCAGCTGGGGCGAGCAGAGCACCGTGCAACCTGGCAACTCTCTGGACACACAGACAGAGGATGAGTTAGTGGCAGACCCCGGAGGGGATGTACAGGATTATTCTGTGCTTACTGGTAGAGATGTTGTGGTGGAGCTCAAGTGTAGCTCGGCGGCTACGGCCAGGAGGACAGTACCCGCAGTCCCAATTGTGGTTGGAGATGGTGGATGACTAAGGTGCAGCTCGGTCCCCCGCCAGGAGGGAAAGAGGTCCGCCGCCATGGAACTCCACCTGTGCACAGGGGACCGAGAGAGGTTAAAGAGATGAGCGAAGGCTTACTTGGTTTGGAAGAGAGAATACTTCCTGATGTCCACTGGCAGGACTGGGAACGAGGATGAAGGCAGGGTGAGGCTTGGAAGCTCAGGATGAAGGAAGGCGAGTGAAGGTCTCGGGGAATGGAGACAGATGACTCCGCGCTGATCCCAGGACCGCACGGTTTAAATAACCCAAGCTGCGATGGAGAGCAGGTGTGCGTGCAGCTGAGGATGAAAGGCAGCCATGACAGATTTCCCCTCACCCACATCTGGTTATTGTAGGAGGCTGAAATTGCACATGTATAATAATACATATCTCTATAGGTCACCTGGTAATTTGCAGTTTTGAACTCTTAAGAGTTTCTCTTTTACAGCTGCTAAGGTGGAGTAAGGTGCGATCATGGAGCCAGTTGAACGCGGTCATCAGGTTCCTGTACTTGAGAGATCTCACACCACGGGAGACATTGGATGAGATGAAAGAGACTTATGGGGAGGATGTCCCATCGTGTGACGTAGTCAAGCAACTACACTGACAGTTCAAGTGTGGTCGGGCATGGGTGGAAGCGTCACCCACTCCCGGGGTACCACAATGGACCATTGTTGAAGACAGCATCCAGCAAGTAGAGGCCACCATTTTGGAGGATCACTGGATAACCGTTCAACAACTAGCCCAAGATGTCAAGATCAATGTGGGGTCTGTGGAAAAAGCATACATGACCGTCTGCACATGCAGAAGTTGCCTGCATGATGGATTCCCCGATTGCTCACACTTTTCCAAAAATAGGAACAAGTCACATAGTCCTAGGCTCTTTTGACCGTGTGCCAAGAAGACCAGGAGGACTTCTTTGACAGACTAATCACACAGGACCAAACATGGATTCATCACTATGAACCAGAGACTTAAGCCCAGTTAAAATAATGGAGGCATTACAGCTCACAATCTCTGAAGAAGGCACATGTCTAATCCTTTGCAGCCAAGGTCATGCTCACGGTCATTTGGGACCAGCATGGAGTATTGACGATGGATTTCCTGGCAAAGGGTACCACAGTTACCAAGACTTTCTACAATCCCCTATGAACAAGCATTAGGTGACAGTGGAAAGGAAAAAAACTCCCTTATAGGAAAAAACCTCCGGCAGAACCAGGCTCAGGGAGGGACAGTCTTCTCCCACCACTGATTGGGGGGTGAGGGGTGAGAGAAAGAACAGAAAAAAAAAGAATAGATACTATTCACACAGATAACAACAGCATACAGGTAGATCAACAGTCGTACAGATACAACACGCAATGTTGCGTCAAAGCTAGGTTAACCTAGGATTACAGTAGTTTAATATTGTTTTTTTCAGGCTTATTAAGCTAGCTAACGAAACTAGATACTACATAAGTAGGACTGCAAGCTAACACATGTGGAGCTGGACGTACTGGACTAGTGTAAAACTATGGCAAGCACAATCCAATTTAAACTTGTGAATGACATTCAGTTAAAACATGATTTCACCATCTAGCTAGCCAGCTGTCACAGAGCTTATACACACAATCAAACACATGCACAGCAGGCCCCATTGTACCATCTGACTTCCACCTCTTTCCATTCCAGAAGTCATTTTTGAAGGGCAGGCACTTCCAAGACAGTGAAATGCTGATTTGCAAGATCAAGTTGTTCTAATGCAACCTGCAGACTTCTACAGGTGAGGTCTTCACAGCTATGTAAAGTCATGGGAGAAATGTGTGACTCTATGGTACCTATGTAGACAAAGACTAATAACTGTGCCAAATTTCATTTCTCAGTCCATTGGAAGTGAGTCAGGGGAAATCTTTAATGAACAGCCCTTGTATTATGCTATTCGTTTTCTATCATTTCAATTTATTTTAAACAAGACAAGATTTTAGTATTTACAGTATGTATGAGACAAAAGCTCCAAACCTTTACACTGTTCTAAAAACTTGGTTTCAGTGGATTTTTTTTTTTTCTACATCTCTCATTGTGCCATGGAACAGTGGGAGTATTCAGCAGAGATGAGATATGTTCAGCTCTATGGGCCCACTCACTGTTTGAACTTAATGTTTGTGAAGGCAGCCTGTCAGAAGGAGGTTGGCTGAAAGGAAAAGGTGCAAAAACTGCTTGTTTGGATAACTGTGGGGTTGGATCGGGCCCAGTGAATGATCAGTATGATTTCAAATGAAATTTGATGAAAAAGTCCAATTTTGTTTGTTTCTTTTTTTTAGAGCATAATGTAAATAAAAGTGGTGGAGTAGCCAGAAATTTTAAGTAAAAGTAGCATGACCATATGGTAATAAATTACTCAGCAAAAAGTAAAAATGTGACCTGCCACGAGTAAACCAGCAGCAAGTCAACCTGACATGATTCCTAAAAAAACAGAAATACTTTTTTTTTTTGAAAAATTTGTGATTTTCATTTTTTTGCAAAATATGCTAGTTTAAATCATGAAGAAGCTACTCCATGCTCTAGCTTTGTACAGTAGTTTCAGAGGGAAATATCAGCGAGACTGCTTCCTAGTTTCAGGGGCGTGGATACCACAGCTGATTTACATATCCGGTTTGTTTGGCTATTCACACATCTTTGTTATTCATTTTGGCCAATCAGCAGCACATTAAGGTAGAAGCACATGGCTGCTTGAGCAGCTTAAGGAGGGTTTCCAGAGCTCCTTTTGATAAGCACTGTAAGGGAGTTGGGTTTATGCTAAGTCATGCAAATGACCGGCTTTTGTTACCGCCCCCCCCACCTGGTTTCCCTGGAAGGTGACAATCCTTGAAAACTTTGAACCTGATTTTCTCGGAAGTAGTTTGAGAGGTGCTAACATTCAAATGGCCACATCTTCTTCAAATCTTTTTGGATTTCCATGTGTTAGACATCATTGAAAAGCTTAGATTCCACACTTTTAGAATCTGTAAATAACTCAAAATATCCTTTGGGAGACTTGTTCCTAGTTTTTCCATGGCTGGTCACATATGATCAACAAAAACATTAAGTTACATGAGTACAGAGTAAGCATTTTACGCTTACCAATTTGTATTTTTTAATGTAAAATTTGTGACTTTTTCCCATCATCATTACTTATTACTTAAAGAATTTGAAACTTTTTGCGTAATTGTTCATCATTTTTTTATGTATATTTGTTTTTTCCTAATACATTTTCTTGTACACTATTTTCTTAAATTTAAGAGAATTTTGTTTCAGTGTCCTTTTTCAGAATTTTTTACTTTTTGTGATAAATGTGCAAATTTAATTCATCATTTGTAACTTTTTTATTTGGAGGAGGGTAAATTTATAACATTGTTGTCACTAGTATGAGAAGCTTTATTCAGAAGACACTAAAATATAAACTGTACATATGTACCCTCTAACATAATCAAGATATAAAAGAAACTATAAACAGTAATAAATTATATATTTACCAAGTTAGAAGAACAATAATTTCAACAAGGATTTTAATTAAATGAAATTATATATTTAAAGAATTACTAGATTCAGTCATTTCTGGTAAGAGCAAATTATTGCAGTTTAAACAAGCTTATTTCTAATCATTTTTCATTAATTTTCTTAACAAACTAACCCTTCTCCATTGGGGGGGGGGGGATGTACACCCTGGACATATCGCCAGGCCATCACAGAGAGACAGCCATTCACTTACTTAATCGTGAGCAATTTGGAATCCCCAGTTCACATAACATCCATATCTTTGTGCTGTGCGAGGAAACCAGAGTTTCCGGAGTAAACCAGTACAGAGAATTCACAAACTCCACACAGCTAGGCCCATCTAGCCTTCTCTTGGGTTTGAACCATGAATTCTTTCTGTGAGGTGGCAGTGCTAACCACTGCTCGACCCAGCTGCACAGGTTTCAAATCTGTGAAACATAATTAGGCATCACACAAGAGGAAGTGACTAGTTCCTTTCTGCTACAGTGTACGGGGAAGGGTGTGTGTGTGTGTGTGGGGGGGGGGGCATGAAAAGTTCATAGTGGTCAAATTTGACCAAATGTGGTTTATTTATCAACCGCAGGGATCCAACCACTGCAACACCGATAGAAGAAGTGTGTGGACCGAAGGGGAGAAAATGTTGAAAAATAAACCACATTTGGTCAAATTTCACCACTATGAACTTGTCAGCCTATGAACTTTTCAGCCCTCCCTTCATAGCTTCTTGAACATTTCAAGGACATATTGCAGCAAATGTCCTCAAGGTCTGTGCACTTTTTCACCTGCGTGAATGTTCCACAGTGGTGTGATTATGTTAATAAGAATTTGCTCAAATTAATTTTCATGAGGTTTTGGGGTTTTTTTTTTCTGTGCTTGGTGTGAAACCACCTTAAAGAGCAGGTGTGGATCAAGCCACAGTCACATGTCAGACTTGCTACCAGCCTATGGGCACCAACACTGGACACTTTTTCAACTGATTCAGGCACTTGAAGAATTAAAGCATAGTTCAATAGCAATTAAAAATAGCAAGGGAGCTGAAAAGCACAAGGAGAGGTCACAGCAATGGTGATGTCTAATGCAAGGAAAATAAACCACCACATCTGTTATGATTCTCCCCGTGTGCTATTACGCAGTGCACGGAGGAAAAGAGGAAGCCCACTCACTGGAGTTAGCTGTGTGTAATTTAAAGACAAACATAAAATAACAGTTCAAAACAATGGAAGAGGAGCACAGGATATACTAAGGAAACTTCAAGGATGCACTACAGAACACAGGTGAGAATCATATTGCCAAAATGTCCTTCAACGCCAATAGGCAGCACTGTACGGAGAGGGTGAAGCAGTAAGTACTCACAAGGCTGGAGCAGTCCGAGTCCGTCCAAGTAATAATCCAGGCAAACAAAAAAACAAACTGAAGAAGAAGCTGACGCCACGCAGAGCGATGCGGTACCGAGACAAAGGCAGGGCATCTAGTCATGCATGACGGGGAATGAACACTGAGAGCATACTCGCTGTGTGGGAAAATGATCCGGCAATCTCTCTCTGCAGAAACCGGGCTTAAATAATACCAAACCTAATGAGGAAAGAGATTGCCGGTGTGTGTGAAGAGAAACCCAATAATCACAC
The DNA here is from genome assembly GCA_020510985.1 of Pholidichthys leucotaenia. Classification (NCBI taxonomy): domain Eukaryota; kingdom Metazoa; phylum Chordata; class Actinopteri; order Cichliformes; family Pholidichthyidae; genus Pholidichthys; species Pholidichthys leucotaenia. The sequence goes on from CM035844.1 coordinate 142,207,844, forward strand.
ACAGCTGATCACTTCGACAGGAGAGGGAGGCGTGGCTGAGCACAGAACTGGGCCAGGACATCAAGCCCAGTTCGTGACAACATCTAAAGTGCACCTTTAGATGTGGTGGTTGAATTTTGTTGGCACAATATTTGAGACGGGACTCGAAACTCAATCTGAGCTACTGTTCATGAACAGGAGAAATAAGGGTTTTTTGATTGAACAGAATATGTTGAAGGGAAATGATTTCATTCTGTCCTTTGAAACTGTTGTTTACATAAGTTAAAAAGAAAAACAAGTATTTAGTGATATCCTCAATAATTTTGTTAACATATTATTTTACAGAAATATCATTATAACATTATTATCTGCCCTACACCATGGTATGTGCTGTACATATTCACATTATTATAATGAACAGCAGTTACTGTTGGCTAATTAATTATCTGTGAAGTAAAGTGGTTTGGATGTTGTGCAAGTGCAGTCTACATTATGCTCTGTCATCAACAACGGCTAATGTCCAGTCAGATTGCTTGGCCAAACTAACTGCTGTACAATGTAGCTTAAAATGTACAGTTAAAATGTACTGTTTACCTTTTGTTCTTATTAAAGACAAGAATAGAAAGGAGATGTCTTTACCTTCTTAACATGTTTCGACTGTGCACTGCAGCCTTGGAAGAACAAAAGGTAAATAATTAAGAGAAGATAAAATGAACCTACTTGAATAAAATGTACTGTTTTCTACATAAATGTGCCCAAGTAAGACAAACAAGTACCCTACAATAAATCTCTTGGTAAAGTTCAATTTTGTGACAAATTCAATTGAGTGCATGCATTTGAGTAAATGTACAGTATGTAGTAATTACCCACCTCTCTCTCTAAATGCTAGCATGTATTGAATCTGTCATTGTAGAAGTGATGAAGTACCTTCATCATGTCTTGACAGCAGGATATTTTCTTGATCTGGCAATCATCTGATGTGAAAGCCTATAATGGAGTTCTGTCAGTCAGTTGTTAGAGAATGTACAACTGCTGTAGCCTGAAAACAGTTCACATTTATGTCGGGACACTGTATGTTGTGAGAAAATATTGGAGAGAAATAATCCAACAATGCTCTTTTGCAAAGACTTTGATGAAGGAAGGTGCATCCCTTTCAACCTGAATGAAACCTCAGGCAGAATCAGATTCAGAGAATGCGACCATCTGCTTTGACAGGTTGGGGTGAGGGGAAATCAAAGACAGAAAAGAGGAACACACAACAAACACTGAATGGCTCAGTGATAAACAGTCAGCTGCTTTGTACAGACAGTATCCACAGATCGGGAACATGCTGCACTGCTGACAGAGTCAGCAGAGAACTGAGAGAGAGAGAGCAGAGAGAGGAAAAGTGCAAACTACAGGAGAGCAAACACAAAGTTGAAGACATGCAATAGCAGCATATAATAATATGTCATGCATAAGGAGGAGAGAAAACACATTTGGTGCATCATGGGAACTATAATAGCATAATTAAGATGAGGTTCAGGCTCATCTGATTAAACCCCTTGTGAACACAAAGAGTTGGTTCCATCAAAGCAGACCAGTATACTATAGGTAAAAGCTCTAGTTGTATTTTTGAAAAATACATATTGGCCTGAACTCTTACAGCAAAATGGTTCATTAGAATAATTTAGTCCTGTGAGATTTTTAAAATATGGCAAACATGGCCATTATAGACTTGAAACAAAAGAAGAATATTAAACTCTGTTTTAGCTTTTATAGGCAACCACAAAAGATTACCTGAGCAATATCACACAAGCAGGGCTTGACAGAAACTTTTTTCTCACCAGCCACTGTGGCTAGTGATTTTCCAGTTACTAGCCACTCAACCTTTTCACTAGCCACAATTTTGTGGTTGGAAAATTATGTTTAATATGATCAAACTTGACTATTGCATGCTAAGATTTACTTGAACTAAATTTACAACCTTTTTAAATGTAAATGACCCTAATACATATGTAAAAACAGGAAGAGAAACACTGTTTAATGATTTATGAACAGCAGTAAATACTGTGAAAGAGCATTGAAAAATATTTGCAATATAAGAGTGAAATACAGGTAGATTTGGGGTCTGTCCCAATTCTCATTTGTAACCCTTCTCCTTCCCCTTACCCTTGAGGGCAGAAAATTACCCCTGTGAAGTGGGACACCCCTTCAGGTTGCACTACATCATTGGTAGTTGCTGATGGATTTAATCTAAATGGACACTACCTGTTTTCACTAGAAAAAAAGAGAAAGAACAGAAAACTGTTGAGGAAAAAAGTCTCACCTTAAGGAGACAAGTGTCTTAAATTTACATGAACAATTCTAATCAGTAGAAAAAGTCAGAAATTTACTAGAAAGAAAGCTACAAATTCACAGAGAAAAATTTGGACACTGTGGCAGACAGGTTTTGGCCTGCAGGCCACATGTTTGACACCTCTGGACCAGCACATTAAAAATACATATTTAGAGGGTAAAGGGCTATCCACACCAAACATGATAATGATAACTAAAACATTATAGTTTTAAAAATTGTTCTAAGTAAGCATCCACACCAATTAATGATATGGGATGGGGGGTCTGAAAAGTTCATAATGGTCAAATTTGCCCAAAAGTGATCTGTTTTTCAACATAGTCTCACCTTCAGTCCACACACTTCTGCCATCGGTGTTGCAGCGCTTGGATCCCTGCGGTTGAAAAATAAACTACATCTGGTCAAATTTGACCTCTATGAACTTTTCAGTCCTCCCTCATATAGCTCTAACAGCAGAGCCAAACATGAGCTGCACACTTCACACCGGCTTCACCCCACCACATACTGTATATTTTTCTCCTGCTGCAGGATGATGGATTAGATTTATATGGCGCTTTACATGTCAAGTGACATTTCAAAGTGCTTACAGTGAGTCCATTATTCATTCACTCCAGCCACAGCTGCCCTGGGGCAGACTGATGGAAACGTGGCTGCCAGTCCACGCCAACAGCCTCTCTGACCACTACTGAACATTTATACACATTCATACCCAGTGTCACGGACACTGGAGGAAAGGTGGGTAAAGTGTCTTGCCCAGGGACACAATGGCAAAATGAATCAGAATCAGAATCAGAATCAGAATCAGATTTATTGCCATTGTTCATGTAGTACACAAACTAGGAATTTGTCTCGGTGCAATGCTGCAACATTAAACATGATAAAATAAAAGAAATAAACTATACATGCAATAAAGTGTAGAATAAGAATGAGTAATACTAGTCAGCAGTTTAAATATATTAGCGAGCAGCAGATAATGTGGAGAACCATAAAGTGCAGTCGGTAATGCAAGAAGAAAACAGTGATGATTGACATCAGTCTGGTTGAGCTGCTGTACATAGTGCACGAGAGTCAATAAGTCATTTAGTGTTCAGCAGTCTGATGGCAGAGGGGAAGAAGCTGTTCATGTGACGGGAGGTTTTAGTCTGAATGGACCGAAGTCTTCTACCTGAGGGGAGAGGGGCAAACAGTATGTGACCAGGGTGTGAAGGATCAGCTATGATCCGGCCAGCACGCCTCCGGGTCCTGGAGATGTACAGATCCTGGAGAGATGGGAGCTTGCAGCCGATCACCTTCTCAGCAGTGCGCACGACACGCTGCAGCCTTAGTCTGTCCCTGGCAGTGGCTCCTGCGTACCACACGGTTATGGAGGTGGTGAGGATGGACTCGATGATGGCTGTGTAGAACTGCACTAACATCTTGGTGGGTAGCTTGAGCTTCCTCAGCTGCTGCAGGAAGAACATCCTCTGCTGGGCCTTTTTGATGAGGGAGCTGATGGTCGGCTCCCACTTTTTTTTTTTTTTTTTGTTACTTATTTGTACCCGTAGGTAGACTTGGTTTGCAGTTTGGTGACAAGCCACCGGCTGCTGGTTGCTGCGTGCGCGAGCGCCCTAAACCTACATGTTTTTGGTGTGCGGGAGGAAACCGGAGAAATCCCGGAGTAAACCCGCGCAACACGGGGAGAACATGCAAACTCCACACAGCTCACTGTTGGTCGGGGGCTGGGATCGAACCCACGATCTCATGATCCCCACGGTCCCCCGGCCGAGGGTAAAACTGTGCTGCCACAGTGCTAAACCACTGCGCCACCGTGCAGCCCCCTGACTTGAGTCCCCAGGGACTTGAGGTCCCTGGTGATGGTGGTGCCTAGGAAGCGGAAGGAATCAGCAGTGGTGATGGGAGAGCCTGTGAGGGTGAGGGGGGGCAGAGGGGTTGTAACTTTCCTGAAGTCCACAATCATCTCCACTGTCTTCAGAGCGTTCAGCTGCAGGTTGTTGTTGTTGCACCAGGACGCCAGCTGGGCCACCTCTCTCCTGTAGGCGGACTCGTTGCCGTTGGAGATGAGCCCGATGAGGGTGGTGTCGTCTGCAAACTTGATCAGCTTGACAGACTGGTGGCTGGAGGTGCAGGAGTTGGTATAAAGGGAGAAGAGTAGGGGGGGAAGTACACAGCCCTGGGGTGATCCGGTGCTGATGCTAACAGAGTCTGAGACAGACTCTACCCAGACAAAGGATGGGTAGAGTGGCATTTGAACCACCAACCCTCTGGCTAATGGACAACCCACTCTACCTCCTGAGCCACTGCCACCCACATTTCCCTCCTCCATTCCACTTTTGCCGAGCACCAAGCTGGACGGTAGGAAGTTCCATTTTTTTATGGTCTTTGGCATGACCCAGCCGGGACTTTAACCCCAACCTCCCGGTTGTGGGGCGGATGCTCTACCTCTAGGCCACTACTGCTAAACGGATGAGACCATTTATACTACAATCAGTAATCTTAAAGGGTTTCTTTTTAACTAGACCAGTACCTTGGGCAGAGAAAAAAAAAAATAAGAAGAAAGCAAAAAGAGTGCGAAATTATTCACCTGATTTTTTTCTCAGCTCCAGACTCCGGACTTGCACAGGTAGGATGAAGTGAGCGCACAATGCAAAGCGGAATCACATGGGCTTGCAAATAAATAGGATAACAATAACAATAATTTCAGCTTGGGTGCACAGAGCTGTTTCAGAGGGCCGCTTTATGCATCCAAATACAGTCTATGCTCATCTCTCCTCCCCCTACTCAACTTACTCAGATCCTGCTGAAAGCAGGTACATATATGCCCCCAGCCTCTGTCATTTATTTCAGCCCTGCTGTCAAAACAGGTGACAGTGATGGTCAGATGTTTTCTGATTGGCTGAAAGTGTTTTTATCATTAATAAAATCGGGAGTTGTAGTTTTGCAGTCTCACGCTGCAATATTTTAATGTGAGTTTATTATTTCAGATGCCATTTGAGAAAACTACATCCCACCAAAGTGGCTAGTGGGAGTGGCTGTCTTACTGGCCACTACTAAAACTTACCCACCCTTAGCGAGTTGATGGGTGTTAATGTCAAGCCCTGCACACAAGATGAAGAAAGCCAACTTTATTGTCATTCATTCCATACAGCCAATCATGTAGAGTAGAAGAAAGTTATGTTTTCTCCGCCTACAATGTCAATCACACCTAGAATTGGAGGGGCCACTGCCATGCAAGGCACCTCCACAACCAGCTTTCCTTGCCTTATTCTGTTATGCTGAGCACCAAGCTAGAAGGTGGAAAGTACCATTTTTCCGGGTCCTTGGTACGGTATCAGTCATGGTTGTGATGCTCAAAGGCCAGAGCCTGCAGTGTGTGGGCCAAAGACAGCACATCCCCCAGACAACAGCACAGCCTCAAGTGTGATATTGGTATTACATCATTTGTATCATCAATCTGGTTTTCAGGCTTGCCACAGTACAGAGACTGCATTAGTCAAGATTTTAAATGATCTCAGATCCAATATGGATCAGAATAAGCCTTCAGTTTTAGTGCTACTTGACTTAACTGCAGCCTTTGATATTGTAGACCGCTCATTTCTTTTAGATAGACTTCATTTTATTGGCCTTTCTGGTTCAGTTTTAAAATGGTTTCAATCGTATCTCACTAACACAGTTTTTTGTAAATATTGAGGGTCAGTCATCTAAAAGCTATAAGATAAATTACGGTGTTCCGCAAGGTTCAATTTTAGGTCCATCACTTTTTAGTCTTTATATATATGTTGCCACTGGGTGAGGTCATCAAGAGGCACGGCATAAATTTCCATAGTTATGCTGATGACACCCAGCTGTATATGGCTGTGTCTCCTGATGACCCTGGACCTATTGATTCTCTTTTAAACTGTATTTATGATATTAAACAGTGGATGGCAGACAACTTTTTACAGCTCAGCCAGGACAAAACAGAAGTTTTAGTTATTGGGATGGAAGCTCAGAGACAGAAACTGCCAGCACATTTATAGATAATGGCAACAAAATCCTCCAAAACAGTGAAAAATTTGGAAGTGATCTTTGGCCAGGATCTTCATTTTAAACAACTTATTAGAAATGTAACTAAGGCTGGTTTTTATCATCTAAAGAATATCTCCAGAGTGCGGCAGTTTCTCTCTCAAGCTGATGCAGAGACACTTTTACATACTTGTATTTCTTCTAGAATAGATTATTGCAATGTTCTTCTTTTTGCTCTTCCTAAAAAGACTATAGCCCCCCTCCAACTACTCCAGAAATGACCAAGACCGGAAAGAGAGCACACAAAACACCCATTTTAAAGTCTCTGCATTGGCTCCCTGTCAGCTTCAGAATAGATTTTAAGGTTCTTTTATAGGTTTTTAAGGCTTTTAATGGTCTTTGCCCTGATTATTTATCAGAATTTATTTTACATTATGAGCCTTCAAGAACCCGCAGGTCTTCAGGTCAAGGTTTTTTAATCATTCCTAAAGTCAGAACTAAAACCCATGGTGAGACGGCTTTCCGTCATTATGGTCCACGTCTGTGGAACAGCCTTCCTCAAGACCTGAGGGCTGCAGAGAATGCTGATACTTTTAAAACCAAACTAAAGACCCACCTTTTTGACCTGGCTTTTATTTAAATTTATTTTCACTTTTCCTCCTTTTACCTTTTCTTACACCTTTTTATCCTGTTTTAACTATTTTTTTATCCTGTTTTTATTTGCATTTATCCTGTTTTAACTTTTTTAACTTGTTATTGCTTGGTTTTATGTCTTATTACCTCCAGTTTTTCCTCACTGATAGCGCTTAATCAGTTCAGTTTTAATGTTTTATATGGTGGTTTTTTACATGGTTTTATTTGGTAGGTCGATTAGTTGGTGTGTTGTGAATGTATGTTTGTGAGGGTGGCTGAGACTATGTTTTGGCTTTTGGTGTATGCTGTTTATTATTTTGTACAGCACTTTGAGCTGCTACACTGTATGAAAAGTGCTTTATAAATAAAGTCCGATTGATTGATTGATTGATTGATATTGGTATTATACAAAAGTTCCACAAAAAAACATTTGTTCATTGATAGTAATGTGTGTCAAAAGATTGTGATTTGCTTGTCTAACCAATTATTTTGCTCTAATGAAAAAAATAATACTTCATCTGTAGAGCACAAGCAAGAGTGCTGCTAGTGCAGGTCCTAAGCCTGGGTAAATGGGGAAGGTTGCATCAGAAAGGGCATCTGGTGTAAAATCTCTGCCAATAACAACATGCGTTTCCTGCCGGTATGCAGGACTAATGTGAGGACAAGAAAGCACACGTACAACAAAATCAGCTATCGCTCAGTGCACACCATTACTTCCATATACTTTCATAGAAAATTTAAAAAATGTGCAATTGGAGTGTTTTTAGATATTAAAAAATGCATTTGATGCAGATGAGTTGTTAATTTAGAAAAAATTACAAAATATGGAATCAGAGGCGTGGCACTCAAGTGGTTATCCAGTTACCTACACGATAGGGAGCAGTATGTATTGTACAAATAAATGAAGTCAAATCAACATCACAAAATTTAATATGTGGGGTTCCATGAGGCTCAGCTTTAGGATCATTGTTATTTATTTGGTATATCAATAATGTATGTGAAGTGTGAATGTTAAAAAACATTTTATTTGCAGACGACACTAATTTATTTTGCAGTGGGGACAACTTATAAAAACTTTTCAGTACAGTTAGAAACAAACTGAACAAAGTGACACTTTACCCATCTTGCCTCCAGTGTCCATGACACTGGGCATGAATGTATATAAATGTTCAGTAGTGGTCGGAGAGGCCGTTGGCACAGATTGGCAGCCATGTTTTTGTCAGTCTGCCCCAGGGCAGCTGTGGCTACAGTAGTAGCTTACCACTACCATTGTCTGTGGAGTGAATGAATAATATATCCTTTATAAAGTGTCTTTGAGTGTCTATGGAAAGTACTATATAAATCTGATGCATTATTACCCGTTCTACAGTAATAGAGTGCAAGGAAAGCAAACATTGACCTTTTAACCCCAAACCAATAGTTAGAGATCAAGTTTGTTGGCCCTGTAGCTGTCTTTGCTGTGGAGATAGCATTTATATGGCATTTTGACCTTTGACCCCAAAAGTATACAGTAGCCATAGGTGCTAGTCCCAAGATCAACCTGTGTACCAAGTTTGTGTACCCTGTTTGTTTTTTTTTTTTGTTTTTAACTGAGCACTGTTATTTCTAATACTGTTGTTATGATGCCAGGATAAGAAATGATGAGTAAATCTAAATTGCTTGTGCTTCCATTCATAAAAAGCAAGTATGGTGTTTAAGAAAAAAGAGTAATAAATCTCCAGCAGGCTGGGTAGTAGGTTATAGTGCTGAAGAGTGTTTAAAGTTGCTGATTGGTTGGCTGACTTGATGTGGAGCTCTGTGTCTGTATTGGTCTTCTCCACAGGTTAACTGATGATTATGAACTGATTGTAGGTGTACATGGGAGAAGGACTTGCTATATCTTCATATTATTTTTTAAAAAAAATTTTTACTCCACCTCTCATGCAATGACAGACAGGATAGTCTTCAAATTACACCCTTCCCCCACAGGCCTATGTTAGATGTAATCAAGAAAATTAATGGAAGGATGAATGGTCAGCATGTGCGTGCTTTTTAGAATCTATAAAAAATATGGCAAGAGGCAGCTGGTGGCCTGAAGTTATGACACATGCGACGAGAGAAAGTTGCTCTACCACAGTGACCTCCTGGTTTATTTCTGAGCCAGTGCTGTCTTTCCAGCACATCTTTTCCCTGTTCTTAACCACATTTCCTGCCTCTCTTCACTGTATCTGTCCAGTAAAGGCAAAATGCCTAAAATAATTCTTCTGGGTCAGACTGAGAGCAGCTCCTATCTCCTCTTTGTGTACATGCACTATGATGCCATGCACTGGTTCCTGAGATCTTTCTTTATTCCAAGCAATTATACCCAGACAGCAAAAATCACTTGGCCCAGATCTGGCCCAGATCCTTCATTAGTTCAGAAACTAATTTGGGTTGGTGCCCTTTGGCACAACACACCAACAGCAGCATGCGACCATTTTAAAAATCTGGGCCAATGCTGGGCCAGTTCTGGACAGAATGAGGAGTCCTTTGTGGTGATCCGGCCCAGATCCATTTTGGCCCAAGTTCTGATTCTAAACTTGTGCCACAGCAGGGCTGGGCCAAGTCAGTATGACAGCAGCAACAGATGTGACTATCACAAGGATCTGCGGGTTTGGAGGTGGATCACTTCTGGATTGGCCTGCTGTATTTGCAGCGTTACGAAGATGATTTCATTGAAAAAAAAATCCAGTGTTTTATTGAGCTGAAACAATAACATAAAGCATGTCAAATAATCATCTTGATCAGGGATCATTTGATGTAGTCAAGCAAGAGAGAGGACTGATCACTGATGTCAGACAATTATGTTTCCAGTCATTAAAGCCAATACTAATATCAACATTTAATTAAACTAACACAACCAAAGTACCAGATTAAACATGGCATCAAGGCTGCCTGCAAATTATGTTTGCTGTACCTTCAAAAAATCAAAAACAACCTACTGGGAAATATTGATTCATATGGGACATTACAGTATAATGTATTGCACAGAAGTGTAGAAAATGGAGAATCAAAATATTAAAGATTGGTTTGGAGCTACTAGCCTACAACATAAAGTTGAAGTACAAGTCACTGTCTACTTTCTGTTTTTCTGAACTAATAACAGATCAATATGACATTTTTACTGGCTGTTCTTTGGAGCAAACAGCGTTTTCAGATAGAATCGAGTGAAGAAAAACACCTGACAAAGGTTAAAATTCTGACTTCCTGTCTATAGACTCTATCTTGTAGATTTCTCCTGAAAGATGCACACTTGTCTTTTGATCACCTTACTGTTGTACACTAAGATTGATGGCACTTTGAGCTCCTGCAGACTACTGATGATCTTTTTTTTCTTTTTTTTCTCTCTGAAGTAGATCAAAGACCATATTTGTTAGAGAGACAGTGTATTAATATAACTGTCTGAACCACTAAGATATGTCATATAAACTCTCCCATCAGCGTGCAGTTTGATTTTCTTCTGGGAGAAAAATTGCCTCATGCCAGAGTGGGGGTCCCTTGATGTTTTAGTAGTGCCTTATCTCAGTCAACCTGGTTTTTGGTCAGGATCTCATTTTCAGTGTTGTGCTGCCTCCTGTATCAGTGGGCTATAATTTTTGCATGGCAGGTCAATCTTTAGTGCGTCTATAAAGAGTGAATGAAATCCCACTGGTGTATTCCCACGGCAATTGACATTGTGCTTTAATGTTGATAAGAGAAGTTTGGACTGAGCATGGAGAAAGAAATACAAAGGAGGGCATAAGAAATGCAGCAGTGGAGTGAATCTTCCTCTCACTCAAACTTACTTCAGAGTAGCTATTAGCCAACTCAACCCTGACCTTTTCTGTCTCTTCTCGTCTCCCTCTTTCTCCCGCCTCCTCTCCCTATCTCTCTTTGCATCTGCCTGTGTCCCCAGCCTTTTTTGTCTCAGAGTAACTCTGAGGGTGTGCATGCATTATTTGCAATCCAGCTGGGCGATACAAGCAAAGAGAGGTGGAAATAAGCTGTTTCTTCCTCCTCCAGTGAATTATTATTCATCGTGTCCCTCCTTCCCCCCACCTTTTTTTCTTTGATTTCTCTTGTGCTGTTCTGTTGTGCTACTTCAGCCACAACCATGGTGACCTGCATGCAGAACTGAGAGGAGGAGGGGGTAGAAAGAGACGGATGAGTAAGAACAAGAATATGAACAACTGATTCTGAAAGAATCGGGTAACACAGGGAAAATGTTGTGAAGGGGAATTGAAAGAGGGAAATGTAAAGCTGAAGAATACAAAGAAGTCGAATAGATTGATAACAGAAAGATGCACAAGGAATAATAGAAATAAAGGAGTCCCGGAAGACGAGAACAGAGGCAAAGATCCAAAATAGAATGATAGCAATATAAACTAAGCTTGTCATATCTTCTTTGGCCAGACAGACATAGCCTCCACTATGATGGACACTGGCAGTTGTTTGTTGACTAGTGTAAAATCTGCTGAATGCTGAGCAGGCCTCTAGTGTTGCTTTGTCTTTTCATTTGCCTGAGTTGTTTTTCTTCTCTGATGATACGCTCAATTAGCACTCAATTACCTACTTGGATTGCAGGGGGGAGAGGAGAGTCTTGCGGCAGGACATTGGATCCATTCATCCACGTTACACGGGCATGAAGCCATGCAGACATGCTGCGGTTTACTCAACCCCTGAGCAACACAGACACAGTGTTTATAATACTGGTGCCGTGTTTGAATCTTTCAGAATGTGGAAGAATTTCTTGTTAAGTAAACATAGATTGGATTGCCCAACACTTCTCTATTTGCCAAAAAGGAAAACGCTGTTTGAGATATTGGCAAACATCCTTCTTTACTTTTATGCCAAGAGATTTATGAGATAACTGATACTCCTGTGTCTGTATGGAGGGTATGAGTGCACATTATCGAGACTGCCTAGGTTCTGCAGTTGTTTGTTGGACATCCTAAATAAAAATGCACCACATGTTTCACTTGGTGTCCCGTTGTATGAATAACAGAGTCCTCTTGACCTGCACTGAAAAGGGGAAAAGAGTCACCATTCAGACACAGTGACGTCTCAATTTGTAATTGATGCCTCTATTACACAGCCAGTGGAAAGGAAAAAGCTATGTACACTGCCTTTGGTACTCCATGGTGTTTATTTTGTTCCATACATTCAAGTGCATATACAGACTGATGCATTATATAATGCAAACTCATACTTTTGCAGCCTTGCATGGTGGGGGTGGGTGGAGTCTCTGATGATGCTACAAGCTCTGCTGAGACAGCATTTGTGCACAACATTCTGGAGGGATGGAAGAGAAGTCCCAGTTCCCTTCTCAGCAGTCCTCACCACTCTCTGTAGGAATTTCCTGTCCCAGGCTCTGGAGCTGCCAAACCAGATGGAAATGCAGTCAGTGATCATTTCCTTGGTCTTCTCAACATCCAGGATGAGGCTGTTGTCACCGCACCAGTCCACCAATCACTTCATCTCCTATCTATAGGAGAGATAGTTGTTGTCCCTAATGTGACCCACCACTGTTATATCATCCGCATACTTGATGATGTGATTAGAAGCAGAAGTAGCACATCAGTTATGTGTCCACTGCATAAATAGCAGTGGACTCAGGACACAGTCTTGAGGGGAGCTGATGGAAGGAGACATGGAGCTAGACATACTGTTTCCTATTCTTACTGACTGTGGCAAAGTCCAGTAGCCAGTTACTTGAGTAGCATATAATGACTTCACTCCAACTGCTGTAGATTTTCTCTTTTTTTAAATACATTTGCAAGATTTTTTTCATGTACATTAGTTTTTTCCATGTACATTTGAGACTTTATTCTCATTTATTTTTTAGATTTTTCTCATGAATTTGAGACATTTTTCTCCAAAAATTTACTTTTTCTTTTTTAAATTAACATTTTTATTTTCTTTCTTTCATCTAATAGATTCACTGCCTTCACTGCCTAGATTCACTGCCTTCATGATAATTTTTTGACATTTGCATTAAATGCATTAAAAGCTTACTGCACTAAGCAGAGGGCCCAGCAGGGAACTCCTGCATGGGATATAAAGAGACGGGTAGGATGACAAATAGGCAGGTAGACCTGGGTGGAGAGTCCATTGTCGAGCGAGAGGAGAGGATCTGGCGAGCGCACGCAGTCCCAGAGTTCACACCGCAGAGGTGGCAGCAAACCCAACGGTCCAGCAGAGAAGCATTCACACACTGGCTCTTATATACGCTGGCGACCCAGAGAGCGGCAGGTGTAGCCAATCACACAGGTGTGTGGATGAGCTCTGGAGCCAAACAGAAACAGAAGCAGGAGGGGACGGGGTGCACACTCGCCTGATCATCACACTGTCATGTCGTCCCCATTACCAGTTGTTATTATTCTGTGTCCCCCCTTGGTCATCCATGTAAATCTTGTGTGTGTGTGTGTCCTGTACTCCTTTTTCTATCATTCTCATTACCTCATGTCTTCCGTAGTCATAGCCACTTCTCATGTGTTGCTGTTTAATCTCTGATTGTTATCCCCAGCTGTCCCGTGTTTCCCCTGATCATCTGTCTCCCTATATGCTATGTTCTGCTCTGCACTCATTTAGTGTGGCGTCATACCATGGATTACCCTCTGACTTCAGTTCTGTGACACCAGTTCTGTCAGGAGGAATGGGCCAAAATTCCAGCAAACTATTGTGAGAAGCTTGTGGAAGGACACCGAAAACATTTGACCCAAGTCATACAATTTAAAGGCAATGCTACCAAATACTAAGGAAATGTATGTAAACTTGTGACTTTGAAGAAAGTAATAAAAAAAATCCTGTACATGTACTTTACTAAATGTAACTAGTTACTACCCACTTCTGCTTACCTGTGTTATAACCACCATACTGCCTGTCAAGACCAGTAGATACCAATATTCCCCTTACTTTCAAGGACACTCATACATGCTGTATTTAGCTGTTCTGAGGTTTGAAGAATTCACACAGACAACAGGTTTAGCAGCAGCACTGGTTAAAAGTCACTTTAGAAGTCTGCCACTTTTGAATGGTAAATAGTAAATGACGTTCACTTATACTGTATAGTGCATTTTTGCTCATCTCAGGATGACCAAAGTGCTTTACAGATCCTGCTATCCACCCATTCACACACACATTCACACACTGATGGTGGTGGAGCTGCCATGCACTGGTGCTGGTCTGACCCACCAGGAGCAACTGGGGGTTCAGTGTCTTGCTCAAGGACACTTCGACATACAGACAGAGCGGGAATCGAACCCCTGATCATACTTTTCCTATGTATGTTTATGCACACATAGGAATAGGAGACAACATTTAAAAAGAACTTTTCTCTGTGTGTTTTGTTCCAAATGAGAGGTGTTTGTGTGATAGTAACAAGCTCACTGAAGTTGGAAAGAAAAAAGGCTTTCTGTGAGGTGTGTGTGCTAGATAAAAGCAATAGGCAAAAGACACAAATTGGGCTTTTTTTCAGACTACCCTCCATTTAATTCCAGTGATTTCCTTCCGGGTTCAGATCTGTTAGCGTGTTAGTGAGACGACTATGGAGCCAAAGTGGCAAACTTACAAGGTGCAGAAGAGCAGGAATAAATAAAGAAATACACCTGTCATTGTGCCCAGCTGTGGTTACAGGATCACTTTATTATTTTGAAGCAAATTACGCTGCAAATACGTGATTAATACACATGTCAACTTCTGTTCCTGAAATGTACAGTATTCATATGCTGGCATCAATGTAAAATGTCCCACCTCTGATGTTGATGTAAATGATGTGTGCAAATCCTCAAAGCCTGGAATAAGATGAGTTAAAAATAAGGTCGGAACTATAATAAGGGATTTAAGTAAATTGAAGAGTTGAGTCAAGTCTTTAGTTTATGGTGCAACAGGGTAATCCCGTTCTAAATTTTCCTTTCTGTCAACCAGAAGTGATGTTGGTTATTTTAGGGCCCCTTTGCAGTGATCTCCTTAAGCCTAGAAAAGGCCATGTCTGTGTAAATAATAGGGAGATATTCCATGGCAATCTATAGAGATCTTTGAAATAACCTTCAGAGATTATTGACAGTCCATTCATTAGGAGATCATTGGGAGATGAATGGATTGAGTCAAACTTTGAGGAGACAGTGGTGGCCATGAAGATCACTGAGAGATCAGGAGAGATCACTGTGAGTTTCTTGGGCATCTACCCCCTTTACACGGGGATGGAGATCACTGAGAGATTGTTGAAAGATGAAACATGGAAAGAAACGGCACCCAGAGAAAACAGCATAGTTGCCCACTGGTTTTGTCATTAGTTTGTTTATTCTGGCAAATACTGCCACAGAGCATATTCTCTTCAGAAAGAGTATTGAAAAAGAATTATATTGCCCAAGCCCCAGCAGACAGTGAGGCAAACACGCATATGAAAACACTTACCTTATATGCATGCCCTTGCACAAAGACCAGGGTTACAGGATTATAAGTGAATGAAAGGATCAAAGTGCTTCCATACGGGGTGTGAAAATAAGGCCAGTCATATGCATGATTCACCAAGCCTCAGCAAATCCTTAAATGGGCTGTCAGCTTTGCACAACATTCCTTTAGACAAACTATTTAAATTGCTTTGAGTGCTATTTCCAAAGTGCTCTCAGAAGGTAGGTTGACTCTACAGATTAGGGCAAATATACAGCAGACAATGAAAAAAGCCCATTTTGGCTCTTGCCGGCATGTTTAATCAGAGGGCTCACATGCAAATATAAGTCAAGGTTAGAAGAAGAAAGCAAAGTACATTAGAAGAAAGTGTGCACACAGGAATGCTGGTATTGCTTGTGGCAGCATGTGGCATTTAGTATAGGCCACTGTTGTGTCAGGGAATTACATCATTGAGGTGGTGTTTCAGGGCTAACCCCGCTTTTATCGCCACATAGAATATTCATCACTTGTGAGTGAATGATGAATGCATGGATGTGTGAATAATGCATCACTTGAGAATGTAAGTGGACGTGCACGCTTTTGTGTTCACAGGTGTTTGTGTGTGTGTGTGTGTGTTTCTTTTGTGAACACCTCTGCATAGGCCCCATCCTCCAGTATTCGCCCCAGTGAATTCTCTTTCCCACATTAAAGCTGCTACTCTTGTCCTCTGATAACTGGCCCCCCACCCAAATAAAAGCATGTTGACCCAGCAGCACCACACATTCACGCTTTATGTTCACCCTCACTCCATTTCCCCTACGTTCCACTATCAGCAGAATATTAAAGCAAAGAGTACTCCTGATGCTTTGAAATATATAATGGGCACTAGTGTTATGTTGCAATGGAATGCAGGCTTCATTTTGTTATTGTTTTTCTGTACATTTAGCCTTCTCTCTTTTTTGTGTGGTTCAGGTTGATTCCTCTTTTGATTGCTTCATGTGTTTCTGTATTGGCGCTTGAGGTTTTTCTCTTTAAGTTTTTGTCACTTAAGTTAATTTTCTCATGTGCTTTTCTGCATTTTTTTTTAACTCTCTTTCCTCGATTTGTAGTCCATTTTCCTGCCCTTATTAGCATCTGATTGAATTCACCCATTCTTTGTTAGTTTTCTCTCCCTCGTACAAATTCTCTCTGTTTCTACTGTACAATTGTTTAAAAAGCACCTCCTATTTTATTTCCTTGGCCTTACATTAAAAGAAAGTGGTAAAGAAGGTATAGAGAATGGGAGTGTGATGTCACCCGACGGAAAAACCGCAAGGAATTGTGGGAAAAATGGTCTGCCTGTCTTTGTGTAGTAGTGTGTGATGAAAAGATTCAAAGGATTCAAAGATTTTATTTGTCAGTACTACTATACATACAGGACATACAGGAGAATTGAAATGGCATTTCTCTCTCACTTCAGTGGTGTGCACAATATAAAAAAAAGGAAAAGGAATGAGGCTGGAAAAACAGCAACAGCAGTCTACAGTGCATCCGGAAAGTATTCACAGCGCTTCATTTTTTCCACATTTTGTTATGTTACAGCCTTATTCCAAAATGAATTAAATTCATTTTTTTCCTCAAAATTCTACACACAATACCCCATAATGACAACATGAAAAAAGTTTTTCTTTGAGATTTTTGCAAATTTATTAAAAATAAAAAACTAAGAAATCACATGTACATAAGTATTCTCAGCCAATGCTCAATACTTTGTTGATGCACCTTTGGCAGCAATTACAGCCTCAAGTCTTTTTGAATATGATGCCACAAGCTTGGCACACCTATCTTTGGGCAGTTTTGCCCATTCCTCTTTGCAGCACCTCTCAAGCTTCATCAGGTTGGACGGGAAGCGTCAGTACACATCCATTTTCAGATCTCTCCAGAGATGTTCAATTGGATTCAAGTTTGGGCTCTGGCTGGGCCACTCAAGGACATTCACAGAGTTGTCCTGAAGCCACTCCTTTGATATCTTGGCTGTGTGCTTAGGGTTGTTGTCCTGCTGAAAGATGAACCGTCACTCCAGTCTGAGGTCAAGAGTGCGCTGCAGCAAGTTTTCCTCCAGGATGTCTCTGCACATTGCTGCATTCATCTTTCCCTCTATCCTGACTTGTGTTCCAGCTCCTGCCCCTGAAAAAAACATTCTCGCTGCATGATGCTGCCACCACCATTCTTCACTGTAGGGATGGTATTAGCCTGGTGATGAGTGATGCCTGGTTTCCTCCAAACATGACAGCTGGCATTCACGCCAAAGAGTTCAATCTTTGTCTCATCAGACCAAAGAATTTTATTTCTCATGGTCTGAGAGTCCTTCAGGTACCTTTTGGCAAACTCCAGGTGAGGTGCCATGCATCTCTTACAAAGGAATAGCTTCCATCTGGCCACACTACCATACAGGCCTGATTGGTGGATTGCTGCAGAGAGGGTTGTCCTTCTGGAAGGTTCCCTCTCCACAAAGGAACGCTGGAGCTCTGTCAGGGTGACCATAGGGTTCTTGGTCACCTCCCCAACTAAGGCCCTTCTCCCTCGATCGGTCAGTTTAGACGGCCGGCCAGCTCTAGGAAGAGTCCTGGTGGTTCTGAACTTCTTCCATTTACAGATGATGGAGGCCTCTGTGCTCATTGGGACTTTCAAAGCAGCAAAAAATTTTTTGTACCCTTCCCCAGATTTGTGCCTTGAGACAATCCTGTCTTGGAGGTCTACAGACAGTTCCTTTGATTTCAAGCTTAGTTAAGATAAGATAAGATAAGCCTTTATTAGTCCCACAACGGGGAAATTCCAGGATTGCAACAGCACAGGGATAGCAACACTCAGAGCAACAATCAGAAGGCAAGAAAAAAAAAAAAAAAACAAGCAAGCAAGAGCAGCTAATATACATATGTACATATTACTATAAAATATATATATACACACACACAGACACACAGTGCAGAGCATTGTAGCTGGATGGAATAAATATATGAATATGTAAACACACAGTGCGGAGCAATGTAGCTAGATGGAATAATATGTAGATATATAAACACACAGTGCGGAGCATTGTAGCTAGATGGAATAAATATGTAAATATATAAACACACACAGTGCAGAGCATTGTTGCTAGATGGGATGAAACAGCACAACCGTCTACTTAGTTATCCTACATGGTATGATTATGTGCCCATACATATTCTCACTCTCCATAGCGACCGGTATTTTCCTAGTTGTATGCCGGAGGGGACCATTGTGTAAGTCTATTGCATCTTTTGCATTCAAAAAACTATTAGTTTGTTACGTCTTTTTGCTATCTCTGCGAGCAGCCCTGCTTAGGTTGTACAGTCTGACAGCCGTTGGTAGGAAGGACCTGCGAAACCTCTCGGTTGTGCACCTGGGATGATGTAGTCTGCTGCTAAATGAGCTCCTCAGTGCATTCAGTATGTCCTGCATAGGGTGGAACTCGGACTCCAGCAGAGATGACAGTTTAGCCACCGTCCTTCTCTCTCCTATCTCCTCCACCGGATCAAGGCGCTGCCCCAGGACAGAGCTAGCTTTCTGTTTTGTGCTCTGACGTGCACTGTCAACTGTGGGACCTTATATAGACAGGTGTGTGCCTTTCCAATTCATGTCCAATCAACTGAATTTACCACAGGTAGACTCCAATTAAGCTGTAGAAACATCTCAAGGATGATCAGTGGAAACAGAATGCACCTGAGCTCAGTTTTAAGCTTCATGGCAAAGGCTGTGAATATTTATGTACATGTGATTTCTTAGTTTTTTATTTTTAATAAATTAGCAAAAATCTAAAAACACAAAAAGCTCTTTTCACATTGTCATTATGGGGTATTGTGTGTTGAATTTTGAGGAAAAAATTAATTTGATCCATTTTGGAATAAGGCTGTAACATAAAATGTCGAAAAAGTGAAGCGCTGTGAATACTTTCTGGATGCACAGTATGCACAGTAATGCTACCCGCAGTGCAAATGGCGACAAAAGATAGACCCAGACCTCCCATAGTGCAAATAAACATAAACAATCAAACTCAGCAATCCTATATACGGAGAAACAGAGCAGTAATACTCATAGTTGCAAGTTCAGTGTGGTAGTGTAGGTGCAGACAGTGACGTATAGGACTGTACATGATCAGCATTGCAATAACAGACACCAGCAGGTATGGCATTTGTGCAAATGGTTGCAGTAAAGTGCAGAGACATACAGCAGCAGATGTATTACTGTTGGTGTGCCAGTCTTTCTGTGCCAACAGCTGAGGTAGTTTTTATGCGGGTGGGCGCGTTACGGTCCAGGGGGTGGATGGGTGGACAGAGTTCAGAGTTCAAAGTCCTGATGGCCTGATGAACAAAGCTGTTTAGCAGTCTTGCGGAACGGGCTCGGAGGCTCCAATACCTTTTTTCCTGTGGGCAGGGAGCTGAAGAGGGAGTGTGAGGGGTGGGAGGTGTCGCCTGCAATGTTGATGGCTCTGCGGGTGAAGCGGGTGAGGTAGATGTCCGAGAGGGGGACAGAGGAGCACCGATGATCTTGCTGGCAACTTTCACTGTGCGTTGTAGTTTCTTCTGGCATGGGTGGTGCCCTGGTAGAATGAGCACATGATGGGGGGTGGGACTCGTGCTCTCCTCAGTTTGTGGAGGAAATTGATGCGAGTTTGAGCCTTCTTGGCCAGTGATGTGGTGTTGTTGGACCAGGAGAGGTCCTCAGAGATGTGCACCCCCAGGAACTTGGTGCTGTTCACCCTCTTCACAGCTGCTCCATTGATGATCAGAGGGGGATGCTGTGTGTGTCCCTTCCTGAAGTCGACTACAGTCTCCTTGGTTTTTCCTCCGTTCATGAAAAGGATATTGTCTTTACACCACTGGACCAGTTGGCTCACCTCATTTCTGTAGTTGGCCTCCTTGTTTTTGGTGGTGAGGCCCACCACCGCCGTGTCATCTGAAAATTTGATGATGTGGTTGGTGTTGTAGGCAGGTACACAGTCATGGGTCAGCCATGATGGTTAAGCTGAAGTTTTTGAGAGGGTTGCTTCAGTGTGTTGTTATTATTCATCCAAATACCATGCAACATTAGAATGGGGACATTTTGGTGTGTTGTCTAATGCAACAACTGCTCTCAACAGTGCTTTTTTAAAAAAAAAAAAAAAAAGTGGAGAGAATCAAGTCTCCAAGCTGACAGAGGCATTGGATGGAATGGATTGCAGTGGTCAGAAGGACAAACATCAGCTTTGACAATATTCCTGCACACATGGTCATGTGTTCATGGCATTTTCACAAAAGTAAGTTGTTATTTAAACATATAAAGATTACTTGTATGCACGTGGAGTTGTTGATAACTTTTAATAAGCCAGCTGGGAATTCCCAGAGCACATGTTTTGCCTTCATTACGCATGGATTTAATATCAGCTGGGGACTGAAGTCCATAGAATGTTTGGTATTGTTAGATTCAGCAGAGTCTCCTGTTTCAGGTGACTATAAGATAGATAGATAGATAGATACATACTTTATTTCGAACAAAAAAGCAAAAAAACAAAACAAGTGACAAGTGCAATAAAAGTGACAGTATACAGTGCTCGAAAGGGAGAAGGAAGACGTTAACACTTATTTACTCCAACTCCTCTTTTCCCTAAATACAACCCATGTGAAATATATACAAATTACCTCATTTAAGACCCCAAGTAGACAATTAACTATATTTTGTACATATCAGCACTGACACCCATCCATCCCAACATACATACGGTCCATACATCTAAACCCAGCCCCAAACAACACAGATATACACAGATATGCACAGTACTGTCTGACCTACCATACCATATTGTCCCAGAGTGAGCATAATGAATCATACATATTAATACTACCCCTCTAGCATATATCCTTTCAGCAAATAATGTTTATACATATTTTTGAATTGATTTCTGTTTGTACATAGTTTTAGTTCCAGCTCCAGACTGTTCCACAAATCCACCCCACAGGCAGATATGCACAGACTTTTCTTAATTGTTCGTATCTTAGGTTTTGTAAAGTTTAAGTCTCCTCTCAAATTATAATCATTGTCTCTTTTTTTTGAATATTTTTTGTATATTAGTTGGGAGTTGATTATCAATTGCCCTGTACATTACTTGTGCTGTCTTATATTTAACTAAATCTATGAACTTTATGACATGTGACTTTAAAAACAACAAGTTGGTATGGTCTCTATATCCTACATTATTTATTATCCTTATAGCTTTTTTTTTTTTTTTAATAATGTGCATATTGGCTGTAGGTTGGTCCTGTAGGTGTTTCCCCAGGCCTCTACACAGTAGTTAAGATATGGTAGAAACAGTGAATTGTACAGTAAGAACAATGATTTATAGTCCAAAATGTGTCTTGTCTTCCCCAGTATCCCTATACATTTTGCCAGCTTGGCCCGGATGTGACTGATGTGAGGTTTCCAGCAGATTTTATTGTCTAATGTCACCCCCAGAAACTTATTTTCCTGTACTGTTTCTATTCTGGAATCATCTATCGTTATCATTATTTCATGATTTATTTTATAATTTCCAAACAACATAATCTTTGTTTTTTTCAGATTTAGAGATAATTTATTTTTGTTAAACCACTGTGTTAACCTTTTCATTTCAGTTATGACCACCTCTAAAACCTGCTGCAAATTCTCACCAGTGCAAAGGATATTTGTGTTATCCGCGAACAAAATAAATTTCAGAATTTTTGATACTTGGCATATGTCATTTTTATATAAGATAAAGAGCTTGGGTCCCAAAACTGACCCCTGGGGCACACCACAAGAGATGTTCATGAAAGGTGATTTGTGCTCACCAATTTGTACAAATTGTTGTCTGTTACTTAAATAACTTTCCACTCAACTCAGTCTGACCTCTCTTATCCCATACCTTTCCAATTTCCTCAGTAAAATTCTGTGGTCAATGGTGTCAAAAGCTTTCTTTAAATCTATAAATACTCCTACAGCAAACTTTTTTTTTTTTATCTATACAACTAGTAATTTCTTCTATGAGTTTGATCAGTGCCAAAGATGTAGATTTGTCTGCTCTAAAACCATACTGACTGTCTGTAAGGAGGTTGTGTTTTTTCAATGAAATCATCCAGTCTCTTAGTGAAATTTTTTTCAAGTATTTTGGAGTATTGTGAGAGTAAAGAGACTGGCCTGTAATTTGTGAAATGATGACTGTTTCCTGTTTTGTATAGTGGTATTACTTTTGCTGTTTTCATTTTGTCTGGAAATTTACCAGTTTGAAATGACAGGTTACAGATGAGGGTGAGTGGCTTAACAGTTCCTTCAATTACTTTTTTCACTATTGTCATGTCAGTTTCATTCCAGTCAGTTGATTTTTTGTTCTTAAATTTCCACACAGTCTTGATAATTTCCTTTTCAGTTACTGCACTCAAAAAGATTGTGTTTGGATTTCTATCTTCTATTTCATTTACAGAACCACTATCGTTTGTTTCTGGTGTCACTTTTGATTTTGCTAATTCAGGACCAACGTTTACAAAAAATTTATTGAAACCACTAGCCACATCCTCCATATTATTTATCAAATTGTCATTTTCAATAAAATATTCTGGATAATTAGCATTCTTTGATCGGTTACTAATAATCCCATTTAGCACTTGCCATATTCCTCTTAAGCTATTCTTATTATCCTCTAATATTCTGTTGTAGTATTCTTTCCTACAAGTCCTCATTATATTAGTTAGCTTGTTTTTATATCTTTCATATTTGATCTCAGCCTCTACCGTTCTACACTTAGTGAATTGTTTATATAACATATTCTTTTTACATGCATTTAGTAACCCCTTGGTTACCCATGTGTAACCCAGCTGAGAAAATGACCCTTATTCTCAGATTTCATTTGTATTAATGAAAGTGTGTGACTTTATTTTGAAAACCGACTATCTTGGGGAAGAGGAAGTGCGATCCTCGTCATCCAACTTTTGAATTTCTGGTTCATGGTCATGTTGGGTGATCTGGGTCTTTCTATTCGTTAAGAGTAATATTAGCCCCGCCTTCCAAGCAAAGAGCTGAGGCGCTATGCTGGAAATCGTTCTTTTCACGATCTGCGAGCGGGGGAAAGGAACTGTAGGACGATCTGTCCTCACGTTGACACCTCTTCTTGGTAAGCTAATTCAGATAGAATACTATAAATGGATCTAAAGACTCTCCAAACGCTAATTTGCAACCTTTATTATCCTAAGTTGATGGGAGCACGAGCTTGAGAGGCCGTGAAGTGGTGACTTCTGCTGTGTTCACCCTGAACCTCATCTTTGGTGAGTCCGCTACATGCTAATGTTATGCTAACATTAGCGCTATGCCAATGCTAGTCGCGAGTGGATTCTTTTCCTGTTAAAAGCAATGGAAAAGGCTGTCTTTATGTCTGTATGGTTTCCCTAAATGTGATTTCAGTTCCCAACAGTATGAAGAAGTACTTTTAGCTCTTATGCACCATTTCTGTCGAATGTAATGTGTAGTTTGATGCTAAAAGCACATGGTGTTAGCCCTCTAAGTAAAAACATAGGTTATGTTAAACCCAGTAGCCCAGACAGGGTTTACTGATTTTAAAAGGGAATATTGGATGTGATGGGACAGTATATTCCCTGGTTATGTGATAAATTAATTGTATTTCATTTCATGATTTACAGAGACAAGGTTAGAGAGGATTAATCATAATTTCATGGTTAAATGATGTAGAGATAGGAAGAGGATTTCATTTAACTAGTTACATGAAAAAAGGGTATTTCATGTGCTACCAGAGAGATTGTGAGAAAAGAAAAAAAAAAGAACACATGCATGTAAGATGCAAGATGTGAGATGTAAGATATTACTATATTGCTGGATTGTGATAATAGTAATATGAGAGAAGAATTTAAACACTAAGCTATGGTGTTATATAAGAAGGGATTGGAAGACGAGTTACTCTAGCTGTAAATAATAATACCATTATTGTCGTGCAGGCTAGGTTTTTTTGGTTGCCGATCAAGAACCTTCTGGAACCTGGATTCTCTCCGAATGGAGATGGCGAGGCTGACCCGAGACTGAACCAAGATTGGACTGAGATCTAACCAAGATCTCGAGTGAAGAGCATCTTTCCTCTCTCCAGTGCCCATGATTGGAAACCTGAGTCTGGAGATACGAGATAGCCTGACTGGTCAAACGACTAACCCGAACGGACAAACAAACACTGAGCTCAGTGGGACAGCTTTGGGGTTTTATTTCATGCCGGCCGTTGTTATATTTGTACAGTTGTAAATTATCTGTATATTTTGCTCACTTTATCACTGTAAATAATAACCATTATTGCTCATTTCTTGCCTCCAGCTATTTCATTCCACACTCACTTTAATTCCCTATTGTAACCCTTACGAACTTAGCAACTGGTCTACACTTAATTATTTCCCTTACCTAATTAACATAATGCAAGGGTTACCATAAAATTGGCGAACCAGCCAGGAGCCTTTTTCTTCTTTCCCTTACGTTATTTCAAGCCTATACGTACCCAAAATTGATATTGTTGAACGTGAATCTGTGAAAATCCCAAATGCAGTGATAGTGAGCGAAATCGCTGGAGATGAGCAACTTGATGAAGTGACTGAGTTTTTGAGACGGTATGGATCGATTTCAAGAGTCATAAAAGTAACAGATAGTAAGTCTGAGTTTTTCCAGAGTGCTATTTTTGAGTATCACTCGGGTATTGCTTTTGAAACTCTTGACCCATTGCCATGTACTCATGTATCTGATAGTGGAGCCAGCTATATGATACAATCTCTTGCCAGTGTTTATACGCACCGTGTAGGGAGCGAAATGACCAAGTCATTTCTCACTAAAACTAAAAACCTAGCGAAGATGAGGGGCAGAGATTTTGCAGATGTCCTGAAATACGTGCTGTTATGGATGTCTGAGGCAATCAAAGAATCTGAAAATGATCAATCAGAGCAAGTTAAGTTACCTGATAGCTTACCTGAAGCTTGCTTGGATGAACCTCAACCTCAGCCTTCTGCAGCTGAGTCAAATCACACTGCGAGCACACCAGCTCGAAGTATGCCCACCAATTCTGCACATGATTTAAATCCCCCAGAAGTGCAGCGTGTGGTAGTTGAGCACATTGTGAAAAGGGAGGATTTTTCCGTGCAGCAGTTTTCACAAAAGCTCGGAGCTTTTTCTGGCAAAGACCCCCGACCAACTTATGAGCTAGATTATGACACTTGGCGCTCCAGTGTAGAATTAATCTTGACTGATTCTGCTATGCCCAAATTGCAGCAATCCCGAAAGATCATTGAGTCTCTTGTACCCCCAGCACCTATGTAGTCAAGTACTTGAACCCCAACAGCTCACCATCAGAATACCTTCAGCTGTTAGATTCTGCTTATGGTACAGTTCAAGATGGTGGAGAGCTTTACGCCAGGTTTATTGACACCTTCCAAAACACAGGTGAGAAACCCTCGTCATTTCTATAACGTCTTCACGTAGCTTTGACTCACACTGTGAAGCGTGGTGGCGCTTCAAGCCAGGATTTTGACAGGCTGCTTGTCACGCAGTTTTGTCGAGGTGGTTGGGATGATTCCTTTTTAACTGCACTCCAGTTAAAACAAAAGCGAACAAGTCCCCCAACTTTTCCTGATTTGCTTCTCTTGCTACGCACTGAAGAAGACCAAATTGCTGCCAAAAATTTAAGGATGAGACAACATTTGAGCAGTTCAAAACAAAAAGTGACCTCTCACGTGCAAACTGTGCAATGCAGTTCAGATGAAGATGAGGACAATATCACGCTAAACTCACTCCAAGAACTCTCAAAACAAGTTGCAGAAATTCAAACGCAACTAGTAAAATTAGCTGCAGAACCAAAATCTCAAAACTCACAAAGTACACTCAGTACAACGCCAAAAGCGAAATGAAAGTCGGAGGTTCGAAGACGACCAGATACCGTTGTAGTTCCGCCCATAACTGATACCGGGTGGGGGCAATACTGAAAGTGATCACATCACAACTCAACCAATACTGACGATGGACAGTCTTGGTTGCACATGCAACGGGACGTGCATGATAATTAGCGGGGGAGTGTGTAACCCAGCTGAGAAAATGACCCTTTTTCTCAGATTTCATTTGTATTAATGAAAGTGTGTGATTTTATTTTGAAAACCGACTATCTTGGGGAAGAGGAAGTGCGATCCTCGTCATCCAACTTTTGAATTTCCGATTCATGGTCACGTTGGGTGATCTGGGTCTTTCTATTCGTTAAGAGTAATATTAGCCCCGCCTTCCAAGCAAAGAACTGAGGCGCTATGCTGGAAATCGTTCTTTTCACGATCTGCGAGCGGGGGAAAGGAACTGTAGGACGATCTGTCCTCACGTTGACACCTCTTCTTGGTAAGCTAATTCAGATAGAATACTATAAATGGATCTAAAGACTCTCCAAACGCTAATTTGCAACCTTTATTATCCTAAGTTGATGGGAGCACGAGCTTGAGAGGCCGTGAAGCGGTGACTTCTGCTGTGTTCACCCTGAACCTCATCTTTGGTGAGTCCGCTACATGCTAATGTTATGCTAACATTAGCGCTATGCTAATGCTAGTCACGAGTGGATTTTTTTCCTGTTAAAAGCAATGGAAAAGGCTGTCTTTATGTCTGTATGGTTTCCCTAAATGTGATTTCAG
Organism: Pholidichthys leucotaenia; assembly: GCA_020510985.1. NCBI lineage: Eukaryota > Metazoa > Chordata > Actinopteri > Cichliformes > Pholidichthyidae > Pholidichthys > Pholidichthys leucotaenia. Next base: position 142,234,871 of record CM035844.1, read on the forward strand.
TTCCCAACAGTATGCTGAAGTACCTTTAGCTCTTAGGCACCATTTCTGTCGAATGTAATGTGTAGTTTGATGCTAAAAGCACATGGTGTTAGCCCTCTAAGTAAAAGCATAGGTTATGTTAAACCCAGTAGCCCAGACAGGGTTTACTGATTTTAAAAGGGAATATTGGATGTGATGGGACAGTATATTCCCTGGTTATGTGATAAATTAATTGTATTTCATTTCATGATTTACAGAGACAAGGTTAGAGAGGATTAACCATAATTTCATGGTTAAATGATGTAGAGATAGGAAGACGATTTCATTTAACTAGTTACATGAAAAAAGGGTATTTCATGTGCTACCAGAGAGATTGTGAGAAAAGAAAAAAAAAAGAACACATGCATGTAAGATGCAAGACGTGAGATGTAAGATATTACTATATTGCTGGATTGTGATAATAGTAATATGAGAGAAGAATTTAAACACTAAGCTATGGTGTTATATAAGAAGGGATTGGAAGACGAGTTACTCTAGCTGTAAACAATAATACCATTATTGTCGTGCAGGCTAGGTTTTTTTGGTTGCCGATCAAGAACCTTCTGGAACCTGGATTCTCTCCGAATGGAGATGGCGAGGCTGACCCGAGACTGAACCAAGATTGGACTGAGATCTAACCAAGACCTCGAGTGAAGAGCATCTTTCCTCTCTCCAGTGCCCATGATTGGAAACCTGAGTCTGGAGATACGAGATAGCCTGACTGGTCAAATGACTAACCCGAACGGACAAACAAACACTGAGCTCAGTGGGACATCTTTGGGGTTTTATTTCATGCAGGTCGTTGTTGTATTTGTACAGTTGTAAATTATCTGTATATTTTGCTCACTTTATCACTGTAAATAATAACCATTATTGCTCATTTCTTGCCTCCAGCTATTTCATTCCACACTCACTTTAATTCCCTATTGTAACCCTTACGAACCTAGCAACTGGTCTACACTTAATTATTTCCCTTACCTAATTAACATAAGGCAAGGGTTACACATGGAATAATTTTGTTTTGTTGTCTGTTACTGTATTGTTTTAAAGGACAGTTTTTATTGTACAATGATTGAAATATTTGTAAAAATTTATCATATGCTTTATTTATATCACTTTCGTCACAAACTATCTTCCAGTCTTGCATTAATAATTCCTTTCCCAGTAAATACATAGATTCTTCAGTTCTTATTCTTTTATATTTAATATTTTTGGTATACTTTTTCTTCCTATAATCACATTGATAGACAACAAAAATCGGCAGGTGGTCACTGATATCATTCAATAAAAGCCCACTTACGATATTATTTTCCATAATGTTTGTGAATATGTTATCTATTAATGTGGCACTGTGTGACATGATTCTGCTAGTTCTGGTGATTGTTGGATGTAAGCCTATACTGTACATTGTGTTGATAAATTCTTATGTCAAACTATGTTGTTTTGAATTCATAAGATCTATATTGAAATCCCCACAGATGAACATAACTTTATGAGTAAGTTTTGCATACCTTTTTTCCATCCAGTCCTTAAATAAGTCAATGTTTGATCCAGGTGTTCTATATACACAGCTCACTACAATATTCTTCATATTGCAGCGGATGATATAATAAGGCAGCGTTGTTGGAGGTTTTAAGTAGAGTTTTATTATCATACCGCCGTCACAAGCTCCTCTCCCGGCGCCGTGCAAGCGCGCCGAGAGCGAGCCCACGGCTCTCAGTGAAGAGGGGACACAATGTCTGTGTCCAGCAGCAGCAGATGCAGAAGTGAGATTGAGAGGCAGATTTACAGCACAGTGCAGCTTATATACTCAACTCAAACAATAGATCAAAGACATTCACAGCAGTTAATCTGGGCATTTGCATATCAGAGGTACAGACAGGATGCATGAACACAATGCATGGATGACAATTTAACCTCACGGCTGTAAACGCAGCATGCAGCGGAAAAAACCCAGGAGTGCGAGCTGACTGTCTCTGTGTTCTGTCTGTGTGTTGTGGGGGTTGAATCAAACCGCTACACTGCTCCCCCCCCAGAGGGAACGGTAGGGGACCGTGACCTCGATGTTGCAGTCTGGGCAGCGAGCAGGGAAAAGCTCTGTGCAGGAGGAGGAGGGGGGGGGGGGTAGTACATGCTGACCGGGCGTGGGAAAATCGTTCGAGTCGCGCCAAAAGTGTTTGCTGCTCCGCGATGTCCCGTCTGAACATGCAGAGATCAGAAGAAGAAAAATTTGTCACTGGCTCCTCCCGCGATTAAGTCCTGCAAGGATTAATTGCGGCCATGAAGAAAAGACGAGGCTGCGTGGCGGCTGTAATGAGAGCAGAGGGACTGGCGTGTTGACTTTAGGTTCAGGCGTAACCCTAAAGCCTCGGGAACCGCAGACAGCTGAATTCCCCTTGTGTGCCGTGGCTAAGACCATAAAATCCAGTGAGCAAGCTGCGTGCCTCAGGTGAACGAGCAAGCCTGAAGGGCCAGTGTGCAGCAGAAGGAAGGCGGTCAGAAAAGCCGTATGTGTCCCGTGCGTGGTGCGCCGTCCTCGTAACTCCCCGGTGCGTGCGCCGGGGTTCCGTGATGGGTGGGCCAGCTGGAGAGGAGAACCAGGGTCAGGGAGCTTGATCATCCCTGTTCAGTGTGTTGGAGCGGTGCAGGGAAGTAGACACTCTGTCACTCGCTCGGTCATGGTGCGTTCAGGTCCACGTGTGCTCCGTCGGCCGTGGGAGTCGCCGTCGCGGAGAAAGGACGAGGTACATGCGCTCTCGATGTGGAGGAGCTGCGAGCGTGGCTGGTCCAGCGTGGATGTGCCGATCAAGGCGTGCAGATCTCACCATGAAGTTTGCTGCGGCTTTCCTGGTCGTGGGTGGTCTCCGGAGAGTTTCACCTGGAAACTCTGCGTCGAAATCTCCCTGAAGCAGAAGGGAGCTGTTGCGTTCGCTTGTCGTTGGAGAATCACCGCCGGGTGTTGCGTTTGCTGGCAGCGTGTTCGTTTCAGCGTCGGGTCACCAGTACAGCGGATGATATAATAAGGCAGCGTTGTTGGAGGTTTTAAGTAGAGTTTTATTATCATACCGCCGTCACAAGCTCCGCTCCCGGCGCCGTGCAAGCGCGCCGAGAGCGAGCCCATGGCTCTCAGTGAAGAGGGGACACAATGTCTGTGTCCAGCAGCAGCAGATGCAGAAGTGAGATTGAGAGGCAGATTTACAGCACAGTGCAGCTTATATACTCAACTCAAACAATAGATCAAAGACATTCACAGCAGTTAATCTGGGCATTTGCATATCAGAGGTACAGACAGGATGCATGAACACAATGCATGGATGACAATTTAACCTCACGGCTGTAAACGCAGCATGCAGCGGAAAAAACCCAGGAGTGCGAGCTGACTGTCTCTGTGTTCTGTCTGTGTGTTGTGGGGGTTGAATCAAACCGCTACAATATTGTCCAAAAGGATTTCTATTGTAATACATTCAAATAAATCATCCACAGTTACTGACAAATTTTCAACAACCTTGTATTGCAAGCTCTTGTCAACATAAATTGCCACTCCTCCTCCTTTTTTCACTTTTCTATTTATATAATTTAATTTGTAGCCATCCAATGTAAAATCCACTCCTTTCTCTTCACTGAGCCACGTCTCTGATATTGCCGCTATATTGAATTGCTCTTTAAACTGATGTAAATAATCTTTAATGTTATTAATGTTGGCATAGAGACTTCTGCTGTTGAAGTGGATCGTTGAAATATTGAAATCAGATGTGACCAGAATCAGAATCAGAATCAGGTTTATTGCCATTGTTCATGTGATACACAAACTAGGAATTTGTCTCGGTGCCATGCTGCAACATTAAAAACATAATGAGAAAAAGGGATAAACTAAAAAACTAAAGGACTAGAAACGTGCAATAAGTGTAGAAAAATAAGTAATAATAATAATAATACTAGTAATAATGAGTAGTACTAGTCAAGGCAGTTTTAAAAAATTAGCATGTAGCAGATAATGTGAAGTACCACATAGTGCAGTCAATAATGCAACAGAAAAACAGTGATGATTGACATGAGTCTGGTTGAGCTGCTGTACATAGTGCACGAGAGTCAAAAGTCACTTAGTGTTCAGCAGTCTGATGGCAGAGGGGAAAAAGCTGTTCATGTGCCGGGAGGTTTTAGTCCGAATGGACCGAAGCCTTCTACCTGAGGGGAGGGGGGCAAACAGCACGTGACCAGGATGTGAAGGATCGGCTATGATCCGGCCAGCACGCCTCCGGGTCCTGGAGATGTACAGGTCCTGGAGAGATGGGAGCTTGCAGCCTATCGCCTTCTCAGCAGTGCGCACGACGCGCTGCAGCCTTAGTCTGTCCCTGGCAGTGGCTCCTGCGTACCACACAGTTATGGAGGAGGTGAGGATGGACTCGATGATGGCCGTGTAGAACTGCACTAACATCTTGGTGGGTAGCTTGAGCTTCCTCAGCTGCCGCAGAAAGAACATCCTCTGCTGGGCCTTTTTGATGAGGGAGCTGATGGTTGGCTCCCATTTGAGGTCTCGGGTGATGGTGGTGCCCAAGAAGCGGAAGGAATCTGCAAAGGTGATGGGAGAGCCTGTGATGGTGAGGGGGGGCAGGAGGGATGTGACTTTCCTGAAGTCCACAATCATCTCCGCTGTCTTCAGAGCATTCAGCTGCAGGTTGTTGTGGCTGCACCAGGACACCAGCTGGGCCACCTCTTCCCTGTAGGCGGACTCGTCACCGTTGGAGATGAGCCCGATGAGGGTGGTGTCGTCCGCAAACTTAATCAGCTTAACAGACTGGTGGGAGGAGGTGCAGGAGTTGGTATAAAGGGAGAAGAGTAGGGGGGGAAGTACACAGCCCTGGGGTGATCCAATGCTGACCATTGTGTTAAACTGTTCATCCGTGTAGTAACTACAGTTATTATTGGTGGAGGTAAATAAATTATTGTCAGGGCCTATGTTATATTCCACGTCCTGTGGGTTGTGATCCGTATATTCAAAAACTTTCAGTTCCTGTTGTTCCTGTTTGTTGATCTTTTGTTTCATGTAGTTGTATGTCCTGTTGCAGATAAGTATAATCCTTCAGTGTCTTACAGTTTTCATTTGTTGCTGTCGACTCCAGTTCATAATGTTCATTGATATTTGTCCAGTTCCATAATATTTCGGATGTTAATGACCTTGGCTTCTTCAGGTGATCCATTTAATTTGATGTATATTTTACAGTTTGTTGTCCAGGTGTGTTGAATCTTTCTTTTGCTTTCTCAGGTATCTTGCTTTTCTGGCTATTTCTGCGTTTTCTTTTGTGAGGTGCTCGTTCATGTAAACGTTCGTTCCTGTCAGTTTCCTCCCTTGTTTTAGCAGCGCAGTCTTGTGTTTTCTGTTGACAGACCTCATGATGACAGCTGGTTTGTTTCTGTTTTTCCTGGGCAGAGGGTGGCAGGCCTCAACGGTGATACAGTCCAGCTGGATTCCTTTGGACTACAGGAAGGCTGCCACTTGTTGCTCCGTGGATTCGGCTTCCAGCTCATTGAGCTTCCCTCCGCTGTCCGCGGCCACCGCCCGAGCATATGATCGGGATTTAATGTGTAGCCCAGTGATGATCACGTCGTTCACCCGGGTGTATTGTTCCAAGTCCACCACTCTGCTCTCCAGATACGCCAGCCTCTTGTCCTTCTCGGCATTCTGGATCAGCAATGCTTTCACCTCCTCGAGCAGGCCCAGAATGTTTTTTTGCTGCATCTTAACAGCAGAAATCTCTTCAGCCAAGAAGTCAAGCGATCTTTTAATATTGTCCACCTCCTCAGTCTGCTGAGCTTTCTTGGGACCCATGATCCTGGATGATTTGTGTTGACAAAACAGCTACTGAACAGCTGTTTAGCTAGCTGAATGGTGGGCCGCTCCACTCTCATTTCCCAGTCCGTAAATGCCGCTATCGGCGTCTTAAATCAGGCAGGGGTCGAAACTAGGATGTCCAGTTCGTAATCCAAATTCAGTTATCAGAAGCCATAACGTAGTCAAAAACCGAGCACCAAAACACAGAAATCCACCGATTGACAGGATCTGACAGCAGGTTGACAGGTTGACAGGAACAGGAAATTGGAACATAAAAATGTCACTGTCCTGATTTAGCATGTTTTTATAGCAGCTAATTATACTGATAATTTTTTGGTGGGCAAATGTCAGGCTTATCACATTACTTAATTAGTAATTCATGTTCAGTTGTATAATAATGTGTATATACTTATCAAGCATCATATGACAAATTTGAACATAAATCCAACATTACACCGCTGGGACCGAGAAATGCCTGTAGCTGCAGAGACACATGCAAGTGCAGAAAATTGTGTAGAAACAATGACTGCTTACCTTTGTGCAAATTACGGTTTTCTGGTTGTTCACCCAGAAGATCTGAGGCGGCTGAACCCATCCATTGGTGAATTGAACATGAGCCTCAAATGATTTGCAGTATAGTTCTTAAATTGCTCATGGGTGTATGTGCTCACCCCACAAACCAGGTAGGCAAACACATCTGACAGCATGACTCAAGGCAGTTGGTCGAGATCCGTGGTCCATTTCTTGTGCTCATACAGATTGATCCCATTTATTTCTTTAATTTTTTGGAGGTAGCACTCCTTTGCTTCCTTATTCAGCTTCCATCACATGTATGCCTGTCCCAGTTAGCAGTTGCTGTAGACTATAAGTAAACAAAGAAGCCAGACCTCGACAGTGGCTATGACGGCCCAGAATGCAGCATGGCATGGCGTCAATGCCCATTCTCTTTTTTGTAAGAAATTAGCAAAAGACAGCAATTGTGCACAGGCTAACTCTTAAACTAGATTGTTTGATAATGCAATATATGGGTTAAAACAGTGAAACCATTCAAGTCTAGTCAAAGATAGACTACATATATCACAGCTTAGGTTTATAACCTGTTATAATGCAGGAGTCATATTATGACGATCAGTGTTAGGCAAGTTACTAAAAAAATAGTAGCTAGTTACAGTTATTAGTTACTTCTTTTCAAAAGTAACTGAGTTACTTTTAAGTTACTGCATGATTAAAGTAACTAGTTACTTGGAAAAGTAACTTTCACGTTACTTTTAAATGCATACTTAAATCATCTTGCACACACAGCAAGATCAAGGGTCCCTCATTCTCATCAGAAAAAAGAAGAAAAAGAAACTGATGAGAAAAAGTCTCATCTTACAGAGAAAAATTGTCTCAGATTTACATAAGCTATTGTAATCAGTAGAAAGTCCGAAATTTACTAGATATAAAGCTGTAAATTCACAGAGAAAATTCTGGACCCCCTTGTGGGCCGTTTTTGGCCCACGAGCTATATGTTTGACACCCCTGGACCAGCCCATTAAAAACACATATTTAGAGGATTTACTTCCATGAAATAGTTGCATATCACAACAGCATGTAAATTAATAAGATAAAATAAAACAGAAAGCACAGATAAATGAAAATTGTCATGATCCGGTGCACGGGCGGGGGCCGTGCCCAGTTGTCAGATTAGTTTTGTCTTTTTCTGTTTGTTTATTTTTCTGCACACCTTGTTTGCTGTATTTGGTTCCTGTTTTTGGTTAGTTCATTATTAGTTTCTGTATTTCCTTTTTTGGTTTATTGCTTTGACCATTGTTGGCGCCGTGACAGCTCTCGCATCACTTCCGTCTGTCAGATTCTGTTCGTGGGCTGTCACGACTGCCAGTAATGATCGCCACTCATGACCCTGCAGGTGTTGCCAATCCGGGGGTTTCCTATTTAAGCTGTGGGCGCCACTTCTCTGGTGCAGTGGCAAAAAATCTCTCCAGTCCGGAAATCACTGGACATCTTGTCAAGCTAAGTTTATTTCTTATCTGTCTTTACTCATGTTTTTGTTTATCCTGGCATTTATCGCTCCAGCCTCAGAGCTGTGTTTTTCGTTGGTGTGTGTTTTGTATTTTGTGTTTCTTTTAGTTAAGATATTTGCAAACTCGCAGTCTGCGTTTGGTGTCCTGTTTGCCCTCAGAGAGGGCCGTTCATGACAAAAGTTCACTGCTTAGAAGAAGCTGTTCTTTACTGCAACAAATCACAGTCACATTTTCTCTGTGCATAAGAAAACATTAAATGCATTTATGCGGACATTAAATGTGAGCTTCTTGCTCACAAAATACTCATGTATAACCAAAGAGGTAGGAGCTGTTGGGGGCTACCGCTCTGACAATAGGCGATCAGGGCTTGATATGACAAGTCGTCACCACCACGGCATTTCTTCCTACCAGGCTGTGGCATGAACTGGAGTTGGACAGGAAACTGACCCGTGGAGGAGACTGTCATAAATGCCCTTCGGGGCAAAGAACTGAGACCCACGTGCCAACTGTGAGTTTGGGCAATTTATTGAAAAAACAAACGTAAAGTACAACAAGGAGCTCAAAATACAAAAATAACAACGAGAGAGATAGCTTACTAGAATAGCGCGCCAGAGCAGGAATAGGCTCTGGCGGAGACGAGGATAGACTGGAGATAACTTGATCAGTCAAGGCAGCGTCAAATGAGAACAAAATAACTCCCCTTAAATAGGGTCAAAACCAAATACATAAGTGATGACAGGTGTGGGTTCACCTGAGTGGGCATGGAGGTAATAATGAATAAAGACTGGGATCAGCTGAAAGAGAGGAGGGAGGAGCAGCTGGGCTTGACCGCTGACAGGGTAATGCCCACACAGAGCACCAAACCGGAAATGCCGCCTGACAGCTGTCAACCCAGAGAAGGAACACCAAGGACAAATATAAGGAATAAACAACATCAAAAACAGACTAATAAATAATTACAAATTGAAATGAAACATGAACATAGCAAAAACTGAAGCCTAAACAGAAAAATAGACAGTAATAGTCTGGCAGAACTTCCAGAACTCATCTCATGACAGAGATTGACAGCTGCGCCAGCTATGGTAGGGTCAGTTTATTTGTGCTAAAAATATTTATCCATATTAATAAAACGAGTAATGTGAGTAACGCATCTGATCAAATTCCAGTAACGGTAACGCATAACTGAATTTTTAAACTGTACTTTCGTTACACAGGACGTTACTGCAAAAGTAGTGGTGCTACAGTAACGTGTTACTTTGTAACGCAATACTCCCAACACTGATAATGATCTATTCAACAGTCTAAGGCACAGACAAGATTTATGGGACTCTCCAAGTCCATTTTGTTCCATGGCAGTGGGAAAATGGTCTCTGTGTTGGGCGAAAAGTGCAAAGATGATGGTCTAATTATTCAAAGGTGTGTTTTGGGGGTAACACGCAATAATCTAATCCAAAGTGCTAAGATGCATGTGATAGTAATGATGCTAGGCATTAAGCCAGGAATTAATACAGTGGCTGCCTAGTTAGTTATTTTAGATGGAAGATGAGGATATGATTGAATTATTGGGCTGAACAATTGAGAAGAATTTAAATTAATTTAGGTTTAATGTAGTGCACACAGTGACAGTCAGTGAGCAGTAGTGTGGTAACATGCCAAGAAAGAGTACTACAGATGCAATGTTTGCTTTAAGAGTGTTGATGGAGAAGTATAGAGAAGGTCAGAAGGAGTTGCACTGTGTTTTTGTGGATCTAGAGAAAGCATATGGTAGGGTGCCAAGAGAGGAAGTGTGTTACTGTATGAGGAAGTCACGAGTGGCAGAGAAGTACAGTATGTGAGGGTGGTGCAGGACATGTATGAGGACAGCAAGATGGTGGTGAGGTGTGCTGTAGGAGTGACAGATGGGTTAAAGCTAGGGGTGGGATTACATCATGGATCGGCTCTGAGCCCCTTCTTGTTTGCCATGATGATGGACAGGCTAACATACGAGGTCAGGCAGGAGTCTCCATGGACCATGATGCCTGTAGATGACATTGTGATTGTAGTGAGAATAGGGATCAGGTGGAAGAGAACCTGGAGAGGAGGAGGTATGCTCTGGAGAGAAGAGGAATGAAAGTCAGTAGAAGCAAGACAGAATACATGAGTTTGAATGAGAGGGAGGCAGGTGTCACGGTAAAGACGGAAGGAGTGGCGGTAGTGAAAGTAGATGAGTTTAAATGCCTTGGGTCAACCATCCAAAGCAATGAAAAATGCACAAGAGAGGTGGAGTAGAGAGTGCAGACAGGGTAGAGTGGGTGGAGATGAGTGTCAGGGGTGATTTGTGACCGAAGGGTAGCAGCAAGAGTGAAAGGAAAGATTTACAAGATGGTAGGGAAACCTGCTATGATGTATGGTTTGGAGACGGTGGCTGCTGGAAAAATCTCTTCCACCAGTAGTCAAGAAACAGGCAGGATTAAAGTTTCAGCAAATTTAATTTGCACTGGCCAGTGGAGAACAATACACAACAGCCTCAGTGTCTATCCGTGCATCATTCTGATTTACACACACAACTTTCAGTCATTTAAGCATCCTGCTATCTCAAGACTGTTCATGAGAGAATATCTAGTTCATGGTGGTTCTTCCAAGCTGTCTCCTTCTCAGACATACAGTACTCATAACAATACAGTACATGTGTACAAAAACAACGAGAAAAATGTCCAGCTGCCACGACCTTGTACATTTCACACAGACTCTGAGGCATCAGCAAATACAAAAATAAAATTTTCCGATCATTCCCTCCCCCCTTTGATGCCCTAAAAGACATCATAAAAGAAAAGTGATAACAAGCTATGGCATCTTAAACTGTGATTGTAACCATTCTTTGTTCCAGTGCTTCAATCACCTCGCCAGGTGACCAGCGAAAGAGTTCACTAATGGTTGGTGGGCACTGCTGATGAGTCCTGGATTCTGGACCTTTTCACAATGGTTGATTATCCGCTGGAGATTCAGGTGGATCTTTTTGCAACTTTGACAGCTGTGAAGGTCATCGACAGGACCTTTGTGGCATGATTTCAGGCAGATGATCTTCTTTCCGTTGTATAGTCGCACTCGAATTATTGCTCAATGAAATGAAGTCGTTAGCATCTTCACAATGTCCCCATGATGGCAATCTGGGCCCCTCTTTATCTGCCTCAGTCTACTTCTACACTCTGCTTGAGAGGAAGGAAAAAAGAATATAAGTCTCGCTTGCAAAATCCAGTGGTGTGTTGTTTTTATTTTTCTTACAATTATAATATTTCAAATTGATTAAAGCAGTAGCAGACAGAACTACTATAATTCTCTTAGTTTTAAATAAATGGTGCATTAATGCAATATATAACAATTTGATCTGCACATTGGTTAGTTATTCACTGTCCTCAATGAGTCTCCTAGTCTTTTCAGCCTTCAAACACTGTAGTGTGCTAAGGTCACTCCTCTTGACATACACACTCATTCAGCCAATAATCAGGCTTTACTCCAAACTTGACCAGATTTGCAAATGCATTATCAGATCATATCGGTTAATCAGTCAATCAAAGCTATATTTGTATAGTTCTTTTCATACAAAAACTGTAGCTCAGAGTGCATAATAGATAACAGATCATTAGGATTAAGACAAGAGCATTTAATGTTGTTAAATCATATTCCTTTCATTTTCTCTCTGCTCTCACTTTAATCTTGAAGAAATTAAAATTTAACTCACCAACAGAAGAAGCATCTTCTCAGGTTTATTTTGTTTACAGCTTTTACCTATCAAAACAAAACAACCTCATCGCCAAATACTTACCCCTTCCCTGTATACAATCTAAACCCAATTCATTTGAAATGTGTTATTGTGCAAACAATGCTATATTTCGACAGGAGACATGACAAGGCAAGCTTATAGGTTAGTCATCATTCACATATTAGTTGTGTCTATGACGGGATGGATTAAAGGTGGCAGAATAAGCTCAGTGTTCATGTTCAACACATGTTCAGTGTTCACCAACCGAAGGTTCAGAGTCCACCTCAGTCAGAAGACAAGTGCATGGAGAATGCAGAAAAACGGACTCCCACAAGGCTCAGTTCTAGCTCCAACTCTGTTCAACCTCTACATAAACGACCTGCCTACTACAAAATCCCGCAAATTCACCTATGCAGACGACATCTGTTTGGCATTCCAAGCACCAGACTTTGAACCACTGGAACGGGTGCTCACGGAAGATCTTGCCAAACTGGACCAGTTCTGCAAAATCTGGCGTCTAAAACCAAGCCCAGCAAAAACCGTCTCCAGTGTATTCCATCTCCACAATGCAAAAGCTGCCAGAGAACTAAACATCCACCTGAGCGGACTCAAGCTTAAGCATGCCCCAAATCCAACTTATCTTGGAGTGACCCTTGATAGGACCTTATCCTTCAAGGAACATCTAAAGGGGACGGCTGCTAAGGTGAAGGTACGAAACAACCTGCTCTGCAAGCTCGCTGGTGCAAAATGGGGGGCGGCAGTCTCCACCCTGCGCACCTCAGCACTGGCCCTTTCATACTCTGTAGCAGAATATTGTGCCCCTGTCTGGTCCAGGTCATCTTACACACACCATGTAGACACCCAGCTCAACACAACCATGAGAACTATAACTGGAACAATCCGCTCAACACCACTCCCCTGGCTCTCTGTACTGTCAAACATAGCCCCTCCACACATCCGGCGAGCAGCATTAACTCAAAGGATGCTCCAAAAAGTTAAAGATTCTCCTCACTTACCAATCCATGCAGATATCTACACTCCACCCACTGCCCGACTTTCATCCAGACGGCCGATTTGGAAAAACCCTCCCCCAGCTGACTTTACCATCCAGACAGCTTGGCAAGAGGAATGGGAGACCAAGGAGGTCCCAAACAAACAGCTGGTGATAAACCCCAACCAACAGGTCCCGGGCACCAACCTCCCAAGGAGACAGTGGTCTACACTCAATCGCTTCAGGACTGGACATGGCCCCTGCTTGGCCAGCCTTTACAGATGGGGCAGTAGCCCTAGCCCTCTGTGCGCATGTGGAGAGGAGCAAACAATGGAACACATCATAGAGGCTTGCCCGCTCCAAAGACTGGAAGGAGGATTACACACCCTCCATACAGCAAACCAGGAGGCAACTGCTTGGCTTAAGGACTTTGCATTCGCTAAATAAATAAAGTGTTCATGCAACCAGTAAGAGTTCAGATCAAAGAAGTTCAGATCAAAGAAAAACAGACACTTAACTACCTGCTTGATGGACCCTTGGTCTGCATTTTCCCCAGACATATAATGAATGGTAAAACCAGTAATTTTCTAGATTTCATTTACCCCTAATATACTCACCTTTTATGTCAGCATTTAACTTTCTTCAGCTTCGTTTTTTCCTGTTTACCAATCTGTTAAAAGGTCATTAAGTTCATCAACTTGGGTTTAAATTAAACAAAGTACCTCATTCATCCTACCAAGTTATCAATGGATTCAGCAAAATACCCTTTTAACTTACTAATTTATTAATTTAGAAATTCCCATTCTTATTAGGCATACAAAAATTCCTTATATATACACTACCGTTCAAAAGTTTGGGGTCACTTAGAAATTTCCTTATTTTTGAAAGAAAAGCACTGTTTTTTTCAATGAAGATAACTTTAAACTAATCAGAAATACACTCTAATATCTAATATATATTGCTAATGTGGTAAATGACTATTCTAACTACAAATGTCTGGTTTTTGGTGCAATATCTATATAGGTGTATAGAGGCCCATTTCCAGCAACTATCACTCCAGTGTTCTAATGGTACAATGTGTTTGCTCATTGCTTCAGAAGGCTAATGGATGATTAGAAAACCCTTGTGCAATCATGTTAGCACAGCTGAAAACAGTTTAGCTGGTTAGAGAAGCTATAAAACTGACCTTCCTTTGAGCAGGATGAGTATCTGGAAAAAATTATTATTTCAAATACAAATCATTATTTCTAACCTTGTCAATGTCTTGACTATATTTTTTATTCATTTTACAACTCATGGTGGTAAATAAGTGTGACTTATTGAACGGTAGTGTATATATACACTACCGTTCAAAAGTTTGGGGTCACCCAGACAATTATTTTGTGTTTTCCATGAAAAGTCACACTTTTATTTACCACCACGAGTTGTAAAATGAATAGAAAATATAGTCAAGACATTGACAAGGTGAGAAATAATGATTTGTATTTGAAATAATAATTTTTTCCACCAAACTTTGCTTTTGTCAAAGAATCCTCCATTTGCAGCAATTACAGCATTGCAGACCTTTGACATTCTAGCTGTTAATTTGCTGAGGTAATCTGGAGAATTCTGATGCAATGAGCAAACACATTGTACCATTAGAACTCTGGAGTGATAGTTGCTGGAAATGGGCCTCTATACACCTATGTAGATATTGCACCAAAAACCAGACATTTGCAGCTAGAATAGTCATTTACCACATTAGCAACGTATAGAGTGTATTTCTGATTAGTTTAAAGTTATCTTCATTGAAAAAAACAGTGCTTTTCTTTCAAAAATAAGAAAATTTCTAAGTGACCCCAAACTTTTGAACGGTAGTGTGTGTGTGTGTGTGTATATATATATATATATGTGTGTGTGTGTGTGTGTGTGTGTGTATATCCAAGATAAATTAGCTATGATTTAATTTGTTTGCTTGCCAAATAATTTAACCTACATCAATAATTGTTAATCCCCAATAACTTTTATTCTTCAAATATTGTCTTCTTTTATAACAATGCATCTTAAACCAACCAAAATTTAGTTAGCTTTGCCTCTAAATTAATAAGACTTGCCAAACTTAAAATATTGTCTCAAAGTGAATATACTGTATAGGGAAAAATGAAAAAAAAAAAGGCAACAAATAAGGAAACTGTTCCTAAAATATATTTCCGATATTGCCCCCCCTTTTTTTTTCTTTTTTTTTCTCTACATCTCTCCAAGGGGAGTAGACAAACATAAACAATTTAGGACAAAACAAACATCAAACTGAAAAAGGTATTAAAAGGTAGATTATCAGTGTCCTCTGAAGTCATTCTAAATGTAATAATCAGGTCATCTAAGTCCAGTCTCTAAATATGGAACTTCAAAATGTCAATAATCAGTTTACTTTAGAATCAAGCTATATTTCATTTGGATTGTCTTGAGGCCTTCTCCCACTGTCAGTGTGTCATCAGGGGTGCCTGCATTTTGATTAAGCATGCTGATAGAAAGGATCCTTCATCAATATTATCTTTACTTAACCATGGTGTCAAAACATCTTGTGAAACACTGAATATCACTGTCACTTAGGACATGAATTCTAATAAAACTAAGGTCTCAGTGTCTCAAAAAAAAAAACCCCAAAAAACATTATTACTGTATTCGTGTCATACTTTTTGTTATTGTGACATAATTTTATTTATCTTAAAAATTTGAAATACAGTCATTTAATAATTGTTTTCTTTTAAATTTTGTACGTATGTGATCACATAGTTCAGATTAATCTTTGCTTAACAAAACAAATTATAATTTACTTATTTCAATTTATGGCCATATAGTCAAAATACTCTAATTACTTGTTAGACTTTATAGTTTCTGTTTTGTTGATCAACATTTTATGAAATCAATTAATCCTACAGTTCACAAGACTGCCTTCTCTGGATTTTTTTTTTTTTTTTTTTTTTTTTTTTTTTTTTGTTACTTATTTGTACCCGTAGGTAGACTTGGTTTGCAGTCTGGTGACAAGCCACTGGCTGCTGGTCGCTGCGTGCGCAAGCGCCCTAAACCTACATGTTTTTTGGATGTCAGTTTTTCAAGATTTTCTCCATAATCCATGCTCAAGTTTGTCCTGTAATGAGAAAAACAGTCCATCCACCCATCCATCCATCCATCTTCTACCGCTTTTCCGGAGGTCCGGGTTGCAGAGGCAGCAGTTCAAGCAGAGAAGCCCAGACTTCCCTCTCCCCAGCCACCTGCTCCAGCTCTTCAGAGAGGATACCAAGGCGTTCCCAGACCAGCTGGGAGACATAGTCTCTCCACCGAGTCCTGGGTCTGCCCCGGGGTCTCCTCCCAGTGGGACGTGCCTGAAACACCTCAAGTGGGAGGCGTCCAGGAGGCATCCTAATCAGATGCCCATACCACCTCAACTGACTCCTTTCAATGTGGAGGAGCAGCGGCTCTATTCTGAGCCTCTCCTGGATGACTGAGCTCCTCACCCTATCTCCGAGGGTGAGTCCAGCAATCCTACAGAGAAAGCTCATTTCAGCCGCTTGTATCCGCGATCTTGTTCTTTAGGTCATTACCAAAAGCTCGTGACCATAGGTGAGAGTAGGAACGTAGATTGACTGGTAAATCAACAGCTTTGCCTGAGAACTAAGCTCCCTCTTCACCACAACAGACCGGTACAACGTCCGCATCACTGCAGATGCTGCTCCAATCCGTCTGTCAATCTCTCGCTCCATTTTTCCCTCACTCGTGAACAAGACCCCAAGATACTTAAACTCCTCCACTTGGGGCAGGAGCCTGTCCCCAACCCAGAGAGGACAATCCACTTTTTACTGGCTGAGGACCATGGACTCGGATTTGGAGGTGCTGATTCTCATCCCAGCCACTTCACACTCAGCAGCAAACCGTCCCAGCAAGAGCTGTAGGTCATTGCTGGATGAAGCCAACAGGACAACATCATCTGCAAACAGCAGAGATGAGATCCTGTGGTCACCAAGCATGACACCCTCCATTCCCTGGCTGCGCCTAGAAATCCTGTCCATAAAAATTATGAACAAGATCGGTGACAAAGGGCAGCCCTGGCGGAGTCCTACTCTCACTGGGAATGAGTCCGACTGAGTGTTGGCAATACAAACCAAACTCTCACGATGGTCGTACAGAGACCGAATAGCTCATAACAACAAGCCCGATACCCCATACTCCTGAATCACCCCCCCACAAAAAACCATGAGGGACGCGGTCAAATGCCTTCTCCAAGTCCACAAAACACATGTAAACTGGTTGGGCAAACTCCCACGAACCCTCAAGAATTCTTGAGAGGGTAAAGAGCTGGTCTGATGTGCCACAGCCAGGACGAAAACCACATTGCTCCTCCTGAATCCGAGGTTCGACCAACGGCCGGACTCTCCTCTCCAGTGCCATGGCATAGACCTTCCCAGGGAGGCTGAGGAGAGTGATCCCTCTAAAGTTGGAGCACTCCCTCCGGTCCCCTTTTTTAAAGAGAGGAACCACCACCCCGGTTTGCCATGCCAAAGACACTGCCCCCGACCTCCACGCAATGTTGCAGAGGCGTGTCAACCATGACAGCCCAACAACATCCAGGGCCTTGAGGTACTCAGGGTGAATCTCGTCCACCCCCTGGGCCCGGCCACCAAGGAGATTTTTAACCACCTTGGCGACCTCAGCCCCTGTGATAGGCGAGTCATCCCCCTCGTCCCCAAACCCTGCTTCCTCTGTGGAAGGCGTATCAGTGGGATTGAGGAGATCCTCGAAGTATTCCTTCCGCCGCCCGACGATATCCCCAGTCAAAGTCAACAGTGTCCTATCCGCACCATACACAGTGTGGACAGGGAGCTGCTTTCCTCTCCTGAGCCGTCAGACAGTTTGCCAAAATCTTTTCGAGGCCGACCGAAAGTCTTGTTCCATGGCCTCATTGAACTCCTTCCATACCCGGGTTTTTGCTTCAGCAACCACCTGAGCTGCACTCCGCTTGGCCTGCCAGTACACCTCAGCTGCTTCGGGAGTCCCACAAGCCAACCAAGCTTGATAGGACACCTTCTTCTTAATGGCCCCCCTCACCACTGGTATCCACCACTTGGTTTGGGGGTTGCCACCACGAGATGCACTGACCACCTTGCGGCTGCAGCTCTGGGCCACCGCTTCAACAACAGAGGTGAAGAACATGGCCCATTTAGACTCCATGTCTCCAGACTCCCTCAGAATGTGGTTGAAGTTCTTCCAGAGGTGGAAGTTGAAGACCTTCCGGACAGGGGCCTCAGCCACACGTTCCCAGCACATCCTCACTGTACGTTTGGGTCTACCAGGTCTGAATGGCTTCCTCCCCTCCCATCGGATCCAACTCACCACCAGGTGGTGATCAGTTGACAGCTCTGCACCTGTCTTTACCCGGGTGTCCAAGACATACGGTCGCAGGTCTGATGACACGATAACAAAATCGATCATTGACCTGCAACCTAGGGTGTCCTGGTGCCAGGTGCACATATGGACACCCTTATGCTTGAACATGGTGTTTGTTATGGACAAACTGTGGTTAGCACAGAAGTCCAATAACTGAACGCCACTTGGGTTCAGATCGGGCAGGCCATTCCTCCCAATCACCCCCCTCCAGGTTTCACTGTCATTGCCCACATGCGCATTGAAGTCCCCCAGTAGGACAATGGAGTCTCCAAGAGGAGCACCCTCCAGCACCCCAGTCACAGACTCCAAAAAGGGTGGGTACTCTGAAACATCATTTGGTGCATAGGCACAAATGATGGTCAGGACCCGTTTCCCAACCCGAAGGTGCAGGGAAGCAACCCTTTCGTCCACTGGGGAAAACTCCAACATAGAGGCAGCAAGGTGGGGGGATACAAGAATACCCACCCCTGCTCATCGCCTCTCGCAACTCCAGAAAAGGCCAAGCTCCAGCCCCTCTCCAGGAGACTGGTTCTGGAACCGGAGCTGTGTGTTGAGGTGTGGCCGACTATATCTAGCCGGTATCTCTCAACCTCGTACACCAGCTCAGGCTCCTTCCCCGCCAGAGGCATGACATTCCATGTACCAAAAGCCAGTTTAGAAAGCTTGGGACCAGTCCGCCAAGGTCTTCGCCTTTGACCGCCACCTAATCCACATAGCACCGTACCCCCATGATCCCTCCTGCAGGTGGTGAGCCCACTGGAGGGCGGACCCAGGTAACTCCTTCGGGCTGAGCCCGGTCGGGTCCTATGGGTGGAAACCCGGCCACCAGACGCTAGCCTTCAAGCCCCTCCCCCAGGCCTGGCTCCAGGGTGGGGCCCCCGGTAACCCCATACCGGGCGGGGTACATTGAATCCTTGATATAGAATTTATCATGAGAGTCTGTTGGATCGTTCTTAGTTTGGCCCTTCACCCAGGACCAGTTTGTCTTGGGTGACCCTATCAGAGGCAAATTTCCCCTGATAGGGTTACCCTATCCCTGATAGGATAGAAAAACAGTCATTTTTCTAAATTTATTTTGTAGTCACCCTTGAAGGCAGAAATCTGAGATGGGTAAGAGTAAGATTCTTAATTTTCAGGCAATGGAAGAGCTCTTTGGTTTCTATTTTTGTCATTTTGATCTAAAAATATATTTATTCCATGCATGGTTTAGATGAAACTTTTAGGAACTGTCATTTTGAAATTCAAATATAAGCATATACTTTTACACTGTTACACTTTAGCAGTATATTTAGATGTTAAAAAGTTAATCATTATCTCAAACTCGTTGACTGCCATTTTAAATAATGTTCCACATTACTTTTGATTAAAATTTATCAACACCAGTGGTTTAAACACTTTTTTCTCTCTGGTTTGCAGCTTGTCAAGCATTCGTTCACTCATTCACACATTCACTCATCTGTCTACTTCAGTTCTGGTCTGTAATCTGTCTGGTGTGTAATCAATTAAGTGTAATGGCATTATTATTATTATTTTGTACTAGTAAAGGTGTGATTACTTAAGAAATACTTATTACCATGTGCTAGTGCATTTGTATACTCATAACTGCAAACTATATTGCAAATGTGTATGTACTTTGTCTGACTGTTGTCCTACGTATAAAAATATATCATGTTAACAGGGGGAAAAAATGACAAAACAAATAAAAAAAAATTGTTGGTGTAGGTGCATTTTACCACAGGTTTTTTTTTTTTTTTTATCCTATAGGTATAGGTATAGGTATTTTATCCATGGTTTAATAGCCCTTTGCCATGGGCTAGTAAACCATGGCAAATAGTGTCCATTCATCCCTCTCTTCGGCACCCAGAGAATGTCCGTCTCATCGTTGTCTTTGTCCATTCTTCGGCTCTCAGCTGTTATCATATCTTCGGCACACACACATAGAGCAGAGAATGTTCAAGGCCCACTTACAGAGGTAGGGTTATGTTACTCAGCAATTCTTGGAGATGATTACCACAAACGAAGTACACAGAGGTGGAGTCATGTTTGTCACTCAGTAGTTCTTGGTTACAGGAAATTGCCACAAGAAAAGCAATACTGGCCGTTTGTTGTTTTCAGCCACCCGCCGGTGAGTAGCAAGAGAGTTCTTAGTCTGTTGTGCCAGAGAGCTGCTCATTTAGGAAGTGTGCATGCTGTAGTGCTGGTTGATGGATGGATTTGGTGATGACGTTGATGTTGACACTGGGTGGTGGTGCTGGATGAGGGAAGCAATGAGACAATAAAGATAGCACTAGTCTGCCGTGGTTCAGTTCGCCCCCTAAAAAAAAAAAAAAAAAAAAAAAAAAAAAAAAAACAAAGGAGAAAAAAATTCCTGAGACGTATAGTCTGTTCATATATCATCCACATGGAAATTAAAACTAGGACTAAAATAAGCTGCCACCGTTTCTCTGTTTTGGGTGTCAGTCTGTGAGGTTACTGTATTAATACAATTAAAATATGTGATTCCTTGAAAAAAAAGCGTAGAATTATAAGATTATCAAGTACAATGAAAAGGGTAAATTAGGTCATAATACATACCTTGATAAATGATACTATTATGTTTGCTTTATGAACCACAATGAACCTAAAATAAAACAAAATAAACCAAAATAGATCATGATTTTCTGCTTAGATTCATAGAGCCATATGAATTTCTGCATCCTTAGACTTTAAATAAAGTCACAAGTTCAACAAAAAATGGAAATAAAATGTAAAATGTGAGCCACAGAATTATGACTAAAAATTCAAAACCGGTAAAAAGGTATGTTGAGAAGAGAAAAATAAAAATCAAAAGAAGAAAACACATTCATTTAAAGAAAAATACATCCATGGGGCCCTAGTTTCATTTTTTTTCCCTCTAATATTTATTTATTTCAAATCCTTCTGACTTTGCTCTAATACTTGGGGTTATACAACCATTTTAATAGCCCACACCTCTAATTGATTCAAACCAGATACTGTTGGTAAAATAAATATCAACTATATAGTTAGCAAATAGGGTTTTGTTTTCACTTTTATAACTTCTTGTGTACACGTTCTCACACATTTTCATACAAACACATTCTCACACGATGTCCTATGAAACTAATTTACTTTTCATGTACATGATGTCATTATTTATATAGATGGAAGGAGCTCTCTTTTATTTATCATACATTCTTATTTTCAGCTTTTTCTCATCTAACTTTTCTTTCAGATAATGTAATTGATGCAGCCTAAATGATCCTCCATCTGGAAAACCCATTTCAGACCAGCTAGGCACCAGCCAGACACTTTCATCACCATATTTTTGCCTCATATATTTTTATATATGGGAATTGCTGTAAGGGCTCACACTCTTACTTTGAGATTTTTCCCATATTTCATCCCTTCACAAGCTCCAAATCAGCCCCAACCCAAGCATTCATTCATTCATTCATCTTCTTCCATTTAATCCTTTTCGGGTCGCGGGGGGCTGGAGCCCTGGACAGATCGCCAGTCTAACCCAGCAATCCCAAAAAATCAATTTTCCTGCTCTGCTGGCAGAGAATTTTACTAATATGGTCTCCATGGTCCCCAATGGTCCCCCAGTATACAACTAGGACAATATCGGTCGCTACGGAGGGTGACAGTATGTATGGGTACATATTCATACTATGTAGGATAACTAGTAGACAGTTATGCTGTTTATTGAATCTAGCTACAATGCTCCGCACTGTGTATATACAGTATATTTATATATTTATTCCATCTAGCTACAATGCTCCGCACTATGTGTATATATATTTATATGTACATATGTATATTCGCTGCTCTTGTTTTTCTTGTCTTCTTGATTGTTGCTCTGAGTGTTGCTATCCCTGTGCTGTTGCAATCCTGGAATTTCCCCATTGTGGGACTTATAAAGGCTTATCTTATCTTATCTTATCTTAATAATAATAATAAAAAGTTCTGGCAATAGATAATGCTAGTTAAAAATAAAATAAAAAAACTGCCAGCAAAGCAAGATTAAATTGCTTAACACAAGTAAAAACTATCATAAAGCAAGCAAAATCCCACAGAAATCTGCACAACAAAAAGAAATTACTGTCAAAATTATCTTGACATATCTAATACATTTCATCTTACAAAAATCCCCAGTTCAGTGTGACACACACGTTAGTCCTCTCTCACACACTTACATACCATAGCAAGCCCAAATAAGCACACACGTTAGAAAACAATCCCAAAGTCGCTTATAATAAGCAGACCTGGCAACCCAAGGATTTCACAATCAATCACCTTCCGCCGCCTTGAAAACCACAACATTTTTGCCACTTTTCCACATACCGAGCACCATACTTATCTCTCCCATGCACAAATCTGCCGTCCCCATCAAACAAAAATCTCATTAATGCCCTTTTGTACTTCACAACCATAACAACCCGGAAAACATCCTCTCATTCCTTCTGCCACGTCGCAAGTCTCGCTCTCTTCCTGCCTCTTGCGGTTTCTCTCCCTGCTATGGCAGGTACCCATTTTTTCATCAGTGAAACTGTAAAAACGTTATTTATTAAAAACACACAGAGATGCGAATGACCAGACAAACAAACTGCAGTTACATAATTTTTATTTATTATTTTATCTTAGCTAAAGGCTATTTTATTCTATTTTAAGCTTATTTTAAGTTATTAAGTTATATCATATGGTATTTTAGTTGTTGTTGTTATATTAAGGTTATCCCTTATTATATTAAAGTTATTTGTCTTTATTTTTAAAGCTTTTCTAATTATAACTATTTTTTCTCTGTATTTTCTCTGTTTTTCTTCTATTCTATTATTATTTTTCTTCTTCTTCGGCCATTAAAATCACTCCGTGGTACTCTGAATCCTTCCGCATGTCTATTTCCCAAATTTAGGCTTGAACTAAATTCCAGTAAAAATGCATTTCCACTGAGCATTTCCTTATAACTACGGTACTTTACCTGACTGGACTCGAACCGGCGCTACCTTATCTCAACTTTTACGTGTAATTACAACAACCGGACTCAAACCCGCCATGAGACATCTATAAACCATTAATAAATAATTAAATTTACTCACTTCAGTCTGCCTTTGTTCAGTTCCGTCACCTTCTCCGCTCCGGTGCTCCAGACCGCCTCTACTGTCACCTTACTTCAGACAAACAACTCCAACTGGGAGGGGGATGGGAGGTCTTATCTGTAGCCCGTGCACTGACTGTGAGAACGATCAAAAGCGCCACAGGTCTGGAGAAAGAGTTCTGGAGTCCCTGTTTGGTGCGCCAAGTATGTTGGAAAAATCTCTTCCACCAGTAGTCAAGAAACAGGCAGGATTAAAGTTTCAGCAAATTTAATTTGCACTGGCCAGTGGAGAACAATACACAACAGCCTCAGTGTCTATCCGTGCATCATTCTGATTCACACACACAACTTTCAGTCATTTAAGCATCCTGCTATCTCAAGACTGTCCATGAAAGAATATCTAGTTCAGGCTTGTTCTTCCAAGCTGTCTTCTTCTCAGACATACTCCTAACAATACAGTACATGCATACAAAAACAACAAGATAAATGTCCAGCTGCCATGACCTTGTACATTTCAAGCAGACTCTGAGGCATCAGCAGATACAAAAATAAAATTTTCCAATCAGTGGCGCTGACAAAAAGACAGGAGGTGAACCTGGAGGTGGCAAAGTTGAAGATGCTAAGATTTTCACTGGGAGTGACAGGATTGGTAGAGACAGGATTAGAAGTGAGTATATCAGAGGGACAGCTCAGGTTGAGCGGATTGGAGACAAAGCAAAAGAGGCAAGGCTGAGATGGTTTGGACACGTGCAGAGGAGGGATAGTGGATATACTGGACAAAGGATGTTGAGGATGGAGCTGCCAGGCAGGAGGAAAAGAGGAAGACGACAGAGAAGACTCATGGATGTAGTGAAGGAGGACATGGAGAGGGTTGGTATTAGAGAGGAAGATGCAAGGGATAGGGTGAGATGGAGGCAGATGATCCGCTGTGACGACCCCTATAGGGAGCAGCCGGACGAAGAAGAAGAAGAAGAAGAAGAAAAAGAAGAAGAAGTGCACACAGATGTGTGCCTTGTTGCCCTCCTCACAACATTTTTTTTTTCTCTGTGCAGTGAAAAACTCTGTTTACTGTTTCTTCAAATGAAGTAATGTATTACACGGTATATGTGAATAGTTTGTATTTAATTGTCCCCAGATTGCCCCTGCCTTTAACAGAAAAACAACAGCTGAGTGTGTGTTTTTCATTAACTGGAAGAGGACACATGAGCATGCTAGTGGACACAAGTTCAAAGGAGATGACTATGAGGACACAGGCATGTAGATTATATATGTGGACAGAACACTTTGTCACAGCTGAGAGGTTTGTAGTTTGACTGACAGTCCCATCCCACCGTGGGTTGCTGCCTCTTTTCATGTGGGGGAGGAAGGTGGACAGGATCAAACACCGGCCAGTGCAGGCACCGAACCACCAGTCTCCCCAGACCAGATTACAATTCAATTCAATTCAATTCAATTCAACTTTATTTATATAGCGCCATTTCACAACAACAGTCATCTCATAGCACTTTCAACTGTAGGGGAAACCCCCACAGCTGCAGAAAAACCCCAGCAATCAGGTGATCCCCTGTGAGCAAATGCTTGGCGATGGTGGAGAGGAAAAAACTCCCTTTTAACAGGAAGAAACCTCCAGCAGAACCAGGCTCAGGGAGGGACAGTCATCTGCTGCGACTGGCTGGGGGGTGAGGGGATAGAGAAGATGAAAAGAACAGACATGTAGAGAGCAAACAGCACAATGGGGACTCGATCTATGGGAGAGAACAAACAGATGTTAATGACTAGCAAAAAAAAAATATTTCATTGAGAGTGAAGAAAGGAGTGAGGCCCAGTGCATTATTGGAGGTCCCCCGGCTGTCTAAACCTATTAGCAGCATAACTAAGGGAGGATTCAGAGAGACATGATCCCTCCTTAACTGTAGGCTATATCAAAAAGGAAGGTTTTAACCCTATTCTTAAAAACAGAGATCGAGTCTGACTCCTGAATCCAGATTGGCAGCTGGTTCCACAGGAGAGGAGCTTGATACCTGAAAGGCTCTGCCTCCCATTGTACTTTCGGAGATTCTAGGTATTACAAGTAATCCAGCATTTTGGGAGCATAGTGCTCTGTTAGGATAATACGGTAGATTTTTTAAATAAAAATAAAAAGGGGCCTGATTGTTTACAGAGGCTGTACCAACTAAGGCAGAGTCACTCCTGCTTTCACACTTTTCCTGAAAGTTACAGTTTGTGGTGAAAAGTGAAATGCACACACTCCCTGTTCATTCATTCATTTCCCTAAAAAAATAAATAAATAAATGTCTAATCTATCAACTATATTTCTCCTGTAAGTTTGTGATTAAAATGAAAATGTGGGTGGAATAAAAAAAAAATCAGTGTCTCGTCATAATGTGATTAAAATGCAGGGTAACTACTTTGCTTGCATTATAACCATTATAACTCTGTCCATTACAGTAACATGTTGAGTGTTTTCTTGTGTGCCCCATCTGTAGAAGCACACCCACAATTATAAAAAGCACCCCTGAAATAGCATTAATAATTATCTTCAGATGATAGACCTGCTTTTTGTTGATCAAAGGTAGTGTAACGTCGGGGCCATTTTAAGGGAGCCAGGGATTTCCCAGCATGCTTTGCCAGTTTGAAACGTTACTGTGTGTATTAAATGTGTTACTTCTGAGTTATACTGCTGTCATTATAACTGCATTATAATGGCCCAGCAGTGTTTAGCAGGATTAGGGCAAGATGTATCATGTGTGTGTAACCATGATTGAAACGGAGGTCTGGGGGAATGACCTCCACTGCTCTGTGTACTAAGTTGGGGTTGGGGTGTGTGTAAAATAAATCTGGTTGATCACAGCCATCTGCTCCATTTTCTTTGTGTGAACCCTTGCAAACGTCACACTGGTGTCAGAAGTGGGATATGGAGCGAGATGAGGATCCAGGCGGAGGTACAGCGGCCGGAGCGATTCATCGCTCAGCCGGGAACGGAGTGTAGAGCTGAGACGCCGGCCCCTGGAGAGCTTCGCTGCGATGGACGGAGCAGAGCAAACCAGCCCCGTTTCCCGCCCTTTTCAGGGCAGGACGGGCTGGCGATTCCAGAGCAATTAGGAGCGGCAATCTACCGGGAGATGACCGTCCCATCCATCCAGCAGCGGGCCAAGATTCCCCGCTACAACGGCGAGAACCTGTTGGATGACCGCTTGGCCCAGGTCGAGTTGGCTGCTGCGCTGATCATCAGAGGAAACCACCGTGCTGAGAGCGAGTGGAGGAGGAGCTACGGCAGATCACAGCAGCGCGTGCACGAAGGAAACAGCCGTGGCGACGCGAGGAAGGACGGCTTCCGCTGCACAGTGCCAGGGTACATGGCATGGTACTGCCCCGCACACAGCACACGACAAACTGGCCCCTCGCCGACGCTAAATTAGAGCGAGGTGGCATGGACGGGGAAAAAGCCGCCTCCTGCAGATGCTTCCCCCGGCAGATGACGTCACAGAGGCGCAGGAGCGACGCAGCGGAGCGAGCAGGACGAAGATGTGGCCACTTTCCAGGCGCGGCAAGGGCTGGACGCATGGACGCGGGCCAGCGGCCGCCTGGGACAACTGGCAGCGGTGGGAGTCGGCCGGAGCGGGCCTGGGACTCCCGCTGCCAGGGAAGGGACTGTGCGTGGTCCTACAGAGGCTGTCAGATGTGTCCATCCGCCCGCTGGTGGCCAAACCGGAACCCTACCCCAACCAGATGCTCTGACCGAGACTCAGATGGCCCGTGCATGCCGCCCTGGCACCGGGCTGACTCGTGTTGGATTTCTGAAAGTGGACTTTGAATTTTCTGGGGACAGAAACCAGTCCAGGGGGGGGCAGTGTAACGTCGGGGCCATTTTAAGGGAGCCAGGGATTTCCCAGCATGCTTTGCCAGTTTGAAACATTACTGTGTGTGTTAAATGTGTTACTTCTGAGTTATACTGCTGTCATTATAACTGCATTATAATGGCCCAGCAGTGTTTAGCAGGATTAGGGCAAGATGTATCATGTGTGTGTAACCATGATTGAAACGGAGGTCTGGGGGAATGACCTCCACTGCTCTGTGTACTAAGTTGGGGTTGGGGTGTGTGTAAAATAAATCTGGTTGATCACAGCCATCTGCTCCATTTTCTTTGTGTGAACCCTTGCAAACGTCACAGTACATTGGCATGAAATGCATTAAATAGCAATGCACTGAGATAACACTGGTGTCACACCTCTTTTAATAAGTCTTCACCTTACAGCGTAAAGTGGGCACATAATCTACAGGTACTTAGATGGCGTGACGCAAACCAGACTATGCACTGGCAGAAGCTAACAAATCCTCCGGCACAAAACGGGAAGTGTGGTGCAAATGCGCACCTTAGACTGTTATAATAGGGCCCAAAATGTTTGCCCCTTATGTATTATATTGATTATTTGTGTGTGTGTGGGGGGGGGGGGGGGGGGTGGAAAGGATTGACTTCTTTATTGAGAAAGGAAACAAAGTTCTCTTGAACAGATAGAGGTAATAAACACAAGACTAAAGCACCTTTTCTCAGCATCTTTATTACTGTGGACCCATACATATTTGGGGAACATTTTAATCATTTGGCAATCTTCCCAAATTGCTTACTATTCATTGATACTCCCTTTGGTGGATCTCCTGCTTATTTTTGTTCTCCTTTGGGACCTTGTTTGACCTCATTTACATGGTTTCTTTATTCCCCTTTTGGAATTTTGTTTTATATTCTTTGGTTGTCATTGCATTCATTGACTCTTTTATTTTACCACTCAGGTTTCCCCTTTTTTATGTTAACAAGTTTGTTCCATTTTAGGAACTCTGGCTTTAAAGTCACATCCTCCCCCTGGGCAACTGCCCTGCTGAAAGGAGCTTTGGTGATAAAACGTGCTCATCAACTGATTATTGTGACTTTCATATTAACATCTCACTTTTTTATTTTGAGTCATCTCATCACAGTAATCTAACATTTGCAACTATACAACACAAAATGACAATTGCAGGAATTGTCACTTAAGGTGACAGAAAACCAGGATGGACTGGAAAGAGGAAAAAATGCATTCTCGAACAAATGAAGTGGAACAAAGGTATTTGTGTAAAAAAGTTTTACTGTGTGAGAAATGACCAAAGAGATTCTTTTTACTTCGTGTTTCTACAAGGCAGGAAGAAAAAAGAGGGGACAAGGGCGAGTGATAAAACCTGAGACATGTGTGGTGGCAAACAAATGGAGTGGGAGAGAAAAATGAAAAGTGTTGCAGAGGAATGAGGTGCCAAGGTGAACATTTCACTTTAGTGGATGCTTAATGTACATTCTGAATAAACATTTGTATACATTGCATGGGAAGGCAGATTTGTTAACTGTAAGTGGAAGTGTAAAATTTCTCACTCATCAGCATTTTATGTATGTGAAGTCACTAGATTTAAGATAAGATAAGATAAGATAAGATAAGCCTTTATTAGTCCTACAATGGGGAAATTCCAGGATGGCAACAGCACAGGGATAGCAACACTCAGAGCAATAATTTAGAAGATAAGAAAATAAGAGCAGTGAATATACATATGTACACATAAATATATAAATATATATATATATACACAGTGTGGAGCATTGTAGCTAGATGGAATAAACAGCATAACCATCTATTTAGTTACCCCACATAGTAAGAATATGTACTCATACAGTGGGGCAAAAAAGTATTTAGTCAGCCACCAATTGTGCAAGTTCTCCCACTTAAAAGATGAGAGAGGTCTCCAATTTTCATCATAGGTATATCTCAACTATGAGAGACAAAATGAGAAAAAAAAAATCCAGAATAATGAATGATTTTTAATGAATTAATTGGTAAATTCCTCAGTAAAATAAGTATTTGGACAATAACAAAAGTTCATCTCAATACTTTGTTATATACCCTTTGTTGGCAATGACAGAGGTCAAATGTTTTCTGTAAGTCTTCACAAGGTTTTCACACACTGTTGCTGGTATTTTGGCCCATTCCTCCATGCAGATCTCCTCTAGGGCAGTGATGTTTTGGGGCTGTTGCTGGGCAACACGGACTTTCAACTCCCTCCAAAGATTTTCTATGAGGTTGACATCTGGAGACTGGCTAGGCCACTCCAGGACCTTGAAATGCTTCTTACGAAGCCACTCCTTCGTTGCCCGGGCGGTGTGTTTGGGATCATTGTCATGCTGAAAGATCCAGCCACGTTTCATCTTCAATGCCCTTGCTGATGGAAGGAGGTTTTCACTCAAAATCTCACGATACATGGCCCCATTCATTCTTTCCTTTACACGTATCAGTCGTCCTGGTCCCTTTGCAGAAAAACAGCCCCAAAGCATGATGTTTCCACCCCCATGCTTCACAGTAGGTATGGTGTTCTTTCTCCTCCGAACACGATAAGTTGAGTTTTTACCAAAAAGTTCTATTTTGGTTTCATCTGACCATATGACATTCTCCCAGTCCTCTTCTGGATCATCCAAATGCTCTCTAGCAAACTTCAGACGGGCCTGGACATGTACTGGCTTAAGCAGGGGGACACGTCTGGCACTGCAGGATTTGAGTCCCTGGCAGTGTAGTGTGTTACTGATGGTAGCCTTTGTTACTTTGGTCCCAGCTCTCTGCAGGTCATTCACTAGGTCCCCCCGTGTGGTTCTGGGATTTTTGCTCACCGTTCTCGTGATCATTTTGACCCCACGGGGTGAGATCTTGCGTGGAGCCCCGGATCGAGGGAGATTATCAGTGGTCTTGTATGTCTTCCATTTTCTAATAGTTGCTCCCACAGTTGATTTCTTCACACCAAGCTGCTTACCTATTGCAGATTCAGTCTTCCCAGCCTGGTGCAGGTCTACAATTTTGTTTCTGGCGTCCTTTGACAGCTCTTTGGTCTTGGCCATAGTGGAGTTTGGAGTCTGACTGTTTGAGGTTGTGGACAGGTGTCTTTTATACTGATAACGAGTTCAAACAGGTGCCATTAATACAGGTAATGAGTGGAGGACAGAAGAGCCTCTTAAAGAAGAAGTTACAGGTCTGTGACAGCCAGAAATCTTGCTTGTTTGTAGGTGACCAAATACTTATTTTACCGAGGAATTTACCAATTAATTCATTAAAAATTCTTCAATGTGATTTTCTGGATTTTTTTTTCTCATTTTGTCTCTCATAGTTGAGGTATACCTATGATGAAAATTGGAGACCTCTCTCATCTTTTAAGTGGGAGAACTTGCACAATTGGTGGCTGACTAAATACTTTTTTTGCCCCACTGTACATATTGTCACCCTCCGTAACGATTGATATTGTCCTAGTTGTATACTGGAGGGGACCATTTTGTGCAAGTCTGTTGCGTCTTTTGCATTCAATACTATTAGGTTGTCACGTGTTTTTGCTATCTCTGCGAGCAGACCTGCTTAGGTTATACAGTCTGACAGCCGTAGGTAGGAAGGACCTGCGAAACCTCTCGGTCGCGCACCTAGGATGATGTAGCCTACTGCTAAATGAGCTCCTCAGTGCGTTCAGTATGTCCTGCATAGGGTGGGACTCGGACTCCAGAAGAGATGACAGTTTAGCCACCATCCTTCTCTCTCCTATCTCCTCTACTGGGTCAAGGCGTTGCCCCAGGACAGAGCTAGCTTTCTTGATCAGTTTGTTCAGTCTCTTCCTGTCCGCTGCTGTGATGCCGTTGCCCCAGCAGACCACTCCAAAAGTGATGGCTGATGCCACCACCGTGTCGTAGAATGTCTTCAGCAGCGCCCCTTGTACACCAAAAGACCTGAGCCTCCTCAGTAGGAACAGCCTGCGCTGTCCCTTCTTGTAGAGTGCGTCGGTATTGTGTGACCAGTCTAGTTTATTGTTCAAATGAACACCCAGGTACTTGTAGGATGTCACCATCTCAATGTCTATTCCCTGGATGTTTACTGGTGCTGTGAGAGGTTGCCCTTTCCTGTGGCAGTCCACCACCAGCTCCTTAGTTTTTCTCTTGCTGATCTGGAGGCAGTTCCAATGGCACCAGTCCACGAAGTTCTGGATAAGTCCTCTGTACTCAGCTTCATCTCCGTTGGAGATGAGGCCGACGATCGCAGAGTCGTCAGAGAACTTCTGTAGATGGCAGTTTGTTGTGTTGTGTGAGACGTCTGCAGTATAAAGGCTGAACAGGAAGGGAGCCAAAACCGTTCCCTGTGGGGCCCCTGTGCTGCCGATGATCGTGTCGGACACACAGTCCCGGGTTCTCACAAACTGTGGCCGGTTTGTGAGGTAGTCCAGGATCCACGATGACAGGTGTTGGTCCACCCCTGCACACAGCAACTTGTCCCTCAGGATCATCGGTTGGATGGTGTTGAAAGCACTGGAGGAGTCAAAGAACATGATCCTCACCGTGTTCCCAGGCTTCTCCAGGTGGGACAAAGAATGGTGAAGGAGGAAGATCACTGCATCCTCCACCCCGATACCATGCTGGTAGGCAAACTGGAGTGGATTCATCGCTGGTCCCACCAGGGGGTGGAGGTGAGCAAGGAGCAGTCTCTCTAGGGTCTTCATCAGGTGAGACGTCAGGGCCACTGGTCTGTAGCTGTTCAGGTTTCTGGGGTGGAAAGTCTTTGGTACGGATACCACACATGATGTTTTCCACAACTGTGGTACCCTCCCCAGCTTCAGGCTCAGGTTGAAGATGTGCTCCACAATCCCACACAGCTGGTCTGCGCAGGACATGAGGAGCTTCGCGCTGATGCCGTCCAGACCCGAGGCCTTCCTCGCCTTGAACTTCCTCAGCTCCGCCCTCACCTGGGTCTTAGTGAGGGTCAGGTTGGGGGGCTGTGTGCTGGGAGTGGGGGGGTGTTGGTGGAGGGGTGTGTGGACAGCAGGTCTTGATGACTGTAGAGGCAGCAGTGGTTGGTGTGCAGGCAGGGGGGAGGGCGGTTGGACAAACCTATTAAAGAGCAGGTTCAGATTGTTCACCCATTCCCTGCCCCCCATGGCCTGGGAGGAGGTATTCTGGAGCCCAGAGCATTTAAAGCAGCGCCATGGAAGAATTATGCTCAGGGTCCCCCTACAGTTGGGAACCATAATTGTCTGTGTAATAATTGCATGTTGTAGTGTGAAAATGTGCATTTGTTTGCAAGCTGATGGATGATTAAAAGACTTTGCCTCATTTGGAAACATAAAAAACAATGAGAAAAAACAAACAAACAAACAAGTATTGCTTGTCCAATAGCAGCAAGGCCAGATCGGCAACAATCTTGAATCCCTTGAATCCCAATCCCTGAATGTCTTTTAGCTATCAATAATAAGTGTAAACTGGTCTAATATGCACTCTTGTCCAGGTTCTTGCGTTAACTTTTAGTTAGTGGCTGACTAACAGTGCACCATTTGATTGGCTGTTGAGATGCTTGCTGCCATTTTTTCAGTGTTCTTACCTGATCAGAAAAGTTATGTAGCGCTGTGGCAGGTGATGAGTATTAGGGCTGCACGATATTAGGAAAACATGTGATCAATCAATCAATCAAAGCCTTATATTGCACTTTTCATACAAAAAGTTGTAACACAAAGTACTTCACACATTAAAATAAAACACAATTAACCCCCCACCCACCCCACACACACAAACACACACACACAAACAAACTTTCGTGTGTCAGACTTATGGCTGGGCACTGAGGATCCAGCTGTGGAAACACCATCACTAGGGAGCCATCATCAGCAGGGAAAGTGCCAAGTCCACAGCTACAGGAACACCCCCTCTGAGATCACCCAAGTCCATGTGTGATATATACATGATATGTAATATTGTTGCTGATTACTGCGATGACTTGACTTGCACTATCTAAATAGATATCTATGTAGACCATGCTAATATCTCTTTGCTTTAGCCACACGTGCTTCTTTGCCTACATTTTCCTCCCCTGTCTCCGTCCCTTCAGCCATCATGATACCCACCACACTTCACATTGTTTCTTCTTCCTTCTTCGTCTGTTGTTGACATCTGCCCTGGCCCTTCTTCTGTGCTGACCTGCATTACTGCCTCCTATTTTGTCGGAGTGTAATAACACGGAGGCTGTGTAAATGCCATTACAAGATGGCTGAAAATTAATGCATAAGCATATGAAAATTATTCAAGTTGTGTCTTGAAAATCACATATTAACACATGCTGATATCACAATGACCATAACATTTCAATGTATTGTACAGCCCTAATGTAGAAGCAGTCAGCTTATGGTGAGAGTGGCGAACGCTTGGTCAGAAGCTGATGTACCATCAAAATGATTTTAGATAAATCATTTAAAGGTGAAAATCTTACATAATGTTAAATACGGGGTGCTACGTTCTGGTAGAAAAAGGCAGACAGATTGAGACAGAAAGAAGGCGACAGACTGCACTGGTCTTGTGGTGAGTTTCACGTCACCCTGCCAGTCATTTAACATTTGACGGTGGCAATTTAAGCCTTGATTTGCATTGATTGATTTTCCCCACTCGATTTGGGAGCTGTCATGGGATTAAATTTAGCTGCCAGTACATGAGGTCCCTAGTGTTATTGCTTTCCCATTACCCCATCGCTTTGGTGTGCGCATGGTGGTGTGTACATGTGCATCTGTGCGTGCGTGTGCAAACTTATGTACAGTATTTGGTACTGGACCGAGTCTCAACATGATCAAAGTGCCTTTGATCAAAACATACCCTCAGATCACCCACTTACACTCTCAAGCATGTGCCGTGGGCCCAAATTACACACAAACACTCATGCTTGCAAACACACACATATTCATGCATCCATTTTTGGGATGTCTTTCTCTTATAACCGTTGCTCTATCAGACATGCACACACACACACATTCATTTGTGCTCTTAGCTGTAAATGCGTCCCCAGCTTCAAAACACCAGTGATTTGACATTTCCTTCAGAGAACTGCTGTTCGTGACATGCCGTCGTCCCCCATGTGGGTCTCGCCGCTTCAGAAGTGAGAACCGACTTTCCTTGCTTCACACACTCCAAACTTCATCCCCCTGCTCCCTCTCTCATTACTGACTCCCTCCCTCTGGACTGCCCGAGGTGTATTTCTACAGTGTGTTGTCTGAATGTGCCAAAGTGTGAATTGCATGTGTCGCTACTCTTTTAAGGTACTCCCAGTCTCTGTGTGCTCATCAGCATATTCACCAGCATGTGTTTTTTTTGGTGGTGTGTAATCATTCATTCATGCTCTTAAAAGAGTGCCTCCTGCTGTGTGGCTTCATGAGGGCAAATGAAGCTTAACTTTACAAAGTTAGTTACTTAGGCTGCTGATAATGAGGGATTTTTGCTGTGTGAATGTCACTGCCTAATCTGCGTCAATGAGTGAATTTGTGTGGAATGCGACTGTGCATATGGTAATGCGAGGACATGTATGGATGTGTGGGATGTTGGGTTTGTGGTGATTAATCTTAATCATTGTGGTTGTGAAGATGGACACCACAGACCTAAGGTGCCACTTTGATATAGAACAGAAAGGAATTTGAAGTGGCCTTTGGTCAGTTTTGTAATTAGATGATCAAAGCCTTTGAGCCCTTTTGTTAAGAGAACTCATGTAAAGTTTTGATATATTTAAAGCTTTAGTTATCTAAAGAAACTTTCACAGCAGGGCTGTCATGGGACTTGGTCACTCAAAACATGAAAACCTTTTGTCCCCCTCAAGTTTTAAATTCACCTCGTTCATGATCAATTTGCATTACATTCTTTGTTATATATTGGTATACAGCGGGGAAAATAAGTATTGAACACATCAACATTTTTCTCATTAAACATATTTCTGATGAATGAATGAATGAATGAATCTTTATTTCGGATAGATTAAAAGTACAGATTAAAAGAAACAGAATAATATAACAAAGGGGGAAAGAAAATCCAACAAGGTCAAATTAGACAATAACTCCTCTGATTATACAGTTCAACATAAGTTATCCGAAATGGGTGATGGCTGAAGCCGCAGCTTATATTGTCCACCCATATTCCATCCAAGAATTCAAAAGAAAAACAAAACAAGAGTGATTACAATTCAGAACAAAGCTAAGACAAAATGTGACAAAAAACTAAGCTACAACACAACGCAGACTGGATATGACAATCCTTATGTGATTTTACATGTCATCTTGTATATATGTTTGGAGTATTTCTTCCTTTAGTTTTTGCTTAAATTGTCCAAGCGTTGTACATGATTTTAATTCAGGTCCAAAATCGTTCCATAATCTGACTCCTTGCACTGAAACACAGTGTTGCTTGGTGGTAGTTCTGACTGAAGGTTTTTGAAATATACATGTTCCTCTAAAATGATATTGTTTCTCCCTTATTTGGAACAACTTTTGGATATTTGCGGGCAGTGATAGATTCTTCACTTTAAACATTATTACTGCAGTTTTAAAGTCAACCAGATCTTTCAACTTGAGAGCTTTTAATTTAAGAAAAAGTGGGTTTGTTGGTTCCCTGTAAGCAGCTTTGTTTATTATTCTAATAGCTCTCTTCTGAAGCATAAAGACTGGATATATGTTTGTTTTATATGTATTTCCCCATACTTCAGTACAATATGTCATGTATGGGAGTATTAATGAATGATACAAGGTATATAGTGTGGGTTGATTCAGCAAATATTTCACTCTGTGTAGTATTGCAATTGATTTGGATATTTTACCTTTAATAAGATAAGATAAGATAAGCCTTTATTAGTCCCACAATGGGGAAATTCCAGGATTGCAACAGCACAGGGATAGCAACACTCAGAGCAACAATCAGAAGGCAAGAAAAAACAAGAACATCTAGTAAACATATGTACATATTACTATAAATGTATATATATAGACACACAGTGCGGAGCATTATGGTTGGTTGGTGAATGTGCAGCAGAAAGTCTAAGCTCTCTCTCTGCGGATGCGGCGGGCCAGCTGGAAGTCTTTGGGCATGATGGTGACCCTCTTGGCGAAGAAGAGACCCACCAGGTGGGCCTCGCTGGTCTCCTGCAGAGCCATGACGGCGAAGCTCAGGAAGCGCAGGACGGTCTTGAAGTCCTGAGCGATCTCCCTCACCAGGCGCTGGACGGGCAGCTTACGGATGAGCAGCTCCGTGGATTTCTGGTAGCAACGGATCTCTCTCAGAGCAACGGGCCTGTGACGGTGAGGCCTCTTCACTCTGCCGGTGGCCGGAGCGCCTCTCCGAGCAGCCCTGGTGGCTAGCTGTCTCCTGGGGGGCTTCTTCCTCCAGTAGATTTTACGGGCGGTCTGCTTGGTTCTTGCCATCGCTCTTTATTATTCTGTCTTATATTTCTTGCACGCCGCCTAAACTCCAGCCCGGCACCCGCGTCGTTTTCGCTACAGCTCCCGGTATGTCGAGTTTCCCATTAGCACATATTAATATAATTAATATGTGACTTCCAACACAGTTTATTATCAATTATTACTCCAAGAAATTTAGTTTCGGATACCATTTCAATCTCTGCACCATTTACACTGAGTTTAGATACTAAGTTGTTGTGATGGTTGTTAAAAACTATAAATTTTGTCTTACTTAAATTGAGCGAATTTGTTTGAATCAAACCCCAGTTTAAGCTTTCCTAATTCCTTTCCGAGTGTATCCAAAAGTTGTTCCAAATTGCTTCCACTGCATAATAAATTAGTGTCATCGGCAAACAATATTAAATCCATTTTTTCTGAAACTTTACATATATCATTTATATACATATTGAATAATAATGGCCCCAAAACTGAACCCTGTGGGACTCCACAAGTAACCTTCAGTAACTGTGAGTTTTTGTTACCAACACATACATACTGATATCTATTCTTTAAGTAACTACATAACCAGGACAGTGCTACCCCCCAATACCACAATTTTGTAGTTTCTTTAATAATAAATTATGATCCACTGTATCAAATGCGTTTTTAAGATCCAGGAATACCCCAACTGAATACTCTTTATTTTCAACGGCAGTTGATATTTTTTCTATAAATTCTATTAGAGCAAATGCAGTTGTCCTCTTGTGTCTGAACCCATATTGCTGCTCACACAATAAATTATTCTTCAGTATGAAGTTGTCAATTCTCTCATAGAATATTTTTTCAAGTATCTTGGAAAATTGCGGCAATAGTGAAATTGGTCTATAGTTTGAGAATTCCCTTCTGTCACCCGTCTTGTATATCGGAATTACTTTAGCTATTTTCATTGCATTGGGAAATATACCTGTTTGGAGAGACAGGTTACAGATATACATCAGTGGTTTCACTAAGCATTCAATAATAGTTTTGACTAAGAGCATGTCAATACCATCACAGTCCGTAGATGTTTTACTTTTAAACGATTCAATTTCAATGACCTCTCTGTCGTCTGTGTTCTTTATGAAAATGGAGTCTTTTATAGCAGTGTTTTTGCTTATTGTATCACCTGTAGGTGATGGTGATGGAGCCATTGACCTGAGATTTTCACCAAATGTCAGCAACAACACAAGTAATCCATACATACAAAGAAATCAAGCCAACTGTGTTCACAAAACAAGTTGTATTTAAAAAGTGGAATGACACAGGGAATAAGTATTGTACACATGAAGAAAAAGAGGTGCAAAAAGGCATAGAAAGCCAGCTGAAATCCATCAGAATTTAGTAAGCCATCCCACCCCCAATCAGTGCAAATTAATTTCAGCTGGTTGAGTCCTGACTGATAGCCTTTAAAAAAGGTCTGTGACTATCAGATTGTCACACCACAAAGAACTCTTGATGGGTAGAAGCAAAGAGCTCTGTTTAGACCTTCACAACCATATTGTTGCAAAACATAATGATGGCATTGGTGTCATGAATCGCCCCTAGGGGTAGAGAGGAGAGACCCACCCACTGGACTGCACAAAACACAACAAATATGCAAATATAGAGAAAAACCATGAGACTGAGCATGGCAGAAACCTCCAGTGCTCAGCTCATGACAGAGCCCCCCTCTCAAGGGGTGAAACCAGACACCCAAGGAACATCAAAAAAAAAAAAAAAGAAGCCACCCCCCCCCCCCCCCCAAAAAAAAAGGAGTATGACAATAACCGACCCGGGTGGGTGGTGGGGGAAACAGGCTAGGAGGGAACAAAACAAAACCCGGCTCAGGACCAAAATCAAAACCACCTAAGCCCCTTGGACCAAAGAGCTGGACAGCTCAGATAGGCAGCCAAAGTCCCAGGCCTGGCAGATGGCATGATGGAAAGGGTCGGGTGGCCTACCAGAGAACATGGACCACCCAACCCTGCGGCTCAGTCTGTCAGGTGGTCTGCCTGAGTTCTTTAACCATCTGAACAGATAGGGTGGTCCAGGAGGTGGCTGCCCAATGGGAAGAACCAGTGGTGAGCCAGATAGAGGAGTCGGGGAACCCATGCCGATGTCAGGGTGAGGAGAGGGAACCATGACGGCATCTGGCAGAGGAAGGGGAACCATGACAGCATCTGGAAGAGGAGAGGGGACCATGACGGCATTGGACTGGCCAGTAGCACCCTCGGTGGTCCCTGACTGGGACACCGCAGCACCCACGGTGGATCCGG
Source organism: Pholidichthys leucotaenia (assembly GCA_020510985.1). Taxonomy (NCBI): domain Eukaryota; kingdom Metazoa; phylum Chordata; class Actinopteri; order Cichliformes; family Pholidichthyidae; genus Pholidichthys; species Pholidichthys leucotaenia. The sequence goes on from CM035844.1 coordinate 142,273,513, forward strand.
AATGGAGCAGAGCTGCACTCGCAGTGACTCCAGGCTGGAGTGGAGCTGCACCCACGGTGGTCCCAGACTGGGATATAGTAGCACCTGCGGTGGTTCCGGGCTGAAGTGAGGTTGCACCCACATAGGCTCTGGACTGGAGCGAGGTTGCACCCTTGGCGGACCTGGACTGGGTCTGAGCTGCACCCTCGGTGGACCCGGACTGGGTCAGAGCTGCACCCTCGGTGGACCCTGACCAGGTCAGAGCTGCACCCTCGGTGGACCTGGACTGAGGAGGAGCTGCACCCATGGAGGTTCCGGGTATGGACAAAGCACCCGCGAAGACCTCAACTGACAAGGATGCAGCACCCTCGGAGGTTCTGGGCTGGGAAGCAGCACCCACAACGACCTTGGCTAAAGGGGTAGTAGCACCCATAGATGCCCCGGGCTGGGACGGAGCACCCGCAACAACCTCGGCATTAGAAACTGTACCCACGAAGACCTCAAGTTGTTAGCCCAAACCCACGGAGACCTCTGGCAGAGCTGGATGATCCTCAGTGATCCTGAGGGAAAGCTCAGACAGGACAGGCAGAAAAACAGGGTCAAGGTCACTGGCGGCAATGGAGCCCGGTGAGGTGAGCTCAGGTGCAGCTGACGGCTGACTCTCCCCACCAAAAGCCAGGCAAGATCTCTCCAAAACAGCAGCAATGAAAACAAAGAGCACTTGCCTCAGGTGCAGAGCTCAGGTGCAGAGCTCAGGTGCAGCTGATGGCTGCACCTGGCTCTCCTCACCAAAAGCCAGGCAAGATCTCTCCAAAACAGCAGCAATGAAAACAAAGAGCACTTGCCTGAGCTCGAGCTCCACTGCCGTCCAGGACTCTGTTGATCCAAGTGGCGAAGTCTCGGGCCCGGCCATCTGGAGGTCCAACTCCGACTCTGCTGCGGCAGCCCCTGCAGCAGGCATGGTGGTCATGCAGTCCTGGGACCCCCCAGTGAGGTGACCCACGCAGGTGGCTCATCTGGCATGGATTCAGGAGGTCAATTTTCTGCTGGCGCTGACTTCTGCCTAGCTGAAGCCAGGGGACACTCTATCATTGGTGCAGGCTTTTAGGTTGGGGGCAGCACTTTCCCTCTGTTCGGACCACAGCTGCGGGGCTGGAACCTGGTCCTCCAGGCCCACAGACTCCTCCATCGTCCAGTGGCCCAATCCCGCGACCAGTGGACATTTCCGGGATATAGGAGGAGACACACAGAGAGCAGATGAGGTAATTATAGCTGCAGCAGGAGGTGAGAGCTCAGAGCACTGCAATACCTGAGCCTCACCACCGGGAATCAGGCAAGGTAATTCATGGGAGAATGACAAAGATAAAAAGGCACTTGCCTGTGTTCCTGGGGCATGATGTTCTCTGCTGCAACTGGTGTACAGTTATCCCTCTCCGTGGCTACAGTGATTACGGGCCCCTCAAAGGATCGTGGAGGAGCCGCTCCTGCGGACACGGAGACGGGCAGAGCCGGAGAGGAAACAATTGACCTCTCAGAAGTGGGAGGGAACATCGAGGAGAAGCGGGAAACAGCAGCTGCGGAGAAGGAGGAAGCTGACGAAACAGCCTAAGAGGAAAAACACAAGGAGGGTACTGCTGCGGGAGTCTTTTGCCTTGGCGAAGGGGAATCTTCTGCCTGAGAGGCAGGGGTATTCCTCCGGTGGTCCGGAGCTGGATGGCGGCGTCATGAAGCAGATGGAGCAGGAGCAGAAATAGGTGAACTAGAGGTGGAGTAGGGTGTCTGCCGCTGAGCACTCTTCCGTGTCGTCTTCGGCCTCACTGGAGGCGGCCCCCACATCAGCCTGGGGAAAGACTGCTGCAGGACGGAGAGTATAGCCAGCAGCTGCGCCTCGATAATAGCAGTCACCAAATCCACCTTCTCCCAGATTTTCTTTAGGCTGCAGGAGATGAGGGCTTCATCCACAAAGCCCTGGATGAACTCGGCGGCCCACTGCTCCTCTACACTCGGGGATCCCGCTGCCGATCTCCCTTTGATTGCCGGAGGTCGGTGTGCTGGAGACATGATGAGCTCCACAAACAAGTCAGTGACACAAAAAACAAAAACGTACAAACCACAGCAGCTGGGTCTCTTACTGGCCGCAGTCTTCTGTCATGAATTGCCCCTTGAGGCAGAGAGGAGAGACCCACGCGCTGGACTGCAGTTTGTGAGATTTATTGAAAACAACGAAACACAAAGTCCAAACAGTGCTCCAACAAAAAATCCAAACTGATTTACAAGCAAACCTATGGAGGAAATGCACCAGAACAAGGGCTGCATTCTGGTGGAGCCCAAGAAGGAGAAACTCAAGACTGTGGCAAGGAGAAATGAAAATTACCGCCCTTAAATAGGATCAGAAACAAATCACACAAGTAATGACAGGTGTGGGTTACACGAGCGGGTAGAAGGTAACAAAGATTAATAATTTGGACCAGCTGAGAGCAAAGAAAGGGGAGAGACCAGAGCTGACAGCTGACAGGGGCAATGCCCACATGGAGCAAAACCCAGAAGTGCCACTGACAGCTGTCAACCCAGAGGGATAACACAACAGTAAGGGATATAAAGAATAAAATATCAACAAATACAGACTGAGAAATAAATACAACCTAATGCAAAATAAGTGCGTAACAAAACTATGACATAAACAGGAAAATAAGAAACAGTACAAGAAATACAAAAACCAAAAGGCACAAAATACAACAAATATACAAATATAGAGAAAAGCCATGAGACTGAGCCTGGCGGAAACCTCCAGTGCTCAGCTCACGACAAGTGGTTACGGGCACATTTCTAAACTGCTGAATGTTCCAGTGAGCACTGTTGGAGCCTTCATTTGGAAGTGGAAAGAACATCATTTTCCCATAAACCAGCCACGACCAGGAGCTCCTTGCAAGATTTCCGACAGAGGAGTCAAAAGAATTATCAGAATTGTTATCCAAGAGCCAAAGACCACTTTTGGAGAGCTCCAGAAAGACCTGGAATTAGGACGTACTGCTGTTTCAAAGAAAACAATTAGTATTGCACTCAACTGAAGTGGGCTCTATGCCTGCTCACCTCGCAAGACTCCATTGCTGAAGAAAAAGCATGTTGCAGCTCATTTAAAGTTTGCTGCATAACATTTGGACAAGCCAGTAAAATACTGGAAGAATATAGTCTAGTCAGATGAGATCAAAATTGAACTTTTTAGATTGCCCAACACACAGCATGTTTGGAGGAGAAATGGGACTGCACATCCCATAATGGTGTGGGGGTGTTTTTCAGCACATGGTACAGGCAGACTTCATATAATTAAAGGAAAGATGAATGGACAGATGTTCAGAGACATCCTCTGGGGCTGCTGTGGCACAGGTGTAGTGTGACCGACTACTGATCGGAGGATCCTGGGTTCGATTCCTGTTCTGTGACATGTAGATTGCAGAGTGGTTCAGTGTCTTGCTCAAGGAACCCCCAGTTGCTCCTGGTGGCCAGGCTAGCGCCTGTGTGTGTATGGCAGCTCTGCCACCATCAGTGTGTGAATGGGTGGATAGCAGGTCTGTAAAGCGCTTTGGTCATCCAGAGATGAGAAAAAAGCGCTATATAAGTGAACGCCATTTTACCATCCTTGATGAGAATCTGTTACCAAGATGCTGAATATGAAACGAGGGTAGACATTTCAGCAAGACAATGATCCCAAACACACAGCCAAGGAAACTCTCAAAAGGCTCCAGAGAAGGAAAATAAAGCTGCTAGAATGGCCCAGTCAGTCACCTGACCTGAATTCAATTGAAAATATATGGAACGAACTGAAGATCAGTGTTCATAGAAGACATCCACGGAACCTTCAAGATCTACTAAATATTCAATTAATTTCAAAAAGCATGTTCAATACTTATTCCCTGTGTCATTCTACTTTATTAAATATAACTTGTTTTGTGAACACAGTTGCCTTGATTTCTTTGTACACTACTCACAAAAGGTTAGGGACATTTGGCTTTCGAGTGAAATTTATAGAAAATGTAAAAAGTTCATGCTACAATGATATTATATCATGAAAGTAGGACATTTAAGTAGAAGCATGCAATGATGATTTCCTCATCTCAAACAATTTATTGAAACAAAAGCCAACAGTGGTGGGTATACCACAATAAAAAATGTAGTATCTTACTTACTTGTCATGTGCCCTTGAGCATCAATTACAGCTTGACAATGACGTCTCATGCTGTTCACAAGTCGACTTATTGTCTGCTGAGGCATGACATTCCACTCTTCTTGAAGGACGGCCCTCAGGTCATTGAGGCTGTGGAGTGCATTGTTATGAGCATCTACACAGCAACTCAGCTGATCCCATAGGTTTTCTATGGGATTCAGGTCTGGAGAAAATGCAGACCACTCCATCTGAGGTACCCCAGCCTCCAGCAGCTGTTTCCTAATGATGTGACCTCGACGAGCTAGAGCATTGTAGTCCATAAAGGTGAAATTAGGCCTGTGATGTTCATGCAGGGGCACAATGACTGGATTAATGATGCTATTCAAGTAGTATTGGCATGTCACTGTACCATTCACAAGGTGTAGGGCAGTTCTGTATTGACTAGATACACCTACCCAAGCTGTAACACCACCACCACCAAAGGCTTGTCTGGTGACAACAGTGGCTGATATATAGCACTCTCTTTTACATTTTCAACATTGTTAGCGGCCATTTCTGCTCAACATGAATTGACTTTTATCAGAGAACAGCACTGAGGCCCACTGGTCCCTTGTCCAGCATAAATACTCCCTGGCCCATGCAGGACGATGACACCTGTGCCTGCTGGTATGATAAGGCACACTTGCAGGCCATCTAGCACACAGACCCCGCTGATGTAAATGGTTTCGAATGGTCTGTCGTAACACTTGGATGCCTCTCACCTCCCTTAAATGTTCCTGGTGTTGGGTGGCATTCATCACCCAGTTCCGCAGGGCACTGTTCACAATGAAGTGGTTATCAGCATGGTATGTGGCCAAAGGACATCCACTTCTATACCTTTCTGTGACTCTTCCAGTCTCTCTGTATCTCTGTTGCAACCTGCTGATGACATTATGTGACAATCTAAACTCAGTGGCCACTTCCCTCAGAACTTCCTGTTTGAAGCCTTGCAATGGTGAGGTACTGTTGAGCTATTGTTAGGTGTCGTCTTGGTCTCATAATGTCAAAATGTGAATAGCATGATGAAGAGGACTGTTTAAATACCAATTCTAATTGAACAAGAAAATTTATTGGTCGATTCATGGATCAAACACCTGCTGTGAATTTTTCCGTTAAGCACCTTGTTAGCGAACAGCAAGTTATAGAAAAAATACTGAAACACTGAACAGTTGGAGATGCGCATTCAAAAGGTTAGAAGGTCAAATTAAGTTCACCTGTAAAGGTTATAGTACATTTTAGGTTCATCCTGAAATTTCACCCGAAAGCCGAACATCCCTAACTTTTTGTGAGTAGTGTATGTATGGATTACTTGAGTTGTTACTGATATCTGGTGAAACTGTCAGTCCAATGGCTCCCTCAGAAATATGTTTAATGAGAAAAATGTTGACGTGTTCAATATTTATTTTCTTTGCTGTATGTGGTTTTAACTGCTCTAACAGCATCCCTGAAATAAATCAGCAAATATATTACATGCTGTCCTGTCATGGCTGCTTTCCAAGCCCAAACCCACAGAAGAAAAATGATATTTGGCAAACATTATAATCTGAGAATCAAGATGTTCACTACCATGCTCAACCTAAGAGTCACTTTTGACACTGTTACTATAAACTGCTCAATATTGTCATGCTGTTTATAAAAAAAAAGATAATACTATAACTCAAACTCATCATAGAAATACGACAACACTGAGTTGTCACTAATGTCTTAAATAGGGCTATAAAATACAGATTCATTCATTCATTCACATGAACCTCTAAAAAATATCAGCACAGTGAAGCAGATTTAAAAGAAAGCGGTATGCAAGGGATGCTTTCTTTTAAAATGTATTCAGTAATCAGTATGAAGTTGAATAAGTAAGAATAACCAGATTCCCCATGCCAGGTGGGAGTGTGACAGAGAGGTCAGAAAGAGGTCATTTTCCTCTGTCATTTAGGTACTCCTCCTAGAAGCACAACAGTCTCAAAGGCTCACAGACCCCCAAGGCAGACTTAAAAAAGTCACAAGGACTAGATCCTTCAGCATGTCTAAGAGAGCCTGTTTATACCAATGATTAACTCGAGGAGGGATTTTCCTTCTTTGGACAAAGCAATCATTTTCATCACTTTGTAGCAAAAACTTTTTTCTGTTGATTCATAATTCTACAGGATGTTTATTGTCGTAGTGGGATTTTCTAAATTAAAAAAAAATATATACATTATATATTTTTATTTTTTGCCTTTTACCCATTAAAGAAGGCATTGGTTACCAGTGAACATACAAAGCCTTACATGTACAGTATATATTGATCAAGTGCTTTATACGTCGTGTATACCTTTGTTACTGTATATGTGTTTCTCTTCACTCCTACAAGAACAGTTTAGTGGATGGGCACCTGAGCTTTTTCTAAATGACAATCTTTACATGTTGTTCTCTAATCTGTGGCAGTGTGTTAACATTAATATGAACACTCTTTTGACCGTCAGGCACCATCCTGTTCTCACTCTTAAACTCTCTTGCATGAACACTCATACCTTTGAAGATTGCAACCCACTGGTGAAGCAGGTAATTCCATCAATATATGGCCTCAACCCAAAAACTGTATTTATTTAAAATATACGTGAGTACCATCTAATATTGAGCTTTTTTTCTGATCCCTGTTGATTTCAAATTATAACTTTTTTAGCCCGTACACCTTTGCAGAGTTCGGATCATTTAGAGAACAGCTATTCAATGATGTGTGGCCTTCAGGTTAAAGGACAGTGTCCTCTACCCTGCTGCGAATATGCCGGCCTTTCAGGCATAAAAGAATAGAGAAGACTGGAAATGTCTTTTATGTCAGTGAGCGCCACTGGCACAAGTTTGTCTTATTAATGCAGCAGAGGAGTCCCTATTAATACTAAGACTTTATTGATCCTGCTAGACCCTCTGGCTGGATATGAATGGTGCTCACATATTATCACAGCTCCAAAAAGGGCCTTCACATATCTGTGACATTTCCACCATAGACGGCTGTAATTTCCACAGCGACACGACCCATCCCTCCTGCTTTTATTTTCACCCTATTATTTTTTTTTTACGCTCGCTCTCATCACTTCTTTCCCACCTTGCCCTTTTCGGAGTTTTTGCTTGTGGCCTTTCTTGTTATCAGGCCCTCCTGCTTTATTCCATCTGTTTTTTGGTTTTTTTTTTACACCCTTTGCCTCTTTTTTCTTATGTTTCATCATCCATTTTGAACCTCTTACATTTTCATCTCACTTAGTAGCTATTTTTCTCTTCCCTGGTCTTGCTCATCCTAAACTGTCTCCCTGCTTGTCACTGCTGCCTCATAGACCTTCTTAACTATTCTTTATCTTCTGCTTTTTTTGACCTGTTTTCATCTGCTTTAGCTCTCAGCCATGACCCCAGCTTCTCGCTGGGGTCTGTTTTATTTATCTCTTTCAGTTTCTCCATCCTTTCTCGTGCTCTCTGTCTTTCTATTTCCCTCAGCAGCTCTGCTTTGTTTAGCACCCACCAGACAAGACTGCTGACAAAGGTGTGCAAGAGCATATTTAAAATGTCACTGGCAAAGTGACAAAAGGTCATATGGAAAGTGAGAGACTCCCAGCACAGTTTGGACTGACTGCTAAACAGCCATTTGTGCCTGTGGTATGTGATGGGGGCATGCATGCATATGCATATCTGCACCTAACTGGTTGTGTTTCTATTCAAGAGAGAATATAAAATAAGAAGATATGGTTTTAGGTGCCTTGTATAACTGGATTACAATGCCTGTCCATGCATTCCTCTTGTGTTTTGGTCAGCACATTCTGCACTTGTGTGCGTTTACACGTGAGGCATACAGTATGTGCTGGAGTTGCCATGTTTGTGCTGCTGGCATTCTGACACCTGAATGCTCCTCCCTGCCTGAGGTGAGGCCTTGAGCAAATACCAGTTTGATGAGCGTGCTTCTGAAAAGTTGCCAGAGAGGCAGGCAGCTTCACACAAAGTATGAGACTTTGCACTGACCTAACGGCTGCTGGATAAATCTAAAGAGTTCAAGAATCAGCATAATTCTGATAAGCCAGCCAGCAGAAACTCAGTCAGATTGCTGTCAGTTGTCTTCATAAATCATGCCCACACTGTGCAGATTCAAAAAGAGTTCTGTGTAAATGTTTGATTTTAGAAAAAAAAAAGTGGCGTATAAATGCAGATAAATGTATAGTTTCATCTATGCAGTCAACATTATTAGTTTCCAGGAAAAAATACTGAACATTCCCCACAGTCTTTCATGTTTTTACACTGTAAAATTGGGCTTTTTTTAAATACATTTTTTGCTAATATCATTAAAAATATTATGCTAATCTACTTGAAAATTAACAGATACAGACAACTTGCTCTGATAACTAACACAATTTAATTACATTTAAATTGGTGGGCAAACTGCCTTGGTGGAGGTATATGCTGTCTAAGTTCCCTCTAGTCTCTATATATAATTAGCCTCCAATAAAACTTTTGTTAGATCTCTTACATGTTTAAAAAGTCCATAATACAGTTTTATGTCACCAATGTTCTATTCCAACACATTTATCTCCTTGAGCAAGTTAATATCGTCCAAGTGGTAAAGTCTAAATCACTCCATTGACAAAGACTCTGAATCATTTATTGTATTTGTATTAATTTTGTCCAACCCAGCCACAGGGGGTGCACAAGCCAGTGTACTCCTAGTGCCAGTCCCAAGCCTGGGTAAATGGGGAGGGTTGTGTCAGGAAGGGCTTCCGACGTAAAACCTTTGCCAAATCAAATATGCAGCTCATGACGAATAAGACTTTCATACCGGATTGATCGAGGTCCGGGTTAACATCGACCTCCACCAGTGCTGTTAACCAACAGGGTGCCGGTGGAAATTGAGCTACTGTTGGTAAAAGATCGAGGAGGAGGAGAGGGGGAAGGTGTGTTAGGAGGGAGAGAGAAAAAAGGAAAGGTAAAAGTGTGGAGGTGAGAGTAGGGACATTAAACCTCCATAACCGTGTGGTACGCAGGAGCCACTGCCAGGGACAGACTAAGGCTGCAGCGCGTCGTGCGCACTGCTGAGAAGGTGATCGGCTGCAAGCTCCCATCTCTCCAGGATCTGTACATCTCCAGGACCCGGAGGCGTGCTGGCCGGATCATAGCCGATCCCTCACACCCTGGTCACGTACTGTTTGCCCCCCTCCCCTCTGGTAGAAGACTTCGGTCCATCCAGACTAAAACCTCCCGTCACATGAACAGCTTCTTCCCCTCTGCCATTAGACTGCTGAACACTAAGTGACTCTCGTGCACCATGTACAGCAGCTCAACCAGACTCATGTCAATCATCACTGTTTTCTTCCTGCATTACCGACTGCACTATATAGTTCTCCACAGTATCTGCTGCTGGCTAATATATATTTTAACTGTTGACCAGTATCACTTAATCTTATCCTACACTTTATTACATGTATAGTTTATTTCTCTTATCTTATCATGTTTAATGTTGCAGCATTGTACCGAGACAAATTCCTAGTTTGTGTACTACATGAACAATGGCAATAAACCTGATTCTGATTCTGATTCTGATTAAATGCAGGGACTATGACTGGTAAAGGCAGAGCGATGACTGATATGATGACAAGAAGAAAGGTAGATATACTGTGTGTTCAAGAAATCAGATGGAAGGGAAGCAAGGCTAGGAGCATTGGGGGTGGATTTAAACTGTTCTACCATGGTGTAGATAGGAAGAGAAATGGATTAGTAGTAATCTTGAAGGGAGATTATGTGAAGAGTGTCCAGGAGGTAAAGAGGGAGTCAGACAGAATCATGTGCTTGAAGCTAGAAGTCAAAGGTGTGATGTCGAATGTTGACAGTGTGTATGCCCCACAAGTTGGATGTCAGGTAGAAGAGAAAGAGGAATTCTGGAGTAAGTTGGATGAAGTGGTAGAGAATGTTCCCGGGGGTGGTGGGGGAGTGGTGATTGGAGCAGACTTTAATGGACATGTAGGTGAAGGGAACAGAGATGATGAGGAGGTCCTGGGTAAGTATGCTCTAAAGGAGAGAAATGAGAAAGGACAGATGGTTGTGGATTTTGCTAAAAGGATGGAAATGGCTGTGGTGAACACATACTTCAAGAAGAGAGGGTAACACTGGGGGACTTTCAAGAGTGGACGAAGGTGCACACAGGTGGACTACATCCTATGCAGAAGGAGAAATCGGAAAGAGATAGGAGACTGTAAGGTGGTGGTAGGGGAGAATGTAGCTAGACAGCATCAGATGGTAGTCTGTAGGATGACTTTGGAATGCAAGAAGAGGAAGGGACTGAAGGCAAAGCCAAAGATTAAGTGGGGGAAGTTACAGGAGGAAGAAGGTCGCACAGAGTTCAGGAAGGAGTTGATACAGGCCCTGGGTGGTAGGGAAGAATTACACAGATGACTGGGAAAGTACAGCAAAAGTATTGAGGGAAACAGGTAGAAAGGTATGTGGTGTATCCAGTGGACAGAGGAAGGAAGACAAGGAGACTTGATGGTGAAATGAGGAGGTACAGGAAAATATTCAAAGGAAGAGGTTAGCAAAGAAAAAGTAGGATATAGTAAGGGAGATGAAGAAAGTAGACAGGAGTATTTGGAACCTAGGCACATGGCAAAGAGAGAGGTGGCAAAGGCAAAGGAAAAGGCATATAGTGGGCAGCACGGTGGTGCAATGGTTCACACAATAGCAGCACAGTAAGAAGGTCATGGGATCGATTCCACCCCTGACCATCGTGGATTAGATCCCTTCCCCTGACAATCAGTGACCCTTCTGTGTGGAGTTTGCATGTTCTCTCCATGTCTGCGTGGGTTTACCCCAGGTACTCTGGTTTCCTCCCACAGGCCATAAACATGCAAGTTAGGTTAACTGGAGACTCTAAAGTGCTGCACGGGCTGCACGGTGGCGCAGTGGTTTAGCACTGTGGCAGCACAGTTTTACCCTCGGCCGGGGGATCGCGGGGATCATGAGATCGTGGGTTCGATCCCAGCCCCCGACCAACAGTGTGCTGTGTGGAGTTTGCATGTTCTCCCCGTGTTGCGCGGGTTTACTCCGGGATTTCTCTGGTTTCCTCCCGCACACCAAAAAAACATGTAGGTTTAGGGCGCTCGCGCACGCAGCGACCAGCAGCCGTTGGCTTGTCACCTGACTGCAAACCAAGTCTACCTACGGGTACAAATAAGTAACAAAAAAAAAAAAAAAAAAAAAAAAAGTGGGCCTAGGTATGAATGTGTGTGTGAGTGGTGAAGGGATGGCGCTGTACCGTAGGTGCTTCATCCATCTAGGTGGATGCCCTGAATTTCCCCTCTGGGGATAAATAAAGTACACAAAATAAAAATTTAAAAAATTAATTAAAACATAGTGAGTTGTATGAGAGGCTGGGCACTAAGGAAGGAGAAAAGGACTTGTATCAATTGGCTAGACAGAGAGATGGAGCTGGAAAGGATGTGCAGCAGGTTACAGTAGGTTGATTAAGGACAGAAATGGTAATGTACTAACAAATGACGAGAGTGTGTTGAGAAGGTGGAAGGAGTGCTTTGAAGAGCTGATGAATACAGAAAATGAGAGGGAGAGGAGGATGGATGAAGGAATGATAATGAACAAAGAAGTCCCGAGGATTAGCAAGGCAGACGTGAGGGCAGCTTTGAAGAGGATGAAGAATGGAAAGGCGGTTGGTCCAGATGACATACCTGTGGAGGTATGGAGATGTTTAGGAGAGATGGTAGTGGACGTTTTAACCAGATTGTTTAACACAGTCTTGGAGAGTGGGAGGATGCCTGAGGAGTGGAGAAGAAGTGTTTTGATACCAATTTTCAAGAACAAAGTTGATGCTCAGAGCTGTAGTAACTACAGAGGCATAAAGTTGATCAGCCACACTATGAAGAAATGGGAAAGAGTTGTTGAAGCCCGGTTAAGAAGAGAGGTGACAATCAGTGAGCGGCAGTCTGGTTTCATATCAAGAAAGAGTACTACAGATGTAATGTTTGCTCTAAGACTACGTTCACACTGCAGGTCTTAACGCTCAATTCCGTTTTTTTTTTGCCAAGATCCAATTTTTTTGTGTGGGTGTTCACATTATAATTTAAATGCAACCCCCTCAGACTCCAGTGTGAACGGTCTACAGCTATGAAGTGACCCGCTTGCGCAGAAGAAAACATAAAGTCAGACACAGCATTGTGTTTACGGAGGTAAATATGAGCCCAGAACGATTGAGGGGGAGAGAACTTCTTCACATTGATGCAGTGCAGCAAAATAAATGTTAAAATCATTCAGAAATGATAATGCACAACATAAATGAGACCAGCTTCATTCCTCTACATGCCAGATGACCGCTGTGATCAGCTCTGCTTGAACAGAACTGATTGATTAAACAGCTCTCTTGTAAATGAGACCCCGTGTTTCAATGGGAAATAAGGTGTTTAAATAAGGTGAATAATAAATAATCCAAACGAATATAATAGGGCTCTCAACCACTGACGTTGTCAGTGGCTCGTACCAGTGGTCCTGCACAGGAAGGAGAAGCCCCCACAGACTCCCTTCTCCTGTGTCCCCCTATCTGGCCATTCCGCTCCACAGTCATGTCAGTATTATCTTTGCATTTTAGATATTTCAGCGGCCCGGACACACAGTGTGCTGTTTACAGGGAAAAAGGAATTTGCAGCGTCCAGTAAATGTGCCGTTACTTTTTTCAAAAATGTGCAGTTACTGTATGCCTGCTTGTCTGATGGTTTCAGCCCCGAACCCCACCCCACCTGATTTTGAAGTTATTGTGCAGTCTGAGCCGACAAAATTACAATCCAGTGATAAAGGGAAGAAGACTGATTTAAAAAAAAAAGCACAAATCAGCTGTCTGTCATGCTTGCTGTATCCTCCACTGCAGAATTGTCATGTCTGTCTCACTTCATTGAGGAAAAAGTCGGATGAAATGCGACATGACCATTCAGACTGAGGTCGCTTTGGAAAATAGATATGTAACCAAATTAGGACCACACATGAAAGTGGCTTGGGTCTGGTGTAAAAAAAAATCGGATCTGTGCTGTTCAGACTGTCATTAAAAAATCAGATATGGGTCACATTTGTGCAGAAAAATTGGAATTGAGCATTAAAACCTACAGTGTAAACATAGTCTAAGAGTGCTAATGGAGAAATATTGAGAAGGTCAGAAGGAGTTGCACTGTGTCTTTGTGGATCTAGAGAAAGCTTATGACAGGGTGCCAAGAGAGGAAGTGTGGTACTTTTTTTTTTATTACTTATTTTGTACCTGTAGGTAGATTTGTTTTTGCAAGTCTGGTGACAAGCCACCAGCTGCCGGTCGCTGCGTGCGCAAGCGCCCCTTATCCCTAACCTGCACTGTACTGTACTGTATGAGATAGTCAGCAGTGTCAGAGAAGTATGTGAGGGTGGCGCAGGACATCTATGAAGACAGCGAGATGATGGTGAGGTGTGTTGTAGGAGTGACAGATGGGTTCAAGGTGGGGGTGGGGTTACATCAGGGATCAGCTCTGAGCTCCTTCAATGGGGTATTGTGTGTAGAACTTTGAGGAAAAAAAAATATTTGTTTCCTTTTGGAATAAGGCTGTAATATAACAAAATGTGGAAAAAGTGAAGCACTGTGAATACTTTCCGGATGCACTGTAGGTACACGTGCAAACACACACACAAGAGCATATGTGTACATGCACAAATGTTGCACACTCAAACAACCCTAAACAAGGTTTAGGGCGCTCGCGCGCGCAGCGACCAGCAGCCGGTGGCTTGTCACCAGACTGCAAACCAAATCTACCTACGGGTACAAATAAGTAACAAAAAAAAAAAAAAAAAAAAAAAAAAAAAAAGCTCAACAAAAAATGGTGATTGGCCAGACCAAGAGCAGTCCAGTGGATCCCCATGAAAGAATCAACAACAAGGATCCAGTGCACCCCCCCCCCCCACCAGGCATAGGGATACCAGGGCCCCACCCTGGAGCCATGGCGGAGAGCGAGGCTCAAAGGCAAGAGCCTGGTAACTGGGTTTTTTCCCAGGCGAGTCATGGGTCCACCCTCCACCTGCAGGGAGGATCATGCTGATCATAGGTGCTATGCGCATTTGGCGGAAGTCTACACATCTCTATTTGGACTGTTGTCCCTGGATGGATGGATGGATGGATGGATGGATGGATGGATGGATGGATGGATGGATGGATGGATGGATGGCCATAAATTATATACATAGGCAATCTGTCCAAGTATCACCCCGGGTCAGAAATCATTACGCTGAGGTTCGCAGTCATTATTTCCTTAAACAGAGTTGCTATATTGCCACTACTTTTGTGTTTGAACTTGTGTAATTTGTCTAAAACATTTCAGCAGAGCTGTGAATGTCAAAGTCCTCATCGCTGATAGCTGCAGACAACATGCAGCTAAATATTACACCGGTTTTGAACATTAGCCATGAGACATTAAATGTCAAAACATCCCTTGAATATGATGTTTTCTGAGATTAGATATAATCAGACTCATAATGCGGTCCAATACTTTTGCAGACACAGCAGCACTGAAAGCCTTTAGGCAATTACCTACCTCCATATTATGTTTTTCAGTCAACATAATTATCTAATGAGCTGCATAATTAGTGTGATCTTACAGAGATGTCTTGTTGCTGTCTTGGAGCTAATTGAAAGCAGATGTAAATGTTTTTGTGTAATCAGAGTGTTGAAAGATGCTCTAACTTTTCTCAGATATCTCAAGGTTTATTCATAAAGGAAGAATAAAAGAGGAAATTTTGTTAAATTTTGTTTGTCTAGGTTTTAGGCGCTTTTAGCTGTCAGATATGTTTATTTCTGGGTCATCACCAAGTCAAACTTGCGTTTGTCGATTAATCAATGACTTAAAGAGGGAATAGCAGGTGATGGGAAACATCAAAGCAGAAAAAGCCAAAGAAAATCTTTAAAACAGAAATTCAAGTCAAAAGATAAATCATAAAAGTTACATGTTTGTTTCTCTCTTTGTCTTCTCTTTTCCATTTTCATTGTCTTGCTGATTTTACCTTGGAAGGCACTCTAATGTGAGCTAGAAGAGATGTACTGTCAGGAGTGACTCATTTGACAATGCTCTTGTTTTTTTCCAACACACTTTATATTGCACTTAAAGTTGTCATTTGGAGTGTTTTTTTTTTCCTTCCCCTACAAGCACTTGATGTTCTGTACGTGTCTCATTTGCAGTTTGAGGCTTAGATTGTTCATCCTCTTCTGATGTTCATACTGTGTATACAGATGTTTGTTGAGCTGCTTTTATGAGCAGGTCTTGTCTATCAGAATAAGTAGCAGAACAATTTATCTTTTGGCTGAAATGATCTGTTGTCTATTGATCTATTTTTTGTTTTTATAAATGATTATCTTGCAGTAATAATATGTATATAACAGATGTGGCAATTATGTATTTCTACAGAGAATTAGAAGTACCTGTGGTGAGATATAGGCTGATTAAATGTAGTATTTCAGTTGACTTGTCCCATCTCTCCCATTTCTCAACAACTCAGATAGATAGATAGATAGATAGATAGATAGATAGATAGATAGATAGATAGATAGATGTGAGCAGTGTGTCAGCAGTTTTGATGAGTTGATGGCAGAGCTGACACAGCTATGGGAAAAAGAGACCAGCCCTCTACTTATCCTTCTGTACCCTTTCTCTATCCCTCTTTGCATCCATCTTTCTCCACAACATCATCTATCCCCTGTCAAACTCTGTTTCTCCTTCTCATGGAAAGAGAGAGTGAGATGGATAGTGCAGATTTGGAGAGACTGGGGCATCACAGGTCTTCAGACTCCCTCTAACCACATTTCCTTTTTGCCATGTTCACACATGCACTGCAGCCCCGAACCTTCCCATGCATTTCACCCACTGGACGCATACGTGTATGTCCTCAGTGACTGAATGGGAATCATGTTTTTAGCCTCTTGCATGCTATCTGTTGCTGAAACTTGCTTTTCTACTGAAGTTAGGCTGCAAAGATGACTGTATTCAAGATGCTTAGGAAGGATTTCCTCCTGTAATTGGTTCCTTTGGAAAGAATGGATGTGGGTCCTCGAGTTTGATAGCTTGACCTAGTAGTTGTGAGTGTCATAATCAATAGCAGGTCAATGGCTGTGACAAAGTGCACGTCTTGCTCTTTGATCCCCTTAAACAGAATAGTTACAGGTTCACATTTCGGTGCTCTGCCCAGCTGTCTGACAGCAGACACGATCCGTCCTATACTGTTGCATATGGAGATGCTGCAGCATTTTCCTCACTGGTAGACGGGGTCAGAGAGAGATGACCTTGCTGCCCTTCTGTCTCCCATGCATTACCTCACATGACACGATCTTGTCAGACTCCCAGGAGCCTGAGGACTAGTGGTCAGCAAAAATAATAGGACACATCCGGAGAGATATTCTCAACCACCGAGGATAGGGCCTGATTTGGGTGTTTGAAATACTTTGAGTAAGCAATGACTAAAATAGTTTTTCTTTAAAAACTTTTTTTATTACCTTACATAAAGTCGGTTTTATTTTTAGATTTTAATCATGCTTTAAATGAGCACCAAGCAACAGCAGAGGCAAATGATCATAAAATATAATCAGTAAAATATAATCAGTAATGGGTCAGTTTACTGAAGATTTTTCATTAGCATGAAGTGCGCAATGATTAATCCAGCTAATTCTTTATCAGAAATTGTGGTTTGAAACTAAAAATGAGATAACTGTTGAACATGAGAAACAATTATTTGTTGGCTGTTGATGTATGTTAATTACTCTGACTTATAGCAAACTTCTAATTCAGGGGCTCAACTGAGCTGGAGCCTATCAGAGTATCTTTGCACTAAAGGAAGGGTACACCCTGGACAGATCGCCAGTCCACCGCAGGGCCAACACAGACAGACAGACAACCATTCACTCTCATATTCATACCCAAGGGCAATTTATACCCAGTTGATTCCCATTAACCTACCATGCATGTCTTTGGACTGTGGAGGAAAACCCACATAGACACGGGGAGAACATGCAAACCCCATACAGAAAGGTGACTGTTGGACAAGGGTGGGTTCAAACCCATGACTTTCTTACAGTTAGGTGACAGTACTAACCAATGTACCACTGAGCTGCCAGTTTCTTATTTATTTAAGATAAGATAAGATAAGATAAGCCTTTATTAGTCCCACAACGGGGAAATTCCAGGATTGCAACAGCACAGGGATAGCAACACTCAGAGCAACAATCAGAAGGCAAGAAAAAAAAACAAGTAAGCAAGAGCAGCTAATATACATATGTACATATTACTATAAAATATATATATACACACACACACAGACACACAGTGCAGAGCATTGTAGCTGGATGGAATAAATATATGAATATATGAACACACAGTGCAGAGCATTGTAGCTAGATGGAATAAATATGTAAATATATAAACACCCACAGTACGGAGCATTGCAGCTAGGTGGAATAAATATGCAAGTATATAAACACACACAGTGCGGAGCAATGTAGCTAGATGGAATAATATGTAGATATATAAAAACACAGTGCGGAGCATTGTAGCTAGATGGAATAAATATATAGATATATAAATATAAACACACCCAGTGCTGAGCATTGTAGCTAGATGGAATAAATATATAGATATATAAATATAAACACACCCAGTGCAGAGCATTGTAGCTAGATGGAATAAATATGTAAATATATAAACACACACAGTGCAGAGCATTGTTGCTAGGTGGGATGAAACAGCATAACCGTCTATTTAGTTATCCTACATGGTATGATTATGTGCCCATACATATTCTCACCCTCCATAGCGACCGGTATGTTCCTAGTTGTATGCCGGAGAGGACCATTGTGTAAGTCTATTGCATCTTTTGCATTCAAAAAAAAACTATTAGTTTGTTACGTCTTTTTGCTATCTCTGCGAGCAGCCCTGCTTAGGTTGTACAGTCTGACAGCGGTTGGTAGGAAGGACCTCCGAAACCTCTCGGTTGTGCACCTGGGATGATGTAGTCTGCTGCTAAATGAGCTCCTCAGTGCATCCAGTATGTCCTGCATAGGGTGGAACTCGGACTCCAGCAGAGATGACAGTTTAGCCACCGTCCTTCTCTCTCCTATCTCCTCCATCGGATCAAGGCGTTGCCCCAGGACAGAGCTAGCTTTCTTAATCAGTTTGTTCAGTCTCTTCCTATCGGCTGCAGTAATGCCACTGCCCCAGCAGACCACTCCAAAAGTGATGGCTGATGCCACCACCGTGTCATAGAATGACTTCAGCAGCGCCCCTTGTACACCAAAAGACCTGAGTCTCCTCAGCAGGAACAGCCTGCGCTGTCCCTTCTTGTAGAGTGCGTCAGTATTGTGTGACCAGTCTAGTTTATTGTTCAGATGAATACCCAGGTACTTGTAGGATGTCACCATCTCGATGTCTGTTCCCTGTATATTTACTGGTGCTGTGAGGGGTTGCCCATGCCTGCGGCAGTCCACCACCAGCTCCTTAGTTTTCCTCGCGTTGATCTGGAGGCAGTTCCGATGGCACCAGTCCACAAAGTCCTGGATAAGCCCTCTGTACTCAGCTTCATCTCCGCTGGAGATGAGACCAACGATCGCAGAGTCATCAGAGAACTTCTGTAGATGGCAATGTGTTGTGTTGTGTGAGAAGTCCGCAGTATAAAGAGTGAACAGGAAGGGAGCCAGCACCGTTCCCTGGGGGGCCCCCGTGCTACTGATGATCGTGTCGGAAACACAGTCCCGGGTTCTCACAAACTGAGGCCGGTTCGTGAGGTAGTCCAGGATCCATGATGACAGGTGCTGGTCCACCCCTGCGCGCAGCAGCTTGTCCTTCAGGATCATCGGTTGGATGGTGTTGAAAGCACTGGAGAAGTCAAAGAACATGATCCTCACCATATTCCCGGGCTTCTCCAGGTGGGACAGAGAACGGTGAAGGAGGAAGATCACCGCATCCTCCACCCCAATGCCATGCTGGTAGGCGAACTGGAGTGGATCCATCGCTGGTTCCACCAGGGGGCGGAGATGAGCAAGGAGCAGTCTCTCCAGGGTCTTCATCAAGTGGGACGTCAAGGCCACCGGTCTGAAGCTGTTCAGGTCTTTGGGGTGGGAAGTTTTTGGTACAGGTACCACACAAGATGTTTTCCACAGCTGTGGTACCATCCCCAGTTTCAGGCTCATGTTGAAGATATACGTCACAATCCCACACAGCTGGTCTGCACAGGACTTGAGGAGCTTTGCGCTGATGCCGTCCGGTCCCGACGCCTTCCTCGCCTTGATCTTCCTCAGCTCCGTCCTCACCTGGGTCTTGGTCAGGGTCAGGATGGGGGGCTGTTATTTAGTTAGCTATACTGAACTTTGTGGTTTGTTTCCATCACTAGCTTTGTTGTTTTTTTTTTTTACCTGTCCGTACTCTTACAATAAGCCTCATTTGTTTTTGTCGCCCTCTGGAAGTTGTCAGTCTGTGTATCACAATCCTCTATTCATTACATGAATGTTTCTTTTTACATCATGCTATTATTGTGCTGTACCTTTGGTTTTTGAGTGCCATTAAAGATGTAATTTTGCATGTCCACCCAAATTGGGTGTGAAGCTCTAGTTCATACCACCAAAATACTTCTCCTAATGTGTACTTTGTAGTTTTCTAAAGTGAGACTGATATTTACCTGTTGTAAATATTACTGTTGTTGGGCATGCAAGTGATAAACAGAGAAGTGAAAGTGAATTATTGGACTTGAATTTCTTTAAGTTAAGTCAAAATTAAGTCACAAATTATGACAAGTGAATTGAATCAATCAGATTTTTCTAACTCCCTCAGTGTTATGTGGGTGTGAAACTATTTTTTTTTACTTTGTTAAAATTTATTCTTGTTAACATGTCTGCAACATGTTTTTATGACTCACAAGGCATATCAAGAACAAAATCACTCATATGTGTCATGTCTGTGTTTTAGACAGAGGGGAAGGTCAGTTAGTACTTTTGGACAGCTGCTTTGAAAACTTGACCCAAATTAAGATGGGTTTTACCATTAAACTGCTTTTAAGGATTGATGCAGTTCCAGCCATTATCCTGGGCAACCATGCATACAAGTGGGCATGTTGTTCAATTGGTAAGTCTGTATATTATCACAAGATTTATTTTGTTTAATGTAGTGCTAACTGCCATTAGCCTTTAATGTGCCCGATGCAGTAGCCTACTAACGGTACAATTTTATGTACAGAAAATATTGAATCCTTGTGTCAAGTAGGTTATGTGCTAAAGAGAAAAATGATCCACAAATTTCCAGATAACTCTGGATATATTTAGATGCTACATGTGTTGATTTATTTGTTCAGACTTTTTTTTGGAGAGATGCTGCATGTTAATTACAGGAGGAGAAAGGGGATGTAATCTGATGGGGTCATCTGATAGTTTTGCCCAAATGCAGTGCAGCAAAGTAAAATACTTTTGGAGCGTGATGAGATCATGCAGAGATGATTGCACACAGAATGGAAGTGTAATGTTGTTTGGGGATTGGTGAGAGGAGCCATGGTTATGGAACTGCCTCTACACTGTGTTCTGCCCCAGTTGCATTCCTCTAAACAGTCATGGTGGTGTTAACTTTTGAAGTTTTTGCTATTATAGGTGTACAAGCACCAGAGGGGACTCACAGTGTGCTTTTGGGTAGCTGTATATAGCTCACGTCCCAGCAGAGGACAACGGTGGTGTCCAGTGTGTGGGCCGTGCCACTTTGCTGTGGCACTCGTGTGCTCCACAAGTGCTGAGAGGTTATTTGGACCTTACACAGTGACGGCAGCATTGTATTGTAATTTTTTGAGCATTAGATATTCAATACAATTGTTTTCTGGTCAAATTTGCCACCTTGCAGACTTCGGTCTGTTGTGGTACTTGAGGAGATGTGATGCATCAAGGCGCTTTTGGGCGAGATGTGGGTGGGCCTAGTTAGAATATTCATAGGTCCCGGCATTTGAAGTAGGAGGAAAAGGGAGAAGATTTTGAAAGACAATTGTAACACTATGAAAGGCTTTTTTTTTGTGTAAAAAGGGGCATATGATACTATCCATCCATCCATCCATCTTCTACTACTTTTCCGGCAGTCCAGGCAGAAGAGGCAGAAATTTAAGCAGAGAAGCCCAGACTTCCATCTCCCCAGCCACTTGCTCCAGCTCTTCTGAGAGGATGCCAAAGCATTCCCAGGACACCTGGGAGACATAGTCTCGCCAGCGTGTCCTGGGTCTGTCCCGGGTCTCCTCTCAGTGGGACATACTTAAAACGCCTCAAGTGGGGGGCGTCCAGGAGGCATCCTGATCAAATGCCTAAACCACCTCAACTGGCTCCTTTCGAAGTGGAGGACCAGCGGTTCTACTCTTAGCCTCTCCTGGATGACTGAGCTCCTCACCCTATCTTTAAGGGTGAGTCCAGCATTCCTACGAAGAAAGCTTGTTTCCGCTGTGATCTCATTCTTTTGGTCATTACCCAAAGCTTATGACTATAGGTGAAGGTAGGAATGTAGATTGAGCGGTAAATTGACAGCTTTGCCTTTGAGCTCAGCTCCCTCTTCACCACAACAGACTGGTACAACATCCGCGTCACTGCAGGTGCTGCTCCGATCCGTCTGTCAATCTCTCGCTCCATTCTCCCCTCACTCATGAATACATAAGACCCCAAGATACTTAAACTCCTCCACTTGGGGCAAGAGCTTGTCCCCAACCTAGAGAGGACAATCCACAAACCACATTGCTCCTCCTAAATCTGAGGTTCAACCAACGACCGGACTCTTCTCTCCAGTACTCTGTCCTCAGACCAAGGCTGAGGAGTGTGATCCCCCTAAATTTGGAACACACTGTCTGGTCCTCCTTCTTAAAGAAAGGAACCACCACCCCAGTTTGTCATGCCAAAGGTACAGTCCCTGACATGCAGGCAATGTTGCAGAGGCATGTCAACCATGACAGCCCTACAGCATCCAGAGCTTTGAGGTTCTCAGGGCGAATCTCGTCCACCTCCGGGGTCCGGCCACCAAAGAGTTTTTTTAACCACTTTGGCAACTTCAGCCCCTGTAATGTGCGAGTCACTCTGCTCATCCTCAAGCTATGTTTCTGTTGCAGAAGGCATGTCAGTGGGATTGAGGAGATCCTTGAAGTATTCCTTCCACAGTCTGATGATATCCCCAGTTGAAGACAGCAGTGCCCCATCCGCACCATACACAGTGTGGACATGGAGCTGCTTCCCCCTCCTGAGTTGCCGGACAGTATGCCAGAATCTCTTTGAGGCCGACCGAAAGTCTTGCTCCATAGCCTCACCAAACTCCTCCCACACCCAATTTTTTGCTTCAGCAACCACCCGAGCTGCAACCACCCGCCGGTACACCTCAGCTGCTTCGGGAGTCCCACAAGGCAACCAAGCTTGATAGGACTCCTTCTTCAGCTTAATCGCCACCCTCACCACTGGTGTCCACCACTTGGTTAGGGGGTTGCCACCATGAGATGCACCGACAACCTTGTGGCCGTAGCTCTTGGCAGCCGCTTCAACAATGGAGGTGGAGAACATGGCTCATTCAGACTCCGTGTCTCCAGACTCCCTCAGAATATGGTCGAAGTTCTTCCGGAGGTGGGAGTTGAAGACCTCCCGGACAGGTGCCTCAGCCAGACATTCCCAGCACACCCTCATTATACGTTTAGGTCTACCAGGTGTGAATGGCTTCCTTCCCTGCCATCGGATCCAACTCACCACCAGGTGGTGATCAGTTGACAGCAGTGCACCTCTCTTTACCTGAGTGTCCAAGACATATGGTCACAGGTCTGATGACATGATAAAAAAATCAATCATCAACCTGTGACCTAGGGTGTCCTGGTGCTAGGTGCACATACTGTATGGACACCCTTATGCTTGAACATGGTGTTCATTATGGACAAATTGTGGTTAGCACAGAAGTCCAATAATTGAACATAACTCGGGTTCAGATCAGGCAGGCCATTCCTCCCAATCACACCCCTCCAGGTTTCACTGTTGTTGCCCACATGCGCATCGAAGTCCCCAAGTAGGACAATGGATATTACAATGGAGTGTCCAATGTAGAGGCAGCGGAGGGGGGGGGGTGTACAAGAATACCCACCCCTGCTCACCACCTCTCACCCAGGGTGAGACCTACCCAGAGTAGGTCAAGCTCTAGCCTGTCTCCAGGAGACTTGTTCCAGAACCATAGCTGTACATTGAGGTGAGGCCAACTATGTCTAGCCGGTATCTCTCATCCTCATGCACCAGCTGAGGCTCCTTCCCCACCAGAGAGGTGACATTCCATGTCCCAAAAGCCAGTTTAGGATGCTGGGAATCAGACCGCCAAGGTCTCTGCCTTCAACCGCCCCCTGCTCCACAAAGCACCAGACCCCCATGGTCCCTCCTGCAGGTGGTGAGCCCACTGGAGCATATGATACCATTTCAGACAAGGTAGATTTATTTTTAAGGGGATTCATATCCACTGCAGTGCATATTTAAGATATCTGGGTAAATGTTGATATCTTAACTCACACTATTCTCTCCAGAATTCTAAAAATGACATAGGCAAAGTTCAGCCATTGTCATGTGCCTGAGCATATGTTCACTGCACTCTGACCCTCACATTATTTCTAAGTTGATATATCTGTTGTTAGTATTTTGTCTAGCCATGTTTATTGTGCGGTTCTGTAACACAGTCTCTCCTCTCTATCCAGACGCTCCCATTTGCTGCTTACTCTGCTCTGTTTCCTCAGCTGTAGGCAACTAGGTAATTAGGTTACCGGCTCACTCAACGATTCACACCTGCAGCTTATTATTCTCTGTGTATTTTAGCTCTGGTTCCAAGGTTGTCATAGCCAGGAGCGGCACTGGGGTTAAGCTCCCAGTGCTCATAAAATGCTCCTTATGGCGTGCGTCTCGAAAAGCCTCTGACAACTAAGTCCAACTGACATAACGTTCGGCTCAGGAGACGCACACACACAGGCTCAGAGTAGTTCAAACTGTTTATTAACAACAGGGGTGTATGGGTGTGTGTCTGCGGAATGTTGATGTGTTGGTGGCGGCGTCTGCTTCGGGCACAGAGGCAGGAGACCGTTCAGCCGGCAACCCTATGGGAGAGAACAGAGACACAGGGTGATGGGCACACACCAACACAGGAGGAGAATAGGCGAGGGAGAAGCTTACTTGCTTGGGGCAGATGACTGGCACAACAAGGACGGGACCCCGGGAGACAGCCACCTGCAGGACTCGGTGCAGCAGCGAGGAAGGACGAGGGACGGAGTTGTCCGCCGCCGAGGAATCCACCTGTGCACAGGGGAGCAGACTGGAGAAGATAAGGTACGTGATCCTTACCGGACAGCGTCGTGCTGAAGAGAGAGTTTGCGTCGTGTTGACGGGAATGAAGTCTGACGGCTTCAGGCCGAAGCTCAGGGCGAGGCGCCTTATATTCCCCGCCGCTGATGATTAATAGGTGTGCGAGCAGGTGGCGCCGCTGATGAGCGTGACACCAACTCGTAGCCTGCCCGTGTGGTTTAGTCTCTAAGCCCGGCGGAACTGCTTTTACTAATAGGAGAAGGGGCGAGGGCGGATCTCTGGTGCCTTAAAACCAGATGCTTTGGGTAGATGGTGGCTCGTCAACCTGGGAAGGTAGCCCATCTGGGGGAAGGTAAACCCTGATTTCAAACCTCCGCTGCCTTGCGGCACACCGGTCATGGGAAAGGCTTCGGGAGTCAACCCTGAGGAAAAATCCGGAGTTGGAGCCCCTAAGGCAGTTCTCTGTTGTGCTCAATATCGTTCTGGAAGCTCCTGCGACGGCACTGGTGCCAAACTGTAGCAGCCCTGCTGTTCCTTTGGATTCATCAGTGACTTGGAGAGGGGGGACATGCTGCATGGGCAACATCTTGTCCTCCATATCTTCCTGCCCAGGCTTGAATCCTACCAACGCCCAACGCTGGAAGGTAGAACACCGGATCACTGGAGAGGACACTCCAGCTTCGCCTTTGGCGTAGACAAAACACGGGGAATGACAGTTACTGGTTATAAGTCACCACTCAATTGGCGTAGAGCGCAGCACCAGGGGTTGTTCCCGACGGTGGGAGGGATCATCGGATCTCACTGGACAGCTACCGCCCACCTCAAGCTGGGCAGCCCCCAGCCAATAAGGTGTTGTCCCGCCACAGCTTGCTTTCCTCATTGGGTGCATGGGGATGAGGAGAAGTCTGAACAGCAGGCTGAGAACCTTCGCACTAGGCAAGACAAAAAAACAAAAGAGACCAACTCTAAAACTGGGAACTTGGAACGTCCACACTATGATGACAGGACTCGCTGCTAACCTCAAGGACATCAACGATACCAGGAAGACTGCCATCATCAATAATGAGCTGAAGAGACTGGGAGTGGATATTGCCACTCTCCAGGGAACACAGTTGGCTGACGCAGGCACACTGAGAGAGGAGGACTACACGTTCTACTGGCAGGGAAAGGGCAGCGACGAACACAGGGAACACGGAGTGGGCTTTGCAGTGAAGAACACCTTGCTGAAGATGGTGGAACCAGGCAGCAATGGCTCTGCATGACTCCTCACCCTCCGCCTCAACACCACTCAAGGCCCAGTCACCCTCATCAGTGTGTATGCCCCAACACTGACAGCCACACCAGAGGCAAAAGACGAGTTCTACGAGAATCTCGCAACAACTGTCAGGATCATCCCCAACTCTGAACAACTCATTCTCCTTGGAGACTTCAATGCCAGAGTGGGTGCTGACCACGACCCCTGGCCCTCCTGTCTTGGACCATTTGGCGTGGGCAGAATGAACGACAGCGGACAGCGGCTGCTCGAGTTCTGCACATTTTTTTTTTTTTTTTTTTTTGCTAGCTTAGCTTAAAACAGAAGACTCGTCAATTAGAAAGAAAATTGCGCTCTACTAATTTAGCTGAAATCTATTTAGCTTGGAGAAATCATCTTTTAATTTATAAAAAATCTCTTAGAAAAGCTAGAACAAGTTATTACTCTGCATTAATAGAAGAGAACAAGAATAATCCCAGGTTTCTTTTCAGTACTGTAGCCAGGTTGACAAAGAGTCAGGACTCTGTCAATCCTAGCATCCCCTTAGAGCTTACTAGTCAGGACTTTATGAACTTTTTCAATAATAAAATTTCATCCATCAGAGATAAAATCAATCAGATTCTTCCCACAGTTAACTTAAATACTGTAACTACTACAACTCCTTCTTTTGATGTCTGTCTTGATGAGTTTACTCCAATCGACCTTTGTGAGTTAGACAAAATAGTTTCCTCATCCAAACCTTCAACTTGTCTTTTAGACCCTATTCCTACCAGGTTATTTAAAGAAGTCTTCCCACTTATTGGTAGCTTTATTCTTCATATAATCAATTCTTCATTAACTTTAGGCCATGTACCGCAGGCTTTTAAAACAGCTGTAATTAAACCCTTACTCAAAAAGCCAACCAATCTCTAATCTCCCTTTCATTTCAAAAATCTTAGAAAGAGTTGTTGCTACGCAATTATTCGACCACCTGCAGGGAAATGGTTTACTTGAAGAGTTTCAATCTGGGTTTAGAATCCATCATAGTACTGAAACAGCCTTAGCGAAGGTCACTAACGACCTCCTCATTGCATCTGATAATGGACTAGTTTCTGTACTTGACCTTTTAGACCTTAGTGCAGCTTTTGATACTATCGATCATAATATTCTACTTGATAGATTAGAACACTATGTTGGACTTAATGGAACTTCGTTGCAGTGGTTTAGATCTTATTTATCTGATAGGTTCCAGTTTGTTCATGTAAATAATGAGTTTTCTTTCAACTCAAAGCTTAGTCATGGAGTTCCACAGGGATCTGTGCTAGGCCCTACTCTTTTTAGTTTATATATGCTTCCGTTAGGCAACATTATTAGAAAGCACTGTATACATTTTCATTGTTATGCAGATGACACACAATTATACCTGTCAATGAAGCCAGATGATAGTAATCAATTAGCCAAGTTAGAAGCCTGTCTTAAGGAAATCAAAGCTTGGATGACTTGTAATTTCCTGCTATTAAATTCAGATAAGACTGAAGTCATTCTTGTTGGTCCAAAAAACCTTAGAAATTCCTTTCCAAATCAAACTTTCAGTTTGGATGCAGTTACTCTTTCTCTTAATAGCTCTGTGAGGAACCTTGGAGTTATTTTTGATCAGGATTTGTCCTTCAATTCACATATTAAATTTGTTTCTAAGACTGCCTTCTATCATTTGCGTAATATTGCCAAGATTAGGAGCATCTTGTCTCAGAGTGATGCTGAGAAACTGATCCACGCTTTTG
The DNA here is from genome assembly GCA_020510985.1 of Pholidichthys leucotaenia. Lineage (NCBI taxonomy): Eukaryota > Metazoa > Chordata > Actinopteri > Cichliformes > Pholidichthyidae > Pholidichthys > Pholidichthys leucotaenia. The sequence goes on from CM035844.1 coordinate 142,301,016, forward strand.
TTAGCTCGAGATTAGATTATTGTAATTCTTTATTATCAGGTTGTCCTAAAACATCTTTAAAAAGTCTTCAGCTGATCCAAAATGCTGCAGCAAGAGTTTTAACAGGTACTAGAAAGAGAGATCATATCTCTCCAGTTCTGGCCTCCCTTCATTGGCTTCCCATAGAGTTTAGAATTAAGTTTAAAATCCTTCTTCTTACTTACAAAGCTCTAAACAATCAGGCTCCTTTTTATTTAAAAGATCTGATACTACCGTATTATCCTAACAGAGCACTACGCTCCCAAAATGCAGGACTACTTGTAATACCTAGAATCTCCAAAAGTACAATGGGAGGCAGAGCCTTCAGTTATCAAGCTCCTCTCCTGTGGAATCAGCTGCCAATCTGGATTCGGGAGTCAGACTCGATCTCTGTTTTTAAGATTAGGGTTAAAACCTACCTTTTTGATATAGCCTTCAATTAGGGAGGGATCATGTGTTTCTGAACCCTCCCTTAGTTATGCTGCTAATAGGTTTAGTCAGCCGGGGGACCTCCAGTAATGCACTGGGCCTCACTCCTTTCCTCACTCTCTATGAAATTTTTTTTTTTTGCTGGTCATTAACATTTGTTTGTTCTCTCCCATAGATTGAGTCCCCATCGTGCTGTTTGCTCTCTACATGTCTGTTCTTTTCATCTTCTCTGTCCCCTCACCCCCCAGCCAGTCGCAGCAGATGACTGCCCCTCCCTGAGCCTGGTTCTGCTGGAGGTTTCTTCCTGTTAAAAGGGAGTTTTTCCTCTCCACCGTCGCCAAGTGCTTGCTCACAGGGGATCACCTGATTGCTGGGGTCTTTCTGCAACTGTGGGGGTTCCCCCCTACAGTTGATAGTGCTATGAGATGACTGTTGTTGTGAAATGGCGCTATATAAATAAAGTTGAATTGAATTGAATTGAATTGAATTACTTATTTGTACCCGTAGGTAGACTTGGTTTGCAGTCTGGTGACAAGCCACCGGCTGCTGGTCGCTGCGTGCGTGAGCGCCCTAAACCTACATGTTTTTGGTGTGAGGGAGGAAACCGGAGAAATCCTGGAGTAAACCCGCGCCACACGGGGAGAACATGCAAACTCCACACAGCTCACTGTTGGTCGGGGGCTGGGATCAAACCCACGATCTCATGATCCCCGCTGTCCCCCGGCCGAGGGTAAAACTGTGCTGCCACAGTGCTAAACCACTGCGCCACCGTGCAGCACATATCACGATCTGTGCATCACAAACTCGTTCTTCAAGACCAAGCCCCAACACAAGGTTTCCTGGTGACATCCGCGCTCAAAGCACTGGCACCAGCTGGACTTGATCCTGACCAGGCGCACCTCACTGAAGAACGTGCTAATCACCCGTTCGTTCCAGAGTGCAGATTGCGACACAGACCATTCATTGGTGTGTTGCAGGGTCAAGCTGCAGCTGAAGAAATTCCATCGTGCTAGACAGCCTGGAAAGGCACGGATTGACACCAGCAAGATGGCCCAACCAGAACTTGTTGAGCAGTTTGCCTCCACCTTTGAGAAGGAACTTGGTGTACCACAAGAAGGAGAATCTGCAAAGCAGAAGTGGGAAGAGCTGCGAAACACCATCCACCGCACAGCCTTGGCTACCTTTGGGAGGAAGACGTCGAAGTCACAGGACTGGTTTGATGCCAAGTTGACTGAGATGACCCCCGTCATTGAAGCCAAGCGCTCAGCACTTGCTGAGTACAAGAAATACCCGAACGAGAAGAATCTCCAGATTCTCAGGGCTGTGAGAAGCAAAGTTCAGCAGACTGCTCGGCGCTGTGCCAATGAGTACTGGACTCAGCTCAGGCAAGACATTCAAACCGCTGCCATAACAGGGAACATCCGTGGTACGTACGATGGCATCAAGAAAGCACTTGGTCCGGCTCAGAGCAAGACAGCCCCCCTCAAATCCTCCACTGGGGAGATGATCACAGAAAAGAACAAGCAGATGGAGAGATGGGTGAAACACTACTCCGACCTCTACTCCAGACAGAACACCGTGACACCGTCAGCCCTTGATGCCATCAACTGCCTGCCATCCATGGACGAACTTGACGCCGAGCCAACCATCGACGAACTTAGCAAGGCCATTGATAGCTTGGCCGCTGGCAAGGCACCCGGCAACGACGGCATACCCCCCGACCTGATCAAGCACTGCAAGACTGCCCTACTGCTGCCATTGCATGACGTCCTCTGCCAGTGCTGGAAGGAAGGTGCCGTACCACAGGACATGAGGGACGCCAAGATCCTCACCCTCTACAAAAACAAAGGGGAGAGAAGCAACTGCAACAACTACAGGGGCATCTCCCTCCTCAGCGTTGTTGGCAAAGTCTACGCACGAGTTGTTCTCGTTCGTCTACAGAAGCTTGCCGAACGTGTCTTCCCCGAGTCTCAGTGTGGCTTCTGTGCTGAGCAATTGACGGTAGACATGATATTCTCCATCCGCCAACTCCAGGAGAAATGCAGAGAACAGAACATGCCCCTGTACGTCGCCTTCATCGATCTCACCAAAGCGTTTGATCTGGTCAGCAGAGAGGGCCTTTTCAAGATCCTGCCAAAGATAGGATGCCCACCAAAGTTGCAAAGCCTCATCAAATCATTTCACACCAACATGCAGGGGATAGTGCAGCACGACGGCAACGTCTCAGAGCCATTCAACATACGCAGCGGAGTGAAACAGGGCTGTGTACTTGCGCCAACCCTCTTTGGGATTTTCTTTGCTATGCTCCTGAGGCATGCCTTCAGCACAGCAACAGAGGGAATCTACCTGCACACAAGATCTGACGGCAGGCTTTTCAACCTCGCCCGCCTGAAAGCCAGAACCAAAGCACGCGAGGCTCTAATCAGAGACATGCTGTTCGCAGACGACGCTGCAGTCGCAACCCACACACAGCAGGAGCTTCAGACCCTGATGGACCGCTTCTCCCAGGCATGCAAGGACTTCGGGCTTACCATCAGCCTGAAGAAGACTAACATCTTGGCGCAAGGCACGGAAGCACCACCAACCATCACCATCGACGACTACGAGCTGGAGGTCGTGAATCAGTTCACGTACCTGGGGTCCACGATCAGCAACAACCTCTCTCTTGATACAGAGATCGACAAGAGGATTGGAAAATCAGCCTTCACACTCGCTCGCCTCACCACACGAGTGTGGGAGAATCCCAAACTCTCTGTCAAGACGAAGATGGCAGTGTACAACAGCTGCGTCATCAGCACACTGCTCTATGGGAGTGAGACATGGACAACATGCGCCTGGCAGGAAAAGAGACTGAACTCCTTCCACATGCGCTGCATTCGCCACATCCTGGACATATCCTGGCAGGACAAAGTGCCCAACACAGAAGTTCTGTCCCGCGCCGGCCTTCCCTCCATGTTCACTCTACTCAGGCAGCGCAGGCTCCGCTGGCTAGGCCACGTTCACCGTATGGAGGATGGCAGATTCCCAAAGACGTCCTCTACGGAGAACTGGCGACTGGCAGGAGAGACGTTGGCCGCCCACAGCTGTGCTTTAGACACGTCTGCAAGAGAGACATGAAGGCCCTGGAGATCAACACAGAGCGCTGGGAGGACCTTGCAACGGACCGCTCCAAATGGAGAGGCACCCTGACCAGACAGCTCAAGGCGGGTGAAGAGAGACTGACTGCTGCAGCAGATGAAAAAAGGACCCGCAGGAAGAACAGCCACAGACCCAGCAGCACGGAGACCACCCACAAGTGCGACCTGTGTGACAGGGACTGCCATTCGCGCATCGGCCTGTTCAGCCACAGGCGGTGCTGTTCCAGCAGAGTAGACGTTTAGGATTCTCTTCCATGGTTATCATAGACCGACGGAGGCCGAAGACGATTTTAGCTCTGCCTGTTCACTATGTTACTGTTGCACTGTTGAATGTACCCTCTGAAGTTTACTTGTCTACTATCCTCCCTGATCTACTCCCATGTCCGCTGGGCGATGTCGGCCCAGGGAAGCCTGTTATAAGTTTTGCTTGTCATATTTTTTGCCTGTTGCACAGTTTTTTGGGACTTTACGTTTCTTTACTAATAAATGAGCCAACTCAATCCAGCGTGTGGTTCTGTCTCTCCTGCCCCGTAGGAGCACATATGACAGCCATGAGATGATCTTTTTTTATCAACAGGAGTTAAGAGAGAATAGCAACCGACAAACAGTTAAATGCAAAATCTGACTCAAATAAAAACTATTTATGCCCACCATATTAAATGTTTCGAGGGGTAGAGGAGAAATTTGATTATTGACCAGCTGCAGGTAATCAAACTTTTTACAGCAACCAGGTTACAGCACTGCTCGTAAATGTCTGCTGTGATTTCTTGCCTCAGTCCTCTTTCTCCCAACAGCCTGGCTTTGTTGAGCGTGCATACTGTGTGTGTGAGTTGTCTGCATGTGAGACAAGAGAGAAGGTTGTGTATCTCATTAACGGAATATGGAGCTACGCTGAGAGCTGCTAATAGGTTGATGCTGTGCTGCATACTACACTGACACACTCCTGAATGACTGGAGACATGAGCTGGAGCAGGCCAGTTGCCATGTGTCAGTTTCCAAGATGACGGATCAGCGTATAAGTGGGAGAGAAAGTGTGAACATGTGACTACATTATGTGCTTGTGTCACTGGGCGGGTGACCAGGGAGTAATGAAGCTTTGAAGCTGTTAATGAGCATATTGCCATGGCAACACACAACCTCAAAGGCACTTCTGAAGGAATGTCTCAACAAAACCACAGAAATTGGGAGGGAATCAAACTGAAATTGAAAGATTAAATGCATTGACTATCAACATATTTCTCTTCAGTCATGATAGAAAATTGTTTCAGGTTTGTATTATTATTATTTCTTTGATTGGACTAACATCATACGCATGGTGATTTCTTCACCAAGAGCATATGTAACTAGATAAGTATACTTGCAGCCAGTTTTCTATGCTACAATATGCCATATAAAACCAAGAGGAAACTCAACATTTTATGGCATCGCTGATCTGTCTCGTTGCTATAAAGGCAGAATCAGAATCTGTCAGAATCAGCTGATTTTTTTTTTTTATTTCTGCATGTTTATGATTTCATACAACTTCTTTGGAACAGGCTGTTTTAATGCTTATATACAGTATGCAGTTTTTGTGAAGTCTCCCCTTGTGAGTGTGTGTGGCTGTGATCTTCACCAGCCCTAGTATTTAGTTTACTTGGGCGTGGTAAATATGTTTAAATTAGCTTTGCTGATTTATATCCTAGCTCATTATGCTTATATTGTTGCCATGGCAAAGTTATGTCACAGTAAGAGTATGATGTCATCATGTACCCACACTCCCAGGCTTTCTGCCCTTACTGAGTCTGCGCACACGTAGAGCGCACTTTCAGTCTATCTGAACAGAAAGGAGCTTCAACAGAGAGCTGTGTTTTACTCCACATGTAAATGCTTCAATAAATGTTCCTGAGAACTAGAAGAGAGTCCAGCTTCACTTATTCCTCTAAACACCAGAAAGAAGAACGCTGTGATCAACTCTACCTTTAACACTTTTACTTTCTCATTTGTAACTTACATCATGATTTGCTTCTTTCAGATGTTAAATGCAAATTTTAGGGGCTTAAGGTCAGGAAAACAGTCAGGGTACAGGACTAAAGGTGCTTTCAGACCAAACGCGAATGGGCAATTTTTTCTTGCAGCGCGATTACATTATAACTCAATGTAAACACACGTATAGACATAAATTCACCGTCTGAGTGAGTTGCAGACAGGCGAAGTTGCCTTTATAACTTATGCAGCTGTGTTCAACCTGCTGTGGAAATTCCCAAAACACCGTCATGCTTAGGTTTACATTATCCAATGGGGTCTCACCTGAAAAAAATTGTCCCTGCCTCCCAAACTTCATCTGGATGATGGGTTGTTTACATTGCTAGCCTGCTAGCCTTGCTAACACATCTGTGGCAAGAGTCCATGGGTAAAAAACTCCGACACTCCGATTCAGCTGCAGAGCTCCCGGTCCTTCTGTATCGGTGAGTGTCAGTCTCATTTTCAAACTAGTTTACTCTCAAATGTTGATACTTTTACTCCAGTGACGGCAGAATCTCAAAGCCATTCATTACATGCTAATGGTATCTGTTGGACATGAACGCGCAAATGCATGAGATTCTCATGTGCTTGCCTCTTTCCATTGACTTTGCATGTATTTGCACTGTGCAAAAATTTCACTTCGTCTTTGGTCTGGACGCACATTAAGGGGTTGTGCACACAACATTTTCATTAATAAGATCTTGTGCGCACAAAATCACAAGATACACACAATGTCACAGAAACAGTGGTGTGAAAACTGCTGTTGTAACTATGCCTAGCCAATAGGTGGCAGTACAACTGTACAGCACCACGTATAAATGACTTCCTGTCAGCCGTCAATCGCCTGAGGGAGCCCGTGCTGAACTTTTAAAATAGTGGTTGTGAGAGAAAAGTAAACACAAATTCAGCAGCTTGCCTCGATTGTTTTCAGAAACACGTTTCACTGTTTAGTTTTGATGACATAAGAGAAACTTTACTGTCCTATGCCATCTTGGATGTGGGTGAACAGACTTGAATAGATTACCCACTGGGAGGACGCGTTAACCAATGAGGTGCCCTCATGTGTTTTGCCACATGCGAGCAGACCATACAGTGGTGTGAAAAAGTGTTTGCCCGCTTCCTGATTTCTCTTTTTTTGTATGTTTGTCACACTTATGTAAATGTTTCATATCATCAAATAAATTTAAATATCAGACTAAGACAACACAAGTAAACACAAAATGCAGTTTTTAAATGAAGGTGTTTATTATTAAGGGTAAAAAAAAGACAAACCTACATGGCCCTGTGTGAAAAAGTGATTGCCCCCTAAACCTAATAACTGGTTAGACCACTCTTAGCAGCAACAACTGCAATCAAGCGTTTGCAATAACTGGCAATGAGTCTTTTACAGCGCTGTGGAGGAATTTTGGCCCACTCATCTTTACAGAATTGTTGTAATTCAGCCACATTAGAGGGTTTTCAAGCATGAATCAATCAATCAATCAATCAACCTTTATTGTCATGATGCTATGCATACAACTGTAGTGCAAGCAAGATGAAATTGCGTTTCTCTAGGCATTCGTATTGTAAAAAGAACATAATTTAAAAACACACTCACACCCCCCACCCCCCACCCCCACCCCGACAGCCATTCACACATCCCTGAGACACATTTGGATATTACAGTAATGTTAACTTATTACAGTTGCAGTTAAAATGATAATAACTGCCTATGTATATGTAAAACAATTAAAATGGCTAAGTGAATCTAAGTAGCTAAGTGAAATAAATACTTAAAACTGACTAAAACTATAATATACATATAATATACATAATGTCCATAAAGTGCAGTAATATGTATAAAAGATTCCGGATCACCTGTTCAGCATCCTAACAGCTTGTGGAAGCCAGATGGCAGCAGTTCAAAGTGTTTGTGCAGAGGGTGAGAGTGGTCCTTAACAATGTTCAGTGCCCTGCTCCTACAACGGCTCTGAAAAAGTTCTTGAACAGAGGGGAGGGAAACTCCAATTACCTTCTCAGCTCCCTTAACTATCCTCTGCAGAGCTTTTTTGTCTGACATACTGCAACTGGGATACCATGCTGCAATGCAGTACGTCAGAACACTCTCCACCACACCTCTGTAGAAGGTCCTGAGGATACAGATGGGGAGAGAGGCCTGTTTGAGTTTCCTCAAGAAGTGCAGTCTCTGCTGGGCCCGCTTCCTGATCCCCAGGGAATTCTTGCTCCAGGTCAGGTCCTGCGAGATCTGCACTCCAAGGAACTTGATGTTCTCCACTCTCTCCACCGAACGGCCGCTGATGCAGAGAGGGACGTGTTCAGGCGGTGACTGCCGGAAGTCAGTAATCATCTCCTTCGTTTTGTCCACGTTGAGCACCAGATTGTTCTCCCTGCACCAGCCCTCCAGGTCTCTCACTTCTTCCCTGTACATTGATTCCTCATCCCTCCTAATAAGTCCCACCACTGTGGTGTCATCCGTAAACTTAATAATCTGGTTCCCCTCGTGTCTGGACACACAGTCATGTGTTAAAAGTGTAAACAACAGTGGACTGAGTACACAGCCTTGAGGGGATCCAGTGCTCAGCATGATGGAGTTGGAGATGTTGTTTCCAACCTGACAGACTGAGGTTTCTTGGTCAGGAAATCCAGGATCCAGAGACATGTGGCGGTGTTCAGACCGAGAAGGAGTAATTTCTCCATCAGTCTCTGGGGAATAATGGTGTTAAATGTTAAACTGAAATCAATGTACAGGAGTCTGGCATAGGTGTCTTTCTGATCCAGGTGGGTAATGACAGAGTGCAGGGTGGTGGCTATAGCATCCTCTGTGGAGCGATTTGAACGATACACGAACTGGAGCGGGTCATGTGATGCAGGGAGGCAGGCAGTGATGTGTGGTTTAACAAGCAGTTCAAAACACTTCATCACAATTGGTGTCAGTGCGACAGGACGATAGTCATTCAGACAGGACACAACCACTTTCTTTGCCACCGGTACTATGATAGAGGTCTTAAAGCATCTAGGGACGACAGCCTGACTCAGGGAAATGTTATATATGTCAGTCAGGACATCCGCCAACTCACTCGCGCAGACTCGGAGCACACGTCCCAGGATGTTGTCCAGACCTGCAGCTTTACGTGGGTTGACCCTGATTAGGGTCCTCCGTGTGTCTGCTGCAATGATGGTGATAGCTGGCCCCACAGATGGTGAAGATGGGCCAGCCCTCCGATGAACCGCCTTTTTAAGGTCATGCCAAAGCATCTCAATCGGATTCAGGTCAGGACTTTGACTAGGCCACTCCAAAGTCGTCTTTTTTTTTTTCTTATACCTTTCAGAAGTGGACTTGCTGGTGAGTTGTGGATCATTGTCCTGCTGCAGAACCCAAGTGCACTTCAGCTTGAGGTCACAAACAGATGGCCGGACATTCTCCTTCAGGATTTTTTGGCAGACAGCAGAATTCATGGTTCCATTTACCACAGCAAGTCTTCCAGGTCCTGAAGCAGCAAAACAGCCCAGACCATCACACTACCACCACCATATTTTACTGTTAGTATGATGTTCCTCTTTTGAAATGCTGTGTTGCTTTTATGCCAGATGAAGTGGGACATACACCTTCCAGAAAGTTCAACTTTTCTCTCATCAGTCCACAGAGCATTTTCCCAAAAGTCTTGAGGATCATCAAGATGTTTTCTGGCAAAACTGACATGAGCCTTTATGTTCTTTTTGCTCAGTAGTGGTTTTCGTTTTGGAACTCTGCCATGCAGGCCATTTTTGCCTAATCTCTTTCTTATGGTGGAGTCATAAACACTGACCTTAACTGAGGCAAGTGAGGTCTGCAGTTCTTTGGATGTTGTTGTGGGGTCTTTTGTGACCTCTTGGATGAGTCATCACTGTACTCTTAGGGTAATTTTTGTCAGCCAGCAACTCCTGGGAAGGGTCACCACTGTTCCATGTTTTCACCATTTGTGAATAGTGGCTCTCACTGTGGTTTGCTGGAGTCCCAAAGCTTTAGAAATGGCTTTATAACCTTTTCCAGACTGACAGATCTCAATTACTTTGTTTCTCATTTGTTCCTGAATTTCTTTGGATCACAGCATAATGTCTAGCTTTTGAGGATTTTTGGTCTACTTCACTTTGTCAGGCAGGTCCTATTTAAGTGATTTCTTGATTGAAAACAGGTGTGGCAGTCATCAGGCCTGGGTGTGGCTAGAGAAATTGAACTCAGCTTTCCAAAGATGTGATAAACCACAGTTAATTTATAATTTAACGGGGGGCAATCACTTTTTCACACAGGGCCGTGTAGGTTTGGATTTTTTTTTTTACCCTTAATAATAAACACCTTCATTTAAAAACTGCATTTTGTGTTTACTTGTGCTGTCTTTGTCTAATATTTAAGTTTGTTTGATTATCTGAAACATTTAAGTGTGACAAACAAAAAAATGAGAAACCAGGAAGAGGGCAAGCAATTTTTCACACCACTGTACATATGTAAATCATTTATTGTGGCTCCGGTGGTTGTGCCCCATTCACGCTCCTGTGATGCTGATGTCACTGGTGCTGTTTTTCTCTATGCACACGGAGATGGTTAAAAGGTCCCAGCAAAACTGTTCCACTCTGGAGATTGGTCTCAAACCTTTGCACTTTTACACCTCCTATGCATGGACAGTCAAACTGTTAAAAAAGCTTGTTAGTTCATTGTAAAAATGTTGTCGTGTGCACAGGATCTAAACCCCCCCCCCCAAAAAAAAACAGTTCAGTGGTTAAGAAATCATTAGTGTTAGAGTTTGGAAAGGTGAGGATCTACTTTTAAACTCATTGCAATTGTAATCCTCCACCGAGTCGCTCTCTGTCATTATTTTTATGTCCATTAGAGGTCCGGATACAGAGTCATATGATGTACTGGTAAAAATGATCATATTGTGGAGAAAGGAAGCAGGCGAGGCAACGAGCTGGACAACACACAAACTTTATTCCTTCTCCAACATTCAGTACAGTAAAACCTCATAGGTCTCTGTGCATCCTCTTTTTATAACCTTTAATTCCATGCATTGAGACCCAGGAATTCTGACCGTAATACACTGTGTGGAACACATAGCATAGCATAACGCCAGTACCGCTTCCATACCCTTTCCTCCTCCAGCGGCTCTGGCACTTCCTTCTCTCCCCGGGGGGCAAATAGTCCTTAATGTCCTATCTGAGACCCCCCGGTGACACGTCCTCCGTCAGCCCATGTTTCCTTCTTTCCCCAGCCGCCGTCTCTGGGTGGCGAATCCCCCACCTGTACCACCACACAGCCCCCACCCGAATACCCAGAAAAAGACAATAACCCCCCTGTCCTTTCGGCTTGAGCTGGCACCCATAGTGGCTGAAGCGGGGGGTCGCCGATCCAGTCGAAACACCCTGCTGGCCAGGTGTACCGGAGGGCACATCACTCTGTGGAGGGAAAAAGGGATGGGGGAGAAACACATTAGCTTCGCAAGCGCAGGTCCCTACCGAGGGAACATCAACTTGCAGAGCCACCAACGGTGGGCGTCCGCACCGGGGAGCTTGGGCAAACACCACCTGCTTGTCTGCCAACACAAAAGTGGGCTTCAGCCTGTCGATGCAGACGGTCTCCCTATGCCCCCTCAAGTCTAACACAAAATGGTTCGCCCCAGGTTCCAACACCCTGAACGGTCCTTCATACAGTGGGCGCTGCGGGGTCTGGTGCGCATCCTGCCTGACAAAAACAAAACTTGTGTTCTGTAAACTTTTGGGGACGAAAGTGTGGGGAAAACAATGGTGGGCCGGGCCCGGCATGTTAAAAGCCTCCGTACTGTGCAAGAATTGTGCAGGTGGATTGGCCCCGTGCGCGGGGTTTTCCGGTAAAAAACTCACCAGGAATCCACGCAACACAAGCTGCAGCCCACTCTTTCATGTCCTTGCGCAAGCCCGGCCAGACGACTTTTGCCCCCACTAGTTTCACCAAAGAGCGCATGCCTGGATGTGAAAGGGAGTGGACTGACTCAAAAATGCAGCGGTGCTAAGAGCTCAGAACCACCGGGCGCGGGCGGCCGGTGGAGACGTCACAGAGCAAGGGAGGACGCCCTTCTTGGACCACCCTGCTCTCCAGCCGTAACCCAGTAGGCGCCGACTGGAGTGCACAAATGTCCGCGCCCACAGCTTGCTCCACAGCCATGGCAAGAAAATCTATTCCCATGTAAACCGGGGAGACTAACACATGCAACAGGCAATTGGCCATGACGTTGAGCTTACCGGCAACGTGTTGAATGTTGGTTGTAAACTCCGAGATCGCAGCCAAATGCCGTTGCTGCCGGGCCGACCACAGTTCCAAGACCTTGGACACCGCGTACGTCAGCGGCTTATGGTCCACGAACGGGATGAACTTGTGCCCATCTATCCATCCATCTTCCGCTTAATCCTTTTCGGGTCGCAGGGGGGCTGGAGCCTATCCCAGCATTTTTGGGCAAGAGGCAGGGTACACCCTGGACAGATCGCCAGTCCATCACAGGGCCAACACAGAGAGACAGACAACCATTCACTCTCACAGTCATACCTAAGGACAATTTAGAATCCCCAGTTTGATGACAATTAACCTAACTTGCTTGTTTTTGGCATGTGGGAGGAAACCGGAGAAATCCCGGAGTAAACCCACGCAGACATGGGGAGAACATGCAAACTTGTGCCCCTCTAGCCAAAACTAGAAATGGCATGTCACAAACAATTCTCTGTCGAACGTGCTGTATTTGCGTTAATTGTTGCGTGAAGTTCGACTGAAAAATGCGAGCGGCTGCCATGAACCGGAGACATACTGCTCCACCACTGCCCCTATGGCAACATCAGATGCGTCCATAGTGAGCACTATCAGTGCCGACGGATCTGGGTGGGCTATCAATGCGGCATCCACAAGCGCTGTTTTAGCATTTGTGAAAGCCTGGACTTGCTCAGGAGTCCAGTTGATGTTTTCCCCGGGCTTCTTTTTTTGAAGTGCGGCGTACAACGGCTACATCAGCTGGGCTGCCCGGGGAAAGGAACGGTTATAAAAACTGACAATTCCCCAAAACTCCTGTAGGGCCTTCCCAGTCTGTGGACGCAGAAAGTCCAACACAGCACGCACCTTATCCGGTAGCAGAATTGCACCCTCCGGCGAAATGCAGTGGCCCAAAAAATCAATCACTGGCACACCTAACTGGCACTTTGCTGTGTTCACTATAAGCCCGTGCACTTCTAATCTCTGGAAAACTGTCTTGAGATGGGTGATGTGCTCTTCCTCGGATGCACTAGCTACCAGAATGTCGTCTAAGTAGACAAAAACAAAGGACAAGTCGCGAAGCACTGCATCCATCATTCTCTGGAAAGTCTGCATTGCACCTTTTAATCTGAACGGCATGCATAAAAACTCAAAAAGGCAGAAAGGAGTTATTACCACTGTTTTCGGAACATCTTCCATGTGCACCAGGGCCTGGTGGTAACCACGGACCAGATCCACTTTCGAAAAAGCACACGTCCCGGCCAGGAGCACAGAAAAATCCTGGATGTGCAGGATAGGATACCAATCGTGTTCCGTGGCGTTGTTCAAGCACCAGAAATTGCCACACGGTCGCCATACCCATCGGCTTTAGGCACCATGTATAGCGGGGATGCCCACGGGCTGTTGGAGCGCCTGATGATGCCCAACTGCTCTAAGTTGGCAAATTCCTTGCGTGTGCTGGCCAGTTTAGCCGCGTCCAGGCGCCAAGGTCGCATGAACACCGGTGGGCCTTTTGTAGTTATGAAATGTTTGACCCCGTGTTTTGTTATCGTAAAAGTCGGGACCGTAAGTGCTGGGAACTGTACGAGTAAATGTTGTTACTTACCCCTTGAGCTATAACGTTAACCAGTGTTGTTGACCCAGCTCCCCTAGCTGTGCAGGGCAGTGAGGTAAAAGAGACAGCATCCACTAATTACCTATTAGCAGCATCAACTAACAACTCATAAGCACATAAAAAAGCCGTGCCTAAAATGGGGGCAGAGCATGCAGCTACCACAAAGTCCCACTGAAAGTTGCGTCCATGTAAGCATATTGTCAGTGTCCGCTCACCAAATGTCCCGATGGTAGACCCGTTGGCGGCCGTAAGTTCAAGACCGCTGCCTCCTGCCGATCTGTCTACGCTAACCGGCAGGATGAGGCTCTTCTGGGAGCCGGAGTCCACCAAGAAACGTCTCCCTGAACGTGTGTCTATGATAAAAAGTAGCTTATTTCTGTCACCAGTTGTTGCAGCTGCTACTGACTGATGGCCATGCCATTTCCCGGCTTCGTGAATTGGCATGGCGGCAGGCAGCATTGGGCATTCGAACCGAAGCGGCGATGATAGAAACAGACCGCCCTGTTCCTGTGTCTCCTGGCATCTGCTCCGGCTACCACCAACGGCTCCTCGACCTTGCTGGAGTCCCTCATGGATGCCGGTGCCGCTGCATTCACGCTGAGATTTCTGGTCTCTAAAATGATGCAATCCGCTTCCTGTGCCAGTGCGCGGTAGTCCTTGGTCACCAGCAGTGGCGACTTGGCCAGGATTGACCTCGCTGCAGCCGGTAGGTTCCTGAAGAACAAGTGGGTGAACAGAAAAGACTCGTCATTCTTCCCCATCAGCACCAACATGCTCTCCATGAGCTCCACGGCTGATCTGTCACCTAACTCTGAACGTGAGTCTCTCTGCCCTCTCACTCTCAGAAAGGGTATAGCACTGGAGTAGCATCCTCTTGATAGCTTCATATTTCCCCTGGGCCGGCGGCTCCTGGAAACAGGCTTGTCACCTGTTGCGTGGCACTCGCATCCAGCGCAGTGACCACGTTGTAATACTTTGTGTCGTCCATTGTTATCCCGCGGAGTGTGAACTGGGCTTCTATGTGCAGGAACTACGCAGCTGGGTTGTGAAGCCAGAAGTCTGGGAGCTTGACTGAGACAGCACACGCTGCGCTGGTGCTCGGCTCGCTCTCCATGGCACATCTTGGGGTCACCAATGTGGAGAAAGGAAGCAGGCGAGGCAACGGGCTTTACAACACACAAACTTTATTCCTTCTCCATCATTCAGTACAGTAAAACCTCCTGGGTCTCTGTGCATCCTCTTTTTACGACCTCTAATTCCATGCATTGAGACCCAAGAATCCCGACCATAATACATTGTGTGGAACAAAGACATGCATGGCACATTAACGTAACATAATGCCAGCACCGCTTCTCACACCCTTTCCTGCTCCAGTGGCTCTGGTGCTTCCTCCTCTCCCTGGGGTGCAAATAATCCTTACTGTCCCGTCTGAGATCCCCCGGTGACACTTCCTCTTTCAGCACATTGATCCCTCTTTCCCCAGCTGCCGTCTCTGGGTGGAGAATCCCCCACCCCTACCACCACAATATACAGTATGGTGTGTTCGGTTGGAAGCCAGTCTCCCATGAAGATGGCTCAGAAACAAATGTTTTTCTCAGTGGTAAAAGGCAGCCAGTAAACTTTGTTGACAGGGTTGAAAAGCTAATTCAGAAATATACTCTAAGTCAGGGCAGTGCAGTGGCGGAGTGGTTAGCACTGCGGCAGCACAACAACTCACCCTTGGCTGGGGGATCCCGGGTTCGATCCCAGCCCCTGACCAACAGTGATCTGTGTGGAGTTTGCATGCTCTCCCCATGTCTGCATGGGTTTACCGCGGGATTTCTCCGGTTTCCTCCCACATGTCAAAAAACATGCAAGTTAGGTTAATAGATAGATAGATAGATAGATAGATAGATAGATAGATAGATAGATAGATGTACTTTATTGATCCCAAACTGGGATATTACAGTGTAACAGCAGCATGACATTTGACAACCAAACAACAGAAACACACACATGACAGACAAAGGGATTGATTACCCATGGAAAGTAAAAACTAACATGACTATAAAACCTATATACATCATAGATTAATATATGATGACCCATATAAACACATGAATCATCCCATTGCACAAAGAAGAACTATCAGGATCAGAGTGAAAAAGTGATGTACCAGTTAGTCTGTAAGGTGCATTGTGGCAGCATAGCTATGACCAGAATACAACATCATAGTAAGTTATTGTACAGTGAAATTGCATGTGGCAGGAAAGATTTCCTGTACCTGGCCGTTCGACAACGAAGCTGTAGTAGTCTACTGGAGAAAGTGCTTCGCTGTCTATCTAGTGTGTGGTGGAGGGGGTGATCAGGATTGTCCATGATGGATCGCAGTTTATTTAGTGTTCTCCTCTCCATCACTGTCTCAAAGGTCTCCGGTCTGAGACCAATTACAGAGCCAGCCCTCTTGATAATCTTGCCAAGTCTGTTGGTATCTCTGGCCCTGATACTGCTACCCCAACAGACAGCAGCAAAGAAGATGGTGCTGGCGACAACAGTCTGGTAGAAAAGCTCCAGCATCCTGCTGCACACGTTGAAGGATCTCAGCTTTCTCAAGAAGTAGAGTCTGCTCATCCCCTTCTTGTGCGCAGCATCGGTGTTGGATCTCCAGTCCAACCCGCTGCTGATCCTGACACCCAGATATTTGTAGTCCTCAACCACTCCCACATCCTCCCCCCTAATCTGCAGTGGCTGAGAAGGAGCCTTCCTCTTCCTGAAGTCAATCACCATCTCTCTGGTATTGCTGACATTCAACCTCAGGTGATTCTGCTCCGTCCACTCCACAAATGTGTCAACCAGTGCCCTGTACTCCCCCTCCTCTTATACATCCCACAACAGCTGAGTCATCAGAGAATTTCTGCAGGTGGCATGACTCAGTGTTGTACTGAAAGTCAGTGGTGTATAAGGTAAAAAGAAAAGGAGAGAGCACAGTCCCCTGTGGAGCTCCCGTATCACTAGCCACCACTCCAGACAAGACACTGCCCAGCCGGACAAACTGTGGCCTGCCTGTCAGGTAGTCAGTAATCCAGGAGATCACAGAGCTGTCAACCCCCATTCCCCGCAGCTTCTCACCCAGCAGCAGTGGCTGGATGGTGTTAAGGGCACTGGAGAAATCAAAAAAAGTGATTCTCACAGTATCTCTTCCACCATCCAGGTGCAGATGGGCTCGTTGCAGCAGGTAGATGACAGCATCTTCAACTCCTAAATGGGGCTGATATGCAAACTGCAGAGGGTCCAGTCACGTCTTCACCTGCGGCCTCAGGTGGGCTAAGACCAGTCTCCCCAGGACCTTCATCACATGAGATGTGAGGACAACTGGTCGGTAGTCATTCAGATCCAATGGAGATGACTTCTTGGGAACAGGAACCAGGCAGGATGTCTTCCACAGCACCGGTACTTTCTCCAGACTCAGGGTCAGGTTGTACAGGTGTTTCAGTACCGGAGCTAGTTGGTTGGCACAGGTCCTCAGGGTCCTTGCGGAGATGCCATCAGGGCCCGAAGCCTTCCGCTGACGGAGTCTCTCCAGCTGTTTCTCCACCTGATCTGTAGTCACTGTGAAGTGAGGGAGGGTCCTGTTGCCCCCTAAAGAGGAGGAGGGGGGACATGGAGAGAGGTTCTACACAGGAAGGTGGGTGGGGAGGGGTGCGTGGGGGTCTGGTTGTGTTGCTCGGGTGACAGACTGTGAGTTGAACCTATTAAAAAACAGATTCAGTTCCTCAGCTCTCTCCTGGCTCCCAGATGGCTGCCCGACTCTCCCCTTGCACCCAGTTATTTGTTTCATTCTCTCCCACACATCTTTAGTGTTGTTTTGCCTGAGTTTCTCTTCCAACTTCCTCCTATAATTGTCCTTGCACCTCCTCAGCATCTCTCTCAGCTCATGCTGCACTCCCCTCAGCTTCTCCTTGTCTCCAGCCCTAAAAGCTCTCTTCTTTTTGTTCAGAAGTGCTTTCAGGTCACTGGTGACCCATGGTCTGTTGTTGGAGAAGCAGTGTACAGTCTGAGCTGGCATGGTCATGTCTTCACAGAATCTAATGTATTCTGTGATGCAGTCAGTCATATTGTCTATGTCCACCCCATGTGGTTCACAGAGTACGCTCCAGTCCGTCATCTCGAAGCAGTCCTGCAGTGCATCAGAGGCCTCCTGTGTCCACCTCCTCACAGTCCGTGTATAAGCAGGCTGCCTTTGCACAAGGGGGATGTACTTGGGTGTTAACATGACCATGCAGTGATCTGATTTACCAATGGGGGGTAGAGCTGTGGCACTATATGCATCTCAAAGTCAAACTCTACAAACATTTCAATCTGGATTTCGTTCTCACCACAGCACTGAAACCGCCCTCCTCAAGGTCACCAATGACCTTCTGCTCGTCTCTGGCTCTGGCTCCCTCACCATTCTTCTCCTCCTCGATCTCAGCGCAGCTTTTGATACCATCAATCATTCCATCCTGCTCCGTCGTCTGCTTTCTATTGGCATCACTGACTCCGCCCTCTCCTGGTTTACCTCCTACCTGTCTGACAGATTCCAGTACATCTCCATCAACAATCACAAATCACGCACCACCCCCGTATCACATGGTGTCCCTCAAGGCTCTGTGCTCGGTCCAACCCTTTTCACTCTCTACATGCTTCCGCTTGGTCACATCATCCGTCAACGTGGTCTTCACTTTCACTGCTACGCCGACGACACCCAGCTGTACATCTCTAAATCCATCACCCCCGCCATTCTCTCCACCATCACCAACTGGCTCACAGATATAAAAACCTGGATGACTAACAACTTTCTCAAACTAAACAGCAGTAAAACAGAAATCATAATTTTTGGACCAAAATCTCTTTTACCTTCCTCCCAGAACTTTTCATTCCAAATCGATGGTCACTCAGTCACCCCCTCCCCCCTGGCCAGAAACCTCGGCATTATCATGGACCCCACCCTCTCCTTCACATCTCACATCAACCATATCACCAAAACATCATTTTTTCATCTTCGTAATATTGCACGCCTCCGTCCCACCCTCTCCCCCTCTGCTGCTGAAATACTCATCCATGCCTTCATCACCTCCAGACTTGATTACTGTAACAGCATTCTGTATGGACCTCCTTCCACCATCCTCCAAAAACTACAGTATGTCCAAAACTCAGCCGCCCGCCTACTTACTCACTCCCGCTCCAGAGACCATATCACTCCTCTCCTCCGTCAACTCCACTGGCTCCCCAATCAACAGCGCATCAACTTCAAGATCCTCCTCATCACCTATGAAGCTCTTCATAACCTCGCCCCCTCATACCTAACTGACCTTCTGTCTCGTCATTCCCCCACTCGCTTCCTCCGCTCTGCTGACACTCACCTTCTCACCCCCATCACCAAGACAAAACTCCGCACCCTGGGTGATAGATCATTGGCCATCGCCGCACCAACCCTCTGGAATTCCTTGCCCCTTCACATCCGGTCCACCAACACACTTGCTTCCTTCAAAAGTCAACTCAAAACCCATCTCTTCAAATCTACCTATGAAAACTGACTGCCTCTTCTACCTATGTGTACCTACCTTGCCTGTTTACCCGTTCACTGTATGTTTGTTCCTATGCTACTTTGTAAAGCGTCTTTGAGTATTTAGAAAAGCGCTATATAAGACTGACGTATTATTATTATTATTATTATAATTATTATTATTATTATCTCTGACATTGGCATACAGTAAATCCAGTGTTTTGTTCTCTCTGGTGGGACAGTCAACAAACTGGTGAAAGTTTTTCCCACTGAGACATGGTTAAAATCATCTGTGATGGCCATGAATGCATCCGGGTGCTTCTCCAGTAATGTGGCCGCAGTGGAGCTAATGACATCACAGGTCACCGCTGCGTCAGCTGACGGAGGGACGTAGACGATAACAATTAGAGCGCACTTCATTTCTCGCGGCATATAATAAGGTCTCATACTAACAGCCAGCAGTTCAATGTCCGGGCTGCAGCAACAATACGTCCGCCCCCACCTCTGTTGTTCTCCATTGTCCGAGGAAGAGAAAAAGAAAAGAAAAAAACTAGAAAAAGACCGGCTAAAATAGAGAAAAAAGTTGGTCCATTCTTAGTCTGAGTATTCCTACAGAGCCCTGGTTAATAAGAGACACACTATATACAGGTATAAACAGATAGAAGCACAAAGACACGAGAGAGTTGCTGCTGGTACGGCTGCCCTGCCTCCGGCGCCAATAAAAAAAAAAAAAAAAAAATTGGCATCAAAACTGGGGATTCTAAATTGTCCTTACGTATGACTGTAAGAGTGAATGGTTGTCTGTCTCTCTGTGTTGGTCCTGTTGCGAAAAGGATTAAGCTGAAAAAGATGGATGGATGGATGAACCACTCTAAGTTAGCACCTGAGAACACAGAGCAACTCATGGTTAACCCCCGTGTGACTCCTGATTTTTTTTCTTTTCTTTTTAACACTGAAAATTTAATTGAAGGTTTTTCCTTTAGCAGACACCCACCTGTTATCCCAAGACAGGACTTGGGGGTTTGCGGTGCTAAATTTTAAGATAATCACATTACTCTCTTCCTTTGTGTAATAAATCAAAGTGGCTACATGCATGAGGACCTTTGGGAAAACAAATGTGATGATAAACTAAATTTCAGCAATTTGTGTCAAAGGACCCAGATGTTTGGATGATAAATGTGAATACTCAACACTTATGGAATTACAGTAATTAAACGTCAGAGTAATTTATGGGTGAAGATTGTGATGGGTAATGCGTTGATATGAATGTGATTGTTTGTGGAATAATCTTCTAATGTTTTCTTTTCTTTTTTCCCCCCATGTGGTCCCTCTTGGCAACTTCTCTGGCATTTAAAGGTAAGTGTGTTTTAAATCGTAGCTTAAATGTTAATGCTCGTGTGTTTCATTGTCACCCACACCTTGGTTGCTCTCCTTTTAGTCTGTTTGTGTGCTGTCATACTTTCCTATTGATATCAAAAGTGTGTTTTTATCAGCAGATTAAACTCCAAACTGCCTTCGACTGACACTGCAACAATTATTCTTTTGCAACACTGGCTTCTGTAATCTTTTTAGATGAAATTGTTGTCATGTTGTTTTCTACTTACAGTGCAGATAAGGCACACGTATGACTGCGTGTGACAAACTGAAAGATAATAGTTAATGCAGTTTTGATTACTGGAACAGGATTTTGATTTTAGCTTAAGGCCTGTTGTATATGCATTGAGCTTTATTATGCTAACAATAACTCTCAAAATATATACATTATTCCATATGTCATACGTCTTTAGAAAACTGAGGGATGAAATAAGTTATTGCCTTTATATTAGATGGCTGTCCTGCAGCTGCTTTTCATGTTAGTGTTGTGCATAATCTTGGTCTTCTGTGTGGGGGTGTGCGGCAGGTGGTTAATTTTTGAAGGTGTTTATTTCGCCCATGTTTCTCTATTATCTTTCAAGTGTTTGTTGCCAGTTGCTGAGGTTGTATTAGAGCAGCTGTGTTTGGCGTGAGCTCTTAGCCTTCTTCAGCAATTAAAAGTTCTACGTGTATCCGGCAAAATGGACAAAGGGGTGTTTATTTGCCGCTCGGGGATCAGAGTGGCTGCTGTGTTTGCGCCTTTCATATTATTTTTGTGCTTGTTTGCCTCAGGTGTGTCACAGTGAACTGGAAGTTTCTTTGGAATTTGGTAAAACAGATGGCATTAAAGTGATTCTCATTTTTTTTTCTGCTTTTTTGTTTGTCTTTTGTAAAAGCAGATGTGTGCATGAGTGTTTTTTTTTTTTTTTTTTAATTTTTGTTTTTCACTCTGTGGTTGTCACATCTGTGCCTGTAGAGATTGTATTGCTTTGTGCTCACATTTCTGTGTTTTTCTAAATGTGATTATCTATCCATGCCCATGTGTACCTTGGCATTGGCTCAACTTCTTCCAGTTATTATTCACATTCAACACCTTGTCTTGATTTATGTCTGCCATGTACTGTGGAACACCTTGAGCTTGTTGCCTTCAAAAACTTCTTAATGCCATTATACATTTATGACCGCCTTGTGGGGACGTTCCGGGCATCAGCTTGTCAGCAACTCATTAGTGGGAATGCAGGCAAATGAAACAGCTTGATGCCGATTTCTGTCACCCTCTCCACCCTTAACCCACCCTCCACTTTAATGAGCCACATTTGCAAGGTGTGAGACAAAAAGGGCTCTAGCCCGTCCACGTCAACATGACAGCTATTAGGCGACACCAACAGCTGGTGGAAGGTGGAATTGGAGATGAGGAAGAGAGCGAGACAGACTGACAGGCTGAAGCGGTTCAGGGGGGAAGGAGAAATGAGGAAAGGGGAGAAAGATAACGGGCAGAAATGGGCACAGGCACTGAGGTAGCAGTACAGCTGGTGATGGTCATCCTGCACCTTGGGACACACTTGTCCTTCGTTGGACACATCACCTTGTTGAGTAATGAAAGACAGAACAGGGAATGAAGGCCAGGAGAGGGGATAAAGTCCAGCATGGTCATGTAAGTGATGCAAAAAGCCCACTGAAGCACAAATAAATGTAACTTGATGCAGTGACACCAGTTTTGTCACGGGTTATCATTGCAACAGTCCTCTCATTAGTTTTGTCATTGGGGAGTCCGCTCAGGGCTGTTGCTATCATTAGCAGTTTTCTCAGAGTTTAAAGATATACAAAAGAACAAAAAGGGGACAGAGAAAAAAAGTAGGAAATTTAGTGAAAATAATGGAGAAAAAGATGGAGTTGGAAAGGGGAGAAAAATAGACCCTGAGCGTGTGTGTTTATCCCCAAGGCTCATTTCCTACAGAGTCCCTTTCCACTTCTGACTTATTACATTATTTCTGGACTATTCACCATTGTGAATACATGGATATCCTTAAGGATATTTGTTATGTATGGTAAAATACCTTAATAAAGGATGAGGCCAGATGGCTGGACGAACACAGCTTTATTGAAGGATGTCAGAAAAGTGGACACACAGTAGGCACCAGGCAGAGGGCACCGGTCAAAGAGGCCGCAACATGGATGCCCTCTGCTATTTATAGGGTGGTGCAGTGGTGGAACAGGAAGTGCCCGCCACTGCACTACACTTCACAGTAAGGTGCCAAATACTAACACCACATTTCCTCCCCTCCTTAGAAAAGTCCAAAACCACTCACTGGTTCAATCCCAATTTAGGACCCGAATCACGCACTAACAAAACGAAAACTGATGTATCTAAATGGCCTAACACATTCACACAACAAAACCTAAACTAGGGCGGATGGGTAGACTACCGTCCTGCCCACGCGGCACGATGGATTATTCTGCTACCTGATAAACTAAAGAAAAGTCCATGAATAAACTAAAATCACTGCTGTGTTCCTGAACTAATAAAACCATACAAAACAATCCCATTTTACAACATACATAAACATATGAACATCAGAACTATTACACAAAATTTACAACACTGTCCCTTGGGTAGGAAGGGCAGAACCGGCATGGGGGGGCCAGGGCAGCCCCTCAGCAAGTGCACCCCTGGAAGCAGCAGGCCCCCGGGACAATGGCTGATCTCCCGGACGAAAGCGCCTCTCCTCATCACCACCGACTCCCGCTCTCGTCCAGCCCCATCACCAGAAGCTTCTTCCCAGAAACACCGAAGCTGACTGGCGTGCCTCGCCGAGCCATCAGACAGCTGGAAGTATACTGCGCCCAGTTTAGCCACTATGCACAGACACTCCTGATGTTTCGCTGGCTGTCGTCTGGCCCATCTTCACCGTGGATGTTCCTCTTTTCGAACCCGAACCAAGTCCATAATCCTAAGAGGGGCTCGGCTCGGCCTGACATGGTGCTGCTGAGCACGCGGTTCTCCCATGCTTGTTGGTCTGGCCCCATCCTCTTCTGAAGCCATCGTAGCAATTGCCATCATAGCTGCAGATCCTCCATCCCTCTGCGGCCAGGTTCCGGAGGAATCTGAGGCTAGCACATCGGCATCACTCGCCAGCGCAGGCGCCTCGCCGTCATGCTCAGTAGCCCCCTCTACCGTTTCCCGAGCGCCGGCACTGAGACCCTCCTGTGCCGAACCTGAGTGAGCCTTTTCCTGCTTGACTGCCGTGGTGTCCGTTAGTCTTTCATCCCACACGTCATCATCGGCCACCCGAACCGGAGGGTTCCACTGGCCACAACCAATTCTTCCCCACAAAAATTCTTCCCCAGCATCATCTTTAATGGCGAAACCCAGTCCGTAAAACAAATCACAGCCCATGATGTTGTCACCTCGGGCCGTCACGTGGAACATGAAGTCAACCATCGTCTCAGACTTGTACCGAACCGTTAACTCCAACGTCCCAACTGTCTACAGCCTGTCACCTCCATAACCATAAAGTGGCACTGGGTTACCTCTTACCGCTTGTAGTGGGGGAAAAACTTCCTCACCATGGCCCAATTCAGAAACGACCCCTCCACCCCCGTGTCGAGCAGCAGCGGTATCTCCACGCTGTCTAGTTCCACTGTGCAGAAAGTGTACCTGTTGGT
This sequence comes from Pholidichthys leucotaenia, assembly GCA_020510985.1. Lineage (NCBI taxonomy): Eukaryota > Metazoa > Chordata > Actinopteri > Cichliformes > Pholidichthyidae > Pholidichthys > Pholidichthys leucotaenia. The sequence continues at coordinate 142,325,003 of CM035844.1, forward strand.
CCTGGGAGACACTGTATGGATGGTTGTCGGGGGCGGGCAGAGTGATTTCTTCTGTGGGCTCTCCGGCTCAGATACACGGCACACTCAAGCATAATGGTTCAAGCGTCTGCTACAACGCTTCTCTCTAGCCAGGCAGTCCTTATCCTTATTTCGGTGCATCACAGACCTGCAACCCTTGCAAAGGGGTTTTCCTGGGGCAAACCTTCGGCTGGCAGCATTGGCTTCCATAGTGTCGTGGTCAAAGCTATCCTCGCTATCCAAGTTGCTACATTTGCCGCGGCGGGAGGCTTCGGCGGTCGCTGTGACTGGCGCCAGTTTAGCTCCGAAGCTAGCTTGATTGTGTCCTCCAACTGGAGAGCTAGATCGACAACCCTGACTAGTGCTAGGTTACTCAGCGCCATAAGTAGCCTAGCCTGTATAGAGGCGCTACTTGTGTGCTCCGCAAGCTGGTCACATACTAATTCATCCTCCAGTGGCCCAAAACAACACTCACTAGCTAACTGCCTCAAGTCAGCAACAAACTCTCCCACACATTGATGTCGCTGCCGAAAGAGAATCTTCCGGACAGTCACGCTATCCAGGGTATGAAAGTGGCTTGCTAGCACCTCGGCAATGTCTTCAAAAGAGTCCAAAGGCCCGAGTGTGTGCAGGACATGCTGGCCTTCAATCCCGAGGTTGTGAACAAGTAGCGCATGTGCTCTTACCTTGTCGAGCTTACCCAGGTCAAGCACAGCGATGTAGGTCTGGAAAGCTTCAAACCATCTTGGCCACGGAACGGGTGGCTCACCTGGGAACTTGAGGAAGGGGCAAAATGATGTAATACACTCCTCCATTAGTTAATCCTCGATTGCCAAATGTTATGTGTGGTAAAATACCTTAAAGGATGAGGCCAGATGGCTGGACAAACACAGCTTTAATGAAGAAAGAAAGAACTGTGGACAGACAGTAGGCACCAGGCAGAGGGCACTGGTCAAACAGGCCGCATCATGGATGCCCTCTGCTATTTATAGGGTGGTGCAGTGGTGGAACAGGAAGTGCCCGCCACTACACCGCACGTCACAACAAGGTGCCAAATACTAACACCACAATATTATTTAAAAACATAGGTGGGAAACACTTTGAACAGGTTTATTTTATCCCAAACCATGATCTTTTCCCGAAACAAAACAAGTAGCAGCTAATCTTAAGCCTAACCAGACACTCACTGAACTCAAAATCTGTCATACACATGTAGAGGAGTTGCTATTTCTTTTTTCCACATGGTGACAGAGTTTCCAGAGGTCTTAATGAAATGTCTGTGATGTGTTTGGGTCAAAACACCAAAGGGATTAAATGCTGACACAATTTTCTACACAGATTAAAATCCTTCTTCACAACAACCCATTTCAGTACATGTTTTTTTTATACTAATGACCCCCAGCTCACCCCGTCCTCTCCACTTTTAAAGTCTGTAGTAGAGGTTAAGGTTAGCTGGCTATCTCCAGTTGTCAGGGAAAAAAGCTTAAGCAAAAATGAAAAATTTGGCTGAATTTACAGGGGAGTACAGTTTGAATGATTGGTAGGTCGAGACCAGTTCTTAGGGTATAATTAGAATAGAAACAAGCCTGCATGAATGAATGGCTAACCTAGTGGAGGAGGCATCCTGGCAAGCATATAAGAAATTATAGTAAAAAGGGCTAAAATAACAACTAGGAATGAGATATGTCAAGTGTTAATAGATGATTCGGCTGGATGTTGATGGCATGGGTGAAGTATGTAGAGAAGTGGTACCTAAGCTAGACAAACTTGGCTAGCTTCGTCAATATCAGACCATCCTGGTCAAAATACTGTAACAAAATAAGCCAAAATAAAGCCTCAAAGTGAGATATACATTATGATTGAGTGTGTGTTAATGAACCAGCTGGAAACATGGATAGTGGGATGGGTAGAATAGTTAGAGAGTCACCATAAAAAAATGTGATCATTTTGCTTAGCTAACTAGGCTAGTTGTGCTGTCAGCGTGTGGTTTCAGAAGCTCAAGAGGAATAAAATGGGTAGTGATAATGATGAGGGGTTGTATCGTTCCACTGAGCTCTGGTTGTTAGGTCAAAGGTTAATCTGGATGGCTCAATGAATGAGACCTAGTGAGACCAAGGCATAAACTTTAGTGACAAGATTGTGCTTAGTTTTCTGTGTTTTTTTTTTACAATATTAGTCACTCTAGATAATCAAATTTGTGTGCAAAAGCACTTAAAAAAAATGAAATAACTACTTTCATGTCCCCTTGAAAATAAAATTACTCCCACTGTAATACAATAATTTCCACAATGCTCCTGCTTTTTTCTGCATAGAAAACTACAGTTTCTTGTTGGGTTTCCAAACTATCCAGTGGGACATTTTGTCAAGACACCAGTAACTTTGACAAAGCAGCAGGATTTGATATCCAGGGAATGTTTTACAATTTTTCAACTTAAAATCTTTGTATCTCTACCTGGGCTCACATGTCTACAGCCCTGCAGAATTGATACATTTTGAGTTAAAGCAGCTGAATCAAAGCTTTCAGTTTGTGCCCTGCAGCCTGTCAGCAAGTGTACAGTGGCGTGAAAAGCTGTTTGCCCCCTTCCTCATTTCTCATTTTTTTGTATGTTTGTCACATTTAAATGTTTCAAATAATCAAACAAATTTAAGTATCAGCCAAAGATAACACAAAATGCAGTTTTTAAATGAAGGTGTTTATTATTAAGGGTAAAAACAAATCCAAACCTATATGGCCCTGTGTGAAAAAGTGACCCCCCCACCATTAAAACATAAATTAACTGTGGTTTATCACATCTTTGGAAAGCTGAATTCAATTTCTCTAGCCACATTCAGGCGTGATTACTGTCACACCTGTTCACAATCAAGAAGTCACTTAAATAGGATCTGCCTGACAAAGTGAAGAAGACCAAAAGATCCTCAAAAGCTAGACATCCTGCTGCAATCCAAAGAAATTCAGGAACAAATGAGAAACAAAGTAATTGAGATCTGTCAGTCTGGCAAAGGTTATAAAGCCATTTCTAAAGTTTTGGGACTCTGGCGAACCACAGTAAGAGCCATTATCCACAAACGGCAAAAACATGGAACAGTGGTGAACCTTCCCAGGAGTGGTCGGCCGACCAAAATTACCCCAAGAGCGCAGCGATGACTCGTCAAAGAGGTCGCAAAAGACCCCGCAACAACATCCAAAGAACTGCAGGCCTCACTTGGCTCAGTGAAGGTCAGTGTTCATGACTCCACCATAAGAAAGAGACTGGGCAAAAATGGCCTACATGGCAGAGTTCCAAGACAAAAAACAGTACTAAGCAAAAAGAGCATAAAGACTCATCTTAGTTTTGCCAGAAAACATCTTGATGATCCCCAAGACTTTGGGGAAAGTACTCTGTGGACTGACGAGACAAAAGTTGAACTTTTTGGAAGGTGTGTTCCCCATTACATTTGGCGTAAAAGGAACATAGCATTTCAGAAAAGGAACATCATACCAACAGTAAAATATTGTCGTGGTAGTGTGATGGTCTGGGCTGTTTTGCTGCTTCAGGACCTTTGAGACTTGCTGTGGTAAATGGAACCATGAATTCTGCTGTCTACCAAAAAACCCTGAAGGAGAATGTCCGGCCATTTGTTCGTGACCTCAAGCTGAAGCGCACTTGGGTTCTGCAGCAGGACAATGATCAAGAACACACTAGCAAATCCACCTCTGAATGGTATAAGAAAAACAAAATGAAGACTTTGGAGTGGCCTAGTCAAAGTCCTGGCCTGAATCCGATTGAGATGCTGTGACATGACCTTAAAAAGGCAGTTCATGCATGAAAACCCTCCAATGTGGCTGAATTATAACAATTCTGCAAAGATGAGTGGGCCAAAATTCCTCCACAGCACTGTAAAAGACTCATTGCCAGTTATCGCAAACGTTTGATTGCAGTTGTTGCTGCTAAGGGTGGCCCAACCAGTTATTAGGTTTAGGGGACAATCACTTTTTCACACAGGGCTATGTAGGTTTGGATTTTTTTTCCCTTAATAATAAACACCTTCATTTAAAACCTGCATTTTGTGTTTACTTGTGTTATCTTTGTCTGATATTTAAATTTGTTTGATGATCTGAAACATTTAAGTGTGACAAACATACAAAAAAATGAGAAATCAGGAAGGGGACAAACACTTTTTCACATCACTGTATATGTGTTTAGCTCAGCCATAGCCAGGATTTAAAAAAAAAAAAAAAAAAGAAAAACAATCTTGGTAAAAGCATAATATAAATAATATAATCTGAAAGTCAGAATCAGAGCAACGGGGGTGGGGGGGGTAAATAGGTAGGGTATCTGATAGATAGATAGATAGATAGATAGATAGATAGATAGATAGATAGATAGATAGATAGATAGATACTGTAGATGTACTTTATTGATCCCAAACTAGGAAATTGCAGGAAGGAAAAATAGGAAGGGCATCTGGGGTAAAGCCATGAAAAATGATCATCATGGATGAGACTTCCATACTGGATCAGTCGAGGCCCAGGTTAACCGGCCACTGGTGCTGCTAACCGACTGCGTGCAGATGGAAAGTGGGCAAAGACTGAGGAGAAGAAAGGGAAGGCATTTACGGAGGCAGACAGAGTAGAGGAAAGGCAGGAAAGTGGAGGTGAGAGTAGGAACTTTAAATGTAGGAACTATGACTAGTAAAGGGAGCATATTGGCTGATATGTCTAGAAGAAACCATATGGTTTCATATGAAACTGATCAAGAAAGCTAGCTCTGTCCTGGGGCAGCGCCTTGATCCGGTGGAGGAGATAGGAGAGAGAAGGACGGTGGCTAAACTGTCATCTCTGCTGGAGTCCGAGTTCCACCCTATGCAGGACATACTGAATGCACTGAGGAGCTCATTTAGCAGCAGACTACATCATCCCAGGTGCACAACCGAGAGGTTTCGCAGGTCCTTCCTACCAACGGCTGTCAGACTGTACAACCTAAGCAGGGCTGCTCGCAGAGATAGCAAAAAGATGTAACAAACTAATAGTTTTTTGAATGCAAAAGATGCAATAGACTTACACAGTGGTCCCCTCCGGCATACAACTAGGAAAATACCGGTCGCTATGGAGGGTGAGAATATGTATGGGCACATAATCATACCATGTAGGATAACTAAGTAGACGGTTATGCTGTTTCAGCCCATCTAGCAACAATGCTCTGCACTGTGTGTGTTTATATATTTACATATTTATTCCATCTAGCTACAATGCTCCGCACTGGGTGTGTTTATATTTATATATCTATATATTTATTCCATCTAGCTACAATGCTCCGCACTGTGTGTTTATATATCTACATATTATTCCATCTAGCTACATTGCTCCGCACTGTGTGGGTTTATATATTTACATATTTATTCCACCTAGCTGCAATGCTCCGTACTGTGGGTGTTTATATATTCATATATTTATTCCATCCAGCTACAATGCTCTGCACTGTGTGTCTGTGTGTGTGTATATATATATTTTATAGTAATATGTACATATGTATATTAGCTGCTCTTGCTTGCTTGCTTTTTTTCTTGCCTTCTGATTGTTGCTCTGAGTGTTGCTATCCCTGTGCTGTTGCAATCCTGGAATTTCCCCGTTGTGGGACTAATAAAGGCTTATCTTACCTTATCTTATCTTATATGGAAGGAACGCAAGGCCAAGAGCATTGGAGGTGGATTCAAACTGTTCTACTATGGCAGGGATGGGCAACTTTGGTGGTAGTGAAGGCCACAAAAATTTTTTCCTCACTTCCCGAGGGCCAGATTTACATGTAAACCTCTGGGGGAGAGGGGGGGGGATTATTTCCTGCAAAGTCAAAAGTTTCACAATTAAAACTGAAAATACAAATAAAAATAAAAGCTACTCAGCGTTTTATCGTATTAGAATTAAAATTACTGATAAAATTTTATCTGCCCTGCAATGGACTGGCGATCTGTCCAGTGTGTACCCTGCCTCTCACCCAAAGATGCTGGGATAGCATCCAGCCCCCCACCCCCACCCCCAAAAGGATTAAGCAGTAGAAGATGAATGGATGGATGGATGGATGAAATTACATCATGACCTAATTTTTAAAACTTTCTCCATCAAAATGATGAGCAAAGAGAAATTCCGGATGATATTTAACAAAAAAGCCAAGAAGAAAAGGGGCTTGTTAATTATGTGGCTCCCCAAAATGGGGGATAAAAAAAAAGTTTAAGAGCCACTGGTATAAATGAACAACAACAACAAAAAATCAGCAGATTAAAATGACAACAGTCTCTCACCTTTTATTGCTGACATGGGATTGAAACAGTCAGTGTTATAGTCATGCTCTTTAGAGAAAAACCTTAAAGCTTTGAATCTTTTTCTGCACAATTAGAAGGAAAGCCTTCGAGCTCCGTATCACCTGCCAAACAAGAATACATGCTACAGCAGAGGAGCTGTAACATTTACTGTATTCTTATTTAAAAGCAGCCTACTTACACATTTACTGCTGTTTACAGCCTATTAATGCAAGCTTCGCAGGCAACACATACTGTACCTTAAACACATTCTCCTGCAGACTGCTCCCTCACTCTCCCTCTCTCTCTCGCTTGACTACTGGTATCTAGGTTTTGATTAATGCTTCCTCTGCTGGCGGACTCTATAAATGCATTTAAGAATGCAGTTTCAAATATGGCAAATGTGATATAAATAAATAATTGATTTTTGGAAATGGACTGGCGTGCCTCAGTGAATGAGGGGGTGGGCTCCATGTGGCCATCGGGCTGCCAGTTGCCCATTCCTGTACTATGGTGTAGATAGACAGGATTAGGAGTCTGAGGCTAGAAACTGAAGGGGTAATATTGAATGTTGTTAGTGCATATACCCCATAAGTTAGATGTCAGGTAGAAGAGAAAGAGGAATTCTGGAGTAAGTTGGATGAAGTGGTAGAGAGTGTTCCCGGGGGAAGAGAGTGGTGATTGGAGCAGACTTTAATGGGCATGCAGGTGAAGAGAACAAAGGTGATAAGGAGGTGCTGGGTAGGTATGGTGTTAAGGACAGAAATAAGGAAGGACAGATGGTTGAGGATTTTGGTAAATGGATGGAAATGCCTCTAGTGAACACATATTTCAACAAGAAGGAGGAACATCGGGTGACTTACAAGAGTGGAGGAAGGTACACACAGGTAGACTGCATCTTATGCAGAAGGAGAAATCTGAAAGAGATAGGATACTGCAAGGTGGTGTCAGAGGAGAATGAAGCTAGGCAGCATCGGATGATAGTCTGTAGGATGACTTTGAAAAGCAAGAAGAGGGAGAGAGTGAAGGCAGAGCCAAAGATTAAATGGGAGGAGTTAATTTAAGGAAGAAAGGAGACTGTACAGAGTTCAGGAAGATGTTGCGACAAGCTCTGGTTGGAAGGGAAGAATTACTAGATTACTGGGAAAGTGCAGCAAAAGTATTGAGAGAAACTGCTAGAAATGTTTTTGGTATATGTTTTGGTGTGGACAGTGGAAAGAAGACAAGGACATTTGGTGGTGGAATGAGGAGGTACACACAAAAAAAATAGGTTTTATTGGTGTAATTGGATGGGTGGATCAACAGGGAGCTCGACAGATAACAACTACAAACTAGAATAAACCTCAAACTAGGGCTGGGCGATATGGTTTTTAATGTGTGTGGCGATACATTTATGGTTTCATCACGATACATGATATGAAGAGTTTGTTTGCAAAAACAGATAAGTCCAATTGTTTTAATAATGAGAAAAACAACTTTTCATCTGTTGGTTTATATGTGTTTGTATTTCCAATTCAGCTTCGAAGACATGGCCACTTGAAATATGAATATCTCAGACATAATAAAGCAAAAAATTGAACTCATTTTTATTTTTTGGCAATTTATGAGTACCTTTTTCTGCAAAAACAGATTAGTCCACAACACATACTTTTGCAAAAACAGACATGTCCCGAAAACCATGCTAGTTTGTCTGGTGAACTTATTACTGGTTCATCTGCTTCATCAAAATTATCCATATTTGACATAAAATGCAATAAAATTGTGAAAACAAAAACCCAAACTGGCAGGGAAATCACCAAAGCCAACAGACCCAAGTAGGGGTTTCTGCAGAATGCTGCTGCAGCAGACAGACACATGATTGGCTGGTCTCAGCATCTAGACACATGATTGTCTGATCCTCACTGCACCACTGAGTCACATGACCCAAATACCAAGCGCTGATTTGTCGTGTGTGGAGTTATATGGTTTTGTAAAAACAGGGTCCTGGCGTTTATCAGCTTTTGAAAAAAAAAAAAAAAAGAGCTTTGTAGTGTATAAAACATAGGAAATACTGGATTTTCAGGAAAAAAAAAACAATTTGAACTTCTATAAGTAGGTTGTTGTACAGAGGGAAATTTTCTTGGAAGTGGCATTTATCGGCTTTTGCAAATGAACTTTTCATATAGATAGATAGATAGATAGATAGATACTTTATTTCGAACAAAAAAGTAAAACAAAACAAATGACAAGTGCAATAAAGTAACAATATACAGTGTTCGAAAGGGAGAAGGAAGAAGTGAACATTTCACGATATCTTGAGATCTCCTCCGAACCGCTGTATAAATGTAAATGTAAAACCTTTGCATAAAATGACACCGGCATGATAATAGAAACAGATCCATGTACTGCATTTTTTGAAAAGTGCATACAAAACATTGGGGGGGGGGGGGGGTCAAGTTAAATTTATCAAATTTTACTGAACTAGTCAGAAACCCCACTCATGAATTTGCAACAACTCAGAATGAATAATGGTAGGCCTTCCTATTATAGTCTGAAATAAAACCAATAAAAACAAAACAAAAAAAGGATGTAGTGAAATTAAGGGTTTTTATAGGTAATTTAATGTTGGTACACGTATTAATTTAAATATGAATGTGAGTAGGAATGAAGATCTACTTTCATCACACTCAATTCCTCATTAGGGCACTGTCTACATATGTTTTATAGAGGTGGAAACTCTCGTGAACAAAGACTTAAGCTTAAGAATTTAGCAATTGATAAGCTAAGCCTTAGTTAATAATCCTATTGAAACTATTTGATCAGTCTCATAATAAATCCTTGTGTGAGTTCTTGTCTCTGATGATCCTGAAGATGGATATGAAATCAAACAATAACTCCCATACGGTATGTCTTTCAATGATTTAATAAGAAATGTCAGAATAGGTTAACATCTGTGCATAACTTTAAAACAGAGAATTCACATGTATCATGGGCATCATAGACTGTTACTGTTACTTATGAATCAAGCATTTGTGGAACCAAATGAAGCATAGTTTAATTTATCAGCATACTGGAAATTGGAAAACTATAAAATAGCATTGGTTAAGAAAAAGTGGGTGCAATTTTATGAAGAAAATGCTAATTAACTTTATAAAAATTTAGAAAATTTAGAAAATTGACCAATAGACTCTATTGGTCAGTAGTGCAGCTATGGACTCCTGCAGAACAGAGGAGAGAGGAGGGGGAGAGAGAGACATTTGATCTGAGAGTGAGACCTTCCTTTAAGACACATGTTGCTGAATAAAGCATAAATTCCTTAAACTTTAGTGACTAAGATATTTTACTCAATAAAGGACCATAAAATGCATCTACATCTACTGTAATTAACTTGTGATAATAAGCATGCAAACATTAATTTCTTCCTGAAAATAGCAGAACATATCACAATCATATCAAATCAAATCATATCAATAAAAGCATTAGAAACCCATATTGTCCATCGCAGAGTTCAACCAGGTCTTTGTTGGCAGATACTGTCTTAAGAGAAAGAATATGAGTTAGTTCATAGTCCATAAGCCATAAATTCCACTGCAAAGGAAAAAGTTAGATTTCCTGATTCGTCCACCAGATGGAATTGTGAAACTGGCTGGTTGTATACTGGAAAGTCTTGGCTTCCCCACATGTCCGGACTATGTCGATCATATAACTGTCAATTAGAATATTCCTTTGCCAAAGAGTCTTTGAGAAAGGGATTAACTTCCACTTTATGGCTCATGGATCATGTTACAGCTCTGTTCCTTGGTGAGAGAAGCAGTCTCAAAAGCCAGACTTTTGAGTTGAAACAATTTTTCTTCAGCAAAGAATAATTTTATAAATTGGAACGCAAGGTCACACTACAAGGACTCAACACAATAAAAAGTGCATTAAGCAAGAATTCTAGAGAAAGATATTTTAAAGCCATATAAATTAGAGTCTACTGTTTCTCTTTAGTCATGGTTTTAACAATAAGGGCCATGTCTTTGGCAGAATAATTTGTGACCGCAGTTGTTTTATCTTTCCATTTTGCAATTTTGTTGTATGGGATAAAGAAGCCATGTAGTCATTTTCTAAGGGCTGCTTCCTTTACACACACACACATACACACACACACACACACACACACATATATATATATATATATATAAGGGCTATCTGGGGATTTTAATCCATTCTTCATTTTATAGTGGATGGACATCTCAAGTGGTGAAGCAATTTAGTGGTAGTGTGACATAATTTGCACAAAATTGTATTTTGTTCACTTTTTACCTTCTGAATTCTGAACCACTGCCAGAGAATGGAACTGGTGGGGTTTTTTTGTTTTTTTTCCCCCCTTTCGTTCAAGTCACTTTGTTTTTGTCCACTGCAGCTGGTACAGTGGGGAAAAAAAATATTTAGTCAGCCACCAACTGTGCAAGTTCTCCCACTTAAAAGATGAGAGAGGTCTCCAATTTTCATCATAGGTATACCTCAACTATGAGAGACAAAATGAGAAAAAAAAATCCAGAAAATCACATTGAAGGATTTTTAATGAATTAATTGGTAAATTCCTTGGTAAAATAAGTATTTGGTCACCTACAAACAAGCAAGATTTCTGGCTCTCACAGACCTGTAACTTCTTCTTTAAGAGGCTCCTCTGTCCTCCACTCGTTACCTGTATTAATGGCACCTGTTTGAACTCATTATCAGTATAAAAGACACCTGTCCACAACCTCAAACAGTCAGACTCCAAACTCCACTATGGCCAAGACCAAAGAGCTGTCAAAGGACACCAGAAACAAAATTGTAGACCTGCACCAGGCTGGGAAGACTGAATCTGCAATAGGTAAGCAGCTTGGTGTGAAGAAATCAACTGTGGGAGCAATTATTAAAAAATGGAAGACATACAAGACCACTGATAATCTCCCTCGATCTGGAGCTCTACGCAAGATCTCACCTTGTGAGGTCAAAATGATCACGAGAACGGTGAGCAAAAATCCCAGAACCACACGGGGGGACCTAGTGAATGACCTGCAGAGAGCTGGGACCAAAGTAACAAAGGCTACATCAGTAACACACTACACCGCCAGGGACTCAAATCCTGCAGTGCCAGACGTGTCCCCCTGCTTAAGCCAGTACATGTCAAGGCCCGTCTGAAGTTTGCTAGAAAGCATTTGGATGATCCAGAAGAGGACTGGGAGAATGTCATACGGTCAGATGAAACCAAAATAGAACTTTTTGGTAAAAACTCAACTTGTCGTGTTTGGAGGAGAAAGAACACCATACCTACTGTGAAGCATGGGGGTGAAAACATTATACTTTGGGGCTGTTTTTCTGCAAAGGGACCAGGACGACTGATCCGTGTAAAGGAAAGAATGAATGGGGCCATGTATCGTGAGGTTTTGAGTGAAAACCTCCTTCCATCAGCAAGGGCATTGAAGATGAAACGTGGCTGGGTCTTTCAGCATGACAATGATCCCAAACACACCGCCCTGGCAACGAAGGAGTGGCTTCGTAAGAAGCATTTCAAGGTCCTGGAGTGGCCTAGCCAGTCTCCAGATCTCAACCCCATAGAAAATCTTTGGAGGGAGTTGAAAATCCGTGTTGCCCAGCGACAGCCCCAAAACATCACTGCTCTAGAGGAGATCTGCATGGAGGAATGGGCCAAAATACCAGCAACAGTGTGTGAAAACCTTGTGAAAACTTACAGAAAACGTTTGACCTCTGTCATTGCCAACAAAGGGTATACAGTGATCCCTCACTTATCACGGTTAATGGGTTTCAGAACCGACCGCGAAAAGTGAAAAACCGCGAAGTAGCGTCACCCCTAATGACATCACCAATAAATAATACGTACGTTCATTCTCTCACTCTCTCTCTCATAAACGTGTGTGTGTGTGTGTAGGTGTACATACATACGTAGATGTAAATAAAGTGTACATAAATATGTTTTTAGAACTCTTTTATTCTTATAACAAGATACGTAACTCAAGATGAAGATGATTTACTGCACAGGTTAATGAGAGCTTTACTGCTCCTCAGGTGACGTCTCATCGTCAGGTGCTAGAGGCGCAGGATCGTCGAGGGCAGCTTCCGATAGAGCTGGAGAAGCTGCAGGAGGCAGCGTAGTGGCTCGACGGGAAGACTATTTCGCACAAAAAGGCACAAGAGAACGGCGAAAAGTTCCACGCGGCGAGGCTAAGCAACACGAGCGATAAAGAACAATGAATGCGGTCTTCCTTCACTGGGTATGGGCGCTCTGCAGGGAGAGAAGCTGGGTAAAACGTCTCGGCCAATCAGCTTGCGAGATTCCCGAGCCGAGCCAACACGAGAACAGCGAACAGAGAGGTGGATTTTGAGTTGTGCGGGCTCTCCGTGTTGATACCTGATGTTCTAATGTAGTCTCCCTGCCTTCTGCTAGCGCCCGTCCATTTTTTCTCAATTTTGAATTTTTGATGAATATTTTTGAAAAATCTGCGATGCACTGAGGGCGCAAAAGGTGAGGCGCGAAGTAGTGAGGGATCACTGTATAACAAAGTATTGAGATGAACTTTTATTATTGACCAAATACTTATTTTACCGAGGAATTTACCAATTAATTCATTAAAAATCCTTCAATGTGATTTTCTGGATTTTTTTTTTCTCATTTTGTCTCTCATAGTTGAGGTATACCTATGATGAAAATTGGAGACCTCTCTCATCTTTTAAGTGGGAGAACTTGCACAATTGGTGGCTGACTAAATACTTTTTTCCCCACTGTATGTGTGTGTCATTTCACTTTTTTCCCCCTTTCCCCATGCTCTGCCAGTGTTGCCAGATAATGCATAAATACAAACGTCTCTGCTTTACAAAAACAGGCTCGAAAGAAGCAGTTTCTAAAGAAAAAACTTGCAGGAAAAAAAAAAAAAAAAACAGACCTGGCAGTGACCCTGAAATGAAACAGTGTAGGGATGCGCGGGGGGTGGGGGGTGGGGGGGTGAGTGCAGCTGTGGGACAGAGGAGAGGAGAAGAGAGGAGAGAGAAGCTAACAGCTTACACTGCTGCGACAATGCTTGATATGTGCAATAAAGACATTTTTTGTATCGCGCATTGTTGAAAGTATTGATATAATGAATATATTCAGTGTATCGCCGCCTAGCACTATGTCAAACTAATCTGTGTTTGGGTTGAGATTCATTTGAGCTTCCAGTCGTTAATATGCTTTGATGGTACTTAGATGTGCTAAGGTTTTTTCTTTTGATTGTTTTTTCTCTGCAGCAGGAAGGCACTGTAAAAATGGCATAAGGGAAGTGTCATATCCGGCTCTAGGGAGCCGGGCAATCAGAGCCAGGGACAAGCCAGTGAGTCGAGATGTTTTATTCTGGGTAAGGGATAAGGAGAGCACAGACACTCATACAGACGTACATTCTCAGGCTGCACAGCGCAGGGGTAGGTAGCTCGTACCAGACGTGGGGGTAACAAGACGTGCATACTCACAGCGGGATACAAACACCGGAATGCTGCAAGGGGAGTTGAGGCTGACACCAGACGAAGGGGCTTCAGCCTAGCAGTGCTTATGTCGCAGCCCCGAATAATCGAAGCTGCTCCTCTTTATACTCATTAACAGCGCCCCAGCTGATGAGGATTAATTGGCCCCAGCCGTCCCGTGACACTGACAGCTGGGAACCAGCTGAGGCACTGCCCAATGAGAGGCAGGGATAAAAGGAGCATGGGCTGAGCGCCGAGCCGGCGTCTCACCCCATGGTGACAGAGCCTCCCCCTCACGGTCGGGCTCCCGAACGACCAGGAACATCCCAGCCCCCCCCCCCCCTCCCCACCTAGGGTGGGCGGAAGGGAGGCAGGACCGGAGGGGAAGATGCAAAGGGAAGGACAAAAAAAACAATAGACCAATGTAGGGCAGCAGGGCAGAGAAAAAAAAACCCAAATACAATACCCTACAACACAGGGAAAAGGATTAACCCAGAGCACAGTTAGGGAGAAAACTGAGTTAGGACACAGGTAGGGAAAATACCAAATACGACTACAGACAGCATACAAATAACGTATAGATCGGGGCAAAAAAAAAGAAAACCAAAAACCCACCAAAAAGGTGGCAGGAATGAATAAAGCAATCACAGAGTATAGTTAAGGGGAACAAAACACACTACTCCATAATGCACCAACAAGACAAAGGTCAGGACAAAAAATGATGAAAAACGCTGTGCATGGATACTAAAGAAAACAAAACACACAGCACTGAATATATAAAAGATCACCTAAAGAAACAGAGGTGACAAGGACAAAAGGGTAATAATGAAGTACAGTTAAGTGGGAATGAAACGCATTACTTCAAACAATAACAAACACAGTCAATGTTAAAGTCGGGGCTAGGGAAGGCCCCCCACGAGGATAATAAGACAGAATGGGGTGATCACAGAGTATGGTTGAACAGGAAACCACAGGCATACTCCATGATGCACCGACGAGGCCAAGGCTAAGGTAAGGATGAATGAAAACGCTGAGTAAAGATAAGAAAATGCAATACACAGCGCGATACATAAGGTGAGTCACCAAGAGTGAAAAAAAGGTGACAGGGTAACAGGATAACAATACGATAAAAATGCTGAGTATGGTTAAAAAAAAAACACACAGCACAAAAACATATATTCCCCTAATGGACAAAGAAACTACACCCGAGTGACCTCAATAATAATAAAAGAAGTAAAGGACACCCGAGGAGACGGCAGGCAGAGTCCAAAACGGCCGGAATTGTTCTGGTAATCTCCCCGCCCATTGTCCAGTTGGCAACCCGGGGAAGAGAAATGTTCGGACGGCGAACTCTGGGCCCAGATCCCAGGAATCCAGTCCAACGGCTGCCGAACCAGGCCGCCCAAAGGCAAACACAGACCAGTGGGGGGAAACCAGATCGCCGAACCGAAAGTTTTGCGGGTCGGGTCGTCGACCCGCATCACTCAACCACCAGGACCGTTGAGACGGACGAAGGGTCAGAGCGGATCCCGGTGGAAGAGGCTCAGGGGAGAGCCGATGACGAGGGCGGCGGGACTCAGGGAAACGGCCACCTCCTCACCGGACCTGGACAACACTGGGGCAGCACCCACGTCGGACCCCGATCGGGCCTCAGGCGAACCCACGTTGGACCCCGATTGGGTCTCGGGCGAACCCACGTTGGACACTGCACCAGAACCGACCTCCAACGTTGAACCCGGACCCTCCAGCACCACGAGGAACAGCAACTCCTCGCCGGTGACCCTGGAAGAAGGCTCAGAAGAGAAAACAGAACCGGGATCAGGATCACCGGCAGCGCCAGAACCCGGCGAGACGAGCTCAGACGCAGCGGACGGCTGCACCCGGCTCGTCTCCCCTGGAGATAGGCTGAAGTGCTCAAAGATAAAAAGAAAGAAAAGAAAGGAGAGCACTCGCCTGATCTCGGGTTCTGACGCCGTCCAGGACTGCGAAGATCCAGGATCCGTCGTCAGGAGGTCGTTGTCAGGCTCCCATCTAGCCGCGTCGGGCCCCGCAGCCAGCACGATGGTCAGCGCAGCTTGAGATCCCTCCAGCGCAGGTAACCCCGCCGACGACCCACTCGGCGTGAAGCCAGAAGAATCTGGTCCCGCTGGACCGAACCGCTCCTCCGTGGAGACCCAGGGACGCTCAGTCGTCAGCGTAGACTCCACGCAGCAGTCAGTCCCCCTCCTCCGTCCGCAATGTAGCAGCGGAACCACAGGCCCTCTCCATATCCCACCACGTTGACCCGGAGCCGGGGACCGCTCGGCGGAGAGAGACACAGAGGATGCGGGATTAGGCATACAGGTTACAGCAGGTGGGGAGAGTTCAGGGAGCTGCGAACCCTGAACTTCTCCTCCAGGGATGTGACAGAGCAAATCATTAAGCAGGTGTGAAAAAACAATGACTTGCCTGCCCCCTGGAGGTTGAGTATCGCCTGCTGTAGTGGATTCTGCTTCTTCCTCTCCCCGCCCGGCGATAACGGAGGACCCCCCGGGAATTCGTCTGAGGATCGCTCGCGTTGTCTCCAGCAGAGAGCTCACCAGGCCGGAATTCCAGGCACACACAGCGGTCAGGAAGCGCGTCGAGGAGGAGGGGGAAACAGCCGGGGTGAGCCAGCCCGAATGTCCAGGAATGACAGCGGGGGAACGAGGCTCAGGGGACGAGGCTGTAGAATCTCCACACTGACGAGGCGAAGGGATGACAGCTGCGTGGGAGGAACGGTCCTGACGATGACCCAGAACTGGATCCGGACGAGGTTCGTGCAGAGGTGACTCGGCGATGTGACGACGACTACTCCCAGGGGACGAAGCGAGGGGGAAACCCAGGATTCGCCGCTCCAGATCGGAGATCGAGACGAGGAAGGCGTCGAGCACGGGAAGGCTTCGTAGCCCTGAAGTCCTCACCATCAATCTCACTGCCGCCGCCACATGCCTGAAGGTGGTGACAGGAAACACAGTAGAGCTCGCGACAGCCACTCGACCCCGGACATAACTGCTGTCAGCTGCGGCTCCTCGAAGGGAATCCCGAGTGACGTGGCGCAGGTCGGGGGAAGTCCTCTGGTTGGCGCGAACTCCCGGACTGGAATAGCGACAGGAACGGGACTCCGAAGCGGGGAAAGACGTCGCCCACTTCGACTCCCTGCCGGGATTTCCATCCACCCCGTGGAGCTTCTCTCGCTGTGTACCTGAAGCGTCTATCCTGGCACTGTCCTCCAGATGGTACAGAGAGTGAGGGTGACAGTCCAGGAGTTCCTCAGCACGGCCCGGATGCCAGCGACTCGCGTTGGAGGCGTCGTGCAGGGTGAAGAATGTCCCGTCGACAGCCTCCGAGATGGACCTCAGCTCGTCGCCCTGGCGCCGGAAGTGACTCCTGGGAAACGGCATGCTAGCAGCGCTGACACCCGGACAGAAAGGTACATTTCCACGGCGACTCACGGCCGCCGGTAACTCTTCTGGCTGCGACATACTGTCATATCCGGCTCTAGGGAGCCGGGCAATCAGAGCCAGGGACAAGCCAGTGAGTCGAGATGTTTTATTCTGGGTAAGGGATAAGGGATGAGGAGAGCACAGACACTCATACAGACGTACATTCTCAGGCTGCACAGCGCAGGGGTAGGTAGCTCGTACCGGACGTGGGGGTAACAAGACGTGCATACTCACAGCGGGATACAAACACCGGAATGCTGCAAGGGGAGTTGAGGCTGACACCAGACGAAGGGGCTTCAGCCTAGCAGTGCTTATGTCGCAGCCCCGAATAATCGAAGCTGCTCCTCTTTATACTCATTAACAGCGCCCCAGCTGATGAGGATTAATTGGCCCCAGCCGTCCCGTGACACTGACAGCTGGGAACCAGCTGAGGCACTGCCCAATGAGAGGCAGGGATAAAAGGAGCATGGGCTGAGCGCCGAGCCGGCGTCTCACCCCATGGTGACAGGAAGAAGTAGAGAACAACTTCAATGACTACTGATAAAACTAAAATTGTGTGATAAAGAGTTATGCTGTTAGAGTCAAGGCAATGATGGGCAAAAGAGGTGTGTGTTGGGGGGTGGAAAAGGAAACTGGTGAAAATTAGAAATATAAGTAAGAATGAGAGAAGGGCAAAATTAAAACAGGAGAATGTGGAGACAGGTGATAGACACAGAAGGAAAAGGTAGGAATTTACCTAGAGCATGTGAGAGAATATGAAGGTAACTCAGACAGACATGCAGAGAGAAATAAAAAATGAAAGAAGGTTCAGCAAGTAGAGAGACATGGAGAGTACTGCTGTTGTCTGTCTAAGCTGGTATGAAGACTTCAGGGACATAATGATAAAAGTGGGTGTTCTTTGTTGGGGAGATGCTGTTAGATTGAGGCAGATGCATGTGTTGCTGTAATAGATTGCCTTGACTGAGACTGCCGACATACTTCAATGTGAACCCAAAAAGATGTCCTTCTGCACTGCTTTTTTGTGATCTTACTTTTACTCCCACCTGGTGAGTCTGAATTGATCTCCCCATCATGTATTCTCTCACGTTTCTTCATTCCGAAAAGGGAGGACAGGTAAATAGAACATAACACATTTGTCTCTCATGAAAAGGTCATTTGTTTTCAATCAGAAGAGCTGTGACTTCTGCCATTCTCTCGCAACGGAGTTGAGTTGCCATGTAGGTGCTGTTTTGAAGTGCTCTGTTTATGGCACCTACACTTTTATTACTTTCAGAAAATAGTGTTATTTGGCCTTGTGTTTTTGCTTTCATCAGTGCATCAACATTATAGTGAAGATGAATGCTGTGATACACTATTATTAATCCATGCTCAGGTTTAGTGAAAAAGACAAAATGACGGTGAAAATTAAACAATAACTAGTAACTAGAAAAGCACTCGGAGAGCGCAGACCTCCGCCAAGCGCCACAGTTCCCCCCATACAGTGTTTGTGTGTACGTTTTCAGATTCCTTGACCATGAAAACATATGTCTAGCAATTGGATTCACAATGATAGGATTAGTGGTTCAGTAGTAAAAGCATTACCTCCTTGGCGGAGGTAATAAACTTAAGTGTTGGTGTTGTGTCCATCTCCTTCATGTGCAAAGTCCCAGGCTGCGAGCGTTTTCATAGATCACTGAAAGCAGCACTCAGGGCTTCAGTGACGGATGCAAATTGCGTAGACAGGTTGCCGTGGGTTTTATTGGGTTTGTGCTCTGCGGAAAAAAAAGAAGTTTTTGAATCTTCCCCGGCAGAGAGCTGGTTTTTGCGCAGCCCCTATGGCTGGCTGGGGAATTTCTGCCAAATAATCTGGCGGCGGACAGCTGCCCGTCTCAGTTTTTGCAGCGTAGCGCAAACACAGGCACGCTGGCGGGCCCGGGCCACCACTGTTTTGACGGCTGCAAATTGGGTAGACAGGTTGCCGTGGGTTTTATTGGGTTTGCGCTCCGCGGAAAAAAAGTGGATTTGAAGCTTCCCCGGCAGAGAGCTGGTTTTTGCGCAGCCCCTATGGCTGGCCGGGGAATTTGTGCCAAATAATCTGGCGGCGGACAGCTGCCCGTGTCAGCTTTTGCAGCGTAGCGCAAACACAGGCACGCTGGCGGGCCCTGCCCACCACAGTTTTCCGCGTGCTTTTGTGCCTAAAACTTTGAAGAAGGTGGAGTTTGTGTTCGTCAGACACGACAACCAGCGCCCTCTATTGCCCCTGCACACATGTTGAAAATGGCCGTATCTGACAATGTTAAAGAATCCTTTTAAAAATTCCTGTATCAAGACGGTGATCCATATCATCCCCAAAACTTAATCAGTTCTTCCTTGTACCATTTCCAACAACACCTGAAAGTTTCATCGAAATCCGTCCAAAACTTTTTGAGTTATCTTGCTAACCAACAGACAGACAGACAGACAGACAGGCAGACAGACAGACAAACCCCGGCAAAAACACTACCTCCTCCTGGCCTTCGGCCTGGCGGAGGTAATAATTATACTCAACACAGATGCAGACCCACACCCTGGAGCCCTATTCTAATTGGGGTGGAAGTCAATGTTAAATTCTTAGTGTCTCAGTCCCTATTATAATGGGAATATCCAGATCAACTAGAATTAGACCCTACAAATCTTCAGGGTCAAAAGCAGGGTCAAGGTCATTTCATGTTTGGATGTTGTATGACATTATAGCTTATATTAAAATTCTGCTAGCACTAAACCTGAAAATAAAGGTACCATAAGGCAAATTTAAAGGATAGAGTCTGAAGTGATCCTATCGATCCTCAAGGTCAAAGCTAAAGTCAGGGCAATTTTTTGTCCTTGCCAAGGAGGTTATGTTTTCAGGGTGGTTTGTCTGTTTTCTGTTTGTTAGCAGGATTACACAAAAACTATTGTATGGATTTTGATGAAATTTTCACCAGAGGTAGCCCTTGGGCCAAAGAGGAATCCCTTAAATTTTGATGATGATCTGAGAGGGCATACCTCCACCAAGAACCTTGTTTGTATTTGTGCATTACATAAAAACTAGTGGATGGATCCCCTCATGGATCATCACCTTATCATTGGGGGGGTTGATCCAGTGTTCCAGTGATCTCAGGAGCTATGTTGTCCGGGGCAATTTGCCTCTGGTAGGGTCACCGAAGACAAACTGGTCCTGGGTGAACGGCCAGACTAAGAACGATCCAACAGACTCTCATGATAAATACTCGAACAAGGATTCAGTGTACCCCGCCCGGTATGGGGTTACCGGGAGCCAGGCCTGGGGGAGGGGCTCGATGGCTAGCATCTTGTGGCCGGGTTTCCGCCCATGGAACCCGGCTGGGCTCAGCCTGAAGGAGTTACATGGGTCCGCCCTCCAGTGGGCTCACCACCTGCAGGGGGGATCATGGGGGTCCGGTGCTACGTGGATTAGGTGGCGGTCAAAGGCGGAGACCTTGGCTGACTGATCCCAAGCTTCCTAAACTGGCTTTTGGTACATGGAATGTCACCCCTCTGGTGGGGAAGGAGCCTGACCTGGTGCATGAGGTTCCGAGATACCTTCTAGATATAGTCGGCCTCACCTCAACACACAGCTCCGGTTCCGGAACCAGCCTCCTGGAGAGGGGCTGGAGCTTGGCCTACTCTGGAGTTGCCCCGGGCGAGAGGCGACGAGCAGGGGTGGGTATTCTTGTATCCCCCCACCTTGCTGCCTCTATATTGAAGTTTTCCTCGGTGGATGAAAGGGTTGTTTCCCTGCACCTTCGGGTTGGGAAATGGGTCCTGACCATCATTTGTGCCTATGCACCAGATGATGTTTCAGAGAACCCACCCTTTTCGAAGTCTCTGACTGGGGTGCTGGAGAGTGCTCCTCTTGGAGACTCCATTGTCCTACTGGGGGACTTCAATGTGCACGTGGGCAACGACAGTGAAACCTTGAAGGGGGTGATTGGGAGGAACGACTTGCCCGATCTGAACCTGAGTGGTGTTCAGTTATTGGACTTCTGTGCTAACCACAGTTTGTCTATAACGAACAACATGTTCAAGCATAAGGGTGTCCATATGTGCACCTGGCACCAGGACACCCTAGGTTGCAGGTCGATGATCGGTTTTGTTATCGTGTCATCAGACCTGCGACTGTATGTCTTGGAAACTCAGGTAAAGAGAGGTGCAGAGCTGTCAACTGATCACCACCTGGTTGTGAGTTGGGATCCAATGGCAGGGGAGGATGCCATTCAAACCTGGTACACCCAAACGTATAGTGAGGGTGTGCTGGCAATATCTGACTGAGGCCCCTGTCCGGGAGGTCTTCAACTCCCACCTCCGGAAGAACTTCAACCACATTCCGAGGGAGTCTGGACACATGGAGTCTGAATGGGCAATGTTCTCTACCTCTATTGTTGAAGCAGCGGCCCAGAGCTGCAGCCGCAAGGTCGTCGGGGCATCTCGTGGTGGCAACCCCCAAACCAAGTAGTGGACACCAGTGGTGAGGGGGGGCATTAAACTGAAGAAGGAGTCCTATCAATCTTGGTTGGCTTGTGGGACTCCTGAAGCAGCTGATGTGTACCGGCAGGCCAAGTGGAGTACAGCTCGGGTTGTTGCTGAAGCAAAAACTAAGGTATGGGAGGAGTTCGGTGAGGCCATGGAACAAGACTTTCGGTCAGCCTCGAAGAGATTCTAGCAAACTGTCCAGCAGCTCAGGAGGAGGAAGCAGCTCCCTGTCCACACTGTGTATGGTGCAGATGGGGCGCTGTTGACTTCGACTCTGGTGGTGGAAGGAATGCTTTAAGGATCTCCTCAATCCCACTGACACGCCTTCCAAAGAGGAAGCAGGGCTTGTGGACGAGGGGGACAACTCACCTATCACAGGGGCTGAGGTCGCCAAGGTGGTTAAAAATCTCTTTGGTGGCCAGGCCCTGGGGGTGGACGAGATTCGCCCTGAGTACCTCAAGGCCCTGGATGTTGTAGGGCTGTCATGGTTGACATGCCTCTGTAACATTGTGTGGAGGTCGGGGGCAGTGCCTTTGGCATGGCAAACCGGGGTGGTGGTTCCTGTCTTCAAAAAAGGGGACCGGAGGGTGTGCTCCAACTTTAGAGGGATCACACTCCTCAGCCTCCCTGGGAAGGTCTATGCCAAGGTACTGGAGAGGAGAGTCCGGCCGATGGTCGAACCTTGGATTCAGGAGGAGCAATGTGGTTTTCGTCCTGGCCGTGGCACATTGGACCAGCTCTTTACCCTCTCGAGAATCCTCGAGGGTTCGTGGGAGTTTGCCCAACAGGTTTACATGTGTTTTGTGGACTTGGAGAAGGCGTTCAACCGCATCCCTTGTGGTTTTTTGTGGGGGGTGCTTCAGGAGTATGGGGTATCAGACTTGTTGTTACGAGCTATTCGGTCTCTGTACGACCGTTGTGAGAGTTTGGTTCGTATTGCCAACACTCGATCGGACTCATTCCCAGTGAGAGTTGGACTCTGCCAGGGCTGCCCTTTGTCACTGATCCTGTTGATAATTTTTATGGACAGGATTTCTAGGCGCAGCCAGGGAATGGAGGGTGTCATGCTTGGTGACCACAGGATCTCATCTCTGTTGTTTGCAGATGATGTTGTCCTGCTGGCTTCATCCAGCAATGAGCTACAGTTCTTGCTGAGATGGTTTGCCGCTGAGTGTGAAGCGGCTGGGATGAGAATCAGCACCTTCAAGTCCGAGTCCATGGTCCTCAGCCGGAGAAAGGTGGATTGTCCTCTCCGGGTTGGGGACAGGCTCCTGCCCCAAGTGGAGGAGTTTAAGTATCTTGGGGTCTTATTCACGAGTGAGGGGAGAATGGAGCAAGAGATTGACAGACGGATCGCAGCAGCATCTGCAGTGATGCGGACATTGTACCGGTCTGTTGTGGCGAAGAGGGAGCTAAGCTCTAAGGCAAAGCTGTCCATTTACCAGTCAATCTACGTTCCTACTCTCACCTATGGTCATGAGCTTTGGGTAATAACTGAAAGAACAAGATCACGGATACAAGCGGCTGAAAAGAGCTTTCACCACAGGATTACCGGACTCACCCTTAGAGACAGGGTGAGGAGCTCAGTCATCCGGGAGAGGCTCAGAGTAGAACCGCTGCTCCTCCACATTGAAAGGAGCCAGTTGAGGTGGTATGGGCATCTGATCAGGATGCCTCCTGGACACCTCCCACTTGAGGTGTTTTGGGCATGTCCCACTGGGAGGAGACCCTGGGGCAGACCCAGGACTTGGTGGAGAGACTATGTCTCCCAGCTGGTCTGGGAATGCCTTGGTATCCTCTCTGAAGAGCTGGAGCAGGTGGCTGGGGAGAGGGAAGTCTGGGCTTCTCTGCTTGAACTGCTCTCTCCGTGACCCGGACTTCCGGAAAAGCAGTAGAAGATGGATGGATGGATAGATAGTGGATGGATTTGGATGAAATTTTAACCAGAGGTGGTCCTTGGGCTAGAGAGGAACCCAATACATTTTGGTGATAATTTGAAAATGCATACTTCCACCAAGGCTCTTATCTTCTCACAGGGTGTTCATAAGAATCCTCCAAAACTACAGGATTTGTCACGTCTGGCCCTCACGAGCCGGCATAAGACGCCACAGACCAGTTAAGTTGCACTTAGGTTTATTTACAGTTCAAGGCAAGGACAAGGTAGCTAGCCGCGTGGGCTGAGCAGCAAGATTAATCATTATGATATGATATGACAGGACCCCCCCCTCAAGGCGAACTCCCAGATGCCTGTAACATCCACACACACACCCCACCCCACCCCAGGGCGGGTGGATGGGGAGGCAGGTATAAGGGGGACAACATCAACCTCACAGAAAAAGACACACAAATCACCATGAAGACAAGGCAGGGGCAGAAACACAAACAGAGGATAAATTCACAAGGGGGGGGGGGGACAACAAGAAAAACTGTACAAGAACGCGTATCACAAAGAGAAAATAGCTTAACAATGAACAATGATGTCACAGAACTGGATAACCGGACCGTTACAGAGAAGAAAAAAAAACCTCTAATGAATAGACAGCCATGAATAGACAGCAAACCAAAAAAAACCCCCTCAATAGTATAAACCCGACACTGATGTGATTGATTAGTGGCCTTCAGTGCACATAAGCAAAAAATAAAAAAAAAAAAAAAAAAAAAAAAACGAACAAGCCAACGACCCATAAAGTAAGCTACCTCGGATACACAAATATCAGATGTTAAGTTTGAAGTTATGTGCCAAACACAAGGTTACTACTAGAGTCTTTGTCAGTTAATTTTCACTTCTGAAGGCCAGTTTACAATGCAGACGACTGTTTAGAGCTTGCACACGTGAAAGAAATATCAAAAATGGTTTAGGAGAGTTTAGGGCTCCCAGTCAGTACTAAGCCATTAAGATAAGCAGGTGTCTGATATGACCATCACCTAAACACAGACAGAGTGCAAAAGCTCTACCAGAAGTTTAGCAGATGAGAATTCCCAAGGCTGCAGTTTAAATTCTAATATTAAGAGTGATTAGGAAAACCAAAACACGGGAGAAAAAAAAGGCAGAATCTTGAACAGGTTCATTCCTTTGGTGCCAGAATCAGGTCAACTAGACCCTATTTGGCAGAATAAAAATCTAAAGTAGATGTTACAAGTGCATGGCACTGGCCAGCGAGAAAACAATCATAATGGTATTATATCTAATGAGAAGGGAAAGAAAATTTACTCTAAAGATTCCTTGATCCAAGGCACAATAAACAGACAACCTTCTACTAAACTCAAAAATGTGTGAATTGCCCAGACAAGGGTACATATATTCATAAAACACAAAATAGGGGTAACATAAACGTTGTTCAAAATAACCATAGAACCAAAAAATAGAGGAAAAATGCTAACAAAATCAGATAAACTCGGTTGTCTTCAACACCAACAGGTCAAACAAGAGGAAGAAAAAAAACTTGGTATATAAGCAGGACTGAATGCGGGGGAAAAAAAACCAATGGCCAAGTCACACATCGGGGTACACCATAATCCTGCCTGTGGAATATTTCAATCCAAAAAAACCCTCAAAATCACAGAAACTACTGAGGGGTGAAAGAAGGGGGAAGAAGCACATCAGGATGACAGTCATAATATACAGTTCAGGAGGCCTCCCAGCCCCCAGCATCCAGACCGCTAACAGGGGCAGCGGGACGTGTTTTGGTGGCCTATCCGAATCCTGGGCCGAGGATGACCATGCCTCTGGCAGCCAGACCAGGGCGCCAAATGTACAGTTCTGTTTATCGGGAGGCCAGCCCCGGAAGCCAAACGGGAAGACCAGGCTTCCAGGTGGTCGACCTGCATCCACCTGCCAACCAGACGACTGGAGAGGGATCGGCAACGGTCTTCCAACGGCAGGGGAAAGCCAGGGAGAACCGGGCCAACTATGATCAATTCCCGCTGTTCCAGATGCGGGGGAGGGAGAAACATGACGAGGGTAGGGAATTAATTTGGGATTATTTGGCGGTGGATCTGCAGCACCATCTCCGGATCCCACCCAAACAGACACTGGCAGGGCCGGAACCAATCCGGTAAGGAATCCTGACTGGACCGATGCTGCACCCACGGTGGGCCTGGATTGGGCCAGAACCCCTCCGGGGACGAACTTTGACTGAGCCGATGCTGCAGCCACGTCGGACCCCGATTGGGTCAGAACCACCCCGGTGACAAACTCTGATTCAATCGACGCTGCACCCGCGTCGGACCCCGATTGGGTCTGAACCACTTCGATGACGAACTCTGATTCTGCCGACGCTGCACCCACGTCGGACCCCGATTGGGTCTGAACCACCTCGGTGACGAACTCTGATTGGGTTGACGCTGCACCCGCGTCGGACCCCGATTGGGTCAGGGCCACACCAGTACTGACCTCCAACTCCGAACCCGGAACCTCCGGCACAGCGATAGGGGTCTGCTCTGCACCGGCGATCTTGGTGGAGGGCTCAGAAGAAAAAGAAAAACCGGGATCAGGAACACCGGCAGCGCCAGAACCCAGCGAGACAAGCTCGGATGCAGTGGACGGCTGCACCCGGCTCGCCTCACCAAGAGACAGGCAAAAATGCTCAACAATAGAAAAAACAAAGACAACACTGAGCACTTGCCTGATCTCAAGTTCAGACGCCGTCCAGGACTTTGACGATCCGGGCTCAGACGGGAGGAGGTCGTCTTCTGGCTCCCACTCGGCTGCGTCGGACTCCGCAGCCGGCATGATGGCTTCGGCAGCCTGAGGACCCTCTGACGCCGATATCCACGCTGGTAATCCGTACGGCGTGGTGGCGGGGGGCCCCTGGCCCGCTGGGTCGGTCTGCTTATCCGTGGAGACCTGGGGATGCTCCGTCGTTGGCACAGGCTCCAAACAGTAGTCCGATCCCCTCTTCCGTCCTTGATGTGGCTGCAGGGCTGGGATCTTCTGC
The DNA here is from genome assembly GCA_020510985.1 of Pholidichthys leucotaenia. NCBI lineage: Eukaryota > Metazoa > Chordata > Actinopteri > Cichliformes > Pholidichthyidae > Pholidichthys > Pholidichthys leucotaenia. The sequence continues at coordinate 142,351,644 of CM035844.1, forward strand.
TCAAGGACCGCAGGCCCCCTCCTCATCTGATAACGCTCGACTGACGTCAAAGAACGCTCAACAGGGGGAGACACAGAGGCAGCGGGTTTAGTAATTATCTCAGCAGGTAGTGGGGGCTCGGGGGGCTGCGAACCCCGAACCTCACCCCCAGGAGTCAGACAAGACAAATCACTATTGAGGGGAAAGGAGTGAACTTGTACTCGCCTGTCTCCCAGGGGAGGGATGGTGCCTGCTGCAGGGAACGTTGCTCCTTCCTCCTCCCGTCGGATGGTGGCAGAGGGCTCCCTGGAAGGAAGAGGGGGGGCCACTCGAGATGGGATCGATGCGGGGCTCGCCGGGGCAGAACTCCTCATACAGTCAGCAGCTGAAGAAGATGTTGGAAAGGAGGGGGCGACAGCCAAGACGGGCCGGACAAGAAGCGCTGGTGAATCCGCAAAGGAAGACGGCTCGGGGAGACCGGCTGCAGGGGTTCCCTCCTGGTGACACGCTGAAGAGACAGCTGTCTGGTTAAAGGGGTCATACCAGCGATCCGGAGCAGGATCCGGACGGGACTTTTGCTGAGAATGTCTCTGGCCGCGATGCCGAAGTCTTCGACGGGCCACAGGTGGTGCGAACTCCTGGACTGGATCGAGGAAGGGATCAGGATCCCAAAGCGGGCAGCGGGGATTCCGTCTCCTCCGCCTCTGGGCTTCTTCTTCCTCGTACCTCCGGAGTATTCTGCGTTGGCCGGCGATATCCAGTCTCATCGCGTCGACTTCTGGGTGGTCGTCGTAGCGGGGAGACAGTTGGTTGAGCACATACTCAGCCCAGTCTAGGTACCAGCGTACATCGGGCTGATAGCCGAGGAGGGGAGGGGCGATGAGGGTATCAGGATTAAGATCGAGGTCGGAGGCGGCGATGAGGATTTCATCCACTTGCTCCAGCACCTCGGTGAGCTGGTCGCTGGAACCCCAAGTGCGACCCCTCCGCGACGGCATAATTCCAGTACACCGTACCCAGACAGGAAAGTGCAGAGTTCTCCTGAATGCAACTTACTGTGAATGGCGTCTACTTCTGGCGGCTGTCTACTGTCACGTCTGGCCCTCACAAGCCGGCATAAGACGCCACAGACCAGTTAAGTTGCACTTAGGTTCATTTACAGTTCAAGGCAAGGACAAGGTAGCTAGCCGCGTGGGCTGAGCAGCAAGATTAATCATTAACATAACAATGACTGATGACGGCTGAGACGAGGAATGCTCGCTCACCGTCAGACGAGAAAGGCAAGAAACACAAACAATAACTACAACGATAAACCCACTTACATCAGTGGAGAATCGTGGATGAACACAAGGAACTGTTAACACGAATGATGACACGAACGTTGAAAAGAAAGCTTGACAAGACAGCCGCCAGATGCAGCCGCTGGCGCCGGCATTTAAAGCCGGCTGCTAACGACCGCAAATGCAGCACAGCTGCTCAGGCTCTGACAGCAGGGAACTCCCGAGCGTTTGACCAATCAGAGCCCGGGGAGCCAGAATGACAACACTGCTGTCAAAGCCTGACCGGAATGATGTGTAGCCCAAGCGCGGACAAAATAGTGCTCGGGATATGACAGGATTGACTTTGATGCAATTTTCACCAGCACTCGCTCGTGGCTTACACACAAGCCCATTACATTTTGGAAGTGATCCATGAGGGAGCCTTGGCAGAGGTATGCACTATCTCAGTGCTTTTCTAATTTACATTTGTTATTTGCCCAAGACACTTTTTTGTCCTGTGCAGCAGCTTGGCAAGCAGAACAAATATCTGCTTGCCTTATTGTGGCAAATACATTTACTTTGCTAAAAGGAGCTCTGCCTATACTTGATATATGCTGTATATGAAAAGTAATTATGGACTCCTTACTGTATAATAATTTTAATATTTTATTTAAATTGTCTTACTTATGCTGGACCTGATGGGGGGAATGGGGAAGGGAACTGAAAGGATATGAAGTTGTCAGAAAGGGTGGGGAGGGAAAGAGAAAGAAAAAAGAAAGGAAGAGAAAACACAAGAAATAATTGCTGCTTCTGAGAAGACCCAGCACAAACCTGGTATCTGCACCTGAAAAAGAACAGGTGTGTGTGTGTGGGTGCATGTGCGCACACGTGTACGTGTGTGTTGTCAGGAATCATACAAAAAAATAATAATAAAGTCACTACTGGTTAAAACTGATTTTGATCTTTTGTGACCTTGATGTTTAACCTTGTGCCCCCAAAACAATAGCAATATCTGCTAAGTCTGAGGTCCACCTTTATACCGAGTTTGGAGGCCCTTGCTTCATTCTTTCTCAAGTTACAGTCTGGTTAGACAAACAGCCAGAAAGAGATGACTGCCCTACCCACTGACACCTGCAGTCATTTTCAGAAGCGTCAGCTGATCGCTGTGATATGTCATTTATCAGCTGTTTTCCTTAGGCATGGCCAGCCTGATGGACCTGGCAGATCCACCATGCTGGCCACGCCTCCAGGTGGTGTATGGAGGATGGAATCCCAAGTGTGGGGGAGCATGAATACTCCCTCATCCCAGTTCGATAAGTTGTAGGTGACTGATCCAGTGCTTTCTATAATGGGTCACAAAAGGAACAATCACATCTTGGACTGGGACAGCACGAGAATCATTGGATCGGTGATGACATGACATGATAGACTAACGATCGGGGAACACAAGAACACTTAATAATAATAATAATAATAATAATAATAATAATAATAATAATAATAATAATAGGGGACTAATAATAACATGGACTACAGATGGAAATTAGTGAGAGCTCTATAATCTGGTACAGAGCATCTTTACTCTGTGTTTAATGTTTTTTGTTTTTTTTTTTCCTGTACATGATCCCTGACAAATAAACCAATAAACTATAATAATAAAGAAAAGCAAAGACTGGAATGAATATAAAGCATGGGCGCGGTCTCTGGCCATGCCCCGAGCATGACATAACCCCCCCCTTTAAGGGATGGATTCCAGACACCCCTAAAAAACAAAAACAGAAACACCAAAATGAGTGGGAGGAGGGGGACAAGGCATGGTGGGAACACAAACATAGGAATCTCACAAAAAAAACAAAACCAAAAATGTCCACCAGGTGGTCTCTCAAAGTTCACAGGCCCACTGTCCAGTGCGGCCAGCGTGAGTCAGGGGGCCGACCCAGGTCTCACCAACCCCAGGAACAAACGATGACGTTGCACAAATGCTATTCATATTGATGTCTACAAAATTACTGGTGATGTCATTGTAAGATATCATGTAAGACTTATTTGACTGTAAGACTTACTGTATTCAATAAACGTAAACAGGACAGGTTTAGGATAAACAGAGAAAATATATTGTATCTAAGTGGAAAATGTGTAAAACATCTCCACTTTGAAGCAGTAGTTGTTTATTTAATTTGTGTTTACTACAGTACATTGTATCTTTTTGTATAGCTTTTTACAATTGTCAGTCTTTTATTTAAGAAAGAAAAAGCATATGGGTATACAGTACATGTAAATTGTTTCATTTTGGATTTGCTTAAAAATAAATAATAAAAGTCCCAATTTAATTTAAATTCCAATAACTGTGAACAATTAAAAAAAAGCCAACCATGAAATGAACATTTTAGGGTCAGTTATTCATTAAAAGTATTTTCATCAGCAGCAGGTGCACCACTGTATTCCCAGGGTGTCAAATAGCGTCACATCAGACATTTATAAATAGCCATCTACACAAAAATCATTTCACTGAAAGAACAGATTTCTACATGTAAGCATTCCAGCATTCCATTGAGCTACAAAAACTGTAGAAACATTTTGATGTATGTAGTATTTAATGGCATCAAGAAGTTTCAGTAGAAGTATGAGTTACAGTAGATAATGCCAGATGAAACAGAGCTACCATACAGCCTGTGTGGTTTTTGTTACCATAATCCACTTCAGACCAGGAAAGGTGTTCCTGTGTGTTTTCCCTATTAGCCATGGAAGTACAAAGGATGGATACTGCTTCTGTTTGAATACAGTCTGCAGTGGTGTGAAGAATGGTCAAAAACAGTATTTCACACAACTTACTTTGGAGATACCACATCTGTAATCACACTTTGAGTGACATATTGTTCTCATCTGGTAGACCCAGCATTGGAGCCATCTGTTGGACATTGCTTCTGACATTGGTCAATGGCAGGCAAGGAAAAGTGCTGGCAGGATTTTAGACTGCAAATTTTGATAATCAGAAGGATGGTGGCAGAACAATTGGGATGGTCAAGAAGGCTTGAATCTGTGAAACACACATGCACCGAATACACTACTGAATACAAAGTTATCAAGCGTTTTGTTTTTTCAAGGATCATTCTTCAGCCTAAGGGTGATTTTGTACAGATCCCAGTAAGTCAGCTGACAGTTTTCACACAAACTACGTATGTCAAGGTTGGAAAAACTTTTCTGAGTTGCTGAGTGGAAAAAAAATCATTGGTTTATTTAACCAGATGGTTTAGATGAAATAAAGCAAATGATTAAAAAAGAATCCACAAAACCAGGGTGTATTGAGTATGTACTGTATCAGTCTGAGCAAATAAGTGACTAGGTAATTAAGTAATTAAGGTATAAGGCTCTATCTTATTCCACATGATATACAGTTAAGTATTGAATAGCAGTATTTTGACAAAGTGCCAGTATTTTGCTAACTGAGCTGAGAACTTGGGTGCAGATTTTTTCCCACTGAGAAACCAAACTACGAAAGTTAAAGACATGTTGCATTTCTAAATCAATCCGTTCTGTTTGATTTCAGGAAATCATTATATTAATGCATGTGTACATGAGTATTGTTATCTTTCTGCAGAAGAGGAAGTCTAGGCCCACTCTGTTGTTTGACAAAACTTATCGTTTTTCCATTGGCTTCTCTTCTGTCATCTCTGCTGTCCCATGCTGTTGCAACTTCTGCTTTCACTGTGGTTGGCAGTGCCAAGCCATCACAGTGATAGATCACCGTTATTACCACATGTTCTCCATTATTGGAGAACAGCGGAACTGCAGAAGACACGCACATGAGCAAGCAATAAGCTCCAAGCCAAAGAAAACGAATACAATAACAAACTCAGCCTAAGTGTAAAATATTTTATGTCTGAGAATGCAAATTGGATTTGTTCCAACAGTTAACGGTTTTAATTGGATGTATTAGATTTTTTTAATTTTAACTGTAAGGACAATATATCAAAATAAAAAAAAAATGTTGATAGGTCAGTACAAAGCAGAAAACACATTATACAGTATGTGTAATATACAAAGCAAATTATTCATATTTATTTTCATACATATGACAATGAAAATTACAATTTAATACTAAAATTATACTATTAATTCAGATGTAAACTTAATAGAGGCATAATAATTGCAGGGCACAACTTTATCCACTAACAGTTAAGCATACTATAATTGGTTGTTGATACTGAGGTCATAGTCACCATAGTCTTTTCATTGTTCCTACCCAGATAGGAAGTTACATAGTACTGCGTCAATTGGTGAAACTTTAAAAAAAAACGTTTTGCAGTAGCAGTAAATGGTTTATGACCAAGGTTTGAAAATGTATTTTTGTAGCAACAGGCCCTAAAAATATAATTTAATCTTTGAAATCAAGGAGATGATCTGCCTATTAATAGGCTAAATTCAGGTAACCAAACTGTCTTTTGGCGATGTGACTCACCATTGCGATTGTCCATTCTCAGTAGAGCCCTGCATTGCACTGTCTCGGTTCTGTCTATCACATTTCTGTCCAAACCCGGCACAAAACCACCTCAAAATTCTCTGCCTTAACCCAACCTGTGGCAGAAAAACTCTAGCTACTACCTTTTAATCACCTTCCATAAGAATTCTCCATAAGAATAAAAGCACAGATGTGAAAAAGAAAAAAACTCACATAAATAAACACCACTTACCAGTAGAAATATGAACAACAAATAAGACAATGAAAAAAAATAAGTATTTTCCTTTCTCCAGTTGGCTCGGATCCAGCAGGCCATGAAAAAAATTAAGATCCACTAGAAGGGGAATTATTTGAATGTTAAAGGCATCCCAAATAAATAAGATAATTTTAATCCTTGGCTCTTCTCCTCTACTCCAAATGTCTCTACATATTCTACTCTACTCTATTCTATTCTACTCTGAGGTTATGGTTTTGGTACACTTGTACTCTCTCTCTGTGTGTGTGTGTGTGTGTGTGTGTGTGTGTGTGTGTGTGTGTGTGTGTGTGTGTGTGGGTGTGTGTGTGTGTGTGTGTGTGTGTGTGTAAGACACTGCTGCAAAAGCTTTCCTAAATTTGCATCTCTATATGAAGTCCGGTTGGTTTAATATTGAGAAAAACAACATTTTCATCTCTTGGTTTATAGGTGTTAGTATTTCCACTTCAGCTTCTAAGACATGGTCACTTGAAATATGAGGATCTCAGAAATAAAACAGAGCAAAAAACTGAACATCAATTCATAGTTAATTCATGGCAATTTATTGGTACTTTTTTTTTTTGCAAAAACAGATAAGTCCACAAGCCATTCTTTTGCAAAAACAGACATGTCCCGAAAACCATGCTATTTCGTCTGGAACATACTTGAATGTCTATAAGCATCAATGTAGTATGACTGACACACTGATTTAGGCATTTAAAAAAATAAAAAAAATTTTAAAAAAATTAGAAAAGAAAAAATGGGCGGTGCGGTGGAGCAGTGGATAGCACTGCGGCAGCACAGCAACTCACCCTTAGCCATGGGATCCCTGGTTCGGTCCCAGCCCCTGACCAACAGTGATCTGTGTGGAGTTTGCATGTTCTCCCCGTATCTGCATGGGTTTACTCCGGGATTTCTCCGGTTTCCTCCCACAGGCCAAAAAACATGCAGGTTAGGTTAATTGGAGACTCTAAAGTGGCCCTAGGTGTGAATGTGTGTGAATGGTTAAGGGATAGCGCCGTACCGTGGCTGCTTCATCCATCCAGGTGGATGCCCTCAATTTCCCCTCTGGGGATCAATAAAGTATACAAAATAAAAAATAAAAAATACATTTCCACACAGTAAAATGGTATAATATAGCTATAATAAAGCTATAATTCAAGATTCAAAGATTTTATTGTCAATACTACTATACGTACAGGACATATAGTAGAATTGAAATGGCGTTTCTCTCTTCATTGGTGTGCACATTATAAAAAGAAAAGGAATAAAGCTGGAAAAAAGAAAACAACAACAACAGCAGTCTAATATACAGTATGTACAGTAATGTAACCCTTAGTGCAAATGGCAACAAAAAAGACCCAGACCTCCCATTGTGCAAAACTGAGATAAATGATAACGATGATAAAACCCAGCAATCCTATATACAGACAACTAGAGATGTAATACCTGTAGTTGCAGTTCATTGTGGTAGTGTAGGTGCAGATAGTAACAGATAGGACTGCACGTGATCAGTATTGCAGTGACAGACAGACAGACGGCAGCAGAAATGGCATTTGTGCAAATGGTTGCGGTTAATGTTAATGTGCAGAGACATACAGCAGCAAAGTAGCAAGAATTCTGATAATAGAAGATAACAGTAGCAAGAATTCTGAATGTTGTTCACTGTTCCGACCTTGTTTGTGCCCTACTGGTGAAATGCATCACTGGTTCATCTGCTTCATCAAAATTAGTCATATTTGACATAAAATGCAACAAAATTGTAAAAAAAAAAAAAAAAAAAAATGGCAGGGAAATTACTCACAGCAAGCAGGTGCTGTGTTCGAAATGCTCACTCCTTCCCCATATAGTCTACTATATAGTGAATGCACAGCCAAACGGGGCAGTGAGAGAAGAGCTTCACATCACAACATAAACTACCTTAAGGTATTTATATTTAATAATTCAGCAAAAATGATTTGATTTAATACATATTTACTAGAAATTACATGCAGGTATTCATTTTTTTTAACAACCATTAGTCTGTTACGTTTTACTGTCTCACGTGGTGACGTCATGAACTGTGCCACGAAAACAAGCCCAGTAGTGTCCAAAAGCAGTTAATTTTATTGTTATATTGAGTTTACTGTATAGTCCACTATATCTAAATCCACTACATAGTGAGTAGGGAGTGAGAGTGAGGGAGTGAGTGAGTGAACATTCCAAACAGCCAGGGAAATCAGTCAGAGCGAGCAGACCGGGAAGGCAGCCAAGATGAGTCACGTGACCCAAATACCAAGCTCTGATTTGTCGTGTGGAGTTATCTGCTTTTGTAAAAAAAAAAAAAACATTCCCGGCGTTTATTGGCTTTTGAAAAAAACATGAATTTGTAGTGTCTATAACATAGGACATATCGGATTTGAGAAAAAACAATTTGATCTTCTATAAGTAGGTAATGTTAACAGCTGTTTGATGTAAAGAGGGAAATTTTCTTGGAAGTGGCATTTATCGGTTTTTGCAAACAAACTCTTCATATGTTTGGCAGCCATTCAGTTTTTTTTCCCCTTGTCCTGTCAGGCATCTAGGCGAGCAGAACAGAAATCTGCTTCCCTTATTGGGCCAGACAGATTTACGTTGCCAAAAGGAAGCTTTAAACAGTACGTATATATGTATTGTATATTGTTATAAACTCCTCTTGTAATAACTTTTAATACTTAATTTAAATTGTTCCAGCCATGAAGGATGGGGAAAGGAGGGGTGGGGAGGGCGAAAGAAAAGGAAGAGGAACAGCCAAAGAAGACAAACAAACTAACAACTGGAGGAAAGAGAAGACAGACTGTTTCTTCCGCGGAAGAGGTCTCAACATGAGTCTGGTATCTGCACCTGTTAAAGGAGAAACATGTGTGTGTGTGCATGTGTATGAGTGCGTGCACAAAATAAGTGTGTGGATGTGAGTGTCAGGAAACATACAAAGAGGGTGGCTGGTTTATTTATTTATTTAGCGAATGCAAAGTCCTTAAGCCAAGCAGTTGCCTCCTGGTTTGCTGTATGGAGGGTGTGTAATCCTCCTTCCAGTCTTTGGAGCGGGCAAGCCTCTATGATGTGTTCCATTGTTTGCTCCTCTCCACATGTGCACAGTGGGCTAGGGCTACTGCCCCATCTGTGAAGGCTGGCCAAGCAGGGGCCATGTCCAGTCCTGAAGCGATTGAGTGTAGACCACTGTCTCCTTGGGAGGTTGGTGCCCGGGACCTGTTGGTTGGGGTTTATCACCAGCTGTTTGTTTGGGACCTCCTTGGTCTCCCATTCCTCTTGCCAAGCTGTCTGGATGGTAAAGTCAGCTGGGGGAGGGTTTTTCCAAATCGGCCGTCTGGATGAAAGTCGGGCAGTGGGTGGGGTGTAGATATCTGCATGGATTGGTAAGTGAGGAAAATCTTTAACTTTTTGGAGCATCCTTTGAGTTAATGCTGCTCGCCGGATGTGTGGAGGGGCTATGTTTGACAGTACAGAGAGCCAGGGAAGTGGTGTTGAGCGGATTGTTCCAGTTATAGTTCTCATGGTTGAGTTGAGCTGGGTGTCTACATGGTGTGTGTAAGATGACCTGGACCAGACAGGGGCACAATATTCTGCTACAGAGTATGAAAGGGCCAGTGCTGAGGTGCGCAGGATGGAGACTGCCGCCCCCCATTTTGCACCAGCGAGCTTGCAGAGCAGGTTGTTTCGTACTTTCACACGCTGTGGCTGGTTACAGTCACAGCAATCGCCCCCCCCTTTCCAGAAACCCCAAGCAAGAAGGACAATGTCACCAATCCCCACAGAGCACAAATGTCCCAAGGCCAACAAGCCCAGGGACAGCCAGGCATCCGCCTCAGGAGGGACGGCAGAGGGAGGCCGGGCCACCAAGTGGCCAACACAGCAGGCCCATGCCCCCAGACGGGCCAACTTCCCCAGCAGGGCCAACGCCAGGAGGCCAGTGTCCCAATCCCCCGGGCCGGAGACCGGCCCGCGCCCTCAGCGCAAACACCCCCCCCCCCAGACACCCCCACAGCGGGTCTGCCCCCAACCCAGTGCCACTACTGCACACCCCAGGGACCCCCATGCCCAAAGAAGGTGGCAGCAAGGCACAGGGGCCCCATGGGGGCACCCCCCCCCCCCGGTCTAGGAAAGCCAACGCAGCCAAGAGGCACTACCCCATCAATCCAGTACCTCCCAACAAGCACCCCCCCCATTCCCACACACTCACACCCTCATGGTCTCATACGTACCCACTTGCACCCACACGCACGCACTCACTCACTCTCGCTCACCATCTTCCCCACACAATCCCACACTCGCACTCCCGGACCCACCCACTCTCTCCCATTCCTGTACCCACTCAACCTCGCTCCAACACCCACTCGCCCTCAGAGTCACCCACACTCACTCACATTCACCCATACACACACTCTCTCACTCGTGCTCCGACCTCCATTCGTGCTCTCCCCCACACTTTCACCCACACTCATTCACCCTTGTTACTTAGGGTGGCCGCGGTGCAGATGCAGTGAGCATGAATGCGCTCCAGCGCCTGGCAGCGGCCGGGGAGCCCGCCGGCGCAGGCCAGCAGCCATACAAAGCTCTCACTCTCGCTTACTTACTCTCTTGTTCAATCACTCTCTCACTCCTTTGATCGCAGCTATTCATTTGGCAGCACCCAGGGATTTTGACAACATAAATGGCCCCAGGCCTCCTCTGGGGCCCCCAGGCCCCCCCTGAACAAGGAGGGCAACAGGGTGCGGAAAGACCCCCACCCTCCTCCCCCATGCACGAATCATGATGGGTGTGTGTTAGTTGTGTGACGTGATTGTGTGCAGGTGTGTGAACCACCAGAGTGGAGTTAAAATTGGGGGGATGGTGGTTGGAGCACCACTAGACACTGCTATAGGCAGCGGGGCTCCCATCCCCCCAAGCCCTCAGTGTCTATAGTGCAATTAAAATTGAGGTGAGGGTGGCCCCACTATGCAGCAGACAGGGGGATCCCCTTCACCAACACAGTACAGCACACCCCCACCCCAAAACCTTAAGTGTATCCAATAAGATGTATGTTACACCCAGAATCAGGGGGAAGGCGGGGGGAGGTAAGACTGGGGGGAGGCGGTCCAAAAGGGAGCCCATCCCCCCTCAGAAGCCAGCTTGCAAACTGGTTCAGGAGGGTACCCACTGCCCCCAGATCCCAACCCAGGGCGAGTGCCACCAGGCTGAGCAGGCCAGAACACGCCAGCGTCACATCCCGGCGCTCCCAGCACCACTGGCTTATGGAGCAGCCACACCCACTCCCACACTTCTTGCACACATGAACATATACAACAACAATAATAACAATAATGAACAGTGGGCTGGACCCATACAGCACCCCGCACACCAAGTGACACCCCAGAGCGCCCACTGCAAGCCCACCAACCACCCACCCCAGACACACACCGACAGCAGCAGGACGCCCCACAGCCACAGCTGCCATGGAGCAAACCGATTGCAACACAGCCGCCAACCCGCAGCAAAGACACCCCCCCCCCCCCCCCAGCCACCCCCGAGCACCCACACACACCCAACCATTCAATCTGATTATCTTTTGAATTCCAACACAAGGACTCCTCAGTCTATTTAAAGACACACTCCGGTGGACATAAATCCCCTATAAAAACAAATCTACATTGTCTAAAACGGTAACTTATGTCCTTTTTTTCTACAAAACACCTTTCATTGTCTGACAGTTTCATGTCAAAATCTTTTCACACACCCCCTCTCCCCAAACGGCAGATTCAGTGATGACCAGTGTTGGGAGTTACTTTGTAACGCGTTACTGTAACACCACTACTTTTGCAGTAACGTGCTGTGTAATGAAATTACTGTTTAAAAATTCAGTAATGCGTTACAGTTACTGAAATTTGATCAGATGCGTTACTCGTGTTACTCGTTTTATTAATATGGATAGATATTTTAGCACAAATAGACGATCATACAACTTGCAGTTGCTAGACACCCTCCTCATCAGCTGCCAACTAGGGATGAATACAGAGTTTCGGTGGCTATTGGCGGGACTGCCATCCCCAGTGCCACCACCAGCCTCAAGCCACTGGAGGTTGTCATGCCAAGGGCAAAGGCAAGCAAATAAATAAGCAAATGAATTTAATCTGATCCTACTGTAACTGACGCAGCCATCACTTAGTCTCCTCCATGGGTCCGTTTCCTGTCCTGCCCCAGTTCACATCATAACCTGGTGGGGAGAAATGGCGACTTCTCATATTGAGCCCTGATCACCTGTTGTCCGAGCGGTAAGTAGCCCCTAACAGCTACTACCTCTGTGGTTAAACATGAGTAGTTTTTGAGCAAGAAGCTCACATTTAGTGTCCACATTAAATGCATTTAAAGTTTTCTTACACACAGAGAAAAAGTGACTGTGATTTGTTGCAGTAAGCGGTGAACTTTCATTTATCTGTGCTTTCTGTTTTATTTTATCTTATTAATTTACATGCTGTTGTGATATGCAGCTATTTCATGGAAGTAAATCCTCTAAATATGGATTTTTAATGGGCTGGTCCAGGGGTCTCAAACATATGGCTTGTGGGCCAAAAACGGCCCACCAGGGGGTCCAAAATTTTCTCTGTGAATTCATAGCTTTATATCTAGTAAATTTCTGACTTTCTACTGATTACAGTAGTTTGTGTAAATCTAAGACATTTTTTCTCTGTAAGATGAGACTTTTTTTCTCATCAGTTTCCTTTTTTTTTTCCTAATGAGAACAAGGGACCCTTGATCTTGCTGTGTGTGCAAGATGATTTAAGTATGCATCTAAAAGTAACATGAAAGTTACTTTTCCAAGTAACTAGTTACTTTAATCATGCAATAACTCAAAAGTAACTGTCGCTTTTGAAAAGAAGTAACTAGTAACTGTAACTAGTTACTATTTTTTAGTAACTTGCCCAACACTGGTGATGACCAGGCCCAACCACATACCACAAGGCCACTAGTAGCTAGTACTACATTATCAGAATAAATCCTGTGACAAAAAGACTTACCGGTTGAAGGACATGCCCAGTTGTATGCATGGTGGCCCAGGGTCATGACTGAAACTGCATTGGTCCTTAAAAGCAGTTTAATGGTAAAACCCATCTTAATTTGGGTCAGGTTTTCAAAGCAGTTTGTTAAAAAAAAATCCTAACTAGCCAGGAGGATAACTTCAGTTAGGCCAGAAAGTCCTGATTGGCTTAACAGTACACACGTGCCAGCACCATGAATAGTTGCATTACCAAAAATGCTCCTTCTCAACTTGCTTTTTTGCAGGGGGCGGGGCTTAAGTGAAACTTCACAGCAAAAAACAGAGATATGAGACATTTGAGCAATTTTGCTCTTAATTTGTCTTGTAAGTCATAAAAAAAAACATGTTACAGACATGTTAACAAGAAAAAAAAAACTCAATTTTTGGCAGAGTGTCACTTTAAGGAGGTACTGATTAGGTGATCATCTAAGCATGGTAAGACACCTGAAAGATGTGAATAAAAATCAAAGTTATTACACAAATATAGATTTCTGAGTTCTTCCTAAGTTAAAACTTAAGTATTGCAGTGTTTAAGAATGAACATGAACTGTCGAGATTGCCCCTCTGGGGCTTCATGATGGACTCAAACGCTGGGTGACGTTTTGGCATATTTAATGACAAATGAATGGAAAAACAGCCTGTGGGCTGAAACAGAGGATACAGTCTAAATGGCAGACAACTCATAAATTATTACACATGGACAGAATGTGGCAGGTGATGACGAACAGACTGTACAGAGGGTAGGACGTGCTGTGTATAAATAAGAGCAGGAGCTGATTAACAGAATGAGGAACAGCTGGGAATAATTAACAACATAGGAACCAATAACTGAGGAGCGGAATAAACTGAGAGTGCTGTCACAAAGTAAACACAATATACAAATCAAGACAAGATCATGGTGGTAATAATAGCACAAAGGATAAACATAACTAAGAGTGAGGCCGTAATAGCAATAATGACAGTAACAGTGAGTCCAAGAAAGAACATAAGGCATGGACAGGGTCTAACCCTGTCCAGTGCATGACATGAACTTGTTTTCTTTGCATTATTTAATCTAAAAGTAACACTTTTTTTTGTTATTTTGCCCAGTTATCATTTTCTGTAAATGAATGCTCTAAATTATGATATTTTGACTTGGAATTCGGGTGAGTTGTATTCATAGAATAAAACAAAACTGTTCATTTTGCTCAAACACATGTGTATAAATAATAAAACCAGAATAAGTGTGAAAGATGCCTTCAGATGTATGTTTTTATCCTTTTATGACCATAAGTGCATGTATGGTAATATGGTATGATATGGTGGTGTAATTTACTACAAACGTGAAGATGAAGAGATGTCTATAGTAAGTCTAATTTAATAATTTGAATTTTTTTTTATAATTCTTTGTTAGTCCCACAATGGGGAAATTACAGGGGATCCAAAGTCCAGTGCCAATCCCCTCACCATTCACACCTAGGGCCACTTTAGAGTCTCTAATTAACCTAATCTGCATGTTTTTGGGAGGAAACTGGAGTACCTGGGGTAAACCCAAGCAGACACGGGGAGAACATGCAAATTCCACACAGAAGGGTCACTGATGGTCAAGGGGTGGGATCAGAACCCATGACCTTCCTACTGTGCTACCACAGTGCTAACCACTGCACCACCGAGCTGTTTATTTGATTATTTTAACAACACAAACTAAAAAAAAAAAATCACCCTCCTTAATTAAATTGTTTTTCCATTCACATGACTTTAATATATACCATAAACTCCTTACATCAGATGACAATTTTATGTCTTTTGTCATCCATTGTTATATGTTAAGGCAGGTACACACTAGAAGATAATCTGCTTGGAGCCATGTCTGGGCTGTACCAATCTCAAATCTTAAATATCAAGCGTGTTGAATATTCCTGATCAGATATACAATTCTTTTGGGTAAACCCGAAGGACAGATGAACACTCACTCTGTGGATTTTTATATGGAGTTAAATAATAGCCAGCTAGAAAGAAAGCTAACAAGAACGTCATAGTGCCATCAGGACCGATTATTTCTCATCTCTATCTCCTTGTCGTAACAACCAAAGCCCATGTTTAAGACATCTTCATGTCATCAAAGTGTTTTCCTTTTTTCACAAATTGTTGATTTAAAAAAAGTCTGAACACTATCATTGCTAATCATCCCTGTACGTTGTCTGCCATATTTGTTTATTCTAAAGTCAAATTTGACTGTAAGAGATGTGCCCCCTACAGTGAGGCCTGATCTAACAGCTGTCACCACTAATTTATTTGAAAAAAAAATAATCTGCAAATGTGTAGTGTCATTATTTGACTGCTCCTAATTGAGCCCAATCTCAAATGAGATGCGATTCCTGCCTCTGATGTATTACCCACACAGCCAGTGAGACAGAGCTGACCATGCTGGTTGCCAGCTTCCCCTGAACTTGGGGGTTGTGTGCGGGATGGTTTGTTGTCTTCTTGCAGGTGATCAGCTAGATCGGTATTGAGTAATTGGCGGCACGTGTGGATGGTCATTTAATGGAAGATGTGCTATCAGAGTCAGCTGGGTGGGGTGTTATCTGCAGGTGGTTGCTGCTCCTCTCCTCTCCTGGGCACACCAGACCTCTCATGGTTTTAGTTTATTGCACTATTTTTTCACTTTTTGTAAATAAACACTGTTTCCTTTTTGCAAAAGCTGCATGCATCCTATTTTTTTTGTTGTGGCCCAAGAGCTGAGTCATAACAAACTGGGGCTCATCCAGGATTTGCACCCGGGACCTCACATGGTGTAACCCCTCTGTCTAAGGGAAAGCAACACTGACCCACAACCATCCCCAGCTGGATGCTGGGTGCTCACCTGCACCTCACACTGCAAAGTGTCGACTCAGTCAGGATTTCACTTGTATTCTTTTTTTGTTTACTTGTTTGTGTGAAGTCACTCCTGCACATTAGATGATTCACGCTGAATCATTTAATGGACATATGTATTTGGAGGATTATATTTTTAAAAATAGGTTGAAACTGTCCTCATGCCTGCTGTCTTCTATATTTTAAAAACGGGAAAAATGTCCAGTTTGTGGCCAGTCTTTGCTGGCAGATCAAGTGAATCTTTCTTTGGACACACTGACCTTTAACTATTCAGTTAAAAAAAAAAAAAAGCAATGCAAGAGTTTTAAGCTCTATTAGGCCTTCTATAAACATAAAGAAAAAACATAAGACTGATTTATTATTACACTTGCTGCAGCCAAGCCTACAGCCTGTGTATTGCTCTCATTCACTGTGTGGCCACTTTTATTGATTAGTTCTTGTCATAACTCATACATTTTTGAATATCGTTTTGTTCGGAACCCATATTAAATGTGCTCTAACTGGATCCTTGAAGACACCCCTATGATCTTTCAGCTGAAATCTGAAGCTGGTTCATTGCCTTCAGTTGCCATCCAAGCAAGCATTCATTGTGTTGTGACAATGGCACTCATCATTTGGCTATTTTTGGTGCTGCCTGCTCGCCTCAGAATCCAGCGTATGTCATCTTATAGGACGGTTTTCCTGCTTTTTTCATTTATCCGCTGTAACACATGTCAGTATCAGTCTGTCATGCATGCCTTCATTCAGAGTGGTGTCAAAAATTGCTCACGGTACTATGAAAACGAAGGCGTTGAAACATGCGCAGTATAAAAGTAACTCTGTACAATGATATTTATACTGCACACATCTAAACAGCTAAAGTAGGATGCTATGCTCGCTCCCTGCTTCACGTCTCCACTCTGACTCTTTGAGCAATACAGAGTTCGAATTAGTTTTAGAAACAGACATATGCAGCACTTTGGCTCGGTGTCGAGGTACATGCAGTAGTTAGGGAGTGACGCTAAGATATATTCAACCCCCTGGAGGCTGCAGGTGGATGCTGGGGTGGTGGATGGGTTTGAACAGCAGGAAGCAATGCAAGGCAACATGGCACCAAGTCAGGGGGAGCCTCGGGATAGTTCTGCTGCTTAAATATGGTGCCAAATTAGAAGGGTGTGTCTGAGTTTTGACCACTGTTTTTTTTGTGTAATCACATGGCACCAAGCAGCAGAACAAGCTCAGAACCACACACTGTAAAAAATAACGGGTTGTTCTACTTTAAAAAGTTAGTGCTTGGGCTGCCTTAAAATTTTAAGTTGATTGAACTTGAGCTTATGTGTTTATGTGTTTTATGTGTCTTTACCACTTATCTCCTCAAGTTCAGTCAACTAAAAATTTTAAGGCAGCCCAAACAATAACTTTTTTAAGTTGAGACAACTTTTTTTAACAATGCACTTTAAAACATTTGTCCTATAAATGGCTTCTCCTCTCAAACAAAATGTTTTTGGGCTGCTGTGCAAAATGCTACAAGAATGTGTCACAACTTATATGGATGGTGGATAGGTGGGAGGGAGTTTTATAGAAATCCCCTCTTAATTCATTTGTTTTGTTTGTTTGTTTTCCAGATATGTGGAAATTTCTCATTGATTTCTTAAGTTGTTTAAAAACTCATGATCTGTGTGGAGTTTGCATGTTCTCCCCGTATCTGCGTGGGTTTACTCCGGGATTTCTCCACTTTCCTCCCACAGGCCAAAAACATGCAGGTTAGGTTAATTGGAGACTCTAAAGTGGCTTTAGGTGTGAATGTGTGTGTGAATGGTTTGGTGCCGTACTGTGGCTGCTTCATCCACCCAGGTGGGTGCCCTGAATTTCCCCTCCGGGGATCAATAAGGCACAAAAAAAACAACACAGTAAAATACACAATAAATTAAGAGCACAATAAAATATGCCTTAAGCACAATTACAAGTAACACACATACACGACACAGACAGCATAACTGCTCTGCTAGTGGCCTTCTAAGCAATTTTATTGCCCTTGGTATGAAAGACTTTTTATAAACATTCTTGGTTGCCGTGGCACTTCTGTAGTATCTTCCAAAACACAATTTTCCAAAATTCATTAAACAGGGGATGAACAAAATCAGATGCAGTTTGCTGGCCTTTTTGTCTCATCTGTGTTTTAAGTAAGCAATTAAGTTATTTCTGCTCTTTCCCAAAAATTACTGTCCATGAACAGCCTGTGACATCTTCATTTTGATTTAAGGGAAAATACTTTAAACCGAGTTTGCCTCAGATCTAACTGGGGCTGCAACTAATGACTATTTTGGTAGTCGACTAATCTAACGACTATTTTTTCAATTAGTCAACTAATCATGATTATTTCTGTCACATCTGCCAGCTCAGCTTCCTGTTGGCACAGTTCCTGTTAGGGGCTTTAGGTCATGTTTCACATCACCAGTTTAAGCCCGCACACCTGTGAAAATCACATTGTTGTCAGTCTCTGCCTTAATATAATGTAGCCTATTATAACAAGTTCCCATAGCTAGATAAAATAATGATTCATCAAACATGAGCTGGAAACTTGAACTTTACAGATTAATCACAAGTGTTTGTAGCAGCACAATTAAATAATAGATGTTGAAGTGTAAAAAGAAAATAACAAGCTAGTCCATCCTGTTTGAAACCTTTCTGGGTCTAGAAGTTTAAACGTTTAATTAGGCTTCAGATGAAAATTAGAAGAACTTCTTCCAGTCCAAAAAAAAATAAATAAATAAAAAAAATTAGATATCAGGGCAGGAATGTGGGCCTTCACTACACATACAGTGAAATATTTAAGCTGTTTTAAATTTATTTATGATGATTATGGTTATCTTTTATTAATTAAATTACAAATCATGATATTCAAATTTACTGAGATGCACTAATATTCAAATTTAAGGCTGATATTAAGGTGACAATAATGGAGAATGCGAAAAAGTAAGCTGCTCATGTAATTCACCCATTTACTGCAGTTAACAAATTAGCCAGCATAATGGAAGCAGCTCAGCTGTCAGCAACCATTGCCAAAGAGAGATTACTGTCTGACAGCAGGTAAACTATTTAAACAACACACACTAATAGTGTGGTCAGTTTTCTAAAGCTCAGAGAGTCGCTCAATGAAAATAAGAAGCGCTAACGTTACTTGCTAACCTTACTGGTGCAGTCCACTGACAGGGGGCCGGAGACGGAGGGACAGAGAAGAGGAGGGAATGGATGCATCGCTGTAGTGCAGCTGTGATATGACAACACTGCTTTACAATCTACATTTACTGTACCTTGTTTCATTTATTTATTTTTGGTAAAATCCTCCCATACTTTGGAAACTGTTGGCCTTCTCTGTGATTTTCTCCCGGTGTCGCCATGATGCGTTCCTCTTCTTCTTTGTTGAAACACTTAAACTGAACATTTCCACGGCATGCACATAAACTTTAACATTAAACGATTTGTTGACAATAAAAATCTGCATTGACAAATTTTTATGACCGATTCACAAAAGTGAATTGTCCTCTCTGGGTTGGGGACAGGCTCCTGCCCCAAGTGGAGGAGTTTAAGTATCTTGGGATCTTGTTCACGAGTGAGGAGAAAATGGAGCGAGAGATTGACAGACGGATTGGAGCAGCATCTGCAGTGATGCGGATGTTGTACCGGTCTGTTGTGGTGAAGAGCGAGCATAGTTCTAAGGCAAAGCTGTCGATTTACCAATCAATCTACGTTCCTACTCTCACCTATGGTCACGAGCTTTGGGTAATGACCGAAAGAACAAGATCGCGGATACAAGCGGCTGAAATGAGCTTTCTCCGTAGGATTGCTGGACTCACCCTCAGAGATAGGGTGAGGAGCTCAGTCATCCGGGAGAGGCTCAGAGTAGAACCGCTGCTCCTCCACATTGAAAGGAGTCAGTTGAGGTGGTATGGGCATCTGATTAGGATGCCTCCTGGACCCCTCCCACTTGAGGTGTTTCGGACACGTCTCACTGGGAGGAGACCCCGGGGCAGACCCAGGACTCGGTGGAAAGACTATGTCTCCCAGCTGGTCTTGGAACGCCTTGGTATCCTCTCTGAAGAGCTGGAGCAGGTGGCTGGGGAGAGGGAAGTCTGGGCTTCTCTGCTTGAACTGCTGCCTCCGCGACCCGGACCTCCGGAAAAGCGGTAGAAGATGGATGGATGGATGGATTATGGACAACGTTGACTAATCGTTTCAGCCCTAGATCTAACCATTAAACTTTTTCTCTTTCTTGTCAGATTCAAAATGTCAAACTTTCTTAAAATCGGTATTCATTAAAAATAAATTGAAATATTTCAACCCAGTTTAAATTAGTTCATAGCTGTTTTAATTAATTTTTAACTCACTGTATTCTATTTTTTTAGATGCACCAGTAGATATGACATTTAAGTGAAAACAAAATAAATCTACTTTAGAAACAGCAATATAATAAAACAAATTGCATGGCAATTGATTTCTCCAATTTAATAAGTATGCTTAAAACAAGCAAAGACATATTTTTACTTCAACCTTAGCAATCAAAAGAAGAAAAACAAAAAACAAGCAATTTCAGACATAATTCCACAAGATTGACAAAGAGGCCAAGTGTGACAAACTCCAAGAAAAGGGGGGAAAAAAAGAAGAAAAGCATTTCTTTTCAAAGTTACTCAGGAACACGCCTGAGGGTTTGGCTAAAATGAAGCGGATTGCATTAAAGCGGTTATGGTCCTGGGCTAGAGTGGCAGACATTGTAACACAATAAATGCAACTGAAAGCACTGTCTCCAACCCACGCTGCGTGCACACAATAACCTCCCTAATCCAACTTCTTAAAATAACAATCAAATACAAATAAAATCTTAGTCACCTTTTCTGCTAGGGGGGAGGATAAAAAGACAATAGGGAAGAAGAGGGAACACTGGGGGTGGGGGTGGGGTTTGGGGGTGGGGGGTCTGTCAATAAAGAGTGGCAGATGGAATGGGAATCAGAGGCAGTAGAAGCAGCATGCAATGTAATATAAAAGAGGCGTGTGACTGTGCTCGTGCTGCATCAGAGCCTGACCCGGAGGTAAGGCTTTTCTGAACAAACATGTTAATTGTTGAGCCATGGGATAGAGAGGCAGTCATGGGGAAAAACTGTGTAGCAGGTAGTTTTGATCATGCACTCTCACTTGCTGAGGGAACATTTGCAATATATACTGCAGTATTTGAAGAAGGTACAAGTGAATTAGAAAAGGTTTTCTTTTTTTTTATTGGATCTTCAAAGACATGAATATCAATGATCTTGCAACTACATTTCAACTATCACGTCTAATTTAATTTAACTTTTCTGCTGGATAAGACTCCTTTATGGAGGAGTTTTGCTTTGAAAATCTGTGTTCGCCTGACATATTTTGGAATCCTAATCATTTATTCTTCCAAACTTAATACATCGGTAATAATCTCACATTTGGATAAATCAGTGTCACTTTGCAACCTTTTATTTTCTCCTTCAACTGTTGGTGTAGGGCAGCTGGGTGGTGTGGTGGTTGGTGGCACTGTCACCTCATGCAGGGGCGGACTTAGTCCATTTGGGGCCCAAGGAAAAGACAGAAATGGGCCCTACTTTTGCTTTGTTCTACACTTTATTTTCAGGCCTTATTGAAATCCTACCTGAAACTTATTGTCCTCAGAAGTCTTCAAATGATGATATCATTCAGGCATCAGGAATTACATCTGTAGAAAAACAAAGTTTAACAAATTGAATGTAGACTCTTGTCTGTCTATGTAAGTTCATTTTAAAACATCCAGGTGTCAGATAAACTTTCAAAAGGAATTTTTATTTAAAAAACACTGGACTAAAAACTAATTAAAATACAAGATGTTTCAGTGTTCATCCGAACACCATCATCAGTTGTCAGACTGCAGCAGGAAGTGTCTCCGGCCAATAAATAACCTGCAAGGAAGTCACATGACTTGTGAGAAATGCAGTCCATTGTATGCATCCAAAGAGGAAAAAAAAAATGAATGTAGTCCATGGCATGTGACCAACGAGGAGAAAAGGAGAAAAAAAAAACTAGTGCTCCTCCTTTAAACCTGAGACTCGGAGCAAGTTCATGTGTCCATAAAGTGTCGCGGAATGGTTTTTAACACGGCGTTGTAAGCTGAGGACAGATGATGTCTTAGTCCCCCTCCTCTGTTAAGGGAGGGCCGTTCCACTTTAACATAGATGGCTTCCTTAACACCTCTTTCAAACCACCCCTCGTGTAGCTCTCTTCATGACAACAGACACAGGTTGGTTCCTTTAAACGGGCGTTTATTGGGACTTATGCACCCCTCTCTTGGTCACGCCGTGAGAACTGTATAGGCAAACATAACGCATAACCATATATACAGTACAGAGCGAAATAATATAAAGAAGTTACAAAACAAATACCTCGTTGGCCGCTTGTCATGAAAAGAGTTCTGAAGGTAAAACAAACTGCTTGGCTTCAATCTTCAATCAAACTTAAGTGCCAGATAGCTGAATAACGTGACACAGCGTTCTTCTTATTTCCGCTATGTGCTACAATGAAAACAATCCCAGCGGCGCTCCAGACGGAAAACATCAGTTCCGGTCAGGAAACAATAAATTTCAACAAAATATACAGTTGCAACAACCAACATGTAACGTACAGAAAATATATAATTTTATAACAACACTTACACTCCCACCAAATCACTCATTGATTTAAATGCGGGATTTCCTTTAAACACAGATTATAAATGGAATCAATGGCTTGGGTTGTTTTAACTCTGAAAGAATGTGACCCACTTTGTTTAATCTCTACTTAATTTGCCTCAAGCAAGGTAACCACCTTGTGAATGGGCCTTTGAAGGTAAACCAGTCTAGGTTATACCTCTTCCTTGGTGGTATACACACTCATGATGATGCTTGACCAGCAGTGTTGAAACATGGGATTTCTTTGGAAGGATCGCCAGATGTTTTACATCATGGTGCAAGGCTGACTGGGACAATCGTCCTCCTACCCTTAGGACATTGTTCTTGTCCAAGAAGGCGTTCAACTTATATAACTTGCTGTACTTGTTCAAGGTGTCTCCCTTCTGAGCTTTGATTTTTTGTATGTCCGCAGCAAAGGCATCTTCTTGCACTAGCCTGATGATAAAGCTTTCTGCTTCCTTTCTTTCTTCAAGACTGGTTGCTTCATTTGTTCTTGGCTGAAGTCCTTTGATTTCTTTGGCAAATCTCTTGAGCCTAGCAATGGCTCTAACTGCCCTGGACCAGTCAGAGAATTTGGCGAGGCGTTTCGCCACTGACTCTATTCCTTTCATCATGACTGTATGGACATGGGCTTTGCGAAGTTCAGGGTCAGTTCTTTCAACATCTCCCACCATTTTCTCTCCACGTGGAAGATTCTGGTGCCAAAGAAAATCAGGTCCTCTCAGCCAATTAGACTCTTTTAACTGAGCTGCACTCAGTCCTCTTGAAGCGCAGTCAGCTGGGTTGTTTTCAGTGCTGACATGTCGCCATTGTGCGGGATCTGTGCTAGATCTTATGCATTGGATCCGGTTGGCTACGAATGTGTGGAATCTCTTTGCATCATTGTAGTTAGCTTCGGGATTTGCACAGCCGACAATACTCCAGCCAAGATCAGTTCGCTGTGCATATGGATGATTGTCTTTCCCAAACAGAATTTCTCTTGGCAGAAGGGCTTGTTGGCAGTTGTAGCCGATTAGTAGTCCTACTTCACAATCTAGTGGTGGTGGAATCTTGTCTGCCAGTTGTTCAAGATGAGGCCACGTTAGTGCTGTTTCAGAGGTTGGAATGTGTGACCTATCTGCTGGGATGAACTCTCGTGTGAAAAGTGCTGGCAATGGAATTCTTCTCTCCAAGTTGTATCCTCTCACTTGCAAGTTTGTCAGTTTCTAAGAGGTTATGACTACTGATTTTGTAGTCATTGTGGATAGCCGCAAGCTGACATTCTCTTTGCTTGTATCGAGGTCTTGGGCTATTTCGTCTAGGATGAAAGTTGTATCGCTTTGAGTGTCTAAGAGTGCATACACAAGAACTTCGTGGTCTGGATGCTTTGTAGACGAGATCCAGACTGGTACGATTGAGGATGTTTGTGTGTTTGGGCCCTCTTGTATGACTCTGTTGGTAGTTGCTGTCGCAGCTACTTCTTTGATCTCTGCTTTGTCCTTTGAGTTGTCTTCTCCTTTTGGAGCAGTCAGCCTTTGACGGTCTTTAAACTTCTCCTCATGCAAACATGTCGGATGTCTTCTTTGGCACCTCTGGCATGCACTTCTGTTGTCACACTCCTTTGAGTGATGTCCTACATTCAGACATCCAAAACAAAGCTTCTCTGCTTGCACAAACTTGACACGATCTTGAACTGTCTTTTCACTGAACTTGCTGCACTTAGCAAGGTCATGTCCTGCTCTTTTGCAGAAAACACATGATGGAATGCTGCTCTGTTTTGTATCTGTGGCCAGTGTCTTTGCTTGAATAGTTTGGCTTCAGGTGTGTTTTGTTTTCTCACTTTCCACACTTTTGAGCGCTTGAATTGAGGATATGGGATCACAAGCAAGGTCTGCTTCCTTAGACAGGAAGTCTACAAACTCTTTAAATGGTGGATAATCAGCGTTCGCTTCTCTGACTTCCATCACTTTACGGTTCCATCTGGATACCAGCCAATCTGGTAACTTCAGCAGAATTTTTTGGCTTTCATTACAGTCATTAAGAATTTCTAATGTCTTCATGTGGGGCATTGCAGCCTCACAGCTCTTAAGGAAGTCTGCAAATTCCCTTAATTCACAACCATCTTTTGTGCTTATTTTTGGCCATCCATGTAGTTTGTCCCTGAAGGATTTCCCAATTATAAATGGGTCTCCAAAACGTTTTTCCAAAAGCTGCCAGGCCAAGTCATATGCAGCTTCAGTGCCCAATAAGAAGAATCCTTCAACGGCCCTTTTTGCAGCACCACCTAAATACTTCCTTAGGTAATACAGTTTTTCATTCTTTGGGATGTTTTTCCTGTCAATCAATGTTTCAAAAGAGAGTCGCCAGTCCTTGAATTTCAAAGGATCTCCAGTGAATAATGCAGGCTCTGGTGTTGGAAGACGACTCGCATTTATAGCTTCTGTTAGCATGCAGACCAAATCTGAGGTGTTCTGTACTGTAGGAATGGGTGGAGCTTGAGCTGTGACTGGCAGGGACTGAGGAATGAAGGAGGGACTTGAGGCATTGAGGGCTTGTGTGGTGACTGGCAGGGACTGAGGAATGAAGGAGGGACTTGAGGCATTGAGGGCTTGTGTGGTGACTGGCAGAGACTGAGGGATGAAGGAGGGACTTGAGGCATTGAGGGCTTGTGTTTCTCCAAATTCAACATCATACAGCAATTCAGCTGTTTTAAAATTTTCTTCAACTTGATCATAGACCATTACTCGTGCTCTTGCCGCATTTAACTTCTTCACTTCTTCCAAGCGTTTAAGTCTTCTACGTTTGTCTTGCATTTCTTGTTGTCTGGCAAAGGTTTCAGCCTCTAGCCTTTGGAGTTCAGCCTCTTCCCTTTCTTGTTCATCCAATACTGCTAAGACTTCCTGGGATGCGGCAGCCTCCGCTGCAGCCTCGCATCTTTTGGCTGAGTTAGTACTAGAACGAATAGAACATTTTGATTGATGAGATGGTGGCCTTGATAAGGAGTAAGTTGAGTCTAGAACTGATCCAACATCGGGCCAAGGTTCATCCTCTTCTTCTGTTTTAGGCTTCTTAAGCTGCCCTTTTGCCTTTTGAATGATGAACTCTGAGAGTGAAACGCAGGTGTCTACTCTGTGTCACAGATCTGGCTCAGGAGTTTGTATTTTGCGTAATGTTTCATATATGGCTTTTACATCGGAGCAAGTGCTGCTTATATTTTCAATCAGCTCACTCAATTCATCCTCTGAGGCTTCAATGGTCAGTATTTCCTTGCCTATTCTAGCATTGTACCTCCATTTCTCATAAATGATTCTGTACCGTCGTTGGATACTTTTCATCTTGTCTTCTTGAAGTTCTCTCCCCTTCTCTGTGAGGGTTCGAGTTCTTTCGCTTCTTCGCAGCCCTTCTGCTTCTGCAGATTTGGTAACTTCAGGTTGGGCAGATGAGTCAGCCATTGTGGCAGGTCTCAGTGTTTGTGTCAGACATTCTGAGATAACTTGAACAACAGCGAAACAACTGGATGATGACTAGTTTGTAATTATACTGACTTCAATACTGCATTAAGATAACTGTATAAACATTTAAACTCAGCCACTTTTCAGCTAACTTCAATTTCAAAGCAAGAATAAAAACAGTGAAATTACCTTAACACAATATGTAAATATGAACTTTAACAGATGAGATAATATGTTTAGAAATGCATTAAATTGCTTATTTTACAAAATAGGAAAAACAGAGTTGGGTTAAGTGCCCTTTAACTTCACTGAAAATGCCCTTTAAGCTTGTTGAAATTTTATAGACACAAAGCTTGCATAAATCTTAGTTTCAGATTAAAATGTCCTTATTTTTTAACGTTCATCAAAGATTGTTACTTTACATATAAATTTAACATCGACTTTAACCTTGTAACATGAAGCAACTGTGAAAATCAGGACATCTGATAATCTCCAACCACAACAACTAAATAGCACACAAGCTGATAGATCTGAGTCCTTATTGCAATGTCCAAGTTAAACCACTTCTCACACCACCTTAACTTGAAACTTGAGGTGGAGAGCTTTCTGGCTTTAACTTGTAAAGTTGCGCTTTAACACAGTCTAACGGCCGTTACTTGTGGTTGCTATGACGACAGTGCGGTATGGACTTGCTTAACTGACGACCTGGATCTTCCTCTCCTCGCTACCCGCCGTGATCTCGGAGTCCTTGTTACCCGTGTTGAGCAGGCGAGTTCTCACTGTAGCTCTCTTCACGACAACAGACACAGGTTGGTTCCTTTAAACGGGCGTTTATTGGGACTTATGCACCCCTCTCTTGATCACGCCGTGAGAACTGTATAGGCAAACATAACGCATAACCATATATACAGTACAGAGCGAAATAATATAAAGAAGTTACAAAACAAATACCTCGTTGGCCGCTTGTCATGAAAAGAGTTCTGAAGGTAAAACAAACTGCTTGGCTTCAATCTTCAATCAAACTTAAGTGCCAGATAGCTGAATAACGTGGCACAGCGTTCTTCTTATTTCCGCTATGTGCTACAATGAAAACAATCCCAGCGGCACTCCAGACGGAAAACATCAGTTCCGGTCAGGAAACAATAAATTTCAACAAAATATACAGTTGCAACAACCAACATGTAACGTACAGAAAATATATAATTTTATAACAACACTTACACCTCGTCTCTGTCCAAAATGTGCACATCTTGGTCTTGAAAGGTGTGTTGTTTTTATTTCAAGTGAGTATAGACGGCTGAATTTTGTCCAGACGAACTTTCTCTCCTATGTTGCGACATACTGTATGTGTGCAGAGCTGCTGTTTTGTTTCCCCGATATAAAGTTCGTCACACTCCTCACTACATTTGACAGCATATACCAGGTTGCTCTTTTTATATTTTAGTCTCTAGTCTTTGGGATGAACCAACCAATGTTGCAGAGTGTTCCTGGGTTTAAAATACACAGGTATGCTGTATTTGGAGAAAATCCTGCGAAACTTTTCAGACGGCCCAGCCACATATGGAACGACTATATGCTCTCTCCTGATTTTGCACTCCATTTCTCCTAGAGGCCTAGAATTCTTTTTACGTTTCCTGTGAGTTTTAATCAAAGTCCAATCTGGATAACCACACTGTTTTAAAGCTTGTTTTATATAGACTCTTGTCTATTATTAAAAAAAAAAAACAACAATTCAGAAGATCTGGCATTTGTTTACACTAATAAGCCCCTCCAGGATTTCGCAATCGCACTGATTCATGGGAAATCAGGCCATCACCACATCTTTTGAGTGACCTTGCAACTTTGTCCAATCACCGCAACTTTCCCGCAATTTTGGCCAATCCTCATCAACTTCCACCAATTTCACCAATCAAATTTGTCCCCGAGTAGCGCTCAAACACTCAAACACTCTAACCAATCAGTTGTGTCACTGTGCTGCACTCACTTCTGTGTTTACAGTGAGTATTTGCGGAACACATCAGCAAAAAACAGAGTGTGCCATTTTAAAAAAAAAACCCACTTACCCCAAAGTTTTTCCCGCACGTCCCGTCCTCCGTCTTCCCCGGCCCGCCGGTGAACGTCTCCCCACATCTCTGTCCTGACCGCGTGTGCGAAGTGCCGGGTTTGTGTTGAAAAAAGTCCACCTGCCTGAAAAGCGTCCCGTTGCGGAAGCACGCGTCAGAAGAGATGCTGTAAAATCACAAAGCAAATCTAACACTACAGCCAGTGTTTGAACATTTTATACATCTTTAGAGGTAAAATCATTACTACATCTTGTCAATGAGCTTTAAAGCTGTGAATCTCCCATCCGGACACAGGCCAGTGTGCGCCCCCAGCAAACCCCCAAGGAGATCCCCTCCTCCCGGTAAAACTCCCAGTAAAGGAAAGATGATTATCTGATGAAAGAGGTGTGTGTCAAGACATGCAGCAGATAGACAGGTAGGAGTCAGGCATAGAAAGACAGAGAACATTCAGTAATCTTTTCAGAAAAACACAAACTTCAATAGACAATACAGAGCAACAGAATCAATTTTTTTTTTTTTTTTCTGCGCTCAGTACCGAGTGGTCGGGGACCGCTGCGGTTGTGGAGTTTTCAAATGAAGGTGCTGCCATAATTTCCAAATCTATACTTTTTAACATGCATTCAGTGCAATTTACTGTAACTGTTGTAATGGATAATTATTTTTTTCATCCTTTTTATTCAAGTTCTCAGCAAGAGTAGCCTATGGTGTTGATCATTTTTATGACAAATTTATGAGTAGCTGCTTCATTCTCACTTAATTGTGTTAAAGTCTGTATTTGCTGGGGCACGTAAGAGTTTTTCTGTACAGCAGAAGTTTCTGCTTAAGTTACAAATCACTGTTTAATAGGAAAGTTTTGACAATCCTGTGCTTTTCTTGTGGTGTTATACAGAATATCATTGCAGTAAACTATGAAAAAAAGCATCTGCTTTAAAAATTGAAATTCTTCCTAGAACTTTTAGTGTAAATTTAACCTTGTGAGCCTTGGCCTCTGCAAATCTTGCAATTAGAAAAAATGGTAAAAAAAAAAAAAAAAAAAAAATTGTCAGCAACCGGCGTCACTGCTGCCTCCTTATTAACAACAGGTGCTCATCATTAGCATCATGTGTGCTTGTACCATCAGCGTTGCTATCTGGTCCTCGGGAGGGCAAGTTTCCTCCCAGGTTGAAGTGCAAAAGGTTGTTTTGATAAAAATTTTCTGTGCTCTTCCCGTTTTCTCCATTTCTCTGCACCACTCATATAACTTTGTTTCATTTTGCCGCTATTCTACATGCTGTATGGTTTGTTTTCAATGTAACCAATGATACACGCATGCACATGTCTCGGAGACAACATGGAAAAGTCTAACAGTCTGAGGAGAAGGGGGGGAGGACGTTACGTTCGTGATTTGATTTGCCATTTATGTAAATACTGGTGTTTCTTTATTTTGTCGAACATCATGTTAAATATGGTAAACATTTAAAAAAAATATATGGTGTTCCTAGTAGATTGGGGCCCTTAGCAGATCGGGGCCTAACACACTTGCCTACCTTTGCCTAATGGTAAGTTCGCCTCTGACCTCATGGCAGCAAGGTCTGGGGTTCAAACCCAAGAGCTGGGGACTTTTGCCATTTACTCAGTTTCCTCCCACAACTCAGTGTTGGTCTAAATATTTGAAGTCTCCAAGTACTGTATGACTGAGATCTCTGCCTGTCATTACAGTAGGTGGTTTAACAAGATTGTCTGTGTTCCAAATAAAAATATATGGACAAAAGTATTGGGCCTCACCGCTTACTCATTTAATTCAGCCGTTTCACTTTGGGTATCTTTATGCTTCAGCTTACTAAGACATTTTGAAGGCCCTTTTCTGTTACACTCTGTCCCAATGCAAACGCACTTGTAGCCCAAATCGAGAATTTCCAGACTGGGAGTGTACTGTTATCCCTACGTGTTATATACACGGGGTATGTTAACGCAGATCAACAGCAAGCCAAACTCGTTTTTCACGAGCCAGGAAACCGAGCGTCCTGCTCCTTTATTCAAGTCTTCCAGACAGCTTACAGTTGTTTATAACTGTGGCTTGAAGCTCAATGAAAGTCGAGTGAACTGAAAAGAAATAAAAACAGAAAATAAATACATATAACAAGCTAGCGGGCCCCTGGGGTGAGACTAATTCCTGGAAACAAATAAACACAATACATTCAACAAGCTAGCGGGGCCCTGGGATAGGACTAATTCCTGGCGACAACATACTCTTAAAAAACGATACCAAATTCACATCTAACAAACTTATAAACTGACATAACATTAATCAAACTTACAGCCATTGCTTTCGAAGGTGTAGAAAAAAGGTTTAACACACAGGAGGAACGTTTCAGACATTCGCGAGCAGGTTATATTCTTCTGCCTTTTTTTTCCTTCTCTCTTACCGATGTCCGTTTCTTCTACCCACAAATCATAGCGGCAACTGGCTGCACTTTCAACATAAAATACAGGTAGGTTGCTACTGACTGTATAAAAGTCGCTCTTAACCTAATAATTGTTTTCTTAACATAAATTATTACAAATGAATTATGACATTTACTATGAACTCGTGAACTAATTTAACTTCTATAAAACACACTCTACTGAGGGCAGAACAGGGAGGTTACCTGTAAATGACATGAAGATAAAGGTTGGACCAGGTTCAGAAGATTTAGGTACAACCAGAGCCCAGGGATTGAACAAACTTAATGAAGTCAGACATTCGCTAATGAAATATTAATTTTGGTCATTTAATAAAAAGCAACTGTAAAATGGTTTACCCCGGGCACGCCAGTTTCTTCCCACAGGCGAAAAACATTCAAGTTAGGTTAATTGGAGACTCTAAAGTGGCCCTAGGTGTGAATGTGTGTGTGAATGGTGAAGGGACTGGCACCACACCATGACTGCTTCATCCATCCACGTGGATGCCCTGAATTTCCCTCTGGGATTAATAACGTATACGAAATACAAAAAAATAAATAAATAAATAAAATACAAATACAAATAAAATTGTGCGCAATTTAGAAAATAAAATAAAAAATAAATAATTATTCAGCTAAAACAGTTCAATTTAGTTCAGACCACTTCAATTTAAATCAGATCTGGGTCTTATTCCTTTTCTAACATCTACTGTCTCTTGTTCAGTGCACTGGGTTCTTTCAATTCCAGTATGTGTTAAACCTTTCCGGTCCTCAGTGTGGTGCAGTACAGTTTGTCCTACCACACATCAATCACTCCTGTTCCAGGGTTCAGTTCCAATGGGCTGGAGCTCGTCATCCATTAAATGGAATTCTTCAAATCTTCAGTGGATCTCTCCACTCTCCAGTCAGTCTCCGGGGGTCTGCAGAAACTAGGGTCCTCCAACACGGCCTGAGGACTCTCCGATATGGACTCCCACTCAGTCTAAACAAAAAAAAAAAAAATCAGATCTACAAGCAAGATCATAATAGAATTACAATCATGACATTAACTGGCTATAAACATTACTGTTGCAGCATCAAACTACTATAAGTGCAATAACTCTTCACAAATCTGGATTCTCTCATCAGCCACCAGCACAGAAGGGTCGGCACCTCATTGTTGGACCACGTTGTTGATTTGTGTGTAGCCATTTACCTTGTTGATTATCACAGAAATAATAAAAACTCATGGCTGAATTTACAAATGGCGGTTTTGAATCTTGTGAAGACATCGCTCTCATCTACTGACGTTACGCCCTGGCCAATCAGTGGCCTGCAATCTGTTGACGTCACATCCAAAATCCAAAGTACCAGGTACTAGCTACTAATGGAAAACTCTACAAACCAAGTAGAGTCAAGGCGAGTAGGGCTGAGTAAGTGCTAGTGGAAAAGGGCCATTATTTATGCATTTATTCATCACTCTAATCATTTATCGATTTATTTATTAGCCATGAATTTACTGTGGGTTACACACTGTATGGTCCATAGAGGCACAGTTGGATGAGACTGGTGTGGAAGAATTTGACTGGCACACACTAAGTCCTGACCTCAGCCTCATCTGGCTCCTGTGGGCTGAACAAGAATGAAGATTGTGAACCAGGCACTCTGATCCAACATCAGATCTCACAACAGCCATTATGGAGGAATGGGGAAAAATAAAAAAACTCCCACAGGTACACCCCAAAGTCTTCTAGGAAGCCTTTCCAGAAAAGTAGAAGTTGCTATAGCTGTAAAGGAAGGACCCTATAGATTTAGAAGGGGATGTCATGATAAAAGTAATGTATAGGTCACCCAGTGCTTTTCTTTATATGGTGTACATGTTTAGTCAGATGTGACAGCTGTCATCTTGACCAGTGATTAACATACCCTGTTTACAGCAGCAACTCGTGGGTGATCCCACTGAGGAGGCAAATTACTCATGAACAGATACATACCTATACTTGCGAGGCCCCCGGTCTTTAGCTCCACAGATATTTAATGCAGCTCTTGCAAAGTCCCAAGAAAACATCACAACACTGACCAGCACGCTATTCAAGAAAACACTATGCTAGCCTCACTCACCATGATAAAATCTGACCAAGAAAAGTTGATGACACACCCTAACCCCAGCACCAACAAGAAACCGGACCAAATGTGACGCAAAAATGTAAAAATAATTAAATCACATTTAAAGGAATGCATTACAAGTATTTGAAAGT
Source organism: Pholidichthys leucotaenia (assembly GCA_020510985.1). Taxonomy (NCBI): domain Eukaryota; kingdom Metazoa; phylum Chordata; class Actinopteri; order Cichliformes; family Pholidichthyidae; genus Pholidichthys; species Pholidichthys leucotaenia. The sequence continues at coordinate 142,384,326 of CM035844.1, forward strand.
GTCCCGTTTGTTGGCTTGATGTTACTTGGTCTCATTAGGTATGATTTCATGCGTTATTTAGGAGTTGTGTGTCTCCTTAGTTACTACAAGAATGGGTATTTGTCATTAAATATTAACATAAAAATATGACTTAATTGATTTTTTGGGGTGCTTGGTGGGCATTTGGTGTCCCATAGAAATTATTTCATTCATTATCTGGGTGTTTGGAGTCCTGTTTGGTCCCGCTCGGTGCTGTTCGTTAATTAGTCAAATTGAGCACCAATGAAAAATATTTTCCACAATCATATAGAGTTGAAAATAAAACGGCATAAAAGCATAAATGCATACAGGAGAGAAACAGAGTTACCATGTGTTTACATGGATCTGGATTAATCTTTATGTCATCAAATCCAGTAATGGTTGTAAAATGCAAGGCCAAGGCTAACGTTGTTAAGCCGGTTAACAATTCCACTGTCTAGGTATCGTGAGCGTCATCCTACTGCATCCCGATGTCTTTATAATGTGCAGTTTAGAGGAAGGCCGTGGAATGTTTTTTTTTTTTTTTTTAATCCAAAGCGTGGTGTTCAGATTGTAGTTTCCTAAACTTGTTAGCAAGTAAATACTGCAGGATATCCCTTCTGTGTGCACCGATAGTAATCAGCATGTTGAAATACGTTTATATGGTGATGTTGTCAAAAGACTGACTGTGATTGATTAGAGCGTTGCCTCCTTACTTTTTTTTTTTTTTCATTGCAAGGAGATAGTGAATTTTCCATAACAACACATATAAACTGATTTCTGATTGGTTAAATAATTTCAGAAAGTATGCTTGCCCCCTTACATTTTACAAAGCAGCAAAAACAAACTAATTTCTGATTGGCTGATTAATGTTCCCACAGTGGCAACCCTGTTTTTTTTTCCTCCTGTGGACTTCTGACAGGATTCTGACTACATGTTACACAATAATATACATAGAAAATAAAATATATTTATTATCACAATATTTGAATCGTTTCTTCTCTTTTCTTCTCAAATTTCTGAGGAAGCTCCGCCTCCCTTGCCTCCTCCTATGAGCCGCCACTGCCTGTTTAATAAAAGAAAAAAGTGTTACTTTTGACAGTTGTTGCCTCAGGGGCTATTTCGACATGTGGAAACAGGTGTGTCTAATAGCCAGCTAATGATATGCCAACTATCCTCTAGGTGAGTCTTGTTAAAGTCTTGAGATTATGATATTTGTGTGAAATTTGTTAAACCTTTCCCCTGCCGCTTGTAATCATTTGTTCCTCTGGACCATTTCCAGTTTGTGTTTGGCAGGCATGGCCATGCAGTCGCTTGTCTCCGTATAAGATGGAGAAAAGTAAATGTAGGAGCTTTAGCTTTCTCTGTGCCCTGCCTTTGTATTTCACTGTCCCTGTGTCACCCCCAAACTGCTTTGATCTTCCATTCAATTAATTTTCTCCTTTCTACAGAGAAAATCTTTGCATGATTGTCCCTTTTCTGTTGTTGCTGGCTGGAGGATAGCTTACTCACGTCTTCTCCTATTTTTAAAATTTCCTCTGATCTTTTTTACTGTGTGTTTTCAGTCTCCATGAAGGTTATTGGGATTGCTAGTTTTTATTCTCTTATCTCTGTTTTGTTTTTGTAATTGTTATTTATTGGCAACCTCTCACTTTATCCCTCTAAATGTATACTTTTAATTCTACATTGATTATTGTAACCAATATTGATTTCCAGGGATTTTCCTACAACAGGAACCAGCCTGTATGATCATCTTACAAGCAAGTCATATGTCTTTAAAGCTGGGTTCACGCTATAATGTTTGCACCAACTTTTACTGATGTTTTGAAAAATCAGAGAAATCAGTCCAAATGGTGGTGAAATTACGTTTGTGAGCACACGCCAACTTCTACAAACTTTTGCTAGCATTTGCCAGCACTGCATTCAGTGTTGTCAAACTTTTACCAACTTAGGCTAGTGTATGTGTAGCAGTTGCCAACTTAGGTTAACTTAAGCTAAAAATACTCATCGCAGTTCAGCTGACATCAGTGTCAGGCAACACTCATATAAAGATCAGCGTTTGTGGAGGCTTCCTGCCATCCTGGACCTGCTTTTTTGGGTGGATTCACACTACGTTTGGACCAACTTTTACTGACATTTTGGCAAACGTCTGGCTCTGCTGGCAAAAGTTGATAAAAGTTAATGATAGTTGGTGTTTGTTGGCAAATGCTGGTGAAAGCTGTATTTGTTGAGAATTTTTAGCATGCTGAAAATTTGGCGACGTTTTGAAATAAACGTTGGTGAAAGCTGTGTTCAGTTTGTAAAAGTTCCTGAGTGGTGCAGGATTACACTAAGCACTATGCACTATGCACTATGCACTATTCTGCATAACACTAAGTTATGCAGAATTCGCCTAAGTCAAAGTTAAGCTCCATTGGCAAACGTTGACTGAAATGCTGGTGAAAACAGATGTTTTTAGATCAAAACTCAGTTCAGACATGCACAAAAGAAAGAGAAATGGAGAGAATGGGAATTAAAAAAAAGAAAATATATATGTAAGAGGACAATGTACAGCATTTGTTTGGTGATAATATGGTGTGTATGACATGTTTTTTTATTTTTTTTTTAATCTATGGGATATTACACACACACACACACACACTCTACTCACAAAAAGTTAGGGATATTTGGCTTTCGGGTGAAATTTATGGAAAATGTAAAAAGTTCAAAATGTCAATATCTCAATAACTTGTGCCTTTGGGCATCAATTACAGCTTGACAACGATGTCTCATGCTGTTCACAAGTCGACTTATTGTCTCCTGAGGCATGGCATTCCACTTTTCTTGAAGGGCGGCCCTCAGGTAATTGAGGTTGTGGGGTGCAGGGTTATGAGCCTCTACCCGGCCACTCAGCTGATCCCATAGGTTTTCTATGGGATTCAGGTCTGGAGAAAGTGCAGGCCACTCCATTTGAGGTACCCCAGCCTCCAGCAGCTGTTCCCTAATGATGCAACCTCGATGAGCTGGAGCATTATCGTCCTTGAAGATGAAATTAGGCCTGTGTTGTTCATGCAGGGGCACAATGACTGGACTAGACGCACCTGCACAGAGTGTAATGCCACCACAACAGTGGCTGATGCATAGTGCTCTCCTTGACTTCTCCAATATCATTGGCGGCCATCATTTCTGCTCAACGTGAATCGACTTTCATCAGAGAACAGCACTGAGGCCCACTGGTCCCTTGTCCAGCGTAAATACTCCCTGGCCCATGCAAGACAATGACGCCTGTGCCTGGTGTGGTCAGGTACCCTTGCAGGTCATCTAGCATGCAGACCATGCTGATGTAAACGGTTTCGAATAGTCTGACATGACACTTGGGTGCCTCTCACCTCCCTTAAATGTGCCTGGAGTTGAGTGGCATTCATCATCCGGCTCCGCAGGACACTCTTCACAATGAAGTGGTCATCAGTGTGGGATGTGGCCAAAGGACGTCCACTTCTATGCATTTCTGTGACTCTTCCCATCTCTCCGTATCTCTGTTGCAACCTGCTGATGACACAAAATATAATCACCCGTCATTTTGTTCATATGATGATACACTATGAATCTGAATATATGAATATTCCATCCACATTCACATTTTAATTGTGCTCTTAGTGTTGGAGTCTATAGCATTATTTTTTTATTTTTAATTTAAGATAAGATAAGATAAGCCTTTATTAGTCCCACAATGGGGAAATTCTAGGATTGCAACAGCACAGGGACAGCAACAGTCAGAGCAACAATCAAGAAGACAAGAAAAACAAGAGCAGCGAATGTACATATGTACATATAAATATATTGTGGGAATGTGGGAAGGACGAGACAGGTTTCTCTCAAGTCATCTTTATTCACATTCACCAACATTGCAAAGAAGAAAGAGGACATTACAGGGAACTCTCGTCCTTAAATACCAGGACTCTTCACAGTTCACAAGTCACATGCATCACAAATCATATTGCATTATAATCGGCAGTAACAATGCATCTCCTCTTTCTGATCTCACCCCCACAGTCTACAATGCATCCTCTCCTTAATCCTCTAATAACACCCCGCAGTCTCAAACTCTGCATGCCAAAGCTAACATCCTTGCCGCTTCCTGTTATCTCCAAGGAAGCTCTGCCTTTGTTCTGATCTAAAATGTGAGGCACAAAATAGGTCACATATGTGTGGCCCCCACAATATAAATATATAAACACACAGTGCGGAGCATTGTAGCTAGATGGAATAAACAGCATAACCGTCTGCTTAGTTAGCCTACATAGTATGTATGAATATGTACCCATACATATTGTCACCCTCCGTAGCGACCGATATTGTCCTAGTTGTATACTGGAGGGGACCATTGTGTAAGTCTATTGCGTCTTTTGCATTCAATACTATTAGGTTGTCACATTTTTTTTGCTATCTCTGCGAGCAGCCCTGCTTAGGTTATACAGTCTGACAACCGTAGGTAGGAAGGACCTGCGAAACCTCTCAGTTGCGCACCTAGGATGATGTAGTGTGCTGCTAAATGAGCTCCTCAGTGCATTCAGTATGTTCTGCATAGGGTGGGACTCGGACTCCAGCAGAGATGACAGTTTAGCCACCATCCTTCTCTCTCCTATCTCCTCCACTGGGTCAAGGCGCTGCCCCAGGACTGAGCTAGCTTTCTTGATCAGTTTGTTCAGTCTCTTCCTATCGGCTGCTGTAATGCCACTGCCCCAGCAGACCACTCCAAAAGTGATGGCTGATGTCACCACCGTGTCATAGAATGTCTTCAGCAGCGCCCCTTGTACACCAAAAGACCTGAGTCTCCTCAGTAGGAACAGCCTGTGCTGTCCCTTCTTGTAGAGTGCGTCGGTATTGTGTGACCAGTCTAGTTTATTGTTCAGATGAACACCCAGGTACTTGTAGGATGTCACCATCTCAATGTCCGTTCCCTGTATGTTTACTGGTGCTGTGAGGGGTTGTCCTTGCCTGCAGCAGTCCACCACCAGCTCCTTAGTTTTCCTCGCGTTGATCTGGACGCAGTTCCGATGGCACCAGTCCACGAAGTCATGGATAAGTCCTCTGTACTCAGCTTCATCTCCATTGGAGATGAGGCTGACGATTGCAGAGTCATCAGAGAACTTCTGTAGACGGCAATGTGTTGTGTTGTGTGAGAAGTCCGCAGTATAAAGGGTGAACAAGAAGGGAGCCAAAACAGTTCCCTGGGGGGCCCCCGTGCTACCGATGATCATGTTGGACACACAGTCCCGGGTTCTCACAAACTGTGGCCGGTTAGTGAGGTAGTCCAGGATCCATGATGACAGGTGCTGGTCCACCCCTGCGCACAGCAGCTTGTCCTTCAGGATCATCGGTTGGATGGTGTTGAAAGCACTGGAGAAGTCAAAGAACATGATCCTCACCGCATTCCCGGGCTTCTCCAGGTGGGACAGAGAATGGTGAAGAAGGAAGACCACCGCATCCTCCACCCCAATGCCATGCTGGTAGGCGAACTGGAGTGGATCCATCGCTGGTCCCACCAGGGGGCGGAGGTGAGCAAGGAGCAGTCTCTCCAGGGTCTTCATCATGTGATACGTCAGGACCACTGGTCTGTAGCTGTTCAGGTCTTTGGGGTGGGAAGTCTTTGGTACAGGTACCACACAAGATGTTTTCCACAACTGTGGTACCCTCCCCAGCTTCAGACTCAGGTTGAAGATGAGCTCCACAATCCTACACAGCTGGTCTGCACAGGACTTGAGGAGCTTTGCGCTGATGCCGTCCGGTCCCGACACCTTCCCCGCCTTGATCTTCCTCAGCTCCGTCCTCACCTGAGTCTTAGTGAGGGTCATGTTGGGGGGCTGTGTGTTGGGAGTGGGGGGGGGTGTTGGTGGAGTGGGGTGTGGGCAGCAGGACTCTATGTCTTTAGAGGCAGCAGTGGTTGTTGTGCAATCGGGGGGGAGGGCGGTTGGTCAAACCTATTAAAAAACAGGTTCAGATTGTTCGCCCACTCCCTGCCCCCCATGGCCTGGGGGGAGGTATTCTGGAGCCCAGAGATGGTTTTAAGGTTTCTCCAGACCCCACCGATGTCGCTCTGTTGTAGCTTGTCTTCCATCTTCTTCCTGAAGCTGTCCTTGCCTTCTCTGATCTTCCTCCTCAGCTCCCTCTGTACGGACTTCAGCATTTCCCTGTTCCCCGACCTGAAGATCCTCTTCTTCTCTCTCAGAAGTGTTTTTATCTCAGGGTTGATCCAGGGTTTGTTGTTCGAGCAACACCGTATTGTCTTGGTGGGTACAGTGTTGTCCACACAGAAGCCGATGTAGTCCGTGATGGTGTGAGTGAGGCCATCGATGTCCTCACCATGTGGATTGCAGAGCTGCTCCCAGGCAGTGGTTTCAAAACAGTTCATTTTGTAGATGAATGAATGAATGAATGAATGAATGAACAGGAGAAAAGGGTATGCAGAAGTAACTACATAGGAATATAATACAAAAATAAATACTGAAACGTATGCCCAAGGGAGATGTTTTCACTCCAAAAATAAAATGGCAGGAAGCCTCCACAAACACTGATCTTCATATGAGTGTCACCTGACGCTGATGTCAGCTGACCTGCATTGAGTATTTCTCTGATTTTCCAAAACATCTGTAAAAGTCAGTCCAAACGCTATAGTGTGAACCCAGCTTTAACTTAGGCTGACTTAGGTGAACCCTGCATAACTTAGCCCAGCGCTCAGGAACTTTTACAAACTGAGCACATCTTTCACCAACGTGTATTTCCAAATGTCGGTAAATTTTCAGCATGCTAAAAATTTTCAAAGAACACAACTTTTGCCAGCATGTCCCAACAAACACCAGCAATCATTAACTTTTGCCAGCAGACCCAGATGTTTGCCAAAACGCCAGTAAAAGTCGGTCCAAACGTTGTGTTGTGAATCCACCTTTAATGACTTTTTTTGGTTATATTAAGTGACCTCTAGTGGTTGTAATAACAATGACATGATGAAGCACTGTGTAGGGTTACAGTTGTGATGGGTGTAAAACAGAATCTCATCCATTCCAAACCCTAAAGACGCTCTAGCTGTGAACACCAACATGTGTATTTAGTGCCTAAAAAAGTTAATCACAAAACTGGAAGTAATAAACAGTCAAGACCTGAACACAAACTTGCAACTCCAGGGTGGGAGCACTAATTCTTTAGCACCATAAACTATCCTCCATCCATCTCTCCGATCTGAGTGATTTTGACATGGGGAAATGCTGTGAATGACAGTGTGTCACCATTTTTGGGACAACACACATGGTTGCATTTAGGGGATGGCTGTGGTGCAGGTGTATTGTGGCCGACTACTGATTGGAGGATCAGTGGTTATGATTCCCTCTCTGTCAGCATGTCGAAGTGTCCTTGAGCAAGACACTGAACCCCTAGGAGTTTGAACATTACTTAGAGAATCAAAATTGGGAGCAGCTCATGGCAACATGTGAAGTAGATGATTGTTGTAATTTTATAACTGCAACAATCACAAAGTCTATAGAAAAATTTTCAAAGCAAATTAAAAGTAGACAACAGAAGATTAGCCTACCATGGTTAAATAATGAAATAAGAAAACTTATGAAGAGGCGAGACTATGCACTGAAAACATCACTAACCTCCAAACTACAAAATGATCACCTTGTGTACAAAAGTTTAAGAAATAAAGTGGTACATGAGCTGCGAAAATCAAAAATATCTTATTACAATAAACTGATAGATCATGCAAAGGGTAACAACAGTTCCCTATGGAGGCATTTAAATAACTTAACTAATAAAAAAAACGATCAGAAGTGGGTAAAGGAACTTAGAATCAATGGCAAGACCGTCAGTGACAAGGCTACTTTGGCAAATGAATTTAATTCACACTTTGTGGGCTCTGTGGAAGACTTAACAAAAATTTTTGTGCTGCCAAATGTGCTCAACAACACAAATTCCATACTTCCAACAGATACTTTTCACATCGATGAGGTAAATGAGAAGTTAATTGCTGGTATTGTTAAAACACTGTCAAACTCAAAAACTAATGATATCTACAATATGAGCACCTCCTTTCTCAAAATGCACAGCAAAATATTAATCAAACCACTGACTCATCTCATTAATCTCTCCATTAGGTCTAGTACATTTCCATCTGGCTGGAAAAAAGCTGTCGTCATACCAGTTCATAAATCAGGCAGTAAAGACGATATATGCAATTACCGCCCAATCTCTATCTTACCAGTCCTATCTAAGGTTCTTGAAAAAGTTGTAGCTACACAGCTGATAGACTACTTACAAGACAGTCAACTTCTTCATCCACATCAATTTGGTTTTAGACCAGGATACTCAACAGAAACAGCAAATTGTTGCCTTATTGAAAACGTCAAACAGTCCTTGGACAGGGGTAATGTGGTAGGAGCTGTTTTTCTAGATCTCAAAAAGGCTTTCGATACTGTAAACCACAGTTTGCTTTTATCCAAAATGGTATCTTTTAACTTCTCCCCAAATACATTAGAATGGTTTGCATCTTATCTCCAGAATAGAGAACAGTGTGTAAAAGTTCACCAGGATAAATCCTCATTTTTAAACAACCGCATGGGTATCCCACAAGGGTCCATTCTTGGTCCTTTACTTTTCAGCATTTTTATTAATGACTTGCCGTTACACTGCTCAGCTGCAACATGCCAACTTTATGCAGATGATGCAGTTATTTACACAGCTGCCAAGACTCCAGCACAGGCTGCAGATGTACTGTCTACAAGTATGGTTGATGTCCAAGAGTGGCTCCTCAAGAACCATCTATTGCTGAACCTTCAGAAAACAGTCTCAATGTGCTTTTCAATCAAAAAATGTAACCTGCAACATTTTAAAGTTAATATACATGATCATGACATCAGTTTAGCTACAGAATTCAAATACCTTGGCATTGTACTAGATCCTCAACTCAAATTTAATCTTCATATAAAGAAAATTTCAAAAACAGTAAAAAAAAATCTGAACTGCTTTAAATTAATTAGATATTACATACCTTACGAAGCAGCTGCACTGTATATGCATTCTATGGTTTTTTCTCATATATCATACTGTTTGACAGTCTGGGCTCAAGCAGCCCCTTCCACAATAAGACATATAGGTTCATTATATAATCAAACCCTAAAAATCTTGGACAAAAAGCCCATTAGGTGGCATCACTGTAATGTTTTAAAAAAATACAACCTATTGAGTTTTGAGAGCTTCATTGACCTCTGTCTTCTGAAATTAACGTTCAAATGTTTCCATAAATCAGCACCCGAGCCACTTGCTGGTTTCGTCCAAAGACAGGACAGCAGCAGAGCCACCAGGAGTTCTGTTAACAATAACTGTAAAATATTCCACCGCAGAACCACATTTGGACAAACAGCTTTCTCTATAAAGGGCAGTCACATCTGGAACACAATGCCAAATGAAATTAAAATAATAACGGACTTTAAAATATTCACTAAAAATGTTAAAAACTGGCTGAAAAATAAACAAGAATGTACTCATGTATGAATTATTTGTCTGCAAAGTGAGAGTGAATGAAGGGAAGGAATAAATGTGTTTGTTTATAGTGAGTGACGGAGGGAGGGAGGCCTGAAATAGGCAAATGTGAGTTATGTTATATGTGTTAAATGTGAGTCAGGCTGTTATATTTGTGTATTTATAATATTTTATAATATATGTGTATTTATAATATTTATGTTAAATGTGAGTCAGGCTGTTATATTTGTGTATTTATAATATTTATAATATTTATAATTGTGTATTTATAATTTTTCTGCATTGATGTATGTGGTTATTGTGTATATTTTTTATCTTGATTCTTTTTTCTAAAGCCCATCCAGGGACAAGAGTTGCAAATTAGCTAATAGCTATACACTCTATGTGCAACACATCAGATTGATTGTCTTTGATTAATTGTCTATGTTTATTGCACTGTCCCTGTCAAATAAACTAATCTACTACTACTACCAGTTGCTCCTGTTGAGTCAGGCCAGTGCCTGTGCATGGCAGCTCCACTGCCATCAGTGTGTGAATGGGTGGACAGCAGATCCAGAGATGAGTAAAAAGTGCTATATAAGTGAACGCCATTTACCATTTTACCATTTAGAAGTGCAAGATTTACAATCTAATTTTGCATATTAGTTGCAGAACTTGTTGGTTTTCCAACTTGGTGACTTGTTTGAATGTTTATTTTTTAACTTTGCCTTTGCTGGCATTGATTGGTGAGGCTGAGACATATAATAATTTACACAATGATTTCTACTGTACTGTGCAGTTCATCAGGTTGAATGATTCTTGTCCAGCCTTGACACAAGTAAAGCACCTTAAAGTCAGATAAAAGCTGGGTGTCTGTATCCATCTGTCTCAGTGTATCACGCAGCATCCAAGGATAAAAAAACAGAAAATCTCTAAAGCAAGGTCAAACCCTGAAACCATTCAATCTAAAGTAAAGCATTCCTCATCATAACAAGCTGTATCCCCAAGGTTTCTCATCCATGTGTCTTCCCATTGACAAGATATAGAAAAAAAAGATTAGTATTGTGATCTAACATCCCATGACTGAGACTAGTGAGATTTAGTGCCATGATAGAATCTCCAGGAGGGCAATCTTAACAGAATGTCTCTATAAAAAAAAAAAAAAAAAAAAAAAAAAAACTTAGGTGAAAAAGAAAAACAAATTGATGCAAAACAAAAGAATAGAACTAAGTATATTAAGGAATACAAATTATAGGGGATTAAGCATGACATACAGTGGTGTGAAAAAGTGTTTACCCCTTCCTGATTTCTCATTTTTGGTATCTTTGTCACACTTAAATGGTAAAATGGTAAATGGCATTCACTTACACAGCACTTTTATTCTCATCTCTTGATGACCAAAGCGCTTTACAGATCCTGCAATCCACCCATTCACACACACATTCACACACACATTCACACACTGATGGCGGTATGTTTCAGATCATCAAACAAATTTAAATATTAGACAAAGATAACACAAGTAAACACAAAATGCAGTTTTTAAATGAAGGTGTTTATTATAAAGGGTAAAAAAAAATCCAAACCTACATGGACCTGTTTGAAAATGTGACCACCCCCACCCCTGTTAAAACATAAATCAACTGTGGTTTATCACATCTTTGGAAAGCTGAGCTCAATTTCTCTAGCCACACCTGGGCCTGATTACAGCCACACTTGTTCTCAATCAAGAAATCACTTAAATAGGACCTGCCTAACAAAGTGAAGTGGACCAAAAGATCCTCTAAAGCTAGACATCATGCTGTGATTCAAAGAAATTCAGGAACAAATGAGAAACAAAGTAACTGAGATCTGTCAGTCTGGAAAAGGTTATAAAGCCATTTATAAAGCTTTGGGACTCCAGTGAACCACAGTGAGAGCCATTATCCACAAATGGCAAAAACATGGAACAATTCATTTCAATTCAATTCAATTTATTTATATAGCGCCAAATCACAACACAGGTCGTCTCAAGGCACTTTACAGAAAAGAGTGGGTTTAGGCCACACTCTTAGTTTATAGAACCCAGCAGAGACCCCTAAGAGCAAGCACTGCGGCGACATAGGCGAGGAAAAACTTTCCTTTAACGGGCAGAAATCTCGGGCGGAACCATAGCTCATAGAGGACGGCCATCTGCCTTGACCGGCTGGGTTGAGTAGCTACATTCAAAAACAAACATACAAATACAACATTCAAAGCCAAACAGTCCAGTACCAAGCCTGGGCAGGCTGCACATGCAAGCGAAGGTCTGGCATGGGCATCATTTCTAACTAAAGGCCTTATCAAAGAGAAAAGATTTCAACTTGCTCTTGAATAAAGAGAGAGTGTCTGCCTCCCGAACTGAAATGGGAAGATGGTTCAACAGGAAGGGAGCTTAATAGCTGAAAGCTCTACCTCCCAATCTACTTCTAGATACCTTGGGGACCACTAGTAGTTTGGATTTTTGGGAGCACAGAGCTCTGGTTGGATGAATAGGAACTAAGAGTTCTCTAACTTATATCGGTCCATAACCAGGAAACGGGCAGGAAACATCTGTGCTGACCCATCACACCCCGGCCACAAACTGTTTGAACTTCTATCTTCTGGTCGTCGTTACAGATCACTGAAGGTCAAAACCACCCGTCACAGGAACAGTTTCTTTCCTCAAGCCATCACTCTGATGAACTCCTAACATTCACCTAGTCCTACCTGTTGCTGTACTCATGACTTTTCATCCATTCTTACATTGCACATAACTCTCACACTGCTTTTTACTTCATTCACATTATATCACTGACTCTGAGTTCACATTGAAATACTGTATGACTGTATATTTTTTCATATATTTCTGCAAAGTGTGGATAGTCTGAGTAAATAACTGCATATATTCCTGTATATATTTGCATCCTTTTATAGAAACGTGGACAGACTGTAATTTACTGTACATACTCTGTTGTCATTGAATCCTTATTTAAACCCTCCACCTGAACAACGAGAGCAAGTTTTTAGCCAAAGTCAAATTCCTTGTATGTGTTGTGCATACTTGGCCAATAAAGCTGATTCTGATTCTGATTCTGATTCTGATTGCAGGTAAGAAGGAGCCATACCATTAACAGCTTTATAGGTTAAGAGCAATATCTTGAATTCAATTCTATATTTTATTGGAGGCCAATGTAAAGAAGTTAAAACTGGAGTAATGTGATCTCTTGTCCCTGTTTTCATAAGGATACGTGCAGCTGCATTCTGAATGAGTTGGAGAAACTTTATGGACTTATTTGGGCAACCTGATAAAAGTGAGTTACAACAGTCAAGTCTAGAGGTGATAAAGGCGTGGACAAGTTTCTCTGCATCTTTATGAGACAGGATGGACCTAATTTTAGAAATGTTACTCAGATGGAAGACGGCGGTCTTAATGGTTTGCTGTATATGACAGTTGAAAGACACATCTTGGTCAAAGACAACTCCAAGATTCCTAACAGAAGACGTAGAAATGAGTGCAATGCCATTTAGTGCTATCTTGCTAAAAAGAATACTTCTAGCATGTTTGGGGCCAAGGACGATGACTTCAGTTTTATCTGTATTCATCAATAGAAAGTTGTAGTTCATCCAGGTTGTGATATCCTTAAGACACTCCTGGAGTAATCCCACCTGGTTGGGATCATCTGGATTGATGGATAAATACAACTGAGTGTCGTCAGCGTAACAGTGAAAATGAATAGAATGCTTCCTCATAATGTCTCCCAAAGGCAGCATGTATAATGTAAACAATACTGGTCCAAGTACTGATCCCTGCGGAACTCCATAGCTAACCATGGTCTGAGTAAAGGACTTGTTATGGACATGAACAAACTGGGAATGATCTGATAGATAAGACTGGAACCATCTTAGCGGTGTTCCATTTAGGCCAATTTGCTGTTCAAGTCTCTCTAGCAGAATATGGTGGTCAATGGTATCAAAGGCAGCGCTGAGGTCCAATAAAACAAGGACGGAGACAAGTCCTTTGTCAAATGCCATAAGGATGTCATCAGTAACTTTCACTAAGGCTGTCTCTGTGCTGTGATGTTTCCTAAAACCTGACTGAAATTTCTTGAATATAGAATTTTTTTCTAAAAAGGTGCATAGTTGATTGGCAACTATTTTTTCGAGGATCTTGGAAAAGTAGGGGAGGTTAGATATTGGTGTATAATTGGCCAAAATCCCAGAATCAGGTGAAGGTTTTTTTAAGTAGAGATTTAATTACTGCCACTTTAAATGACTGCGGTACATGTCCTGTCAATAGGGACATCTTAATTATGTTCAAAAGAGATGGACTAATCAGAGATAGTGATTCCTTCACTAGTCTAGCGGGGATTGGATCTAAAACACAGGTAGCTGATTTAGAGGCTGACACTATTAGGGCTAGATCAGAATGATTAATATGAGAAAATTTAGAAAAGTGGAGTTCTGAGCCTACGGGCACAGCAGTGTTAGTTAGAGGCTTAGTATTTTTAGGGGGCTATTTTTTGGAATATTAATCCTAATACTGACAATTTTGTAATCAAAAAAATTCAAAAAGTCGTCTGCACTAAGAGTTGGAGGGATGTAGGGATCTATGGCATTTTGGCTCTTGGCTAGCTGAGCCACAGTGCTAAAGAGAAATCTATGGTTGTTTTTATTTTCTTCTATCAAGGATGAATAGTACTGTCGCCTAGCACTACGGAGAGGTTTCTTATAGGTGGTAAGGCTGGCATTCCAGGCTGAACAAGATTCTTCTGTCTTATTTGCACACCAAAGCCTTTCACATGATCTAAATTTCTGTTTTAACTTACGGGTGTGGGAGTTGTACCATGGAGCTAGTCTCGTATTTTTAATAGTTTTCTTTTTAAGAGGGGCTGTGGAGTCAAGTGGTGACTGCAGTGAGGCTGCAGTACTACTTACTAAAAGGTCTAATTCTAATGGATTCAAGTAGTCAGTGCTGTCTGCTATATTGAAACATGGTAATACAGTAAGTGCTGAAGGGATTAATTCTTTAAAGCGAGCCATGGCACTATCAGATAAGTCTGGTGTCAATATTCCTGCTTGATGCTATGAAACTGGATAGCACAAATTTGAACGTTATCAAATAGTGGTCAGTCAGTGTAGGATTTTGAGGGATGACAAGCAGCTCATCAATTTCTACACCATAGGCCAAGACCAGGTCAAGGGTGTGATTATGATGATGGGTTGGTTTACTAACACACTGAGAAAAACCAGTTGAATTTAAGAGGGAGAGAAATGCTACACTATGACTATCATTATCAACATCTATACGAATATTAAAGTCACCAGCTATGATAATCGTGTCTGAACTAAGAACTAAGGTTGTTAAAAACTCAGAGAATTCAGACATAAATTCAGCAAAAGAAGCACTGGGAGGGTGATATACTGTGGTAAATAAAATAGGCTGCTCTGACCTCCAGGATGGATGTGCTAAGCTAAAATTAAGCATTCAAAAGTTATAATTTGAGTTTAGCTTAGGTTGAGGGTTCATTGGTAATGTGGATTCATATATTACCCCAAAACCACCACCTCGGCCAGTGTTTATAGGAATATGAATATTACCATAGCTGGGGGGTGGCCTCATTGATACTAACAAAATCATCGAGGCATAGCCATGTTTCTGTGAGACATATATTTATATTGTAATCAGTGATCATATCATTAATTAAGTTCACTTTATCTGACAGAGATCTTATATTCAGCAGTCCGCATTTAATTATTTTATTTAATTGTGGTAAATTTGTGGTTTTAATCTTTATCAAGTTATGTTGTATTTGTCTTATTATATTGTTATAATGTTTTAGGTAACAGCAGACAGACATAATCTCTATGGGGTTATGAATTGAAGACTGATCTAAACAGCGGGAATTATTTGGATTAATAGGATTAATATGAGAAGTGGAAACAAAGAAGGGCTGGTTGGCAGACCCAGGTACTTTGGGGTGAGTTAACACACCAGCTTTCAGTCACTGTACTAAAAAATGCTGAATGGAATAAAACAGATTGTCTCTTAGAACACGTGCACCAAGTCTATTTGGATGGATGCCATCTGGCCTCATAAATGATGAGCGGCTCCAGAACAGGTTGAAAATTGTCTATAAAACCAATGTTAAAAGTAGGAATTGTTGAACACAACCAGGTATTAAGGCTAAGAGTTCTGCTAAAATAATTGCAACCTCTTCTAAAAGGAGCAAGTGGCCCAGAAATAAACACACGTCTGCCACAGTTCTTAAGAGTGGTCAGAAAGCTCCTGAAGTCTCTCTTTAAGATCTCATATGCTTCATCTGGGATGTTGTTGCATCCAACATGCACAATGACAGTTTTAGCGTGGGGGTGTTCATTTAATAGGTCAGGGGTAAGATCCTCAATGTCTGATACTTTAGCCCCAGGAAAAAATTTTGTAACAAGGTACTTGCTTCTGACATTCCTCATTATTGAATCATCAATTACCAGCGTCATCTGGGGAGACTTTGTCGGTGGCTTCTGAAATGATGGAAAATTTTCCCGTTATTGTTGTTGCAGTGGCGGCGGGGTGCCGTTGCGGGTGTGATGCAGGGGTTTTCGCTCTCTTCTTTTTGGAGCTGGTGTAAAGTTTGCACACCTAAGGTAGTTTTGATCCAGGCTTGTGGGTTTGGGCCGCTGCTGAAGGAGGAGGGGCGGCCATGGGAGGAAGATCAACGTCCAGGTGGGGGAAATCTTCAGTGAAAGGATGTTGAATCTGTTTTCCATCAAAAGGGGAAGGGAGGAGGCACGGCCATGTCTGGTCAATCTCCAACATTTGCTATTGGGCCCAACCATGGTCCAGGGCACACATTGAGGCTGTGATGAACCACCCGGGGCTTTGGGTTTAGCTCCAAGCTGAAGCCAGTGTTTGGTGCTGGATTCCTGGACAGCTGAGGTGACCGGAGCAAGGGTGGAGGTGGATGACGATATGCTAATTTCACCCAGGTAAGTAGCCATCTCTGCTAGCTGCAAGTCCATTGCTGGTGCCGATGTCCATCCAAAAATGATAGTATCCAGATGGTTTTCAGCCTCCCCAATCTTATAGAGGTTAGAGAGTCTCAATTCCAACTCAGAAACCTTCTTAGAGAGGGAAACACAGCTGACACAGGTTGGGGACGGAGCCATAGCTTTCCAGGCCAGAAGTGGCTAGTTAGCTAGCTAAAAGAGATGGGTTAGCCTAACCCGGTGAACAGCCCTGATCGGGGTCTGAGTCACCTGTGAGCCAGTACGGGCTGTTGTATTTACTGAGCTAACACAAAGTAAAAAGTTAATATCAGTAAAAGAGTTAAAAAGAGATAAAAATTTAAAACGGAGCTAATACATCAAACAAAAACAGACGACGATGTAAATTTCGTCACACAAGATTTCCGGTTGCATGTACGTGGACACACAGTGGTGACCCTTCCCAGGAGTGGCCGGCCGACCAAAATTACCCCAAGAGCTCACTGCCAACACATCCAAGAAGTCACAAAAGACCCCACAACAACATCCAAAGAACTGCAGGCCTCACTTGCCTCAGTTAAGGCCAATGTTCATGACTCCACCATAAGAAAGAGACTGGGCAAAAATGGCCTGCATGGCAGAGTTCCAGGACGAAAACCATTGCTGAGCAAACAGAACAAAGGCTCGTCTCAGTTTTGCCAGAAAACATCTTGATGATCCCCAAGACTTTGGGAAAATACTCTATGGGCTGACGAGACAAAAGTTGAACTTTTTGGAAGGTGTGCGTCCCATAAACATCCAGCGAAAAGTAACACAGCATTTCAGAAAAGGAACATCATACCAGCAGTAAAATATGGTGGTGGTAGTGTGATGGTCTGGGGCTGTTTTGCTGCTTCAGGACCTGAGAGACTTGCTGTGGTAAATGGAACCATGAATTCTGCTGTCTCCAAAAAAATCTTAAAGGAGAATGTCCAGCCATCTGTTTGTGGCCTCAAGCTGAAGTATACTTGGGTTCTGCAGCAAGACAATGATCCACAACACACCAGCAAGTTCACCTTTGAATGGCTTAAGAAAACAAAATGAAGACTTTGGAGTGGCCTAGTCAAAGTCCTGAACTGAATCCGATTGAGATGCTGTGGCATGACTTTAAAAAGGTGGTTCATGCTCGAAAACCCTTCAGTGTGGCTGAATTACAACAATTCTGCAAAATAAGTGGGCCAAAATTCCTCCATAGCTCTGTAAAAGATTCATTGCCAGTTATCGCAAACGCTTGATTGCAGTTGTTGCTGCTAAGGGTGGCCCAACCAGTTATTAGGTTTAGGGGGCAATCACTTTTTCACACAGGGTTATGTACGTTTGGATTTTTTTTTACCCTTAATAATAAACACCTTCATTTAAAAACTGCACTTTGTGTTTACTTGTGTTATCTTTGTTTAATATTTTAATATGTTTGATGATCTGAAACATTTAAGTGTGACAAACACACTAAAAAAATGAGAAATCAGGAAGGGGGCAAACACTTTTTCATACCGCTGTATTGGAATGCAAAGGGAAACAAGTTGCTGTCAAACACTCTGAACTCTAGAGAGATTGGCAAACAGGCATTGAGAAATTAGAGCTATAGGGCCCCTACTACAGCGGTTTAGTCAACAGTCTATTTTTTAAGGCACAGAGTGCATTCATGCATATGTCCAAGTCCATTTTGCTATTACAGCAGTGCAAAAATAAATTTTGTGCCAAGTGCAAAGAGGCTGTCCTTTTGCCCTTAGTTATTCATATGAAATAAACCAATCACTGTCTTTGCTGTAATTCCCTTTAATAAACAAGGATATGGGATCTAAGGAGTAATACTAATATGACAGTGTTTAATTGCCAGGACAAATCGATTTTGTTCTGAATACAATGTGGGCTTATTTGCAAATTGAAAATGCATTTAAGGGCAAGGAGCTTAAAAGGAGCTTTTTAACCTTCTACACAGCCCTGCTCACACTGGGGAGATATGGTCATAATAACGCACAGATGAGAGCTGTACAATTCGGAGGTTATGCTTTCTCTTTGTCCATGATTTTTGGCAGCAGTGGATTGCCTAATGGTTAGAGGTGTGGACTGGTGACTGGAGGGTTACCCATTCAATCCCTGGAGCAACAGGATCAGATCTGGGTGGGACAAATAGCATAGCAGTGTTTGCCCCACCCTCATTAACCCGTCTGTGGTGTCCTTGAGCAAGGTCCTTAGTCCTAACTTCTCCAGTGGAGCTGCTCAGTGGCCACAGGTCAGGCTGTGGTTGTACTGGGCAGCTTCCAGGTGTGAATGTGAACAGGGTGACCTTGAATTGCCTCTCAGTGAACCTTCCCTGGATAAATAAAGTTGTTTTTTTAACAGAGTTGTAAAAATTCTTTCAGTTATGTAATCATGGGACATGCAAGAGCTGCCACGCCCACTTTGCTGTCATCCAAACTTCTCTTTTTTTTTTTTTTAGCGAGAAAGAGCAAGCCATTCATCTTGGCCTGGGGTGTATTAATGTTGTTGAAACCGTTGTATTTCAGCTCAAAACAACTGTTGGAACACTCCCATTTTGAATCATTCTGTTAAAAAAACTGACGGTGAATGAGAACAACAGAAACTAGAAAAGCACTTGGAGAGCGCAGACCTCCGCCAAGCGCCACAGTTCCCCCCATACAGTGTTTGTGTGTACGTTTTCAGATTCCTTGACCATGAAAACATATGACTAGCAATTGGATTGACAATGATAGGATTAGTGGTTGAGTAGTTATTCACGAAAATGACATTTTCCGTAATGGCGGCCACAGTTCCCCCCATACAGTGTTTGTGTACGTTTTCAGATTCCTTGACCATGAAAACATATGACTAGCAATTGGATTGACAATGATAGGATTAGTGGTTGAGTAGTTATTCACGAAAATGGCATTTTCCGTAATGGCGGCCACAGTTCCCCCCATACAGTGTTTGTGTGTACGTTTTCAGATTCCTTGACCATGAAAACATATGACTAGCAATTGGATTGACAATGATAGGATTAGTGGTTCAGTGGTTATTCACAAAAATGGCATTTTCCGTAATGGCGGCCACAGTTCCCCCCATACAGTGTTTGTGTGTACGTTTTCAGATTCCTTGACCATGAAAACATATGACTAGCAATTGGATTGACAATGATAGGATTAGTGGTTCAGTAGTTATTCACGAAAATGGCATTTTCCGTAATGGCGGTTTTCTTCTGGATGGTGATCCGTATCATCCCCAAAATTTAATCAGTTCTTCCTTGTACCATTTCCAACAACGCCTGAAAGTTTCATCGAAATCCGTCCAAAAGTTTTTGAGTTATCTTGCTAACCAACAGACAAACAGACAGACAAACAGACAGACAAACCCCGGCAAAAACATAACCTCCTGGCGGAGGTAATCATGGGCACAGTGTAGCAACAGTTTAAGCAAGACTAGCAAAACACAACAAAGAATACTTTTTTAAAAACACCAGAATGGGTCTCCTAGTAGCCTAACAATTATAACAAATACCACAAGAGCATGGTGCTTGAATGAAAATATATAGTGAGTTTATCTCTTTACAGCAGTTTAGCAAAGCACAACAGTGGCCCTATTGGACTTTAACAAAAATAAATACTACATGGTGGGAATATTTGGCATTTTTCAGGCATTCCTTATATCAATATAAATAGTTAACCTTTATCTTGAAAAAAAATAATAATATACATTCAGATCCACAAAAGACTCAGATAATTAAGTGAAAATTAAGATGCAAATCTTCAAAGACATGAAAATATAAATATATATTTACAAAATATAGTTAGTTTACAGGCAATTAATCATTTTAATAGCTTGCAATTGCTCCACCACCCACACTATGAACTTAGCCACTGACCCTAAGACTTTCCCCAGAAAGACAGAAAAAAGTTTCAAGGTCTATCTATTAAAGACTGCACAGCAAATCAGTCATGAATTATGTATATTATCATGTAAATCTTGAGTGTTGCATTTGATTCTACAAGATTTTATTCTACTTGATTACTCACCTGAAAAATGAATATGCCTACCCATTTTTTTTTTAAAAATTACCAAGTTTGACTTGTAGATTTCCATCTTTCCTTCCTTCAACAATGAATTTGTCCTTGTCCATTGTGAGAGCTGCAAGATAACAGTGGAAGATGGGCTTTTTACAGTACAAGAGAAGTAGCTTTGCATTGTGTGGCATGGGACTGAAAAAATGTCACCTTTCTAGGGAATAAACTTTGGAAAATAGGACAGCACCGTCACAAGAATATGTTTGCGCCACAGGACTGGGAAATCAGAAGTGGGAGTTAAAATAAGTCTACACAGACTTGCAATGTCCTAAATCTCACCTGCCTCTTATGCAGAGCAACATTTGGTTGACAAAACTGTAATTACAAGCCAGAATACTTCAGTAACTTGAGAAGTTTCTGCTGCTTTGTCCCATTACACATAATACTCCTTTGTATGAAGACATAACTTTGCCCAGTATAACTCCTTGTTGGATATAGCAAGCCCCCTCATGGATCGTCACCTTATCATGGGGGTGGGGGGGGGGGGTTTGCGTGCCCCAGTGATCCCAGGAGCTATGTTGTCCGGGGCAATTTACCTCTGATAGGGTCACCCAAGACAAACTGGTCCTGGGTGAAGGGCCAGACTAAGAACGATCCAACAAACTCCATTGATAAATTCTAGATCAAGGATTCAGTGTACCCCGCCGGTATGGGGTTACCGGGGCCCCACCCTGGAGCCAGGCCTGGGGGAGGGGCTCGATGGCTAGCATCTGGTGGCCGGGTTTCCACCCATGGGACCCGGCCAGGCTCAGCCCGAAGGAGTTACATGGGTCCGCCCTCCAGTGGGCTCACCACCTGCAGGAGGGATCATGGGGGTCTGGTGCTATGTAGATTAATTCAATTCAATTCAACTTTATTTATATAGCGCCATTTCACAACAACAGTCATCTCATAGCACTATCAACTGTAGGGGGGAACCCCCACAGTTGCAGAAAGACCCCAGCAATCAGATTAGGTGGCGGTCAAAGGCGGAGACCTTGGCGAACTGATCCCAAGCTTTCTAAACTGGCTTTTGGTACGTGGAATGTCACCTCTCTGGTGGGGAAGGAGCCTGAGCTGGTGTACGAGGTTGAGCGATACCGGCTAGATATAGTCGGCCTCACCTCAACACACAGCTCTGGTTCCAGAACCAGTCTCCTGGAGAGGGGCTGGAGCTTGGCCTTTTCTGGAGTTGCCCCCGGTGAGAGGTGACGAGCAGGGGTGGGTATTCTTGTATCCCCCCACCTTGCTGCCTCTATATTGGAGTTTTCCCCGGTGGATGAAAGGGTTGCTTCCCTGCGCCTTTGGGTTGGGAAACGGGTCCTGATCATCATTTGTGCCTACGCACCAAATGATGTTTCAGAGTACCCACCCTTTTTGGAGTCTGTGACTGGGGTGCTGGAAGGTGCTTCTCTTGGAGACTCCATTGTCCTTCTGGGGGATTTCAATGCACACGTGGGCAACGACAGTGAAACCTGGAGGGGAGTGATTGGGAGGAACGGCCTGCCCGATCTGAACCCAAGTGGTGTTCAGTTATTGGACTTCTGTACTAACCACAGTTTGTCCATAACGAACACCATGTTCAAGCATAAGGGTGTCCATATGTGCACCTGGCACCAGGACACCCTAGGTCGCAGGTCAATGATTGATTTTGTTATCGTGTCATCAGACCTGTGACCGTATGTCTTGGACACTCGGGTAAAGAGAGGTGCAGAGCTGTCAACTGATCACCACCTGGTGGTGAGTTGGATCCAATGGCAGGGGAGGAAGCCATTCAGACCTGGCAGACCCAAACGTATAGTGTGGGTGTGCTGGGAACGTCTGGCTGAGGCCCCTGTCCGGGAGGTCTTCAACTCCCACCTCCGGAAGAACTTCAACCACATTCCGAGGGAGTCTGGAGACGTGGAGTCTGAATGGGCCATGTTCTCCACCTCTGTTGTTGAAGCAGTGGCCCAGAGCTGTGGCCGCAAGGTGGTCGGTGCATCTCGTGGTGGCAACCCCCGAACCAAGTAGTGGACACCAGTGGTGAGGGGGGCCATTAAGCTGAAGAAGGAGTCCTAGCAAGCTTGGTTGGCTTGTGGGACTCCCGAAGCAGCTGAGGTGTACCGGCAGGCCAAGCGGAGTGCAGCTCAGGTTGTTGCTGAAGCAAAAATCCGGGTATGGGAGGAGTTCGGTGAGGCCATGGAACAAGACTTTCGGTTGGCCTTGAAGAGATTCTGGCAAACTGTCCAGTGGCTCAGGAGGGGAAAGCAGCTCCCTGTCCACACTGTGTATGGTGCGGATGGGGCGCTGTTGACTTCAACTGGGGATATCATCAAGTGGTGGAAGGAATACTTTGAGGATCTCCTCAATCCCACTGATACGCCTTCCACAGAGGAAGCAGGGTTTTTGGACGGAGGGGATGACTCGCCTATCACAGGGGCTGAGGTCGCCAAGGTGGTTAAAAATCTGTTTAGTGGCCGGGCCCCAGGGGTGGACAAGATTTGCCTTGAGTACCTCAAGGCCCTGGATGTTGTAGGGCTGTTATGGTTGACACGCCTCTGCAACATTGCGTGGAAGTCGGGGGCAGTGCCTTTGGCATGGCAAACCAGGATGGTGGTTCCTCTCTTCAAAAAAGGGGACCGGAGGGTGTGCTCCAACTTTAGAGGGATCACACTCCTCAACCTCCCTGGGAAGGTCTATGCCAAGGTACTGGAGAGGAGAGTCCGGCCGTTGGTCGAACCTCGGATTCAGGAGGAGCAATGTGGTTTTCGTCCTGGCCATGGCACATCGGACCAGTTCTTTAATTCAATTCAGTTCAATTCAACTTTATTTATATAGCACCATTTCACAACAACAGTCATCTCATAGCACTATCAACTGTAGGGGGAACCCCCCAGTTGCAGAAAGACCCCAGCAATCAGGCGATCCCCTGTGAGCAAGCACTTGGCAACGGTGGAGAGGAAAAACTCCCTTTTAACAGGAAGAAACCTCCAGCAGAACCAGGCTCAGGGAGGGGCAGTCATCTGCTGCGACTGGCTGGGGAGTGAGGGGACAGAGAAGATGAAAAGAACAGACATGTAGAGAGCAAACAGCACGATGGGGACTCAATCTATGGGAGAGAACAAACAGATGTTAATGACCAGCCAAAAAAAAAAAAAATATTTCATTGAGAGTGAAGAAAGGAGTGAGGCCCAGTGCATTATTGGAGGTCCCCCGGCTGACTAAACCTATTAGCAGCATAACTAAGGGAGGGTTCAGAAACACATGATCCCTCCCTAATTGTAGGCTATATCAAAAAGGTAGGTTTTATCCCTATTCTTAAAAACAGAGATCGAGTCTGACTCCCGAATCCAGATTGGCAGCTGGTTCCACAGGAGAGGAGCTTGATAACTGAAGGCTCTGCCTCCCATTGTACTTTTGGAGATTCTAGGTATTACAAGTAATCCTGCATTTTGGGAGTGTAGTGCTCTATTAGGATAATACAGTAGTATCAGATCTTTTAAATAAAAAGGAGCCTGATTGTTTAGAGCTTTGTAAGTAAGAAGAAGGATTTTAAACTTAATTCTAAACTCTATGGGAAGCCAATGAAGGGAGGCCAGAACCGGAGAGATATGATCTCTCTTTCTAGTACCTGTTAAAACTCTTGCTGGAGCATTTTGGATCAGCTGAAGACTTTTTAAAGATGTTTTAGGACAGCCTGATAATAAAGAATTACAGTAGTGTACGATAGTGACCTTCGCTAAGGCTGTTTCAGTACTATGATGGATTCTAAACCCAGATTGAAACTCTTCAAGTAAACCATTTCCCTGCAGGTGGTCAAATAATTGCGTAGCAACAACTCTTTCTAGGATTTTTGAAATGAAAGGGAGATTAGAGATTGGTCTATAGTTAGCTAAAGCTCTTGGATCTAGCGTTGGCTTTTTGAGTAAGGGTTTAATTACAGCTGTTTTAAAAGCCTGCGGTATATGGCCTAAAGTTAATGAAGAATTGATTATATGAAGAATAAAGCTACCAATAAGTGGGAAGACTTCTTTAAATAACCTGGTAGGAATAGGGTCTAAAAGACAAGTTTTGCCCTCTCGAGAATTCTCGAGGGTTCGTGGGAGTTTGTCCAACCAGTTTACATGTGTTTTGTGGACTTGGAGAAGGCATTTGACCACGCCCCTTGTGGTTTTTTGTGGGGGATGCTTTGGGAGTATGGGGTATCGGGCTTCTTGTTACGAGCTATTTGGTCTCTGTACAACCGTTGTGAGAGTTTGGTTCGTATTGCCAACACTTGGTCGGACTCATTCCCAGTGAGAGTTGGACTCCGCCAGGGCTGCCCTTTGTCACCGATCCTATTCATAATTTTTATGGACAGGATTTCTAGGCACAGCCAGGGAATGGAGGGCATCATGCTTGATGACCACAGGATCTCATCTCTGTTGTTTGCAGATGATATTGTCCTGTTGGCTTCACCCAGCAATGACCTACAGTTCTTGCTGGAACGGTTTGCCGCTGAGTGTGAAGCAGCTGGGATGAGAATCAGCACCTCCAAGTCCGAGTCCATGGTTCTCAGCCGGAAAAAGGTGGATTGTCCTCTCTGGTTGGGGACAGGCTCCTGCCCCAAGTGGAGGAGTTTAAGTATCTTGGGGTCTTATTCACAAGTGAGGGGAAAATGGAGCGAGAGATTGACAGACGGATCGGAGCAGCATCTGCAGTGATGCGGACGTTGTACCGGTCTGTTGTGGTGAAGAGGGAGCTGAGTTTTAAGGCAAAGCTGTTGATTTACCAGTCAGTCTACGTTCCTACTCTCACCTATGGTCACGAGCTTTGGGTAATGACCGAAAGAACAAGATCGCGGATACAAGCAGCTGAAATGAGCTTTCTCCGTAGGATTGCTGGACTCACCCTCAGAGACAGGGTGAGGAGCTCAGTCATCCGGGAGAGGCTCAGAGTAGAACCGCTGCTCCTCCACATTGAAAGGAGTCAGTTGAGGTGGTATGGGCATCTGATTAGGATGCCTCCTGGACGCCTCCCACTTGAGGTGTTTCGGGCACGTCCCATGGGGAGGAGACCCCGGGGCAGACCCAGGACTCGGTGGAGAGACTATGTCTCCCAGCTGGTCTGGGAACGCCTTGGTATCCTCTCTGAAGGGCTGGAGCAGGTGGCGGGGGAGAGGGAAGTCTGGGCTTCCCTGCTTGAACTGCTGCCTCCGTGACCCGGACCTCCGGAAAAGTGGTAGAAGATGGATGGATGGATGGATGGATATAGCAAGGTAATCCTTTATGGGGTGATACTTAACCTGGCTGTAGCACTACACATAAGCATTTTCACACAGGCAAAAATACAGGCACTTGCACTCACAGCCACGTAGTGGAAATGGCCTTGCTCTCAGCTAGCGTCTGACTGTGTTTTTGAATGTAGAGTCAACTATTTTATCCACACTGTCGACGGGAACAGCCTTGCATCTTCTTCTGTCACACTGACACAACAAGAGGAATGCAGTGAGAAATGAAAAAATAACTGAGAGATTGAAGAAATTGGGGGAAAAGATGCAGGGGGAAGCAAGCAAGAAAGAAAAGGGAAGAGGAACAGACAAAACAGAACAATAGCTAAAGTTGCATTAAAACAAGGGCTGTGTTATTAAAGAGAGATAAAACTCGTCAACTTTTCATGGCATAGGTATGGTGATGTGTTCTCTAAAATGCTTATATCTCCTGTAACACTTGCATTTGTAAAATGAAATTGCAGCAATAGACACATATGTGTAAAATGTAAACAAAGAGAAGCCTGAGGAGAAAAACCAATAGCACAGACCAAGCCTGTTATGACTGTATATCAGGATACAGAAATTATAATTAAAATTTATTTGAAAATTTGGCTGGATTAACACCTTTAGCCACCAACATATACTAGGATACGCACCAATTCAGTTTTCAGCATAAATGTTCCCTGTGACCCCGTGTTGACTTTAGCATTTAACTTTGAATTATGTTTAATAGTAATCAAAAGGCAGATCACAAAACTAACTTGAAATTAAATACCCCTGTAACGTGTCATTTGTGAATCTTGTTCTTCTAATCACAATGTTCTCTGTTTCCAGAGGACAGTCAAAATGCTGTTTAGTGTATAGAATGCTTCCAAGTAATGTCATACTGAGAAGTGATATTGCGTATATGAGTGTGTGTATATGCAATCCCCCACCCCACAATAAAGAGAGAATTTCTGTGCATTTTAATTGCATAACAAATTTCATCTATGTGGATTTAAGATTTTTTTTCCATTAGACGTACTAATAAAGTAGATGTGATATGTGTTCATCAGACATAAATTATTTGTATAAAAATTACTATAATACAATCTTTTAAAAAAATTGAGATGATTTATATAAGTTGCATTTGTTGTGCATTTTTTTTAGATTATCTGGCTTGTTTCATAACATATTTAAACTTGTTTCTAACTTGTACTCTAGCTTATGCCCTTACTGCCATCATAAGTTCCTGTCCTCCAGATATGACATAAAAATATGTCATATGTGTTTCAAAAGCCATACAATGTTCATATGGAGGGAAGTGGTTGGCTGGCAGTACTAAATAGGCTCATATACAGATAACCCATGTTCAAGTCCAGCTGCAAAACTTACTTTACTTCATATTTCCCAATACACTTCATTGAATTCATTCATTAATATATTATTACACAATTTTAATATTGTAGTTATCGTTTGCTTCTAAAAATATTAAAAAGACTAAGGTTAGCGGTAAAGGTCACAAAATGTGAGAGTCGATGGAAATCTTATCCAGTGCTCTTCTTTCCTCCACTGGTTCATCTCAAGGGTGCATCCTCTCTGCTCTTTTATTCATCTTATATATAAACTTGTGGCAAAGTCACTTGAAGAAGCATTGTATCAAGTTCACAGACGACTGTATCATTGTATCGCTCCTCACAGACGATAATCCCGACCATGGCACTGTTGTGAAAGATTTCACTGTCTGGTACAAGTTATCTTTTGTTAACATTAAAAAACTAAAGAGATGAAGATTGATTTTAGGAAGGATGGCTGGCTGGATGGATGCATATAACTTTTAACTGTGTATATTTTTTTGTATTATTTAATTGTTTTATTGTTGATTGCTATGCTTGTGTGTTGTTGCTGCTGGATGCACAACAGATTGCTCTTCAGGGATAACAATGATTTCCTTTTCCTTAACCTTAACCTTAAAGGGAGTGTGAGGGGATAAACCTCACACAGAGATGTTCACAAGACACTTTTTGCGAGTCCAAGTCAAGCTGGAAGTCACTCATGAGCACTCCGAAAACTGCATTGTGATAATCTAAGGAATTCCCAATATATGCAATATTAATCTTTATTTAATAGCATTTAGTAACAACACCCATCAGTAGCTTAAGCTGGCAAATGAAGTACAATGAAAACACACAAAGGTTTTCCTGATAAATGTAACATGTATTACAAAATACAAAAAAAAAATTGATAGTTAAAAATTGATAGTTCTTTTCTTACAGCCTTTGGAAGACCTTTGCATACCTTCATTTCAGAAGCCTTGACAGTATACTTCTTCTTCAGAAGACACCTGGATGTAATGAATGAGCTCAGCCCTATAACAAAAGAGACATGGTCTATAGCAGGGGTGTCAAACGTACAGCCCGTGGGCTAAATCTGGCCCACCAGAGAGTCTAAACTGGCCCGCGAGATAAATTTACAAAGAGTGAAAATTAAATAATAGAATACATGAGCAGCACTTTTTCAATAAAATAACTGCTATTCCCAATTTGGCAATTTGGGGTCACACAAGAGTAGCAGACACAAAAGTAATCCACTGAGGGAGTCTTTTATGCAGGTCAGGAGAACAGGATTTCTTCCAGAAAGACTCCAAGGCAAACTTTTCCCACCTTTTTTATGGATGGTGGATCCAGCACACACTGAAATGTCACAGTGTTTACTGTATTTAATAACTGTGTAGCATAAAATATGGAATATTAATAAATAATAAACATGATCAGGTATGAATTATTTAATTTATATTGATGTATGGGAATCTGAGGTCAAATCTCATTTCAAATACATCAGAAAAGTTAATAACACTTGTGGGGCGCCAGCTTCTATCTCTAAGAAGCAATTTAATCTTTAATTACACTTTATACCTGTAATCACTCAATGAATTAATTAATAATCAGTCTCAAAAATTTTCCATGAATTCAATACCTGTGCTTGAAACAGACTCAGAATGAAATAAATTCTCAACAACTTCTCTCATGTTCACATATTTATTAAACGAAATGATTAACAGACATTGCAGTAATTTCATTAATCATAGAATCAATCTTGTAAATGATAGATTAACAATGTCAATATTTTCGGAACCAGGGTTAACTTGAGAAACCAATTTCTATCAGTTTGAGATAACAGATTATGGAAACAACGCAAATTTATGGAAAAAGTTTACTAATTATATGAAAAGTCCTGGATTAATCTTAAGAAAATAAGAACGGAATTTTAATGAAAAGAAGAGTTATGTTAATGGCTTCTTAATTTGCATCTGATTAGATACACAAATTATTACCGAACCTCAGACGTTTAATTCAGCAGATGAATGAAAGTTGCAGCTCACGTGATTCCTCGTTCGGCGTCGTCCTCAGCCCAAGATTTCGTGGATGTTAGAGTAAATATCTGCCCGCAGATATTTCAGGATCCACAGTTCGACATTTAAAAGTCAAGCGGTCGAAGAGGCTGGATTTTGGCTATATGACCCAGAGTTGAAACTGGGCTTGATGGTGACGACGTTTCTTCAGCGTGTGATGAACAGCTGCGCGTTGATTCCTCAGCTGCAAGTGATGTGGAGAGCTGCGTTTTCTAAGAGGCCTTCGATAATAATTAATTAAAGATATCTAATCCGATCTCAAATTAAAAAGCTTCAGACTTTAGATAAAATTAATAGCTTCTGGTGGGTGCTTGGTCAAGAAAAATATTATAAAAATAAAGTCAAGATTAAAGTTTACATTAAAATTAAACAAATGGTGATTTTACAGAAAGTTTAACAAAGAAAAAGAGATAAGTAAAAATTGGAGTTTAACTCCAATTAAGAATTGAGCTTAAAGAGATAGGAATTTCTAGGCATTTAAGAGAAAAAGAAAAACATTAAAATACAAAGTTACATAAACAAATTACGAGTTATCTGCTCTGTGTTCAGAAAAGCGACACGTGGTAGAAGTCTGTTCAGACGGTCCTTTGTTCTTCCTTGCTGTGTGTAGACAATAGAGAGAGATGAACGTCCAAAGAGATGAATCAGAGGCGAGAAGGGGCGAAGAGAAGGGCAAAAGAGACAATCCGGAAAGAGAGCAAAAAGAGAGGTCGAAGCAGGGGTCTCTCTGCTATTTATAAGTTCTGTTGAGCTTCCGCGGGCTTCCGGAATCTCAGCCAATGAGCGTCCTTCGTGGGCGGCCCGATGAAGAAGCTGGGTGACATGTGATATCGGTCCACCCGAATACACACAATTTTAAATACTGTACATTGGAATATATCTTTACACACTTATGTATAACTAAACTAACCTTAGTGTATCTTATAAGCAGTGCTTCTAAATCAACATGCAGGAATGAACATTCATATAAACATTTTTAACATGCATATATATATAAAATCACAGATTAATGCATTTCACCCATATTATTGATTTTCCACATTAAAAACATCAGAGTCCATTTGCTTTTCATAGTTCTGAAAAGGGGAGGTTTAGAATTGAGTTTGTAATAATGTACTTTAAAGTTCACTGGTTAAATCCAGCATGTCCCAGAGTTTAAGGAAATTTTATTGAGCTGTGGATCCATGTTTGGCCGGGTCTGTTGCATGTTTATGGGGGCAATAAAAGCAAAGCCGGGCATTGGGGAAATTCCTTAGGCTGGTTTTAACAAAGGAATGGGATTTCAGCTGTGGCCTGGGGAGAAAATCCATTTTTTGACTGTCTTACTCCTGGGTGAAACAAAATGTCTTTAAGCAGAAGAATAATTATTGCTGAGCCAAAGTGAGATGATGCTACAACTGTTCTTTAAAAATACATTCACCTCCATGTCTTGCAGTGTGGCGGGTGCTGGGGGGGTCAGTTCACTGCCTTTTGCCCGATGTTTTTACGGTTGGAACCAGTTTTTTCTTGTCACAAAAATTTTTGAACATGTTCGAAACAAGGGAAGCTGCCAGTGTCTTGCAAAAAAGTGATGGGCCACCAGAAACTGATCGGCTTGCTGCGGGAATGTGTCTTGCTCGGCTAAAGCCATTTCTCTTTCTGAGACCGACAGCTGCTTTTGAGCAAAGTGGAAGCAACTTTTTGTCCATGCAATTAGTGAAGGTATGTCTGTGAATTTTTAATGCAGTGAGGGATTAGTCATAATTTTAGACCCATGAATTTTGTGTTAGAATAATCAGATATGACATTTTATCCTGTAGCAGCTTTTAATGTTTTGCCTTATATGTTAAGAAAAGTTTGCTGAAATTAACAAAATCTGTGTATAATGATGTAAAAGTCAATAAAGTTTTTATTTCCCATGAGTACTAGTGTTTGTGCATTATTTACCTCCTATAATTATATATTGTAAGTAGAATCCATAAAATGGATAAAATTGTTGGCTTCATCTGCCAATAATTCATTAAGGCTCCCAATTTGGATTCAAACATTTTATCTGCCAAAAAATACCTGATTTGGTTCTTCAAGGTTGAATTGTAAAGATTATAACATGTTTTGTCCAACTTGTGAATAGCTTCAGAGGGCTGTTATAGCTTATAAATAGGTTATTTCACCTGCCAAAAATTGATCAGTGGTCTTAATGTTGATTGAAGCAATTTTCCTGCTTTAAAAATGACTTGATTTGGTTGTTCAGGGTTAAATTGTGAATATAATACTGTAACTTGCTCTGTCACACTTGTGAAATAGTCTCAGAGGGCTGTTATAACCTATAAATGTGTTATTTCACGTGCCAAAAATTGATTAAAGGTCTTAATCTTGTTTGAAACAGTTTGTATGCTTTAAAAATGATTTTATTTAGTTCAGAATTAAATTGTGAATATAATACTGTAACTTGGTCTCTCGCACTTGTGAAACAGTCTCAAAGGACAATACTAATTCTGTATTTTGCCTGCCAAAAATTGATTTAGGGTCTTAATCTGGATTGAAACTCCATAAATCCAATCATAACCGGTTTATTGATGTGCATGTAAACATGGTCAATGATCATGTTTACATGTACATGAATAAACCGGTTATGATTGGATTTCTCCAGTTATCTGATTATTCAAGTGGCCATGTAAACAGAATAAGCAGATAAAGGCCATGAAACTGGGGTCATTAACTCAAATCATTTACCCTCCAGTAATCTGTTTATTCAGTGCATGCAAACACAAGAATACTGATTATTGGCATTATCAGTTTATTGCCAGTAATAGGTTTATTGTGACCATGTAACCGGAGTCATTGTTCAAAATATAAACAAGTTCCAGGACTAAACGGTAGATGGCAGCAATATGATATCTGGTTCCTTAAATGGCATTTGTTTTTATCGTGATCAAGATATTGTTTGTTAGCAGCTTCAGTTCAAAACAGAGCAGAAAAGGAAAAAAAAATCAGGCTGTTCATACTTTGATGAAGATTCATCATTCAGGTTGTTCATGTTTTGTAAAAGATCAATGTGTAGAGGAGCTGGAAATGATGAGGCGATTTTGTATTAAAAACAGAGTCTTTAATGAACAGCTCTCCTATCTTGTCTCATCTGGTGCAGAGCTTGGCAGAAGGCAAAGAGGAAGATTTCTGCCCAGCTTGCTGGTTAAATACAGGCACATATCAAAGACATGCAAAACACAAGCCGACATCCCCCGTTATCTTAATCCCCCCCATTGTCCTGTTAACTCCTCCCCACGTCTTGGGAGATGATGGGAAAACCTCTCCTCGCCTTAGGGGGTGAAGGTGTCAAGTCTGTCCCGCCGCGTCCTGTGACGTCATTGATCTTCACACGGCGGTGAGATTCCTTTGTCCTTTCGGAGGTGTGAAGTTCCTTTGCATATGTTGTCCCAAACATTTCCACATGCTCTAACATATGCAGGTATGGGATATATGAGTAATATATACCACAGGCCCCCCAAACAACTAGGAAAGGACACAGAAAGGTTCACAGTCTAGGGTAATTACTACGACATACTACGTGTTACAGCTGTTGCCACAGAAGAAACTTTCAAGCAGCCATGCTCCTAAGAGAGTTCAGTGGTAAACATAACAGCATAGTACAATCATAAGTCAGTCCTAAACTGTTGTAGCACAATTAATGAATAATTGCGGAGTGGTTAATATCAGTCCCTGTGCTGTCTGGGTTTTAATCTTCTCCCAAAACTGCTGTAGGTTGGTTTAGGCGTCCTGCTGGGACCTTCTTGTGAGGAATCTGCAGTGTGGGAAGGAGAGAGATTATTTGTTCCCTGCCTGGGGGCTGAGACTTTTCCCTTGGGGGGTCTACCTCGCCGAGGTGCTCGAGCCAGCTGTGCAGGTTCGTCTCTCAACAAGAAGGCAGGTTTGAGTCTGTCAATGCTGACCGTTTCATTTCTATCCCCATAATCAAGCACAAAGTGTTTGTCACCATTTTCCAGCACTCTGTACGGGCCATCGTATACTAGACGTAACGTTGGTTTTAGAGCTTCATGCTTAACAAAAACAAACTCAGCGTTTTTTAAAGTTTGAGGAACAAAAACTCGTGGAAAGGAGTGATGAGCTGGACCGTGGAGAGAGTCCGGTCTGTTACTGCCTAAAAACCTTGGGACTGGGAGGTGCCCTGGTTCCAGGTTTTCTGGTAAAAATTCACCTGGTAGTCTGATAGGCTGAGCAAAGACTAATTCTGCAGGGGAAGCGTCTAAATCCTCTTTAGGTGCCGCACGCAACCCCAATAAAACCCAGGGAAGTTTATTTACCCAATTTGTGTCCGTTAATGAGGCTCTGAGGGCGGCCTTTAAGGACCTGTGAAAACGCTCGCATAACCCATTAGCCTGAGGGTGATAAGCGGTGGTACGGTGAATTGTTGCCCCTAAACTGTTGGACATGGCTGACCAGAGCTCTGAGACAAATTGAGGCCCCCTATCTGACGTGATGTCTGATGGGACGCCGAAACGTGCCACCCAATTTGTTAGAAAAATGCGAGCGACTTCCTCCGCTGTAGTTGCCGCTAGAGGGACTGCCTCTGGCCAGCGCGTGGTGCGGTCTATCATTGTTAGCAGGTGTGTGAAACCCTGGGAGGAAGGTAGTGGCCCCACGAGGTCGACATGAATGTGGTCGAACCTTCTAGCAGGGATTGGAAAAGGCTCCAGAGGGGCTTTTGTGTGTCTGTGTATTTTGGCACGTTGACAAGGAATGCAAGTTTTTGCCCATTCTTTTACGTTTTTGCGCAGGCCTGGCCACACAAACTTTTCGGCAACCATTTTGACCGAGGCGCGTACACCTGGGTGCGTGAGGGAGTGAATTGCATCGAAAATGCGGCGGCGCCAAGCAGCTGGTACTAACGGGCGAGGTCGGCCGGTTGAAACATCGCATATTAGGGGGGGCACGCCGTCGCGCAACCCTTTTTTCTCCAGCCTTAACCCTGTTGGTCCAGACAGGAGCGCGCGCATGTCTGCATCACTGCTTTGTTCTTCCGCCATGGCTGCATAATCTATCCCTTCATGGATAGGTGCTGCGTATGTGTCTGCGTTAGTGAAGAGTTCTGCTGCTGAGGCAGTGTAATCTGTCTCCTCGCGCTCTGGCGGTGCCACAGCGCGAGAGAGACAGTCCGCTACTACGTTAAGTTTGCCTGCTACGTGTCGAATGTCTGTGGTGAACTCTGAAATCGCAGCTAGCTGTCTTTGTTGTCTGCCCGACCATGGTTCTGAAATTTTAGCCATAGCAAAAGTGAGTGGCTTATAGTCCACAAATCCGTGAAATTCCGCCCTTCTAACCAAAACTGGAAGTGGCGGATGGACAAATGAAGCGCCAGCAGCTCTCTGTCCAAAGTGCTGTATTTGCGTTCAGTTGGGTTTAGTGATTTGCTAAAGAATGCTAAAGGTTGCCAGACCCCGCTGACAAGTTGTTCTACAACTGCCCCTATGGCCAGGTCTGAAGCATCTGTGGTTAGCGCAATGCGGGCCGCGGGATCTGGGTGGACTAACATTGTGGCGTTAGCTAGGGCGTTTTTTACTTCTGCGAAAGCGCGTTCGCGCTCCGGGGTCCATTTGACCGCGTTGGAAGCTTTCTTTTTTTTTAAGCGCGTCATATAGGGGCTGCATGAGCTGAGCTGCGTGGGGGAGGAAGCGGTTGTAAAAATTAACCATCCCCAAAAATTCCTGTAGTGATTTGACCGTTCGGGGCCGTGGAAAACCTACTATCGCATGAACTTTGTCTGGAAGCGGAACTGCCCCCTTCGGGGAGACTTTATGTCCCAAAAAATCAATTTGCGATACGCCGAATGTGCATTTGGCTGGATTGATTATTAGTCCATGCTCTTCCAGCCTCTGAAAAATGGTAGTGAGGTGCTGCTCGTGCTCTTCCTCGGACGGGCTGGCTACCAGCATGTCGTCGAGGTAGACAAAAACAAAGGGGAGGTCGCGTAGGACTGCGTCCATCATACGTTGAAAAGTTTGGGCAGCGCCTTTGAGGCCGAAAGGCATTCGCAGGAATTCAAAAAGGCCAAAAGGGGTTATAACCGCTGTTTTAGGAATGTCTTCAGCTCGGACTGGGACTTGGTGATAACCGCGGACTAAGTCTATCTTTGAAAAAATGCGCTCACCCGCTAGATGCAGTGAAAAGTCCTGAATGTGAGGGATTGGGTAGCGGTCATGCGCTGTAGCGTTGTTTAATCTACGGTAATCTCCGCACGGTCTCCAAGAACCGTCGGATTTCGGAACCATGTGAAGTGGTGAAGCCCAGGGGCTGTTCGAACGTCTAACAATGCCCAATTTTTCGAGAGTTGTAGACTCGTCCCGTGCTATGTTGAGCTTGGCCGCGTCTAAGCGGCGAGCTTTGGCAAAAACGGGAGGTCCCGTTGTCGGAATGAAGTGTTTAACTCCGTGTTTAGCCACAGTGGCTGAGAATTTGGGGGTTGTGAGTGCTGGAAATTGGGTGAGAAGTTGCTCAAACTTACCTCCTGCCGTGGTGACGTTGGCCTGCACAGGTGGTGGAGAAACTCGAGCTGAGCATGGAATAGAAGCAAAAGACAGTGCATTAACCAGGCGCCTATTTGCTAGATCCACTAATAACCCGTGTGCACACAGAAAATCTGCGCCTAACAAGTTAAAACTCACCGCCGCTACAACAAATGTCCATCTGTAGCTGCGGCCGTGAATGAGGAGGTGCAGGCTCTTTTCCCCGAACGTGTCGATGTCAGAGCCGTTGGCTGCCACTGCTCCGTTGCCCCGGGTGCCCATGGCTCGATCTGCGTGGGAGGGCATGACGAAACTCAGCTGAGCTCCCGTGTCGATGAGGAACTGCTTGCCTGTGTGTCCATCCGTCACGTATAACAGCTTATTTTTCTCGCCGAGAACCGCTGCTGTTAACGGCCCTTGGCTTTGGCGTTTTCCCGACATCGTTAACTTGCAGGGGGGAACGCATTTATGGGCTTTCTCGGCGAAGTGGTGGTGATAATAACAGACGTCGATCTGTTTGTTACGCTTGGGCCGCGCCGCTGTCACCGTGGGCTGGGTCTGCTCCGTGGGTTGTGGTTCTCCATGGCTCGGGGCATCAGTTTTGAGGTCTGCGGATGCCGCTGTAGGTGTCCGCTCCTTGCAGGCGTTGATGAGCCGATAAGCCTCGCTGGCCAGTGTGCGGAAGTCTTGGTGGGTGTTGCACTTCGTATTGGCGAGTGTCCCTCTCATGTGTGGTGGAAGTGTACTGAGGAAAATAAACTGGAAAAGGAAATTGTCGTTGTCCTCCTCCTCAAGCTGCAGCAAATCCTCCATGAGGGCCTTCGGATTGCCCCCTCTGTGGCCGTAGACCGCCAGGATCCTCTCGGCTCTTTCCTCCGCTGGTGGGACATAGTTCGCCACGATGGTCGCCTTGAGCGTCTCATACTTGTCCCGGGCCGGTGGTCGCCGGATCAAGCTCCGCACACACTTCGAAGTGGCGGAGTCGAGTTTGGAGACGATATGGTAGAATTTTGTATCGTCTGCTGTGATGCCCGCCAGTATGAACTGGGCTTCAGCTTGTAGAAACCAAGAGGCGGGGTCTTCTCGCCAGAAGTCTGGCAGCTGGACAGCGACGGCGTTCGTGCACACCATCACTGTTGTGCCCGCCGGGTGAGAGTGCCTTGCCTCGGCTCTCACGGCGGTGCTGGAGCTCGGTTGAGCTCTCTCAATTCCTTCTGCCGGAGGGGACAGCTGTCTGTCTGCTCCCTCGTCTGCGTCGTTGCTGGCGTATGTCAGAGTCGCCACGGATGAGTCGCTTGAAGAACGCCTCCGGTCCATACTCGCGTCAAGGTCACCAGTGTAGAGGAGCTGGAAATGATGAGGCGATTTTGTATTAAAAACAGAGTCTTTAATGAACAGCTCTCTTATCTTGTCTCATCTGGTGCAGAGCTTGGCAGAAGGCAAAGAGGAAGATTTCTGCCCAGCTCGCTGGTTAAATACAGGCACACATCAAAGACATGCAAAACACAAGCCGACATCCCCCGTTATCTTAATCCCCCCATTGTCCTGTTAACTCCTCCCCACGTCTTGGGAGGTGATGGGAAAACCTCTCCTCGCCTTAGGGGGTGAAGGTGTCAAGTCTGTCGCCACCGTGTCCTGTGACGTCATTGATCTTCACACGGCGGTGAGATTCCTTTGTCCTTTCGGAGGTGTGAAGTTCCTTTGCATATGTTGTCCCAAACATTTCCACATGCTCTAACATATGCAGGGATGGGATATATGAGTAATATATACCACAAATGGTACAATAAATGTAAACATTTTATAACATGCTTGTACTTCTAAATTTGAAGTTGCCATTAAGTTGTTTTGCTATTATTTTACTGGTCCAGCCCAGTTGACATTAAATCCAGCGGTATGTGGCCCCTGAACTAAAATGAGTTTGACACCCATGGTCAATAGTTTTCTTGATGCCCTTCTTCTGGTATCCTCCAATACTGCTGGGATGGTGACTTTCCAAACCTCTCACAAGACTTGCTCTAAAATGTTTCACAGTAAAATGAAATAAAATGTAAAACTCTGGTTACTTACAATATGATACTGATATTCACTTAACACAAGTAAGCCACCTCCTACACTTCATTCTGGACTTCATCTGGTGCGATGACATCTTGCTCCAGCCAAAACAGGCAGAATGTGTTTTGTGTTGTGTGCATGTTTTGGTGGTGGATTGGACTGGACGTGATTAATCCAGCATCTTGTATTGTTATTCCACAGACGTTGCAGTTTGCTGTTCTTTTATTAATCCCCAGTATGAAGTTTTTATAACCAAGACTTAGCCGGTGGGCGCCGCCATAATTGCTGTTATTTATGGTTGGTAAAATGCTCTATATGTTCATTTTCTCTTTGAGAAAAAGCTTGGAATTTTAACTGATCAAATTGTTTTGACACTTGACACATTTATTCTAATTCCAAACAATCTACAAAACAACCCAAGAGTTATAAATACAGTAATTCAAATGCAGCTACCTTAACAATCAAAAATGCCACAGTTCATCTTTTTGAGTGGGTGTGTTGTCATGACACGATGTGGTGCAATAGAAAGTAATACTTTGGGAGGTGCTGACATATGTCTATCTCCTTGTACAACTGATCTGGGTTTTCAGTATTCAACAAGTCACCTTTAGGTATTAATTAGTCATTTAAAATGTTGTTTTTCCAACATAGCAAACCACCCTTCTTATAGTGGGATTACCTTCTACTAAGTGAATTTCTTTTTTTATCATCATCATCATCATCATTATTGAAGTACAGTAGTCGAGATAAAGTGTCACAGATCTCTCACATTTGCCACAAAATCTGTTTCTAAAGTCAATCTGGCTGAATTTTAAATTTGTCCAAGCTATTGGTCTCTGGGGTGAAACAGGTGGTGAGGCTCAATGTCGAAAAGATGCTTCTGAACATCAGCGGGAATGTGTGGATGTGATAAGGTATTTGTAATATATTTTATTCTAAACTCAGTGTAAATGTTAACATGTGTGGGTGAAAATGTGTACGAACATTTGCTTTGATCTTTATTTTTTTCTGTTATTTCTGTTTATTCGTTCCCGGTTGTGCGTGTGCGTGTGCGTGCATGTGTGTGTGTGTGTGTGTGTGTGTGTGTGTACATGCTCGTGCTGCAGTAATAGAAGCTGTCCTGCAGCACACAGTCTGGTGTTTGCAGCCGGAAAGCTGTCATAAACAATCTGCTCCAGCGTCAGTTAAACAGCAAGCGTGGGAGAATCGGGTGCTCTGTAGGCTACAACCAACCCCGCGCTCTCTAAATAGACCAACCCATCTGCCTAATGCTTTGATATCAAAATGAGCAATGGATATCCCATATGACACTGCAATAGTTCTGTGACAACTGCTTGGCTGGGACTCAAATGACACTGGTCGGTGGCTCAGTGAGGTTTTGCGCTTTGATACTGACTAAAGCTGAAGTTGCTGTTATGCTACACTGCGAAAACTGGCAGACTGAGGATATGTTCCTGCAGGAGATGAGCCTTTTTCAGGTTCAAATGATTTCACACATGGATTTGATGAGTTTCTGTGTAGAAATACTCTCCAGGACATAAGCCTTCTAGCCTTGGAGCAGGATATGTGTGGTAAAATATAGACATATATCATGAAATAACAGTTGTCAAAGACACTTGGCAGCACATCAGGTCAACTTGTAACCAAGTTCTGAGGGTGTTTTATGGAAGCAAAATAAACGTTTTTCAGAACATGATGAAAATTATTAGACTTACTTTGTCAACTCCTTGACCAACAATCTCTTGATGTACTGAATGTGTCTTTTAAACTAAAAGGTTTCTTTTTTATACTTGATCCAGTGGTTTATTGATTGTTGGCATGCTTGCAGACCAATTTTTGAAGTGATGTTTTAAGGGATACTGATAAGTGTGAAGCGGTTTTTAGCAGTGTCTTTTTATTCAATTAGATTTTTATAATACCCTATTACTTATTTATTAATCACAATAAATTATTTATTTAGAACCTATTCTGCATGACTATTTATGATTAGGCTATATATACAAAATCCACAGCTTTCTTTCCTTAAAATCTTATTTACTGCTTATTAATAGTAAATAAGCATGCTGCTGTTATATTTATTCAGATCTTGTTGGGTTTAAATTAATACAGTAGATTTTTTTCTCCTCTCGGCGCCACACCAGTCGGCTGCCTTTTGCAACAGCGGCTCGATTCCGAGTTTTTTTTTCCCTTCCTCTCTCTTTTGATCACTTTTTTTTTTCACCCCACTTATATCACGGACACACAGATCATCCCAAATGTCTCCTGAGCCGGTGGACGGAGCCACTGTTTATAGCAGGATACGATATAACAGGGAAGAGCTGCTAGCATTTAACCGCCACCCGGTCCCACTGGAAAAACTCGACATACCGAGAGAACTGAGGCGAAAACGCCGCGGCTGCCGGGCTGGAGTAAGGCGGAGGACAAAAAATATAAGGTACAGACCCTCCCTTCCATCTGTTGTCATGGGAAATGTACGGTCGATACTGGGAAAGTTAGATGAGCTAGCGGCTATCTCCCGTTATGATAGCACTTACCGGGAGTGCTCTCTCCTTTTGTTTACTGAGACGTGGCTAACTGAACTAGCAGCAGATGCTAACATTGAGCTGGAGGGTTTTCACACGATACGAGCTGACCGAACACCAGAGAGTGGCAAAACTAGGGGCGGTGGAGTGATCATGTATGTTAACAACAACTGGTGCAGACCGGGACATATCACTGTTAAACAACGACACTGCAGCAAAGACATTGAGTTGCTAGCTGTTAGCATGAGGCCTACATATCTCCCGAGAGAACACTCACATGTGATCTGCATTGTTGTTTATGCAAATCCGACGGCGAACGCTGGGACAGCGCGTGACGTCATCCATTCAGTAACCAGCAGGCTGCAGACAGAACACCCAGATGCTCTTCTCCTCATCTCAGGCGATTTCAACCACGTTTCACTGTCTCCCATTCTGCCCACTTTCACCCAGTATGTCACATGCCACACTAGAGACAATAAAACACTGGATTTGTTCTACGCAAACACTAAGGAGGCGTACACCTCATCACAACTCCCCCCACTTGGGAGATCGGATCACAACTTGGTTCATCTCCGACCGGTGTACAAACCCCTAGTGCACAGACAACCTCCGGCCATGCACACTGTGGAGTTATGGTCTGAGGAGACAATGGACACTCTAAAGGACTGTTTTGAAGCCACTGCCTGGAAGCAGCTCTGCGATCCACATGGTGAGGACATCGATGGCCTCATTCACACCTTCACGGGCTACCTCAGCTTCTGTGTGGACAAATCCGTTCCCACCAAGACCATACGGCGTCACTCAAACAACAAACCCTGGATCAACCCTGAGATAAAAACACTTCTGAGAGAGAAGAAGAGGATCTTCAGGTCGGGGAACAGGGAGATGCTGAAGTCCGTACAGAGGGAGCTGAGGAGAAAGATCAGAGAAGGCAAGGACAGCTTCAGGAAGAAGATGGAGGACAAGCTGCAACAGAGCGACATCAGCGGGGTCTGGAGAAACCTCAAAACCATCTCGGGGCTCCAGAATACCTCCCCCCAGGCCACGGGGGGCAGGGAGTGGGCAAACAACCTGAATCTGTTTTTCAATAGATTTGACCAACCGCCCTCCCCCCTGTCTGCACAACAACCACTGCTGCCTCTAAGAAATCAAGTCCTGCTACCCACTCCCCACTCCACCGACACCCCCCCCACTCCCAACACACAGCCCCCCATCCTGACCCTGACCAAGACCCAGGTGAGGACGGAGCTGAGGAAGATCAAGGCGAGGAAGGCGTCGGGACCGGACGGCATCAGCGCAAAGCTCCTCAAGTCCTGTGCAGACCAGCTGTGTGGGATTGTGACGTATATCTTCAACATGAGCCTGAAACTGGGGAGGGTACCACAGCTGTGGAAAACATCTTGTGTGGTACCTGTACCAAAAACTTCCCACCCCAAAGACCTGAACAGCTTCAGACCGGTGGCCTTGACGTCCCACTTGATGAAGACCCTGGAGAGACTGCTCCTTGCTCATCTCCGCCCCCTGGTGGAACCAGCGATGGATCCACTCCAGTTCGCCTACCAGCATGGCATTGGGGTGGAGGATGCGGTGATCTTCCTCCTTCACCGTTCTCTGTCCCACCTGGAGAAGCCCGGGAATATGGTGAGGATCATGTTCTTTGACTTCTCCAGTGCTTTCAACACCATCCAACCGATGATCCTGAAGGACAAGCTGCTGCGCGCAGGGGTGGACCAGCACCTGTCATCATGGATCCTGGACTACCTCACGAACCGGCCTCAGTTTGTGAGAACCCGGGACTGTGTTTCCGACACGATCATCAGTAGCACGGGGGCCCCCCAGGGAACGGTGCTGGCTCCCTTCTTGTTCACTCTTTATACTGCGGACTTCTCACACAACACAACACATTGCCATCTACAGAAGTTCTCTGATGACTCTGCGATCGTTGGTCTCATCTCCAGCGGAGATGAAGCTGAGTACAGAGGGCTTATCCAGGACTTTGTGGACTGGTGCCATCGGAACTGCCTCCAGATCAACGCGAGGAAAACTAAGGAGCTGGTGGTGGACTGCCGCAGGCATGGGCAGCCCCTCACAGCACCAGTAAATATACAGGGAACAGACATCGAGATGGTGACATCCTACAAGTACCTGGGTATTCATCTGAACAATAAACTAGACTGGTCACACAATACTGACGCACTCTACAAGAAGGGACAGTGCAGGCTGTTCCTGCTGAGGAGACTCAGGTCTTTTGGTGTACAAGGGGCGCTGCTGAAGTCATTCTATGACACGGTGGTGGCATCAGCCATCACTTTTGGAGTGGTCTGCTGGGGCAGTGGCATTACTGCAGCCGATAGGAAGAGACTGAACAAACTGATTAAGAAAGCTAGCTCTGTCCTGGGGCAACGCCTTGATCCGATGGAGGAGATAGGAGAGAGAAGGATGGTGGCTAAACTGTCATCTCTGCTGGAGTCCGAGTTCCACCCTATGCAGGACATACTGGATGCACTGAGGAGCTCATTTAGCAGCAGACTACATCATCCCAGGTGCACAACCGAGAGGTTTCGTAGGTCCTTCCTACCAACGGCTGTCAGACTGTACAACCTAAGCAGGGCTGCTCGCAGAGATAGCAAAAAGACGTAACAAACTAA
Organism: Pholidichthys leucotaenia; assembly: GCA_020510985.1. Lineage (NCBI taxonomy): Eukaryota > Metazoa > Chordata > Actinopteri > Cichliformes > Pholidichthyidae > Pholidichthys > Pholidichthys leucotaenia. Next base: position 142,427,218 of record CM035844.1, read on the forward strand.
TAGTTTTTTTTTTTTGAATGCAAAAGATGCAATAGACTTACACAATGGTCCTCTCCGGCATACAACTAGGAACATACCGGTCGCTATGGAGGGTGAGAATATGTATGGGCACATAATCATACCATGTAGGATAACTAAATAGACGGTTATGCTGTTTCATCCCACCTAGCAACAATGCTCTGCACTGTGTGTGTTTATATATTTACATATTTATTCCATCTAGCTACAATGCTCTGCACTGGGTGTGTTTATATTTATATATCTATATATTTATTCCATCTAACTACAATGCTCCGCACTGTGTTTTTATATATCTACATATTATTCCATCTAGCTACATTGCTCCGCACTGTGTGTGTTTATATACTTGCATATTTATTCCACCTAGCTGCAATGCTCCATACTGTGGGTGTTTATATATTTACATATTTATTCCATCTAGCTACAATGCTCTGCACTGTGTGTTCATATATTCATATATTTATTCCATCCAGCTACAATGCTCTGCACTGTGTGTCTGTGTGTGTGTGTGTGTGTATATATATATTTTATAGTAATATGTACATATGTATATTAGCTGCTCTTGCTTGCTTGTTTTTTCTTGCCTTCTGATTGTTGCTCTGAGTGTAGCTATCCCTGTGCTGTTGCAATCCTGGAATTTCCCCGTTGTGGGACTAATAAAGGCTTATCTTATCTTATCTTAGATGCCTAAGTACTAATTAGATGATAATGAACAAGCACACACTTTAGAATGAGAAACTTACCCTGAGTATGGAAGGCTTGATTTAAAGTTATTTGGAGAGTAATAAAACATGAATTTTGTGTTTTGTTCTCATCTAATCAAAGTGAATTGAAATCATATTTTATCTTGCTTTTGTAAGTCCCTCACAATGAGCAACAAGAATGTGGCCAAGGGGACAGGAGGTGAAGCCCAGGTGGTGATGACCAAACTTCCCGCACTGGAGGCAGACACTCTACTTGTGTCACCAACAGGCAAGCCAAGTAGGAATGCCCTTCCTCACTCCGTCACATATTCCCCTTCAGATTTTGACACCTTCCTGATGTCAGAGCTGCATTTAAGCTTGAAGGATTTCTGACTATGTTACTAGGGGTGGGCAATAGCCAAAAAATATCATGGCATTCCTGTGAATTTTCACGATAACGACATTCTGGAGGATATCACTAAATACTTTGTTCTTTTTAATTAATAAAGGACAGTTTCACAGGCCACCGTTATTTGCCTTCAACATATTCAGTTAAAACAAAACAAAAACATCTCCTGTTTACAAACAGTAACTCAGACTGAGTTTTGAATATGTTAAAACTTTATGAAATATTACAAGAAAATAATATACAGTATGTCGATATACTGTACAGTATATGCTGAATCAGTTTACCTGTATTAGAGGTCGACATGATCAGACCTCTCTTCGGGCTTTTTGGCTCTTGTCGCACTGAAAAATGTGGTTCTTTTTCTTTGGATAGCTGAATAAATTTAACCTGATGCAATCAAAATGGAGCAAAAATATAACCCCATACACCAGCAGCTTCATACCAGAACAATTTTGCTAATGTGCAGAAAAATTTGTTGGTCAATTATCCGCACTGCCCTATCTTTTTTTTTTAAACACGGCAGAAATCTGAAACAGCCTTAAAAACATAAATATTTCCACACAACTAGATCCAGTTTTAGGTAAAGGCCCTGTCACACTGTAACAATTTAGGCAGTGTGTGCCAATGTATAAAAAACACTGGCATATGCCCAAAAGGTGTTTGTATCGTGCATCCATAATGAGTTGGATGTATACATAACATATTAGTAACTTATATAGAAACATTTTGATAACTTATAGATAACTTATACCAACGAATGCTTAGCGTGTTGTCGGCATTCACAACTTGTGCCAAATGATAGTCTAACTCATGCATAGCGCGGTCGTGTCAAACTGCTGTCGCCTCCTTATCCATGAATCCTAGGTGTGCGAGAGCATGGAGGCTCCATCATCTTGATTCAACCGAGATGATTCTCTTCTCCAAAGACCATCACGTCGGGGGGCATGACCAACCTGGCAGATCTGTCATATCTGTCAGGTCAGTCACACCTACGGAAAGGATAAAACAGCTGATGGGACATGTCACGAATGTCACATGACAGTCGAAACATGTCAATGTATGAAACATCTCTTTGTCTGAATAGAAGAACAAGACCAGTTTGACATGGACATCTGTTCACCATAGAGGCTTGAGGAGTACTGATGGGTTCCTCATGTGAACCAACGCTGCCAATAAGCCATTATACAGTAGCTGCAAGTTAGAAACACATTCAGTAAGTTCTGTGGTCATCTGGAACACGAAGCATGTTACTCATAGGTTAGAAACAAGTTTTGGGTACGCTAGACATTATCTTGATGTATTTCGGCTTATGAGTAACTTACAAGTAACGTGTGTGAACGTGTGTCAACGATCGCATAACTTACCTACAACTTATGGCTCGCGTATGTGGGACGTATGAGCCACACGCTGGATACATTGAAATCTTTTGTGCACGCTGGTATATACCGTACTACGACATATACCAGTGTGCTTCAGTGTGCTATTAACTTATACAAAACTTACCCGTAACTTATTCGACGTACGCCAATGTACTCGCCAAATTTTTTAAACGTTGGTATACGCTGTCTAAATCGTCAAGGTGGGACAGGGGCTTGACTCAGGCTACAGAGCAGTCTCACCATGCCTTGTTTGTTTACCGTAACCACAAAAACACCAAACTTAAGTCAACAGCATAATGGCATAACATCATCACTCTACAGACTCCAAATGTTGTGACATTCATTTTTACGCCAGTATCAAAATTTATATCAGTATTATCGTGAACAATATCCTCAACAATTTCTACAGCTGTATCATCGAGAGCATCCTGACCAACTGCATCACTGCTTGGTATGGCAGCACCACTCCCCTGGACCCCAAACGCCTGCAGAGAGTGGTGAAGACAGCGGAGAAGATCATCAGGACTCCACTCCCCTCTCTGCAGAGCATCTACCACCGCAGAGTCCAAAGGAGAGCTGACACCCTCCTCCAGGACCCCACCCACTCACAGCACAGACTGTTCACACTTCTACCCTCAGGCCAGAGGTACAGAAGTGTGAAATGCAGAACAACCAGACTGAAGAACTCCTTCTTTCCCACGGCCATCAGACTCCTGAACAGATAACAACTCCCAAAACTCTGTAACACAGCTTTGCATATAGGAACTCACACACTGGCTGCTAAATTTGCACACTGCTCACCTGTACAGTAGATATAGTCTCACCCGTCTGATGTCCATATCATCTCTGCTGCTACTTATCATGCACAGTCTACTGGTACTAGCGGTACAGAAATTAACACCAGGTGCTAATTTGTAATGTGTAATTATACACTGCTCGTTGCACAATGCTCATTTGCACACTGTACATAGATTCATGTCATCTCAGGTTCACATCATTTCTGATATCAATATACCACTATCACTTTAGTCATCCAGTGAATTTTCAGTTTCATTACTCTTGTCTGACTGCTTTAACTGCCTTAACTGTCCAAACTGCCTAGTGTGTGTTAGTACTCATTAAGGAGTCCTAACTGCCTAACTGTGTGTTGGTGTGTGAGTTATTAGCATCCATTAGTATTAGGATTGAATTACTGTGTTAGTGTGTCATGACCTTATTAGAATTGTTGTTTCTGTACCTACTACCTTGGCATTCGTTCGGAGAGCAAAGTAAGAATTTCATTGCTCAGGAAATGTAGCATTTCTTAACTGTGCACATGATAATAAAGCCTTTGAATCTTGAATCAATATGATATGGCACCACCAGTGAGTCCTACCAGCAACGCCTGTTGTGGTGGGGACCAGACACCACTTGCAGGACCGACACACCGGTGGCATCTGGGGAATAGGACTGATATGTCTCCAGTAAATCCTGCCAACCAAAGCCAGTTGTGACCAAGGGAACAGGCAGTGAAACCCAACTGTTGATGTACAAACAGGAGTCCTGCACCAGAGTCTAGCACTACTACACATCAAGAGTGTTGACTCACTTGATGAGACAAGTAGGAATGCCCTTATTGACTCCGTCGCATACAGAAGATTTTCATGTGTATATTGTGGAATATCTGCTTAACCACCAATAGCTCTTCATCCACAGCAACTGCGGATATTTAAATGAGTTTTTGCAAGGATAATTAGCACTGAAAATATTTCCTAAACTTTGAATGCTGTATCTGGGGTGAGATTGTTTTTAGTAATTTGTAGACTCAAAGCTTACTATATATACAGTTTCTTATATGACAATCTGTACCAGGAATAATTGTTTTTTGAGTCAAGACTTATTTTTCCCTTATATAAACACTTTGGGGGCTGTTTGTTCAGAATCTAGATGATTAGGAGGGTTAAACATTTACCAACTAGGTCTAAGAAAAAGAAAACTTTCCAGTGTTCAGCCCTTCAGCTCTAATATATACTGTGTGTTCTTTAATTAGATCAGAGGATTGATCATCTGTGACCTTCTTAGTTTTACATTGAATAGTGATGGTCTGCACTGAACCGTTAAGCTATCAATAATATATTTGCCTGGTAGGGCCGGAGTTAGACTACACAAAAACACAAGAATGCTGCTCTATAGTGTATGTGCAAATAAAGGCAACTTTTTTTGGCCTTACTTTCGTGTTTAGTGTGATACTGTATCTGCTTGTGTGGCTCTCTGCCTACACAAAGAGGCTGACCAAAATAAACTTAAGCACTCAGGGCTGTGCATGCCAGCAGCACGTAGCCTTGGGAATTTAAAATATGCTGACTAACATCTCACAAAAAATATCCTTGATTTTAATGGTAGGTTTTTTTTGTTTTGTTTTGGGTTTTTTTTGCTGCAAGTGGAACAAATAGAAACAGCAGAACAGACCTCCGTTTCTTCCTAATGTCTTTGAAACTGCCACTAGTGGCAGGAAGCAGCTAGAACATGTAAAAGCACACCTGCACAGCTTTGCCCCATTTCCACTACCAGGAACAAGGAACCAGTTTTGCAGGAACTTCCCCCATGTGTGTGTCTCCACTACCAGGATCCTCCCCTAAGAGGGAGTTTTCAGGAACCTTTAGCGGCCAAAACATGGCCCTGGGGTGCATTTCCCAAAAGGATCATTGTTAACTAAGGTAGCGACTTCTGTGGTATGATCTATTCAGCTGTGACTCAGGTGTTTCCCAAAACCAACAATCAAAGCACAACAGTTCTACTTACAAAGTCCAATGCATCGTTGAACAACACAGGTGTTTCCCAAAACCATAGTTCTAGTGAGCATTCACAAACACTGTCATAAAGTTGTGTTGTTGCAACGACAGCTCAGGAGCTGCGGTAGAAACTTAGTAGCTGGAGAAAATGGAAAATGTTGACAGAGGACAGGGCTGACATTAATGATAAAATTAGTGGTGAGCATTATGTGGGTGATTCTACAATTTGAGGGCAATTTTAGTTTCAACAGTTGAAAAAATACCCTTTATTTTGTACATTTCTATTATGTATTTTTTTTTTAAATAACAAACCATCAAATAATGTACGTTAGTGGCTGTGGGTTACATTTTGAGCAGCCTTGTTACCAAAAAACATAGTTTATAATATTTGACTATTATATTAAAAAATGTTCACATAAGACTATAGAGTAATTTAAACAACTTTTGAAACCTACCCACCCACCAATGTTTTCTATAATTTCAGCATTGACATTAAAATCTTTGCTCAAGTACACTGTGCATATAGCTATTAGAAAGACAACAGATTAAACCCTTGAGCTGATACAACCATTTATGATGTATACCAAAGATATAGAGCAGCATCATCAATCTACTTGGTAAGATACACGCATTTCACTAAAGTAGACTATGTTTGATGCGTGTAATCATTATTCTGCTCATATTTTACTCATTTTCAATTTTGTATATGTGCTACCTGTAGTGAATTTAGTGTTTGTTTAGACACACTGTATTCTCAAACACTGTAGTTTGAGCCATGTGAGTTGAAACCATCGTAGTTCAGATTTTCCAACGGTGTTTTGAGAAACAGTAATAAGTTAGCTGCTTGTTAGTTGACCCATCCATCATACTATGCTGGTTCAAGGCTAGCTTCTATCGTTTGGGAACCACAGCCCTGGTCAGGAGTAGGTACTATGTCAGAGTGGCTCCAAAAAGTGCTGGGTGGGGTTTAGGGTTGACTTGGTGCTGATGGGATAAAACTCAGCCAAAGTGCTTTGTGCAGCACTGGCTTTGTGAACAAAACACACAGAAATAAAAAGCGGCAAATTTGACCAGAAAAAGATAGTAGTGGAGCTCTTATGCTTAAAAAAATTCTAATATAATGCTGCCGTGATTGTGGAGAGTCTAACAGCTATTCGGCATATGCATCAGTGTAGCACGGGCACAGCAGAGAGGCGAGACTGGCAGCTCAGACTGTTTGTAGCCAGAGAGTGAACGCTCAGTCAGCCAGCTGGGGAAAGAGTGCCCTGCTGATGCTGCTCGTGCAGCTCCAGACCTCAAGTTGGTCCCATACACTCCACTTTACATTCATTTCAAGCATAATCATTCTTCTGGATTACCATATTTTAAACATATTTGCCATGCTGCGGTTGGGGCTTAAACTGTCAGACGATTGTCACCAGCAAATCCTCCAGAGACTGATGGTGCCTATCCCCACAGCAGAGACAGAGAGGGTCAAATACAGGAACTTCCTGGTCCCTTCAGTTAATTCCTAGTTCCTGGTATTGGAAATGGGGCTCATGTATTTTATTTTTTTTTTCATATTGTATAAGTTCTCCTTCTGATAAAATACTTGATATATAAATGTACATGTAGCAAGTGCCAGTGTAAGTTACCATGTCAAGAGTGCTGACAAACCACAACAAACCTATATTGTTCCAAGCAAATTATATTAAAATTGTTCAAACTTACCTTTTCACAATATTATAATTTAAATACTAGCACTAAAAAGAATTCCTCTATAGTATGTTTGCCTTTTTTCATACATACTTCTATAAGAGATGCCACACTCTGAGGTTGAAAGGGAAAAAAAAAATCAATTGTACAGTGGATATAAAGTCTACACACCCCTGTTCAAATGCCAGGTTTTTGTGATGTTAAAAAAATGAGACCAAGATGAATCATTTCAAAACTTTTTCTACCATTAATGTGACCTATATCCTGTGCAACCCAATTGAAAAACAAATTGAAATCTTTTAAGGGGAAAAATAAAAAATAAAAAACTTACAATAACCTGGTTGCATAAATATGCACACCCTGTTATAACTGAAGATGTGGCTGTGCTCAGAGTTAACCAATCACATACAAACTCATGTTAAATGGGAGTCAGCACACACCTGCCACCATTTAACGTGCCTCCGATTGACCCCAAATAAAGTTCAGTTGTTCTAGTAGGCTTTTCCTGATATTTTTGTAGTCACATCTTACAGCACAAGCCATGGTCTGCAGAGAGCTTCAAAACCATCAGAGGGATCTCATTGTTCAAAGGTATCAGTCAGGAGGAGGGTACAAAAGAATTTCCAAGGCATTAAATATACCATGGAACACAGTGAAGACAGTCATCAAGAAGTGGAGAAAATATGGCACAATAGTGACATTACCAAGAACTGGATGTCCCTCCAAATTTGATGAAAAGATGAGAAGAAAACTGGTCAGAGAGGCTGCCAAGAGGCTGACAGCAACGATGAAGGAGCTGCAGGAATTTCTGCAAGTACTGGCTGTTTTATACATGTGACAACAATCTCCTGTCTTCTTCATATGTCTGAGCTATAGAGTAGGGTGGTAAGATGGAAGCATTATCTTATGAAGAAAAACAACCAAGCCCAGCTACATTTTGCAAAAACACATTTGAAATCTACCAAACGCATGTGGGAAAATGTGTTATGGCCCAATGAAACCAAGGTTGAACTTTTTGACCATAATTCCAAAAGGTACAGTATATTTGGCGCAAACACAACACTTCTCATCGCCAAAAGAATGTCATACCTACAGTGAAGCATGGTGGTGGCAGCATCATGCTTTGGTGCAATTTTTTCTTCAGCTGGAACTGGGACCTTAGTCAAGGTGGTGGGAATTTTGAACAGTTCCAAATACCAGTCAGTGTTTGCACAAAACTTTCAGGCTTCTGCTAGAAAGCTGAAGATGAAGAGGAACTTCATCTTTCAGCACGACAATGACCCAAAGCACACATCCAAATCAACAAAAGAATGGCTTCACCAGAAGAAGATTAAGGTTTTGGAATGGCCCATCCAGAGTCCAGACCTGAAACCGATTGAACATGTGTGGGGTGATCTGAAGAGGGCTGTGTACAGGAGATGCCCTCGCAATCTGACAGATTTGGAGTGTTTTTGCAAAGAAGAGTGGGCAAATATTGCCACATCAAGATGTGCCATGCTGAGAAACTCCTACCCAAAAAGACAGTGCTGTAATAAAAGCCAAAGGTGCTGCAACAAAGTATTAGTTTAAGGATGTGCATATTTATGCAACCAGGTTATTGTAAGTTTTTTTTTCCCCCTTAAACTGTTTCAGTTTTTTTTTTCAATTGGGTTGTACAGGTTATAGGTCACATTAATGGTGGAAAAAGTTTTGAAATGATTTATCTTGGTCTCATTTTTTTACATCACAAAAACCTGGCATTTGAACAGGGGTGTGTAGACTTTTTATATCCACTGTATGTCTTCAGCTCTCTTTTGCCTGCAAAATTGTTCTGGAGAATACAAGCTGTATCCTGGGAAGTATCTGGGGATCGACTGTGTGATGCCCCACAATGCAATGCTTTGTTTGGCTTCAGACAAGTGTCCTTATCTCCCATCACATCCTCTCAAAGACAATCTCTTTTCAAGCGTCAACTTAAAAAAATGCCACAGTTTAATTATTTTTGTTTGTCTCAGTTTTGGACATATCAGTTCCTCACTGTCTCCACTAATTAGGTATCTTATTAAACTAAATCCCTGAGCTGGGGAACTATTCGGCTAACACCAACTGGATCAGTGCTATCATGTTAGATGATTAGAAGTGAAAGCAGTCCTGATGTCACCGCTTAGATTGTCATTGATCGTGTTTTTTTTTTTTTTTTCCCTCCCCTCTCTATCAAACAACAAGAGAGGAAAATGCTGTTTCTTTTCCACTCACCAGGCTTTTTCTCTTTCATTACACACCTACGCCTCTCATCTGGGTGTGTGATGAAGTGAGTCTGATTGGGTTATTTTTGTGGTATCATTTCTTGGATTTAACAATCTTGTGTTGCGTTCAGAAAAAGAAGCAAGGACTCCATTAAGACTATCAAAATGGTTGGGTTTTTTTATATTTGAGAAGTTATGTAACTATATACTGTACTGTACGACATACAGCATCCATCCTATTTCCTACCACCTTTCCTAATTTGAACCCAGCGCACGTCTAGAATGTCCTCCCTATTTCCCTCTCCGAAGACAGGAGGCCCTAAAACTCTCACCATCGGCTATATTCCCATGACGGATGGTTATGGCAAAGATGTGATCCACATATTTCCACACACACACACACACATGCCCACACATTACATGCACTTAAGCGCTCAAAAACATGCATAGACACACCCACAGTGGACAAAGTGAATGACATTCCAAAGGTGATAATTCATTGTTATGGTTTTCCAAACCAGCTGACGTGCTTATTGTAAGTACACACGCCTGGAGGGATTTATAATAATAGGATGCTTATCATTATGCAGAATTGCCATCTAAGAGAGGAAGATTCGGAAAGTTGAATTTATGCAAAAAGTACAGGCAGCTCATCCAGCTGTCAAGTAAGCATATTCAAGTTTAAACTTGTTTAGATGTTGGATATAAATTTCCTCCTTATTTTTGCATCCAGAAGTTTCATTTTGCTAAAATTCACATAGTTCTTGCAAACTTATGAGTTCACTTTGATTAGACTGGAGTAAGGAGAAGCAAAAATAAACTTTGCATCTCTGCAGTTTGACTCCATTAGGCTAAAAGGAAAAGAAAAGCCCTACTTCAGCTTTAGAGTCTGTATCTGTCTAAGAACTGTATTCCCAAAGGAACACTAGGACCTGTATTTTGCAGTATACCTCAGTTACTTAACTTTCTTACCTAATGCATAATCGAGTGGACTTTTACTGTAACTGCAATGCATGTTTTCAATAGAAATAGGGGATCTGATGACAAGTCAGAAAATAATGCAAAAACACTAATAAACAGGCTGGGCTCATATGTTTATATATGAAACGATGGCGTGCACCTTCTTTGTCTATGCTAGCAGACTTATCTTTCCCAGCTGCTTTGAACCTAAAATACTCCCACAGCGTTTACTAGTTCACTTTCTATTCTGCTGCCTTTCACAGTATTTCAAAGGTCATGGCACTTAGCTGCCGCTGGCCAGTAGGGACTACCACAGGGTTAAAAAATTAAGCAGTTTCCTACATTATTACTTTATTAGAATGAGCAGCACCTCAGATTAGGGGATATTTAGGTGCTCCCCTATGTGAAAACACTGTTGCTGCTGAAGACTGCTGCTAATGCTTTGCACCAAAGCCACCCTGGAGGTTGGAGTTTTCAAGACGATGCTCTATTGTATTGTATCATGTCATAGTCCATAAAGTGCATTATTGACAATAAGACCCTAGATGATTGTGGCTCATATTATCAGCTAAAAGACGTGGAAGAAATGCCTCCTGTAAACTACCTGCAACATGAAGGACAAATGGATAAATAATAAAATAGAAAGCTTGTTCTGTGGAATGTTAAAAATTTGTTCTATTAAGGTTATCATTGTGTCTGTTATGGGGATTTTCCATCACCTGATGAATGGGTTATTCTATCATCATCGATTGAACCTTTGTAGGTGAGCCTCTACTTCACCCATTTGTTTCCAAGGAGAGGTTGAGTGACCATTATCTCTGACAACTGAAAAAAAAAAGAAATATGGAGCTGATCACATCTTGTTCTCCACAAAGAAAAACATTCAAATATCCTCTTGACTTGTGTAGCGGTGAGTAAAATCACTTCAACGGATAACACACACTGCAACACATAAGTTGCATCTGTTAGTTTGTTGCACCTAAACCTGAGTTAATGTTGCTGTTCTTGCTATGTGTCTCACATGATGAATCACCAAATTATCCATGTACTTGTTACTATTTACTATTTGCAGCGGATGTGCAGTGGGATCCATGCATCATGCTCTTAAGCCTATTAATGTAAAGCCAGTCAGTGCTAAGCTAACCTCGCCTCTCCTCTGCACATCTTTGCAGCACCCCTCCGTCTACTTTCCTCAGTGCCCACTACTCAGCATTTACTGATGCTGTGATCTGACCCAGCCTCTCCCTCTGCAGTACCACTGCAGCTCCATCAATCACTCACACTCACACACACTCACGCACACACACTGAGCTTACCGAGGGAAGACAAAGATGCCTCTGTGACAGACACACAAGTCGTGTGTTTCAGTTCCACCCACGTGCCCATGCAGTCAGACTCATATCAATTCATAAAGCAAGCTGAGGATGACCCCAGAGGGAATTAATTAGTTTTAGATGCGTTAACATTATTTTAATGCAGATGTATCTCTATAGATTTACAAGTCTGAGCAGGATTAAGGAAGTAGCAGCGCAGGGGTGTTTTTGATGGGTTTGTACACACAGGTGTTGATGTCACACCCACGCTTATACACATACACGCAGAGGCACAGAGTTGTGTGTGTGTGTGTGTGCGTGCGTGCGTGTCACAGAGTCTTGCGTGTACTGTATGTTGAAAGTGCCGCTGTGTGTGTATTTACTTTGTCTTGTAACTCAGCAAGTGTGTCTCATAGGGTCCTCACTAAGGAGAAAGAATAATAATAACTAGAGGGGACTCAGAGAGTGCATAGCTGCACTAAGGCTCCATCCCTCCCTTCTTTCATCCATCTGTCCATCCAACCCTCCCTCCGTCTGTCTGTACATTGAAAGATAGGGCCTTGGCGGAGGTATCCACTCATGGATCACCTCCAAAATCTAATGGGTTCGTCTATATTTTAAAGGCTACGACTGGTTAAAATTTCATCCAAATCCGTCCAGTAGTTTTTATGTCATCCTGCTGCACAAAAACAGGGGCCTTGGTGGAGGTATGTGCTCATGAATCATCTCCAGAATGTAACGGGTTTGTTCCTTGTGTCCAAGGGCCATGTTTGGTGACAATGTCATCAAACTCATTCAACGGTTTTTATGTAATCCTGCTAACACACTGTGAGACAATAGGGCCTTATGAGAAGGGAGGGCCTTGGCAGAGGTATGCGCTCTCAGATCACCTCCAGAATGTAATGGGTTCATCCTCTGGTGAAAATTTCATCAAAATCTATTGAGTAGTTTTTGCGTTATCCTGCTAACAGACAAACAAGCAGACAGACAGACAAACCACACTGATTACATTACCTCCTTGGCAGAGGTAATAAAGCACTCACATATGTCTGTTTAGCTGCACTGAAGTTGGACGTTTCAAATCAGTGGGATTTGAGAATAGTTAAAATGTTTGTTTTTCTTTTTGATTTTATAATTAGCTCTTTGTCACTTGAGCAATAATTGTTATTAAAAACTTCAAAGGATTTATGATATTAAGCAACCTAATGTTTTTTCTACATTGAAATGGCATTAGGTAAAGTCACAAATAACAACAGAAAAATTAGACTTGTGGATCAGTGATGAAGAATATTGGTTCCGTGCATGGTTCTTTAAAAATAAATTACTTTCATTTAGTGGATGTTGAGACCATTAACTCCACACCCATAATAGTATAACAGAGGCTTTCATTTCATGCCTTTTCCATGTGGAAAATGCCAGGGAGAAATTGCTGTTTCTTGCATAGTGGGACTAATTTCACATGAAAGGCGAAATAACTCAGGACAATATTGCCAGCTAATGGAATGCTATGATGCAAATTAAGAAATTTCACCATGCATTGCCCAGACAATGACGAGAGGAGAACCAAGGCAGCAATTACAAGACATCATCAGTGTTTTTTCCCTCTAAATAAAAAGTCAAACATGTTTGTATATTACTGTCTTTGATCATAACAAAGACAAGTGAGACCAAGTGTAATTTGCTTATTATTAATAATTTAATGGTTTTTTTCTAAAGCTTCAGAGTGAAGCTCACTGTTCCATTTTATGGTGTGTGTTTTTCAGACCGCATGGTTGCACTGCTAATGAGCAGTGAGACAAACTACTCAGATTTGTTCCCCTTCAGAGTGGTATTTCCAAATTAATCATCTTTAATTAGTCAAAAAAGTTGAAAATAACTGTTCAATAATTGTGTTAAAAATTAAAGTCTTGCACAAGTTTCTTGAGCCCCAAGTCTTATGTGAAAACATTTTCCTTATTTTAGCTTTGTGTCATGAGTCTGAGCGCAATATCTCCACCAGCTAAGACTCTTAATTTATGTTTAAGTATTTTTTGTTTATCATGATTACTTTTGTCTGTTTTTGTGTTTATTTTCTGATTTGTTGACATTGAGCCTTCCTTCTTCCCAGACCCTCCCCCCAGTTACTCATTGTTTGTTTCCTCACCATGTCAGCTGTGAGAGATCTGGCAATTAGGTCACTTGCTTGCTTAAATGACTCACACCTGCAGCTCATTTTTCCCATGGGTACTTAAGCACTGCCTGTTCACTGTTGTATTGTGGCTATATTGGTTCAGCTACTGATCACTCCATATCTCCCAGCCTCTGAAGTATTTTTTACTTCTCCAGAGCGCTCCCTGCTCTGAGGCTCATCCTGTAAGTTACTCTTGTTTGCATTTTTTGTATTGTTGGCACAGTTTTTGTACTTTGTTATTTTTTGGTTAATAAATGTCTCAACTCAATTCAGCACCTGGGTCTGTCTTCCTGCCCCGAAGGGGCGTTTATGACACTTTGTTTGTTTGCCTTTTGTATTCCCTTTAGGTGTCTGTCTGTATTTGTCAGGCAAGTTCAAACAAAATTTGTTTCATCTGAATTTGGCTGAAAAGTCCAAAATAGTGTATTCGTACAAATTTGCAAAGGGTCAGAGTTGGTGTGAGTTGTGGCTGTTCATGTCAGGTCTGTGCAGGTATGTAGAAGAACATTAACCAAAGTTGTCACAGCAAACCACATTTTAGGTGCATTAACTTTTAGAAATATGCTATTTTTCACGTGCTCTTTTTCTACTAATGCGTTTGTCACCACCCCCGTGCTCTGTGTTGCCACCTCACCATATGTTCCTTTCTCCAAGGGCTGGCGCACAGTAATGCAGTATAGCGGTGTTGTGGTGTGCCTTGATGTGGCCGTGCCTGGATGCATTCCCACTGTGGCCTCATGGGAGGAGAAAACTGCTCTGACCTGCATTATTATGGTCTAGCCTGAGAACAGGGCCACCCGTACAGAAAACAGAGTAAATGATCTGGGTTGTTTTTATGTGTCGTGCATCTCTGTGGACCTGCATACCTCATACTGTGATTTATACTCAAGATGGCCTATGTCTCCTCCTCATAAAGCACTTGATTTAGATTTTCTATAATTATGCTGTATGAGATAATTAACTTTAATTAAAAAAAAAAAAAAAAGCATAAGGCAAGAGGAGGAAAGTCCTATTTTTTTCCCATATGTGTGCTGTATTTATTCTCAGCAGAGCTTTTTGGTCTCTGGGAAAATTACTGGCTCATCAAGTGAAGTCAAAGAGCCAAAAAATAAAAAATATATTGCTTTTTGGACTTTGTTACTGTGTTCGTCATTAGATTTAAATCAGTGTAGTTGGGGTTCAAGCTGAGCTGTTTCTGCACTTTTCTGCAATGATGATTATGGGAATTTAGTGGAAGCCATTTAATTGGAAGCAGTAAATGGAAACAGTGAGATAACATGATAAAACGGGGATCATTAGATGTATTTGATTAGACATTTTGGGGCTATTTTCCTCACCTAATCATTATTTAAAATGGTACAGTGTTATTGCAACCAGAATTTTAGATAATGTCTTTTTATTACTATCCAAATAGTTATATTATTTTTATTTCTGTTATGACCAAGGGTCCAGCCCATGAAGAAAATACCATCAAAACACATATAAAAAACATGTTTTAAATTTAGCTGAATGATACCTTAAGGTTATAGACTGGAATAAAACTGGAGACACAGGTGTGTGTAAATGGTCCTGATTTTTTCTGACTAATAGTGGAGACTCAGGGACGTGCACAGGTATGGGCTATTGTTGCCCGTGCAACAGGCCCTTTTCTGTCTTTGCCTGAGCTGCCCCTCCAGAGGAGGAAAGAAACTGTTGTTCCTTATTATAGCAGTCTATAATTTCTTTTATTTCATATAAAATACATTTCCTGTTTTCTTATACATTTTCAGTCATTATTACTTTTCTCATAAATTTGAGACTTCTCAAGATTCAGATTCGATTTTATTGTTACTACTAGAAATGGTGTTTCTCGCTGTCTTCATTGGTGTGCATAATATAAAAAGAAAAGGAATAAGGCAGGAAAAAAGCAAAACAACAGCAGTCTATGTACAGTAATGCAACCAGTGGTGCCAGTGGCAACAAGAAAGACACAGACCTCCATAGAGATAAACGATTAATGATGATAAACCCAGCAATCCTATATACAGACAACTAGAGATGGATACCCATAGTTGCAGTTCAATGCGGTAGTGTAGGTGCAGACAGTAATAAATAGGACTGCATGTGATTAGTATCGCTGTGGCAGACAGACAGCAGCAGATATGGCATTTGCGCAGATGGCTGCAGTTAATGTGCAGAGACATATAGCAGCAAAAGTACAACAAAACAGTATTACTGTTGGTGTGCCAGTCTTTCTGTGCCAACAGCTGAGGTAGTTATTGTGCGGGTGATTGTGTTACCCTCCCGGGGGGGGGGGGGGGTGAACAGAGTTCAGGGTCCTGATGGCCTGATGAACGAAGCTGTTAAGCAGTCTTGTGGAGCGGGCCCGGAGGCTTCAGTGCCTTTTCCCTGAGGGCAGGGGGCTGAAGAGGGAGTGTAAGGGGTGGGAGGTGTTGCCTGTGATGCTGATGGCTCTGCGGGAGAGGCAGGTGCGTAGATGTCAGAGGGGGATGGGGCAGAGGGGCACCAATGATCTTGCTGGCTGCTTCCACTGTGCATTGTAGTATCTTCCGGCAGGCGACGGTGCAGCTTCCATACCACACCGTGATGCGTGCTGTCCTCAGTTTGCAGAGGAAATGGAGGTGAGTTTGGGCCTTCTTGGCCAGTGATGGGGTGTTGTTGGACCAGGAGAGGTCCTCAGAGATGTGCACCCCCAGGAACTTGGTGATGCTTACCCTCTCCACAGCTGCACCATTGATGATCAGAGGAGGGTGCTGTGTGTGTCCCCTTCTGAAGTCAACCACAATATCCTTGTCCAATCTCTTCTGTCTTATAAAGTCAATGATTTTGTCTTGAAATTTTCTGATTTTTGGGTAGCAGTCCATTAAAGTTAGTATTGTAGTAGTTGAGTCTTGGTCTCAGGTCTTGAGATCACATTTTCAAGATCTCAGTCTCATCTTAGAATATGAGTCATTTTTACTTGGTCTTGTCTCTGTCTCAAACAAAATAGACTCAGGATTTAAAATCAAGACCACAACTTGTTTATTTGTCTGCATAATTAGTACGAGTGCGGAGAAATATTCCCCTTAAATGTCATTTGCAGGTTTAATTTTATGTCACCACTAACAATCACGGGGTGTGTTTGGAATGTTCACTCACTCCCTCGCTACTCACTATATAGTGAATTTAGATATAGTGAACTATACAGTAAACTCAAAATAACAATATTATTAATCGCTTTCGGACACTACTGGGCTTGTTTTCGCAGCATGGTTAATGATGTCATCACATGAGACAGAAAAACGTAACAGACTAACGGTGGTTAAAAAAAATGAATACCTGCATGTAATTTGTAGTAAATATGTATTAAATCAAATCATTTTTGTTGAATTATGAAATAATAAATACCTTAAGGTAGTTTACGTTGTGATGTGAAGCTCTTCTCTCACTGCTCCATTGGCTGCGCATTGCATTATGGGACATATTGGCTAATGTAGTGACCATCCATTGTACACTACTTTTCAAAATGCACTGTGGGATATTTGAATGTACTCTATAATAAATGAAATTTTCAGTTATTTCGAACAGCACTACAAAATGTAGTAGATTAGTTTATTTGACAGGGACAGTGCAATAAACATAGACAATTAATCAAAGACAATCAATCTGATGTGTTGCACGTAGAGTGTATAGCTATTAGCTAATTTGCAACTCTTGTCCCTGGATGGGCTTTAGAAAAAAGAATCAAGATAAAAAATATACACAATAACCACATACATCAATGCAGAAAAATTATAAATACACAATTATAAATATTATAAATACACAAATATAACAGCCTGACTCACATTTAACATAAATATTATAAATATTATAAATACACAAATATAACAGCCTGACTCACATTTAACACATAACATAACTCACATTTGCCTATTTCAGGCCTTCCTCCCTCCGTCACTCACTATAAACAAACACATTTATTCCTTCCCTTCATTCACTCTCACTTTGCAGACAATTAATTCATACATGAGTACATTCTTGTTTATTTTTCAGCCAGTTTTTAACATTTTTAGTGAATGTTTTAAAGTCCGTTATTATTTTAATTTCATTTGGCATTGTGTTCCAGATGTGACTGCCCTTTATAGAGAAAGCTGTTTGTCCAAATGTGGTTCTGCGGTGGAATATTTTACAGTTATTGTTAACAGAACTCCTGGTGGCTCTGCTGCTGTCCTGTCTTTGGACGAAACCAGCAAGTGGCTCGGGTGCTGATTTATGGAAACATTTGAACGTTAATTTCAGAAGACAGAGGTCAATGAAGTTCTCAAAACTCAATAGGTTGTATTTTTTTAAAACATTACAGTGATGCCACCTAATGGGCTTTTTGTCCAAGATTTTTAGGGTTTGATTATATAATGAACCTATATGTCTTATTGTGGAAGGGGCTGCTTGAGCCCAGACTGTCAAACAGTATGATATATGAGAAAAAACCATAGAATGCATATACAGTGCAGCTGCTTTGTAAGGTATGTAATATCTAATTAATTTAAAGCAGTTCAGATTTTTTTTTTTTTACTGTTTTTGAAATTTTCTTTATATGAAGATTAAATTTGAGTTGAGGATCTAGTACAATGCCAAGGTATTTGAATTCTGTAGCTAAACTGATGTCATGATCATGTATATTAACTTTAAAATGTTGCAGGTTACATTTTTTGATTGAAAAGCACATCGAGACTGTTTTCTGAAGGTTCAGCAATAGATGGTTCTTGAGGAGCCACTCTTGGACATCAACCATACTTGTAGACAGTACATCTGCAGCCTGTGCTGGAGTCTTGGCAGCTGTGTAAATAACTGCATCATCTGCATAAAGTTGGCATGTTGCAGCTGAGCAGTGTAACGGCAAGTCATTAATAAAAATGCTGAAAAGTAAAGGACCAAGAATGGACCCTTGTGGGATACCCATGCGGTTGTTTAAAAATGAGGATTTATCCTGGTGAACTTTTACACACTGTTCTCTATTCTGGAGATAAGATGCAAACCATTCTAATGTATTTGGGGAGAAGTTAAAAGATACCATTTTGGATAAAAGCAAACTGTGGTTTACAGTATCGAAAGCCTTTTTGAGATCTAGAAAAACAGCTCCTACCACATTACCCCTGTCCAAGGACTGTTTGACGTTTTCAATAAGGCAACAATTTGCTGTTTCTGTTGAGTATCCTGGTCTAAAACCAAATTGATGTGGATGAAGAAGTTGACTGTCTTGTAAGTAGTCTATCAGCTGTGTAGCTACAACTTTTTCAAGAACCTTAGATAGGACTGGTAAGATAGAGATTGGGCGGTAATTGCATATATCGTCTTTACTGCCTGATTTATGAACTGGTATGACGACAGCTTTTTTCCAGCCAGATGGAAATGTACTAGACCTAATGGAGAGATTAATGAGATGAGTCAGTGGTTTGATTAATATTTTGCTGTGCATTTTGAGAAAGGAGGTGCTCATATTGTAGATATCATTAGTTTTTGAGTTTGACAGTGTTTTAACAATACCAGCAATTAACTTCTCATTTACCTCATCGATGTGAAAAGTATCTGTTGGAAGTATGGAATTTGTGTTGTTGAGCACATTTGGCAGCACAAAAATTTTTGTTAAGTCTTCCACAGAGCCCACAAAGTGTGAATTAAATTCATTTGCCAAAGTAGCCTTATCACTGACGGTCTTGCCATTGATTCTAAGTTCCTTTACCCCCTTCTGATCGTTTTTTTTATTAGTTAAGTTATTTAAATGCCTCCATAGGGAACTGTTGTTATCCTTTGCATGATCTATCAGTTTATTGTAATAAGATATTTTTGATTTTCGCAGCTCATGTACCACTTTATTTCTTAAACTTTTGTACACAAGGTGATCATTTTGTAGTTTGGAGGTTAGTGATGTTTTCAGTGCATAGTCTCGCCTCTTCATAAGTTTTCTTATTTCATTATTTAACCATGGTAGGCTAATCTTCTGTTGTCTACTTTTAATTTGCTTTGAAAATTTTTCTATAGACTTTGTGATTGTTGCAGTTATAAAATTACAACAATCATCTACTTCACATGTTGACATGAGCTGCTCCCAATTTTGATTCTCTAAGTAATGTTCAAACTCCTCATTTTTTGATTTGGGGATAATAAAATTTGATTTGTCAATATCGACTCCCCCAAAATACTGTAGTCGCTTTTTAGTAAGTTTCCTGACAGCAAGAACCATGTTATGATCTGAGAGACCAGTTACAAGATTATAGGTTCTGGTTATTCGTTCTGGTTTATTAGTAAATACCATGTCAATAAGTGTTCTCGATTGTTTGGTTATCCTGGTGGGTCCTTTGATGATTTGCTGGTAATTAAATTTAGTCATGAGGCTTTTCAGTTTTTGTTTGTCTTTTTTATCAGACCAGTTGATATTAAAGTCACCATGAATTATTGTTTCTCTGTTCTTCTCAAGTTGTTTAACCAGATCACTTAATTCATTATAAAAGGAAGAGTTGTGTGATGGTGGGTTGTACACTACTGCAATGTTGAAATTCATTACCGGAGAGAGACATACATTAACAGCTAAACATTCAAGTGAAGTATTCAAATCAACCAGTTGACATTTATATTTCTCTTTGATGTAAATTAAAACACCTCCTCCCTTCCCTACCTGCCTGTCTTTTCTAAAACACTGGTAGCCCACAATATCGATCATATTAGTGTCTATGTTACTGTGTAGCCAGCTTTCTGAGAGACAAAGGTAGTCCAGATTTGAGTCCAACAGCAACACCGAAATCTCATCTCTTTTGGGGATTATGCTCCGTATGTTTAAATGACCGCCGAGGATCCCCTTTGGTTTAGCCTTGGTGTCCCAAAGAACTCGTGCATGATTAACAGTTTGGAAAAATAAATGTTGTTTTTGCTTTTGTACAGCTTGGTTTTGTGCTAACCCAGTGGTCTGCTGTTTAATAGTGGCAGGTCCAGGGTTAAGGTGAATATCTCCTGCCAGAAGTAGCAGAACTAACAGAACTTTAATTGTATATCCTCTGCCATATTGTGATTTTTGCTTAACAGCCATGTTTGCCTTAATTTGGAAGTTTTTGCTCAGGGCTTTTAAAGACCACATAGAGTGTAGGGTGAGATGTCCAAGCACAAAAATGGTTGATTCACTATATAGTACACTACATGGGGAAGGAGTGAACATTTCAAACACAGCAACAGTCTTGCCCCATTTACACAAGAGAAGATGAAAGGAGACAAAGAGGAGGAGGAGGAGGAGACTTGCAACCAAACTCTTGCTTAAACATTTTTTCTATTGATGAGACTTTTGATAAAATATGGACATGTCATGTTTGGGAGTCAATTGAAGATGGAGATTTGAATTCAAATTTTGATTTTAGTCTGATCTCCCTTGGTCTTGGTCTATTCTTGGTCTCAGTTAGTGTGGTCTTGACTACAGCACTACTCATAATGTCTGTGGATGTCTCTGGTAAGAGTGCTGCAATCATCCTATTGTATGCCTTTATATTGTATGAATGTCTAGGAAATGGGGAGTGTAATAAACTAGAAGTATGTATATACTGGACATTTATCTTTTCCTTAATCTGATAAGAGAACTGTTATGGGAGCAAGTGGCGCAAAGTCAAATTAAAACTGACCAGCACATGGCACTTTCATCTATAGTGACTTGCTTTAACAATTAGAGAGAAAAAAAAAAGCTTTCCTCTTTGAGCTGTGTGATAAAAATGTGCATTTTAAAAGTATTTACCACAGTCTGAGTGAGTGTCAAACATTACACACATAATCAAGGTAAACATCAGCGTCTACTGTGTTCTCCTGCTGTCACGGGAAATTACTTGCCATGCCTGAATCATACAATGAATATTTTTCATATTGCACTTGTGTGTGTCAGGCATGTTTTCGTTTTGAATCTCTTTTGAGTGTCTTTGACAAAAGATAAGTAGCACATTTTCTTTGATGCAATTTTGTATTTGAATGCATAAGATATATTTTTAGAAGTTGTAGAAGTATTTTCCCAGAACCAACATTTTACTGGTTATCCTTCGCCTAGGACTTGTCTGTTATATCATCTGTCGAGTAGATTGTTAACGTTTTTTTTTTCTCTCATTGTTTTTGTCTATCCTCATTTCCTCTAAAAGCCAGTCAATCTTCTCTGCCCATCTTACGCTCAACCTTTTCTTTTATATTTTTTCCTTCTTCCACCCTGGCCTCAGAACCAATCCAAGTACACAATCCAGTGCCTGAATATAATTACCGGAAGACGGAAGATGGAGAGAGACAGTTGGAAAGGGACTACATGTCCATTGATGTCAGACAGAGTGACAGTGGAGTGAAAGACAATGAGAAAAATCAGGAGGAAACGGGGTGGAAAAATGTGCAACTGAGATGGAGAACAGACGGATATTGATAAGAGACATGGATATTTGAAAAAAGAGGGGGAAGGTTCATAGGAGAAATTCACAGAGGACTGCTAGCATGTAAACCTCCAGAGCCCAGATTACATCAGTGCTGAGCTTCAGAGAATATGTTTTTAGCCAATTTCTAGTCCTCTTAATTAGCAGTAAAGGTAATAATTTCATCTGAGTGAAGCAGATATTGTTAACATCTCTTGCTCTGGGAACATCAGTTAATAAACGATAAGCAAACACGGTTAGAGCTTTATTACCACAACACAAACAAAGCCGTACCGTACTAAGCCTCATTTTGTATTGCTTGGCCATGAGCAATGCTAATTCCCGTTAATGCTGCCAGGTATTACTGACACACAGAACAATGCTAATCCCCGTTAGCAAGCCCCAGCTACTGCAGGGGCTCAGCACAGCTTGGGCTTCCATTAGCTTGGCAGTATAGATGTGTACATATACACAAACACATATGAGCAGATCTCTTGCATCACACACACACACACACACACACACACACACACACACACACACACACACACACACATATACAACCCCCAGATTCCCATTAACCTGTGGGAGCTCCTGTGTGGCTGGAAGAGAGAACCCTAATTTGTCAGCCTGCCGTGGGTCTTGGAGCTGAAGGTCGTTAGCAAATAGAGTTCACCTCTAATTACTGCTGGACTGCTCCCCCACCATGAGTCTGCATATTAGCGTGTGTATGCATATATGTAAAAGCATTAGTAGGAATTTATAGCAAATACCTTTTGCACGTCCTTCTATGTGTGTTCATTGATTCTGCTCAAAATACCAGTTTATATTTTTGCCAAACTGAAGTCTTTGTACCACATTTTGATGTTACAAATAACCTCAATGCCTTGCAGATTTTGAAGACGATTTAAAAATCTGATCTTTTCTTTTCTGTCTGTGCATGCTGTGAATGAATGCAAATGTCCGTTATGTGCTCTTTGCTTTCATTTTTACCTGTATCTCTAGCTGTAGTGCACTGCTCACCGTCTGTGTTAATAGCACAGGTTGACTCCATATGTACCATCCAAGGAGCAGGCAAGAAGGGAGGACCCAGCAGGCAATTCAGGAGAAAGCAAGGAGTTATTAAATAATAGATGACAGAAAACTGAGGTAGTAACTGGGAACAAAACTAAACGCAACACTGGAGAAACCATTAAATAAAACCATGACACAAAGGCCAGAAAAAAAACACATGAACAAAACGAACACTGAGAGAAACAAAATACAGCACAGGGTTGGACACCTACCAAAACAAAAATACAAACCAGGGACAGGGACTGGACTGGGAGAGACTTTAATGGTGTGTCCGAGAAAATAAATAAATAAACTGAACAGAATATATAAGGAGGGAGACACTCAAAGAGATGGACGACAGGTGAGGGCAATGACACAAATGAAGGAGCAGCAAAGAAAGAGAACAGACAAAAACACAACCACCAAGGAGGGAATAATTACAAAAGGAGATCACACTGTACAGGGGGTCATCCACGTCGTGTGACGCTAATGGTGCTAGCTAAATACTCGTCCAGTGATTTGAGTCGTATTGAACTCAACATCTGATGCTGATACTGAATGGGTGCATCCTTCGCGTTAATCAGTAAGCTGACGTACAGATGCAGGGCCCATATTTATGCAGTCTATGTTGTTAAAAGCTGTTCCAGATTACATCATAGTCAGTTTCTTCATTCATAATAATCTGTTAAAGTTCTGAGCATATCAAAAACCCAATCAATCTAGAAGCCAAATTGTAAGACCTCTTCTTTCTGTTGAAAATAACCCTTGCTTAAGTAAACGGTGTATATTCTATTTCTGAGTGCCACGTTATACGTAATTGTATGCCTTATGCTGCTCAGCTTTTTTAAGTTGTGGAATTAATGAGACTGTCAGTCAAACTCAGTTTTTTTCTGCTGTCTCAGCTAACATAAGGTAATTAGAAATTTCAATGTGACCTTTTGCAGGTTTTGCACATTTACTTACTGATAAGTTCTTTTTTTTCCTAAATCTTTTTAAAGCAGTGTAAAATGTTTCGCCTACCTGATGTCATCTAATATTGCATTTTGAGTTCATGAAATACGATGCGCTTCTTTTGTCTTCTTATCTTTTTCAGTTTATTTATTAATTTATTACAAAAGCCTCATGCAAAGCTCTCTTTGTAAGGCAAATTGAGCATATTGAGTACCAGCACGGGACTTTTATGACAATTTTACTAGCCGTGTGAATATGTACATCTGCGGTGACAACTTCATGCTCGTGTGATTTTAACACATATGTTACACGCATTCGTCCATTTTTTTTTGGTCATCTATGCCCCTCCTCGCAGCCCCTGTCTTTTACTGCCATTCAGAACATATTGTTTCTCAGCATGCTGGAGTTTAGGACTGACAAAGGGTTGCAAGACATCAGAGGGGGTGTTATTACGGGCTTCGGTTGCCAGATTGGCAGCAAATCACCTTTATGAGCACGCATGGTGGAGCAGAGAGTAGCTGACAATTTCTCCCCAACTTCCATGGAGGAAATGACTGAGGTCCATCCAAACTGCAGCCACAGCCAGTGACTCACTGATTGCTTTTTTTCAGACCAACAGTGCAGGTAGTCATAATGGAGGAAATGGAAACACAGGAAGAGTTTTATATAATTTGATATGTCAGTCCATTCTTTTGTTTTTGTGATACATATAAATAACACAGATCGAAATGCACAGTGAATATTGGTGTGCACACATAAATCTATAAAACAGTGAGCATGGACAGAGGAGAGCAGGTGAAAATATGTTTGTTTATGGCAGGTGTATGTTTGTCTTCTTCCTTGTTGAATTTTGTAGACTAGAATTTCAAATCCACAGGAAATAGTACTCTCCTAGGCTGCAGTGCTCCAGGTAATTAATTATACATTCCCTACCTGACTGGACATGGATACAAATACATAGCTTAAAGTTATTTTTCCCGTACAGTATGTTTGTAAACCTTTTATGTCAAAACTGTTTATATGACTTGGAGTTGCATAGATCAAAACTGATTTATTTGCTCAAGGCCTGAGTTAATTGGAATACAGTTGTGTAATTGAGGCTATGTAAAGATATAGATTATCTATCCATTTCAATTTGTGGTCATGATGGACTGTGCTTATCAACCTAATTACAACTGGCTTGAATTGGCAGGCAGCACTTGCAGCTTTCCCAGCAAATAGTCACTGCAGTCTGTTGGGTTTTTAAACAATGTGAAATGCATAGTTGGGAATAGAATAAGTTTTTTGCAAGATCAAGGACTCATTAATCTGTTTGAAGCAAATCAACATGTTTTCAAAAATGTGAGCATAAAATTCACAATATATTAACTTGCAACATAATGATAATTGTGGATATCAACACATCATCAACTTCTCTGGACAAAATATTAACTTAATCTTTATTTAAAAAAAACAAAAAAACAAACTGCCCCTTCATCAAAAATTATATCCACGGTTTCATATTTGAACTCCTAGTAAGGTGTGAGCATGATGGTATTTGATATGACTATCAAAATAAAAGCCATTACCACTTGAGGAATTGTGGGAAATACTAAGTTCTTGTGAGGACAGGGCAAAACACTTAATTCATTTGAAGAAAATTTATTAAGACCCATTCTCCATTTGGTTCTGTGACAGTGCAAAAAGCAATTAGAACTTACCGAGGTCTCCAGAAAAATAAAAATGATGAATCTGTATATGTTAGAGGTTCTTGGTTTAAGCAACGTACTTACATTCTCCGAGATTAAGAAATACGGGGAATGTGTTATGACATTTTTTATTCATCAGCTTAATTCTGACATTTTTTTTACATAGAAAAAAATTATGCCGATTTATTTAAAGTGGTTGTTAACTGAAAATAGTTCTTGTATGTTTTAACCTTCTGAAATGCATATATTGTTCATGTGGTTATGGAAAAAATATCATAACATTCATTTTTCTTAAAAAAAAACACAGCCTTTATCTTGTTTTTTTTTTTTTTTTTTTTTTTTTTTTTTTTCTCCAAGAAGCCCTTTAAACTCTTTTAGGTATTTTCCTGAACATCAAGAAATGGGAAACATCACTAAAGGTAAATGTCACTATGGGCGCAGTCGGGCATCCGGGCATTTGGCCTACTTCCGGTTAGCAACCCACATGGCAACGCCGTACTAGGTGAAAACAATTCAGTGGCGACCGAGTCCCAGGCAGCTGCCGTGACCCAGTCAAGCTTGTCCAGCCCGTCGTAGTGCATTGTATTCAGCTCATCACGTCCTATATCAGGTAATTGAGTGATATTGTGTTAGTTTAATTAGTTGCCACTTGATGGGTCACGTTTTGAAAATGCTAGCCGCCGACACAAGCCTCTCTGTATTGTAAACAGAGACGGACATTTCGTCTATGGAAATGCATGACTGATTCCCTTTTCACTCAACAATACAGACCTCTCTATGTGCAGTCAGCCTGACTAGTTTAACTGTAGACTGTAGTAAATAGTGCAACAAAGGGGCTGGCCATTAATGAAAGAGGTGACAAATACGGTTTTGCCGTATTTTAATACGGGGAAAATGCAATTTTAGCAAATACGGGCGTATTGCCATTTCTGTATGCCAAAAAGAAAAATATACGGGAAAAGAGAACACCACCGTGTGACTCCCACAGCGAGCTGGCAGAGCGCTCAGCGTGAGCAATTACTGATCGTTATAGAAGCACCTCGCACCTTCTGCGGCTCTGGAATAGAGAGGAATCCCGGCGCCAGTAATGCTGCGCCTGATATGTGTGACTAATGCAAATGTATATGCTTTCCTGCTGTCTACTGTGATGCTAATGTGCCATGCATGCATTAGCCGGGTATCTAAGTTGACTGTCTGCATGAAGCACCCTTTTAAACTTCACTCGTGTCCGCCTACACTTATTTTGATCCAACACAAGCGCACCTGAGCAGTGTTTAGCATCAGTGAACATTTTCTTGTTTAATTATTTCTTTTAAGAATTACTCCTGTGCTGCCCTGATATTTAATGGATTGGTCATGTTACCCATAGGGGCCTTTCCTTAAAAACATTCAAAACATGTAAGAGGGTTAATCATGTTAATATGGGTCGAAGCAAATATGCTTACCAGGGGTGTCGATCAAGTAGCTGTACACGTCCGGCCACTGCACAGCTGGCCACCTCGTCGGGTCATTAACCCATTTTCCGGCTGGTAGCTTGTATGGGCAATCTGTCAGTCCACTTGCTGTCAGCTTCTCCAGGTAACGTAGCCTGGCTGACTCTTCAAGCTTTTCTACGTAGTCACATGCCATGAGAAAAAGTCAAAAAACTGCACTCGACAATGCTTGGTAACGGGTTGTTTTCACCGAGTTAAGATGGCGGCAATGTGTTACTAACCGGAAGTGACGTAGCCCCGACTGCGCCCATAACCTTGATACCTGTCCGTTGCTCTATTATTGCCCAACCTAGTTGTCTGTCATGTAGGTGGACGGGAAGCCAAAGCCTCTAGCTTAAGAGCTAGCAGTGGTGCTAGGAAGTTCACGCTTTTATAAATTTCATTAGGTTTCAGTCACCCAAATAGACATCACTGTTTGCTCATCCACTGTTTGCTCATATATCTTGCAGCTTTCTGGCTTATTTTGTTATATTTTTGCCATGATGCTACATTGTTAGCATTGCAAAGGTGGCTTGCTGAAGCTACCAGTTTAGCCAATAGTCTTGGCTCATTCATGAATGCTTCTGTGTTTATTGTACTCCAGGGATTAATCATATCCTATTGAACACTGAAACCACACAACCTTGTCCACCAGTGATCCATTATTTCATTCATTCTTTGAGACAAATTTATGGTAGTTGGCTCAGGCTAGATCCAAGCTAGCCATCTAATGTTAGCAATAGTGACGTAAGAGGGAGGATGGAGTTAAATGCGGTCTGAGAGATTTAAAGAGATACTGAAACCAGTCACTCAGGAAGGCTGCAAAAGATGAGTCACAAATTATAACTGTGTGATGATTAAATAATTAAAGAAAATTTGACCAAAATATGTCACAGTCATTTCATTGAGGCCTGTGTAAGCTGTTAAAATGTGGGAAATTGTCAAGAATACCCTCCCCCCCCCCCCCGCCCAGGGCAAAAAGACAGACCCACATGCTGAACTGTAGTTGTGCCATTTAAAAGAGAACAAAAATTCCAAAAACTGTGCAGACACTACAAAAATACAAACAAAGGTAATTTACAAGGAAGGCACTCCAGAGCTGGAATTGCTCTGGAGGAGATGAGGAGAAAACTTACAATTGAATGAGGTTGGATAACATCAATGCTGCCCCTGGAAAACAATGAGCAGACAGTGCTTAAATAATAGATAGATAAATGGGCAGCAGGTGCGGGGCGGCTGAGCTGGCAGGTGACCTAATTACCCAACTGCTCACAGCTGAGATGACTGGAAAACAGACTGTGAGCAGCTAGTGGGAGTGTTTGGAGGGGAGGGCACAAGTGTCAAAAAACCAAAACATATACAGAAACTGACCAAATAATAATACAGACATACAAAACTCAGAAATAAATTGAGAGTCTGAGCTCTGTGTAAACATACGCTCAGACTCATGGCAGAAATGGCAGTCAATAACCCCTTTAAAAAATAACCACAACTTTTGTATCAGTTTGGATTAATTACTGTACAGCTATAGAGATTAGAAGCTGCACATTTAATTGGTTGAACTGTTGATATCAAAATGCAAAGGGGAATTTCACACCTAATCTGTTTGATCTGGACTTTTGGACTTTTCAGTTTGGTTTGGACCAAAATTTTAGGTGAGAAAGTTCCTCGAACCACGGTCCACACCAAAGAGCTGAAATTTGGTTTGGCAAAAAGAGGCAGTCCGGTATGTTTACAGTGTGAAAGCAATTTTCAGAAAGGTTTAGACTTCTGGGCCAAACACAGGAAGTTAAGGCAGGTGATAAGAGGGAAAATGAGCCGTGGTACGACTTGGAGAGAGGAAGAGATCCATATTTTAATTTAAATATGGCCTGGTAGCAGCATAAATAGTCAATTAATATAAAATCCTAAAAATGCAGAAACTTACCAGATATTTTTTGGAGGGAATGTGACAGAGTGTAGTGAAAAATTGGAGGAATATCACTGAGTCTGAACCAGTTTCCACTTAAAGTGTGGTTACTGATGTGTCCAGAGCTGCAAAAAAAACACCTCTGAAGGTGAGTAGCACGCTTGCTAACTGCAGGGCCTGTTTGTCTACCTCTTAACACAACACGTATGGGTTCCTCTCCTCCTTGCTTCCTAGTGCTCACTCAACCCTGCTGACACCTGGCTGGTACCCATCCTCATCTCAGGTCAATTGATCCAACCCTAGCGGCCGCTCACTGCCAGTGCTCAAGTGTACTCCACTGCTCCAGCACCCATCATCAGTGTTGGGCAAGTTACTAAAACTAATTACAGTTACTAGTTACTTCTTTTCAAAAGTAATTGAGTTACTTTACCAATTACTGCATGATTAAAGTAACTGGTTACTTGGAAAAGTAACTTTCATATTACTTTTAAATGCATACTTAAATCATCTAGCACACATAGCAAGATAATTTAATTAATGGATTACATTACGGGCTTATTAATGTCAAGCCGAAAACAGAATGTTTCAGACAGAGCTTTTAGAACATGTTCAGTCTGCTTTATCCTGTCTTGAGAGCTCTTATTGTGAAAAAATCTGAAGGAAATCAACATGATATTGCCAATAATTTACTCATTTTGGAGTGAGAGTTGGCAACACTGCATAAAGCTGTCCATGTTTACCTTACCTTTTTGATATGGATTTAATCCGATGTGCAGTGAGCCAAAGAAAATGTCCATTATCCACAGTACAAATGTCTGCTGTGACAGAGACATGATCCAGTCCCTCAAATTCCTTTTGGAGATCAAAATTCATTTTTGAATAATCTTTATCCAGGTAGCAAGTAAAGAAGAAGAAGAAGAAGACATCTTTATTGTCATTCAATCCATACAGCCAATCATGTACAGTAGAACAAAATTATGTTTCTCCTATCTACAATGTTAATCACATCTAGAATCAGAGGGGCCGCTGCCATGCAAGGCACCGCCACAAACTTTTTCCTTCCTCCATTCTATTATGCTAAGCACTAAGCTAGAAGGCAGGAAATACCATTCTTATATGGTCTTTCATATGACCCTGCCAGGGCTTGAACCCCCAACCTCCCAGCTGTGGGGCGGATGCTCTGCCACTAGGCCACTAGGTGTTTTAACTTCAGTGGCTCACAGTCTCAGCTGTCTGATGGAAAGTCACTGTTGATATCATGTCTTCAGTCTGTGACGACGTATTTGGCAATCAGTTGGTTTAATTCTTGCTGGGTCACAAATTGTCTAGATGCATACCTGTGGCTGTTGAGACAAGAGTATTTCCACTTTACATCCAGCCGTGGCTGTTCAGATAGTGTAGATCCACTAACACAGTGTTTTTAGCATAGCTAGCTGTTACTTAAGATAAGATAAGATAAGATAAGCCTTTATTAGTCCCACACTTGGGAGATTCCAGGATTGCAACAGCACAGGGATAGCAACACTCAGAGCAATAATTTAGAAGATAAGAAAATAAGAGCAGTGAATATATTGTACATATGTACACATAAATGTATAAATATATATACACAGTGCGGAGCATTGTAGCTAGATGGAATAAACAGCATAACCGTCTATTTAGTTACCCTACATGGTATGAATATGTACCCATACATATTGTCACCCTCCATAGCGACTGATATTGTCCTAGTTGTATACTTGAGGGGACCATTTGTGTAAGTCTGTTGCGTCTTTTGCATTCAATACTATTAGGTTGTCACGTTTTTTTGCTATCTCTGCGAGCAGCCCTGCTTTGGTTATACAGTCTGACAGCCATAGGTAGGAAGGACCTGAGAAACCTCTCGGTCGCGCACCTAGGATGATGTAGTCTACTACTAAATGAGCTCCTCAGTGCGTTCAGTATGTCCTGCATGGGGTGGGACTCGGACTCCAGCAGAGATGACAGTTTAGCCACCATCCTTCTCTCTCCTATCTCCTCCACTGGGTCAAGGCATTGCCCCAAGACAGAGCTAGCTTTCTTGATTAGTTTGTTCAGTCTCTTCCTGTCGGCTGCTGTAATGCCGTTGCCCCGGCAGACCACTCCAAAAGTGATGGCTGATGCCACCACCGTGTCATAGAATGTCTTCAAGAGCACCCCTTGTACACCAAAAGACCTGAGCCTCCTCAGTAGGAACAGCCTGCGCTGTCCCTTCTTGTAGAGTGCATCGGTATTGTGTGACCAGTCTAGTTTATTGTTCAGATGAACACCCAGGTACTTGTAGGATGTCACCATCTCAATGTCTGGTCCCTGGATGTTTACTGGTGCTGTGAGGGGTTGTCCTTGCCTGTGGCAGTCCACCACCAGCTCCTTAGTTTTCCTCGCGTTGATCTGGAGGCAGTTCCGATGGCACCAGTCCACGAAGTCCTGGATAAGTCCTCTGTACTCAGCTTCATCTCCTTTGGAGATGAGGCCAACGATCGCAGAGTCATCAGAGAACTTCTGTAGATGGCAGTATGTTGTGTTGTGTGAGAAGTCCGCGGTATAAAGGGTGAACAGGAAGGGAGCCAAAACCGTTCCCTGGGGGGCCCCCCGTGCTACCGATGATCGTGTCAGACACACAATCCCGGGTTCTCACAAACTGTGGCCGGTTAGTGAGGTAGTCCAGGATCGATGATGACAGGTGCTGGTCCACCCCTGCGCACAGCAGCTTGTCCTTCAGGATCATTGGTTGGATGGTGTTGAAAGCACTGGAGAAGTCAAAGAACATGATCCTCATTGCGTTCCCGGGCTTCTCCAGGTGGGACAGGGAACAGTGAAGGAGGAAGATCACTGCATCCTCCACCCCAATGCCATGCTAGTAGGCGAACTGGAGTGGATCCATCGCTGGTCCCACCAGGAGGCGGAGGTGAGCAAGGAACAGTCTCTCCAGGGTCTTCATCATGTGGGACGTCAGGGCCACTGGTCTGTAGCTGTTCAGGTCTTTGGGGTGGAAAGTCTTTGGTACAGATACCACACAAGATGTTTTCCACAGCTGTGGTACCCTCCCCAGCTTCAGGCTCAGGTTGAAGATGTGTTCCACAATCCCACACAGCTGGTCTGCGCAGGACTTGAGGAGCTTTGCGCTGATGCCGTCCGGTCCCGAGGCCTTTCTCACCTTGATCTTCCTCAGCTCCGTCCTCACCTGGGTCTTAGTGAGGGTCAGGTTGGGGGGCTGTGTGCTGGGAGTGGGGGGATGTTGGTGGAGTGTGGTGTGGACAGCAGGTCTCGATGACTTTAGAGGCAGCATTGGTTGGTGTGCAGTCGTGGGGGAGGGCAGTTGGTCAAACCTATTTAAAAACAGGTTCAGATTGTTCGCCCACTCCCTGCCTCTCATGGCCTGGGAGGAGGTATTCTGGAGCCCAGAGATGGTTTTAAGGTTTCCCCAGACACCGCTGATGTCGCTCTATTGCAGCTTGTCCTCCATCTTCTTCCTGAAGCTGTCCTTGCCTTCTCTTATCTTTCTCCTCAGCTCCCTCTGTATGGACTTCAGCACCTCCCTCTTCCCCGGCCTGAAGATCCTCTTCTTCTCTCTCAGAAGTGTTTTAATCACAGGGTTGATCCAGGGTTTGTTGTTCGAGCAACACCGTATGGTCTTGGTGGGTATGGTGTTGTCCACACAGAAGCCGATGTAGTCCGTGATGGTGTGAGCGAGGCCATCGATGTCCTCACCATGTGGATCGCAGAGCTGCTCCCAGACATTGGTTTCAAAACAGTCCTTAGCACTAGCTTAGTACTTAGCGCTAGCTTTGTCGGAGCGTGTTGCTGTTTCAAGCGCTTCTGAAGATTGCAGAAGGTCTCAACCGGCACTTAGCTTCCAACCCACCAATATGCTTTTGTCCTTAACCACAACAAAGGAAAAAAAAATCTGTCTATTTCCACAAAAACAAAATAGATTCATTTTTTCCTCTGCTCAGTATTGAAGACTCAGCTCTCTGCAACAGGTCACGTCGACTGACGGCTTGTCTCAGCTGCGATAGGGTCAGTTTGTATATTCATTTATTTGTGCTAAAAATATCTATCCGTATTACTGTAATGTTAATGCATCTGATTAAATTTCGGTAACTAATGCATTACTGAATTTTTATTAAATGGTAATTTCATTACACAGCACATTGCTGCAAAAGTAGTGGCATTACTCCCAACACTGCCCATCAGGATTAATTAATGCTTGTTCTTCTTTTGGCTGCTCCCTTTAGGGAACAATACAGCAGATCATCTGCCTCCATCTTACCCTATCCCTTCCACCTTCCTCTGTAACACCAACCCTCTCCATTTCCTCCTTCACTACATCCTTAAATCTTTTCTGTGGTCTTCCACTTTTCGTCTTGCCTGGCAGCTCCATCTTCAACATCCTTTATACAACATATCCACTATCCCTCCTCTGAACATGTTCAAACCACCTCAGCCGTTCCTCTCTTACTTTGTCTCCAAACTGCTCAGCCTGAGCTGTGACTGTCCCTCTGATATACTCATTTCTAATCCTGTCTCTTCTACTCACTCCCAATGAGAATCTTAGCATCTTCAACTCTGCCACCTCTAGCTCCGTCTCCTGTCTTTTTGTCAGCACCACCGTCTCCAAACCATACATCATAGCAGGTCTCACTACTGCCTTGTAAATCTTTCCTTTCACTCTAGCTGCTATCTTTCTAGGGAGGCAGTGGCTCGGGGCGGCAGTGGCTCAGGAGGTAGAGCAGGTCGTCCAATAACCGGATGGTCGGTGGTTTGAATCCCACTCTCCCCAGATATCCTGCCGTTGTGTCCCTGGGCAAGACACTTTAGCCCCAATTGCTCCTGATGGGTCTGGACAGCACCATGTTGGGCAGCTATGCCGCCATCAGTGTGTGAATGGGTGGATAGCAGGATCTGAAAAGCGCTGTGATCATCTAGAGATGAGAATAAAAGCGCTATATACTGTATGTGAATACCATTTTCTGTCACAAATTACCCCTGACACTCGTCTCCACCCACTGCACCCTGCCTGCACTCTCTTCTTCACCTTTTTTGTGCATGATTAATTAATGCTGAATCTAACAAATAAAATTTTTATCCTAAAGGAAATTTATTCTCTTCTCTGGGAATGAATTTTCTCTCTGTGCCTGAAATGAATCCCCAAACCTGGTGAGTCCTGTGTATTTTCTGAACTTTTTCTTTTGTTATTTAGCCTACTTTTTTTTTTTTCAGTGAGCTTGTGGAAAATTTCAATGGTAAAATTGCAAATGTTATCAATCCCATTTATCCCATCAAGGTGAAGGTGGTCACTATTAAAAAGAAACCTCCATAGAGAAATGCCAAACTAGTAAAAAAGAGAGTGCCGAAAAGCTGAATGCAGGTGGCGAAAAACTAAATTACAGGTTCATTATGAAATCTATAATAAGAGATTGAGCATTTATAATATGGAGCTGAGAAATGCAAGGCAAGCATATTTTTCTGACATTGCTAAAAACAACAATAATGCACGCACCTTGTTCACTACTATTGACAGGCTAACAAATCCCCCTGTGTCAGTAGCTCCTGAACTTCTATCCAACAGTGGCTGCAATGACTTTGCCTTTCTCTTTGCTGACAAAATTCAGAAAATTAGACAGTCAGTCAGTGCTCCTATGCTAGGTGCTGGACTTGTGCTTCCTCTGTGTCCATGTAGAGAAGATATAAACACCATGACAAAATTTTTTCCAATCAATCATAAAATCTTGGATGACATCATACACTACCTGAAATCCACCACCTGCTGCCTTGATATCCTTCCAACAGGGTTTTTTTTTTTTAAAGTTTCATATTGTATGGCCTCAGATCTACTACGAATCATAAATATGTCTCTGCATTCAGGTGTCTTCCCTCAGTGCTTAAAAACAGCTGTTATCAAGCTACTTCTAAAAAAGAGCAACCTAGACACCTCACTCATGAACAGCTGTAGGGCCATATCAAACCTCCCCTTTCTTAGTAAAATAATAGAAAAAAGGTGTTTTTCAACAATTGTACAACTTCCATGTACAACATTAAATAACTGTTTTGATGTCTTCCAGTCAGGTTTTCGGCCATACCACAACACTGAGACAGCTCTAGTTAAGGTCCTTAATGACATCTATTCCAATATAGATAATGGCAACATTTCAGTCTTGGTTCTACTGGACCTCAGTGCTGTATTGGACATGGTCGACCATAACATCTTACTAGA